>CM061747.1:192981315-193684412 GCA_030979885.1 Lolium multiflorum
TCCCAACGAGAGCGAAGGTGTTGGCAGCCTTCGGTTTCGATGAAGAGGATTCTTGTAAATGCTCACGGACAAGTATTCGGGGGGTTTTGATATTGACTTGAGATAAATAAAGTACAAGTAAATAAAATGCGAGAGAAATAATTGCAGCGAGTGGCCCAATCCTTTTTTGCTCAAAGGACAAGCCGGTTTGTTTACTTATAATGACCAAACGTTCTGAGGACACACGGGGATTTTAGTCTAGTACTTCGCTTCATGTGGTTTAATAATCTTCATTGTTTTGATAAGTGTTGTGTGGGTGAACCTATGCTAATGCACCGCCCTTCCTAGGACTAATACATACTTGTGATTATACCCACACAAGCATCCGCAACTACAAGAAAGTAATTAAGATAAATCTAACCACGACCTTAAACTCCGAGATCCTGCGATCCCTCTTGCATCGATATGTAGGGGCTTAGGTTTAAATGCACTCAGGGCAACCCATGGTGTAACTGAATACAAGATGCCTCCCCTAGGCGCCCATAAATGGTGAAGTGTCGTGTAAGTCGACGTTCACACGACACCACTAGAAGAATGACACCACAACTTAAATATCATAACATTGAATATTACTCAACCATAATTCACTACTAGCATTTAGACTTCACCATGTCCTCAAGAACTAACGAACTACTCCTGAGACATCATATGGAATACAATCAGGGGTGATGATGAATAACAATGCGAACATAAACCTTGGTTCAATGGTTTCACTCAATAGCATCTACAACAAGTAGGAAACACCAGGAGAGTTTCCCCTATCAAACAATCAAGATAACCCAAATGCTACAGCGATGACGAGGTGCAGCGGGTGTGATGGCGGTGTAGATGGTGGAGATGATGATGATGATGATGGAGATGATGTCCCGCTCGATGACGATGGCGATGGCGTCGATTTCCCCCTCCGGAGGGAATTTCCCCGGATTCCTGCCCGGGAGAGCTCTTTTCTCTCTGGTGTTCTCCGCCCCGCGAGAGGCGGCTGTAACCCTTCGTGAGGATCCTTCTGTGGGTTAGGTTTCGGGACGAAGGAGTACGCGAAGAAAAGGAGCGAAAGGGTGTGGGGCCCCAGAGCATAGGGTGGCGCGGCGGGCGCACTGGCGCGCCGCCCTATGAACACCCTGTGGCCCTCTCTTCTTCCCCTTCGCTCCCCTCCGTCATTTGGAAAAATAGGAATTTACGTGAAATTCCCTTCCACGGTTGATCTTAAATATTGCGTTGACGGTGCTTTTCCAGCGAATCAGCTCCGGTGCTTGATCCTCCAATGATGATGAAACATGCAAATAGATGAAATAACATAAGTATTGTGTCCCAATATGAAATATATCAATGAATAACGACAAATTATGATACAAAATAGTGATGCAAATTGGACGTATCACCAAGCCCTGGGGCAACGTGATTCGCGGAGTGGGTGACCCTTACCAGAGAGCTAGGAGCCCCCCCTCTCTCTCTCAGGAGCCGGATATCATTTCTTCGGCGCTAGAATTTTTGGGGAGGTTTACGGTACGATCCCTATATAGGAGGTTGTGTCAGGGGACACCTAGAAAGCACTATGGTGAACTATGGAAAGTTGACATTCCTCTTAAGATCAGGGTGTTCTTGTGGCAGTTGGTTAGGAAGCGACTGCCATCTCGGGACAATATCCGCCTGAGAAAAGGGCCTTCCACGGGCAAGTGTGCCTTGTGTGAAGAGTGGGAGGATATAAAGCATATCTTCTTCACTTGCTCTTTGGCGAGGTTTATGTGGAGCACATTACGGGAACTACTTGGTTGCTCCTGGAACCTCCGGTGTACAGCCGATGTTTTTAGATTCCTCGAGGAATGCGTCGGACTAGACGTGTTTTATCTATTTGTTGTGCGGCTCTCCTGTGGTCCCTTTGGAATGTTAGGAACAAGTTTTCGATCGAGGGCAAGTTTCTTTCGCAGCCGGCTGACGCCATATACAAAATGTCCATGTACTTATAGGTATGGAAGCCAGTGGCTACGAGGCAGGATCGCGAGGCGCTGGATATGACGATTGGACGGATTCGTTCTCTCCATGCTGCGGTACGAGAGGAGATGACGCCGCCCTGAGTCTCTGTTGTATCGTTAGTAGCTTGTAGGTTCAGCTTGTGGGCTCTTGGACCTGTTTAGCATGTAGTGCATGATGGTTTCGTTTTCTATTTGATGGGTCGGTGACCCCTTGACATGTTTGTTGTGGTGTGTGGAATTGTTTGGATATGTGTTTGTGGTGACCCGGCATACCACTGCATGGTGTAGTATGCAAGTCATATAACAAATGAAACACCGTTCCACTAGTATTATATCGCTCAGAGTGGTACAACAGAAACATATGCGGGTCCAAGGCATGTCTATAGAATTACACACAGACTCTGTTACATAAGATCATCACACCCTCCTACTTTACAATGAGGTAAAACTGCAAATAAACTCCAGAAGAACGACTCGTAGTCTAAACCTATCACGAACTCTATTTGTAGAGTATTTGACTATCTATAGAGGCTATGAATAGATTCTAGCTAAATAGGAGCTAAGTTTGGGAAGCTAGTTCCCTTCTATTGCTAATCTAGGTTTTCTCCTTGCTGGATGTAGTGTTTAACTCCTCTGACAGGGTCCTGTCCCTTGAAGTAGATATTGACTCCTCGACCTTCGCACTGTAGATCCTCCTTCGATGCCTCCATATCTAAGCAGGGATTTAAGAGTGGGATGAGTACGAGCGTACTCAACAAGTTCATTATAGGAAAGAGGTGTTTAATGCACTAGCTACGACATAGACCAAAAGTCATAGGCATGCAAGTTTTTGTAATCATTTCTTCAAAAGGTTGCTTTTATTCAAAGAGCTATGTCCGTCCTTCATAGGTTGACTAGAACTTCATGGAGTTCCTTTCCGGCAGCGTTCGCAGTTCCATATCCCGAAACAGGGAGTGAGTGGTCACGATTCGTTACACTCTGAGAGGTGTGTTTCTTTACCCATAAGAGATCTTAACCTTGGTGCCAACGAGGCGAGCTCGTCCACACTTCCTTTGGTGTGAGGTATAAGGTCCTAGCCGTTCATATTCCTCCGCTACCTCGCACACCCACTTTGTTGCATCCCCACGGGTCCTCGCCGGTCCCATTATTCCCATATTTCGGGTGGACCCCGACCACGACGACAGTTTGGGATCGAACCAAACTCCTTCGCGGTAGATGCAGCCCATCATAGACCACACCGTGGAATTAGAAGGGATCCCCACCCACCAATTGTTCGCAAGCGACAGTCTACGGTAAGCAACAGCTAGTGGGGAATTGAAAGGGCTCCACTTCACCAATTGCTCATAAGATACAACCGTCTACGATGGCGCATCCGTTGATGTACGAGGGTGGAAATACAATTGGCTACTCCGTCCCACTCCAGATCTTATGGTTAACACGGGTATTACGGCACAAGAATCACTGCGACATTTGTTGTTTAATCCTAGATGGATATAAACCCTTGCAATGGAACCTCCACCATATCAACACAATCCATGGTTCCATTGCCCACCACATAGTCATATTCATAGTTATGAAAATAGTGGTTTTGCTTTTTATGCAATAATGATAAACATAGTACTTTGCAAGTAATTTGGTAAAAATACTCAAATGACATGAACAAGCGATGAACTTGCCTTTCTTAACTGCAAGATTATGCAGACAAGGTCTTGATACGCGATAACTCCAAATTCTGAAATAGCATCATCGTTAAGGACGATGTTTAAAAGATTAGCGGATGCAATAATGCATAAGTATGAGATGCAATCGATCTAAGCGTGACCTAACCCCGATGATTTAGGATTAGTGAGTTGTAGTGATTTGTTTAGGGTGTGTTGCATTCTTTTTAGAGTGATTCACAAACAAGGTTATTATTCAGGTTTGTGTTGTTTTAGAATCATAAGCAGGTGGTAAAATGCATAGTAATAATCATACACACCCAGGATAATAATTGTATAATAAGTAAAGAGCAGTTGTCAAGTTTAAGTCCTATGGTGCATGGTTGATGATTTCTTATTATATAATTCAAAAGAATAACTTTTGAAGAACATGTTCTTTAATGAAGAACAAGTATGATAATTGGGTTGGTGGGTTCTATAGGTTCCTATGGTTCCAACTAGTTTTTGAGTAGATATTAGATGGATCCTAATAGGGTTGTAAGCATATCTTAGGTAATTTGTTAAACATGGGTGCTATCAAGGTTGGTATACCTTGTTGGTGATAGCTGGCTAGGGTTTATAGGTCATATTAGGAAGGGTTGATGAGCACTCTCTATCTATTTCAAAAGAATAACTTTTGAAGAACATACTTCTTAAATAATAAGAAGTATATCAATTAGGGTTGAGGTGGTCTGGGTTTTATTGTTGGTTCTATTAGGTAAGGAATAATTGGCTCCTTAAATAGGATGGTTGATAAGTATCCAACACAAGTAGGGTTTAGTGGAATATGGTTAGGTAATGCTCAAGAGTTGGTATAGTTGTTCATGAGATTCATCACATTGGTGTGATGCTAAATAGGTATGAGTAAGGTTGATAATCTTTATGCTAGGAACTAGGGTTTAGTCTTAATTGACCCTATTTGATTATCTAGGTTTGATGGGTATGTATAAATGGAATACTAATTTGGTAGTGATAGGGTTCTACATTTTATGTGGACATGGATATGTCTTTAGTTGCTAATTATGGTTCTATGATTTGAAAGAAAATATCATGATCACATGATCCAACCTAGGGTCTAGGTTAGAAGCAAATTTAGGTTCACAAGAATTAGTGAAGCTAAGGTTCCTAATTGGAATTAGGGTTTTGGGTTTCACAAGAAATGATGAGATTCTAGTTTTCTTTCTTATGGAGCTAGGGTTTACTAATTACCCTATAATTCTTAATTAATAACTTGTTTGCAAAGTTAAAGTTATTAATAACTTTGAAATAAAAATAATATTGGATTTGACATTTTTTTTAAAGATTTATAATAATTAGGGTAATTATTAATCAGGGTTTAAATCCTTATAATAAGGATTTAACAAAATAATAATTAAAGTTTAAGTTTTATTTATTTACTTATTGATTTTTATTTATTTGAGAAACTTTTCTTAATTATTGAGTTTTACTTGAATTTAGAATTAATAATAAAGGCTTAAATTAATAGGATTAAATAATTAAATTTTTATTAAAAATAAAAATTTCATATTATATTTTTATTGAGTAGAGTTTATTTTTGTGAACATTTTAATATCTTATTTGAATTTTTCTGAGTTAAGATGAATTTTATAAATATTTGCAAAGTTTCAGCACTTTAATGAAATTTAAATTTAAACGAAATTTACTAAACACACCCGGGCTAGCTAACACACAGCCACTGACGAGTGGGCCAATGCCACATCAGCTGCCACGGTGGCCTTGACTGGGTCAAAATGGCCGACGTGGCCAGGGAAGTGGCCGGCCGACGGCCAGTTGCCGACGACGGCATCGATGCGGGGCTCCCGCGCCCGACGCGCGGTGCTGTGCTGAGCTAGAAGGTGGCGGCGCCGCTCCGGTAAGGTCACCGGAGCTTGCTCGCCGGCGATGTTGAGCGACGGCGCCCGCAGACGCACTATGCGGCGACGATGCAGGACGTAATTGAGAGGAACGGAGGTACTGGGAGAACCGCGAGCTCACCAGGAGCGCGTTGGTGTGGTCGGAGAGGCGTGGGGAGGTCTCCGTCGACGGCGATCGACGGCGTCTGGTGGTTACCGGCGAGGTCTTGATGTCGCGATTCGACTAACTCGAGGCTTCCCGGCATGCGCGCGTCGACGAGGAGGTTGCTGGAGACGAGGCGGAGCTCCAGGGCTTCACGGCGGTGCTCGGGATGGCTCCGAACATCGGCGACGAGAATCGGTCGGACGGCGAGGTTTCGGTGTGGAAGAATTTTGGAGCACGGAGGAAGCAAACCGGCTAGTGTTCGTCGGGAGGCTTTATACTACTCCAGGAGTGAGCCTCGTCACCACGCCGAGCGAGGAGGAGCTGCCAGCGCCGAGAAGAAAGGAGGCACGGCGTCGTGCTGGCCTCCAGCACACGGAGAGGATGAGGGTGACCCTCACCTCTGTTTTTTAAACGAAGGGGTATGGTGGGCTGGTGTTGGGCTGCGGTTGAGGGCCAGTGTTGGGCTGTGGTGCTGGGCTGCACCGTGGGCTGCTCGGCCAGGTAAGTCCAGGTAGGTTTTTCTTATTTTCTTTTCTGTTTTCTTTTTCTGTTTTATTATAATGTTTTGAATTCTAATTTGAATTCCTTTCTATTTTGCAGATCTTGCTTATTTGATTCATACAATTATTAGTACAAGGCACTGCAGATACTTTAAAGATTATTGTGGTGTATTATAAAATTCAATAGGAATACTAGAGCTTTGATTTATTAATTACTATTGGGATTTGAATTAAATAACCATATATGCATTAGTTTGAATATTGCCCTTGGAAATATCCAAATTACTTTCCCAATGGTTGTTGATCTTACTTAATGATATATAGAGTTTTATTTGGTTTTTATCTTGCAAGAAACAATTCCAAAGTAATGTTTATTTATGAATTTCAAATAAGAGAGTGATTTGGATGGCATAATTTCATGTGCTAAAATGTCACTAGGGACTTGATCTCTCATTTGAGATTGTTGGTCACTTACACATGAATTTATGTGAGCACTTGCTTGTTAAGGACTTGTGAGGTTTATCTTAATTTCTATTTCAAGTTTATTACTTGTACTATTATTTTAATAACACCTTGGAAGTACTTAGAGTAGGTATTACTCTAATCAGGGTTTGGTCTTGGTCATAATGATAAGTGGTTGATCACCACTTATGGATTTTAATTATAAAATGTAGCACAGGGTTTCTTATGTTCATGAATTCAAGCATAAGATATTATTGAGGTTGCAATTCTGGTTATAGAGATGGGATGACATCATATTGCATGAGCTAGGGTTAATCTCCCCTAAACAAGATAAAATGGTTACTTGCTTAATATTTCATGTGCTTCTCTAATTACTAAGGATTTGAGAATGGTCTCTATCTTATTCCATTGGACTTCTATTAGAATCCTTAATTCATCATTGAAATAACTAAATTGGCTATAGTTCTTTTTTATAGTTAACTTTGGTCATATGGATGTATGGTTTCTCACCATATAAAGTATAGAGTTTGACTCTAAAGGTTTTCTTGTGGTTCTTGAGTGAAGAATAAGTGGAGTGTGGATGTGGTAGAATTCTTCTTATGATCACCAAGTGAATCACAAGTTAAGGTTGGGATATAAGCTTAGGTCTTCATACTAGTTACCTCCCTATGATTTCATGTGGTGAATGACATCTACTTATCCTATTAGATTTCTACTTATCCTCACATACCTCAAGAGCATGATCATGGATTAGGCATAATCAACTTGTTCTTAATCTCTCTACCTCAAGTTCTTAGGGTTTATGATCATCACTCAATTTATAATGATCAAGGTTTGGCTTCCTAAGGTTTCTCTCATTAATGAGGTTTCTCAGTTCCATGATCAAGCATTGTCTTGATTAACTAGGGTATAGGACTTCTAATTTACCTACTTGAATGGGACTACTATGATTGCCTCTAAAGTTTATATTCCAGGAGAATGCCTGAGATACTATGTTAATGTTCTACTTAATCAATGATGATATAATCATCTGTTTATAAAAATAGTTCTCTCCCTCAAATCCAAGTGTTGTCTAAACTATCTTGAGTGTAACTCCATGGCTTGAGTTTCCCCATATTGGAATGGTTTATTCTAGGGTTTATGGTGTACTCCTAATATTTATTTAAGTATCTAGGCTAAGATTCCACTTGGTTAACTTAGTTGGATTAGTCTCATTCTTATTTTATCAATTCATGGATATAATCTTGTTTCACTTGATATTAGGTTATCTCACCACTCCAAGAGGAAATGGTTTGCAACCTAATACTTTAGTTCAAGGTTGTTCTTGATTCTTAAATATGTAAAGATAAGATTGGTATGAGCGGTCTCTCTCTCATTTGGGGAAGGACTTTAATACTAACCTAAGGTTAGGCTCCATAAAAGTTGGTGTGATCTCAATATTTATGTTTAACATATTTGGGTTCTCTCTCTAGGGATGGTCTTGAATAACATCCAAGGGTTTCTCTTAAAGATGATTATTTGAATACATGGATGCATATCCAAGGTTTAGCTCAAGGTTTGTTATTGCTTCTTTAATAATTAATATAGAACTCTCACCTCTCTAGGTTTGATACATATTATGTTTGGAATAGAGAGTAATTTATATTTCTAGAGTTGATCTCCTTGTCATGAATCCAAGAGTAAAGTAGAATGGGTATCATGGGGTTTATGGTAAGAGCATGGATTAGTTTAAGACATGGAGAAGATAGGGTAAGAATAGTTTCTCCATTTATTGTTACTTGATTTGTAATTGATTAGATGTTCATATGATATAACAAGGATTATCATGTTGTGATATTTAATAAGATCAGGTAGTTGATCATTGAGTAAAGTGTTGTTGTGATTATTCTTAGTTCCATTTGATCTAACCCCTTAGATCAAATTATCTCTACCCAACAAAGTTTTAACAAAGTCACATTGAGGTTTATAGCGCTTGACTTGATGAGCTACTTCAATTCCACCAAGGTCAAGTGAAACTTCTATTTTACTTTAAAGCAAAATTAATTTTCTATGCATGAATGCAATCTTGTCTGTTCTCTATTTTTAACTCACCTGGATATTACAGTGTTGTACTCTGCCGTGTGTAGCTTTATTAAATTAAAGCATGGCTCATCTTGAGCCTACCGTCTAATACGGGTTAAGAAGCCTTGATCTTCTCTTTTCCCCTCATGTTGTTGTCCCTTCGTCAAGTCCATGAGACTTGAAAGCTCGTTTAGTCCTACTTGTGCACTGATGAAGGATCTGGTTGGTATAAAGTTGGTTGTGCTAAGCTCATTTAGTCAAATGTCCCATTAAAGACAGCTTTTAAAAACTATATCTGAACCTTTTTCTTTTCCCTTTCAAGCAAGTCGGATCATATCCATCCAAAAACATAGGAGATGGATTTTGAGGGGGCAATCTGCATTCCTGGGCTTATCTAGCTTTTATGTGTTCTATCGAGCATGGCAAGAACATTTGGATTTCATTCTATTATTCTTACATTTGGTGCAATAACGTTTGTTCAGGGACTCTGAAAATAATCACGTATAACCAAAAACCTTGACCATAATGGCTTTTTTTTTTTTTGGCAAAACCACAGTGGCTTCTCGAAAGCACCATATTCCAGCTACAATAGAAGAAGAACAAAGAACAGGGAAGCCAAGCGAGTTGGCCTCAGTGGACACAAGTGGCCGTATGCCGTAAACAAATGTACTAAATGTAGCCAGTGGACAGCAGTGATCTAGTGACGTTGATTGGTGAATGACAAAATGCAGCTGCGCACCGAGAAATTATAAGCAAGACCAAAGGTTGACGTCGATGGAAGCGGAAGCATAGGCTTTAGACAACGTTGGCAGCGTTCCCACTGCTTACTCCTACTCGGCGACACACTGACGATAGCATGATACACTTCGCCTTAGCTAGACTGGTTAGCCAAATGGCCATCAACTAGTGCGAAATTCGAAGGGAAACTTCTATTCTACTCCCTTCAATCCATAATAAGTGTCGAGGTTTTAGTTTAAAACCTCGACACTTATTATAGATCGGAGGTAGTACTAAATATTCTGATCTTTTCTTTCACCGCGCTGTTTTGGACGAAGAATTCCCCAAAATAATCGTCTAACTAATAATCAATTTGCTGCTAGCCAGCCAAAACAGATTTCTTCTGGATAGTCGAGCTGCATTATCGCTGCCGTGGCGAGCGCAAACTATGTAGCTCGCACGTCACGGCGGGATCCTCTAGCAAGACAACGCAACTGACGACAGAGCATAGAAAAACCCAAGCTCTCATTCATTCATTCCAATCGGTTGGGACGTGCGGCCGTGCCACAAGAAACATAATCCATTGCTTTAGATTTGGTCAAGAACGCACGCGCTGACTGCAAGCAGCTGCTTGTCGTTGAAGATACTGGTGATGAGCACCGTGAGAATATGACAACGACTACATTCATTTCGTGGCTTGTCGACGGCCTGGAACAAGAAAGCCACCATGACCCAACTCCTCAATGGACGACAGGTTAATGAGCTCATACAACAAGAAAAATCTCCACAGATCAATAATGACAAGAACTGTCGAGCATAACTCCGGTGCTGACAGAATGGTCGATTGAGTCAAGGTACTTGACAGATTGATTCGAAAACAGTTTCTTCATTACGAGTCCAGACTTCCATGGTATCATGTGTCGTACATATGGAAACCGATGAGCCGTCTCCTTCCTAGTACAACGATACTTTCCTACTTGCATAAAAACTGAACAGGACCTGGGAGAGAGACAGCCTATTGCACATGGCATGGCATCAGTCTCTCAAGTCACTGTTACACATAGGTCGTCTGCTGATCATTCCTTCTGCACTGGAGGTAACTGTGCCAGTTGTCGGACGTCGCTCTTCTAGAGAAGATTGACGGGTGCCGCGGCGCCACCGGCATCTAGAGTCTGGGGTACCAGAACATGCCCTTGATGCCCTGAGGGTCCGCTTCAAACCCCATGTTCTTGTAGAAGTCTACGACTGCAATTAACAGGATGCAGGAAGAAAGTTCAAACAGTCCGTTAGTCTGCTGATGAGATGGCACTAGTGTGCTGCATTCTGTGGTTTTTACGATATGCACCCCCTATGAACAGAAGAATATCCATTTACATGAATTTGAGCAAGGTGAAATGCTACAAGGTGTGCTACTACTGTGCTGCATCGCGTGTATATAGCACAAGGAATGCACAATTCTATCTAGCAATTCTACTCAGAAAGGTCTTGTGAGTCTCAGTATGTTTTTGGCAGAAGAAACACAGTTGTGGGGATCTAGTCTCGCACCTTTACTATCTGCAAATAGTGTAATGTTGTTGATATCTCTCTGAAGCAAAGTACGGATTACTTTCTCCATGAGTGTTTTTCCAAGACCTTGACCCTGAAATAGTAGCATGTGTAAGCCATCGTGAAGTCCAACATCCTTCATGTAACGAATAGAAGCGTGGACTCAGATTGTCATAACAGAAAGCAGAAAAGTTGATCAATTCACCTGATAGGATGGGTCGACGAGAACATCCCAGATTGTAGCATTGAAGGCATGGTCTGAAGTTGCTCGCGCCATGCCAATTAGTTGCTTCCTCTCTTCTCCCTCTGTCAAATAACTTCTACAAGTACACTCAGATGTTCATCATCTAGATAAATGAATTTCTGCAAATAATCTTCTGATTAGGATGCGTGGTTCAACTTTATTCGCAGGAACACACAAGACCCAGAAACAATGCGGAAATTTACCTGTTTCCGCAGATCTAATTATGGAATGTAGCGTAGCAACCAAGTAGCTGTTTCTTAAGGATGCAGCTATTTTTGTTAGAGGTCTGCGTGGCCATCCTACCTATGAGATTAACATTGCAAACATTAATATTTGCTACCGAACAAATCTCTAAGGAGATAACATGAACTTGCGGAAACTGATGTAACCAAAACTATAACCTAACCCTGCAAGAAATATCAAAGTGCTTTTGAAGAAGGATCACCTTATCACATAAGGCTTGGAGATCATATACATCAATATCGCCAGCTGAAGAAAACATGATTTGCTCTGTGCTGCCATCAGGGAGTGTCCTTTCCAAAAGCACTAGCTCCTCGGGTATAGGTTCTTCTTCTTCAAGTGGAGCTAAAGGTGGCTCTACTGTCTCTGTACTGTTATTAGTATTTAAAAATCTGCAACATAAAAGCAATGAATTCCTTTTTTCAGAACAAATTAAAGAAGCATGGTTTGCAACAACTTGATAATACTCCAAAGGTATGTAACATACAAGAAAGACAGAATTTCCAGGCTTTATGTTCAGTATTCCTTAGTTGAGTCGACAATAAAAGGAAAATACTGAACTATATTTACCAAAAAGTGGTAGGATTTCGGAAAATAGTCTATTTATTTACGATAGTAGATAGAACGAAGATATATTGGGAAACCTGGACTTGCTTAACCTTTTTCATCAAAGGACAAAAGTTTGGGAAACAGTGATTTATTTACACCAGTAGATAATGTCAGAGTATGAAGATATATATTCAAAACTGCGACGTAAAAGTAAATTTTAGTAATGGTGCACAAATGTACTTTACCCAGATTTGAGAGAGTCCCATAGACCAGCCCTCAATGACCAAGATGTTGAAGACCGTCTTTTCGCTGCAATCAAAACATGAGACCATCAGAGCTTGGCTGCTACATTTTAGTTCAGCAAACAAACATGCATGCTTCATGAACAGGTCAACAGGTCACAAACAATATATTCAGCATACCAGCAACTAGTGGATGGTAAGATAACCAAGGAACGGGAGTTTATTTTACAGGAAAAGTGAAAAACAGTGTTGCATCCTGGCGAATACCATGCTGATTTCTATGCGGTAAACTATCGGGAAAGATCCACGGTGCCATTTTAACACAGGCTAAGCAAATAAACTAGGTGGCATTTGACGACAGGTACAGCAACATGAGAGACATGCCATCCTCCGACATTAACAGGAAAAGGGAAGTGAAGAATCAAATTTGCTAGAAACTATTTGCAGAGAAATCATGAATGAAGCACCACATCAGTTTGATGCAAGCTATCGCCAGAATATTCATAACCTCATTGGGTATACTGCCAGTTGACACACTCACACACACCTATTCAAGTCACCGATACCCTAGCACTGGACACATATACCTAACTGCAGCTAAAGTACGCATAAACCTGAATCGAACCCCATGATCTGACCACTGTCACCTGCGACGCGAGTATCCGCTGCAGTTTATGAGAGAGAGAAAAACCGTACCTTGCTTCCGACTGTGGAGGAACCTCGGCGCGGGGACTCCGTCCCGAGCATCCAAACGGCACGCTGTCGGGATGCAGACACCGCATCTGCCATAGAGAGGAGAGAGGAGAAAGAATCAGCGCCGAACAGGGAAGAGAAATTGATTCGGGGCTGCTCGGTGCTTTACATTGAAGATGAAGGGGTGACGGTGAAGGCGGCCATCGTGCTCGCTGCCTGTCGATTCCGGCAGCTCGCGTGCCTCCGGAGGACGGCGGGGGAAGAGGGGGCTCAGGCAGTGTGCGTGCGGCTGCTTCGCTCGCTCACGGCCAGTCGTCGCGTCGGGGCGGTGGATAAGGGCAGGTCAGGTGGGACTGTGGGAGTGGGAGTGAGACCGAACGGCAGGGAAGAAGAGGCAACCGGTGGGCTCGGCGGCCACTGGGCCTGGAAACGAGAAGCGGTAGTGGACCGCATCAGGATACTGGCCCGTTTGGACTTTGCAAGGGCGAAAAACAAATAAGGTTTTTTGCTTTTATCGAGCAGCATGCTTGATGAGCAGTACAGCTGACCAACATAAAAAAGATTTTTATGCAATAAATGAGTGTTTTTGCCAGTAAAAAATGATACTTTATGAGAAATCCTGTGCAGAAAATAAGACAATCTAGGTGTGTTGTACTGAGTGACTCAAACAAAACTCTTCTAACCGAATTCGGACTTACCTCTCTTTTGGATGGCAATGTATGGTAGAAATGGAATGGGTATGTTCAAACTGGTTTTGCTATTTTCAAGGCGGTTGATAAATAAATAATTATTTTAACTCAACACAAAAAAATCTAACATAGATTCATACAAGTATAAGAGGATGTGTAGATATTCATCAGACCTTATTGATCGACTAAAAAATTGAAATTTCGAAGTCAACACTAAAGACAATCCGACCTGTTCATCTAGATTCATGCAAGTATAAAAGGACGAGCGGATCTTTATGGGATGACTACCGACATCCGCCAACAAATAACTAATTCTAAGTCTTCTGAGCTACAAATACTCTCCTTTTAATTTCATATATGTAAATGCCATGCCGCACACACCCATGCGGCCATGCCAAGCCCTTATGCTCCATTGCTCCATGGACAACACTCGGGCAGTAAAACCCTAGAATAGAGTTCTACTCCCCAATCAACTCTACCGTCACGACAACTAGTGGTAGGCGCATCGTCCTAAATATGTGCATGCCTTGATTCTTGGCGTGAAAACTATGTGCATAGAGTGTTCTTTTCACGCACGACCATATCGGTATATTGCATATTGCACGTGCATGTCCTTGAGGTGGATGTGAGCTTGTGGTGTGTGCCACTCGCCTCCTTAGAGTAGTTGATGTGATGAGGTCCAACTCCATATCAAATCGTAATTCAATGTATTTATAAAACGCACGTGGCGGTGTTTTGTATGCAAGTCCTTCTTAGAGGTATCACCTTGAAGTATATACCATGGTACAATTGCAAATGTTTCACACCCGGACTTCGCATAGCTAGATGCACAAAGCAAAACAAAACCAAATAAAAAGGGCTATAAATCAGCAACCACGCCTTCTGCAGATGCCCGTTGGCGATAAACCTTTGGCATGTAATGTTAGAGGTGTGGGAGCTACCAGACCCTTTGACGATCCCAAATGTGGGATCCGAGTGGGTGATGCACCTTCTCCATGGGAAGACGGAGCTGGAGCGCTTACGGATCATGATGTTGTTGTGGAGAATCTGGTACGTGCGGAATGAGGTGGTTCATCACAAGCCACCACCGCCCGCTGAAGCCTCGAGGCGGTTCCTTTGCAGCTACGTCGACTCGCTGCTCACGATCAAGTATTACCCACACGACGATGGGGTGAAGGGAAAGGCGCATGTAGATAATCATGTGGTGGCAGGTCCTTCTGGCTTCTGCTGCCAAGGAGAGATGGACACGACCCCCAGCGGGATGGGGGAAGCTCAATGTTGATGGCTCTTATGTGGAGGCGACGAAGGAGGGTGGAGCTGGCATGATTCTGCGTGATGAAGCGGGGAGCATCCTTTTCTCCCCTTGCCGATATATCCCTTCATGTTCTTCTCCGCTAGAGGTGGAATTAGCTGCATGCTTGGAGGGTTGCACCCTTGCCTTGGAATAGAGTAGTACGCCGTTCATTGTTGAACTAGATTGCTCCTATGCTGTGAGGATGATTAACAATGTTGTAGAAGAGAGATCTGAGTAAACCTTCATGGTGAAAGAGATTCTCCGTCTCCTGCGTGAGAGATTAGAGTCTAAGGTGGTTGGTATTAGGAGAGAGCAAAACTTAGTGAGCGATGCTCTAGCCAAAATGGCTCGAACGGACCGCACGACTGATGTTTGGGTACGTTCGGAACCAAGCTTGATACCTAGACTCTGTAGCGAGGACTGTAATTCTGGTGTTTAAGTAATACAATTTCTATTCGCAAAAAAAAAATCAGCAACCACAAATAACGAATGAATCAACGCACTAAGAAACACCACATACCAACATAAATTTCCTACACATTGTGAAATTAGGTTCTCTTTTCTGAACGGAATTGCATGATCGATCTTTGCTGGTACGCGCGCTGTTTTATTGCTACTACATTAGCAAAGTACAATATACAGTAGATACACACCGTACATGCAGATCGACATAGATCTGACAGGGGTGTATATGCTACACTGTGTAACACAGCGTCCGCAAGTAATTCAGTCAGTTACAAATGCGACAACATACATGTCGCTGCAGGTATCGTAAACAATGGTATTGGTACACATAAAGAAACTTGGAATACAAGAAGAAGCGTCATGAACAGCTCCTGATTTATTAAAAAAATACTACTGTAATCGATAGTAGTCCAAAGGAAAGTCATTGCGACACCTACTGACCGTAGAGCTTCTTCCTGATCTGCAAGAGAGGGACATTTGAAGTGAGTGTAGGCGTGTAGCTGACACAGATAGTAGCCATAAAGCAGACCAGCGCGAAGAGGAGCAGAGAAGGACGAAGCAGGGGCAGCGATGGCGCGTACCTCAGGAAGCTTTTGCCTGAAGGAGACGTCCACCCTGGCGTCAAGCGTGTTGTCGCATACGATCTTGCCGTCCTGCGACGCGAGCACAACACCTCCCCAGCTACACACGTTCGTCCATGTCCAAAATCAGTCACCCGATCAGTAATGGTTACTGAATTGCAATCGATCGGCAATGGAGGTAGGCGAGATCGATGCAGGAAGCCGTTAGAAAAAAAAAAGTACAAACCAGGAGGGTCCATGCCCGGCGTCATTGATCCTCTGCGGCGGGAGGTAGACCCTGCCATCGATGATGATCTTGGGGAGGTTCACCTTGTTCTTCTCGGCGTACTCCTTCTTGGCCGCCTCCAGCACCGGCTCCACGTGGACGCGGTCCGCCTCCCTGCACCGCAGCACCACCGACGGCTCACGCAGCCGGAGCAGGCTCTGCAGCTCGATCCATCCATCCATGGACAGACATCGTCAGTTGTTACTCTGGATGTTCTGAAGCAGCAAGATATACTGAACGAACCTGCACGATGAGGCCCTTGAGGATCTTCCTGTAGACGTTGGTGTCCTTGGTGACGCGGAGGAGCGTCTTGCACGTGTTCTCCCTCATCTCGCTCACGATGTCCTCCTGCGCCTGCAGCACCTTGATGCGCGCCGCGTTCAGCTCCATTGAGTACTCACTGTATATGTATGGCAATCAATTCATCAGCGGCAGATGTTGAAGAAATTTCGCATTGTCATAAGCGAGATCGAGATCGAGATTCTGATCGAGTTAACTGGCATGCATGTGTAAGTGTGCTCACATCTTCCTGCGTACGTCCACCTGCTTCTGCTTGCGCTCGTAGTCCTGCCTGATCTTCCTCTTCTCCGACTCCACCAGCTGCAGCTTCTCTATGTTGAACTCCTGAAGGCAGGCACGGATTCATTCAATTCAATGTTCGCTGATATGATCAATGTTTTAAATGTTGAAACAAATGTAGATGATCGATTAAGGTGATAAGAAACCAGATACCTCCTCTGCGGCAACCGAGATCTCGCTGGCTTTCTCCTCGGCCTCCTGCTGGATGAACCGGACCATCTGCTGGATCTGCTTCCCGACATCGGCATCGTTCATCTTGGATGATGATCTATTGATCACTTGGGTCGTGGTGACGAATAGCCGATCTCTCGAACTATGTTCGTGCTTGGTTTTCTTTCTCTCGATCTGCTTCTATCTTAGATCAGAGAAAATCTGTCCCCGGTAATGGCTGTGTGTTGTTGTTAATTTTCCGATCCTTTGGATGGACGAGAGCCAAAGGAGAGAGAGGGAGGAAGCCAAAGATAACCAACGCAGAGTTCGGATCCCATGCATGCATGGGAAAAGAAGAGGGGGGAACTCGTCCACGAATTGATCGCGCCGACCATGGAAACCGGCAGGCACGCGGCCGGGCAGAGCCTGCTCATGCGCAGGTCGCCACGCTAGCTAGAGAAAAGGAAAAAAAAAATTCCGGTTCCCCATCTCGAACGCGAGCTGAGAGTGAGAACACTTCTCCGACTCGGAAGCAAGCTCAAATGGGAGCCAGAATCCGACTTGAACCGGCCGGAACGCGCCCCGTCCACCCATCTATAAACTTTCACCTCTTCTCCCGTCCCGATCAAGGAAGAACAACAAGAAGCCTCAAGCTACTTTCCGTCGATGGAAGCCAGCAAGTTTGGTTTCGGCCTGGACACGCCGCCGGCGTTCAAGTTCGACCCCACGGACGCCGACATCGTCGCCCACTACCTCCTCCCGCGCGCGCTCGGCATCCCCAACCCTCACGAACACGCCATCATCAAGGACTTCGACCCCGGCAAGGCCCCACCGTGGGAAATCCTCCGCCGCGCCGCCCACGAAAACCACGCGGTCCACGCCTTCTTCTTCTGCCCGGCCACGGACGCGTCCAAGAACGGCGGCCGCAAGAGCCGCACCGTGCCGAACGCCGGCGTGTGGCAGGGGCAGAAGGGGACCGAGGAGACCATCACCCTGCTAGCTCCCGGCGGCGGCGCCGAGGTGGACATCAGGTACAAGCGCTACAACCTCACCTTCATACACCACGGCCGCCCTTCCGGCTACGTCATGCACGAGTACGAGATCCTCTCGCCGCCGTTCCCTGGCACCGTGCTCACCCGCCTCAAGCTCAAGGCCAAAAAGAACGCCCACGGGCCGCCCGTCGCCAACGCACAGGCACAACCCGTGGTTCCACCACAGCTCCCACACACACACCAGACGGGCCCGAGCTACGACTACCAATACCATGCCGCCGCGGGATTTGCTGCCGCGCAAGATGGCGCTCTATATGACAGTAATGGCTACGACTATGCTCCTCCTCTCGAGTATGACCTCCCGGTGTGCGAGTACGACAACAACTACTACTACAATGCCGCCGAGATGATGGACACTAACGGGGAGGGATTCACCGGCGCGCAAGCCGATGCTTTCTATGGCGGCGGAACGGTGGAGACGGCCGGCGACTACTACTACGATCCTTCCAACTACATCCCTCAGTGTGGCGGCGCCGGCGAGTACGATAACAACTGCCACAATGCCGCCGAGATGATGAGTAACGGGGAGAGATTCACTGGCGCGCAAGCCGATGCTTTCTGTGGCGGCGGAATAGCGGAGACGGCCGGCGAATACTACGATCCTTCCAGCAACTACGTCCCTGAGTGTGCCGGCGAGTGCGGCGATTATTACGACGAGTACCAACAGTGCGGGAGCAACCAATATCAGGCCGAAGATGCCGCCGGGATGTGCACGGGCGGCGGCGGGTTCATCGGCGAGCAACAAGCTGCCGCTCACTATGGCAACAACGATAAGGGCTGTGTCGCGCACTCCACTGACGACATCGCCTTGTACAATAACTACGATCCTTCCAACTACGTCCCCGAGTGTGGCGGCGAGCACAGCTACTGCAACGGCGAGTACGAACAGCGGCAATATCAGCAGGACCCCAGCAATTGCCAATGCCAGGCCGGAGACGCCGCTGTGATGTGCGCAGAGGGTGTCGTTGCCTCCGAGCAGCAAACTGGTGCTATCTGTGGCAACAGCGATAGCGGCATTATAGCAGGAACAGAGACGACAAGGCATTCAACTATTTCGCTCTGCGGCGACGACGAGGAGTACAAGTGCGACGACAACAACTTCTACAACATCTTGTTCGACACCGGCCATGAGGATGATTTCAACTCTGATCACAACGACGCCGGCGATCCGGTTAATGTATTGGATTCCAATCGCGCGCCACAAAAAAGGGCGCGACCCAATGGTTATTAGAGCGACGATTTTCTTTGCAAGAAACATAAGTTGCTAGGGAGCCGTGGGATCAGAAAATTGGATGATCAGATCGCGTCACCCTGGGCGACATGGGAGCTAACGTTCCCGCGATATAAAATCTGAATGTAGCAGTGTAACATCTCGAATGAGGACTTTCTATCTCTATAACATATGGGCGTGTGCTCTAAGTCGCATGTGACTACCACATCACAATTTAGTGTAAAAGCTTTCTATCTCTATAACATATCTTTGATAAAAAAAACATTATATCTATTCTTATACTCCAAAAAGACAAATGCACAGCTTGTGTGTTCTTGAAAAAAAATCCATATAATGATGGTCCAAATTATAGACCCTCTCACAGAAAGCATCGTTTCAAAATAAAAATAAATAAAAACTTGCTTCTTCTTTAGGCTGTTTTGCTCGTAATTGAGGCAAATGGTGGTGTGCGTCTTCGATACATTTTCTGTAACAAATTAAGTTGCACGATATTTTTCTTACTAAATCATATGTGGTTCAACTAAATATATATTTAGCTGGTTTAATAAAATATTGTATGCATCAATCGACGCAGAGTCAGTGCTATGTCAAGAATTAGTTAGGCCATGTGGCGTGAAATCTATATTCACTCCGGAAGAATCTTACACAATTATGGAACCCATCGCGAATGTTTTTTTTTCTCGAACGGAGGTACCTCATTCTGCTCCTTATTATATCCGGAGTATTCTCCTTTTTTTTCGATAAAGGGAATATATTAATATCAAAACGATACCAATTACACCCAGCCTCTGGAACAACGCACCACCCTGATGGTACTACGGATGCACACAGCCAAAAAAAACTAAGAAACAAAAGTCCCGCTACAGTATCTCGGGCCTAACAACAGCAATACATCCACCGCCAAGACAACACCAAATACGAGACTCTCCAAAAACGACACCTCCTAGAAGGGAACAGTGCGCTAACCATCGTCGCTGATCAACAATCTTAGGTTTTCACCCCGAAGATAGTCCCCGCTCTCAAAACAATGCCTCCAACAAGGTCATTGCCGGCACAACATTAAGGCCAGACCTTGGGTTTTTACCTTAAACGGTAGGACTCTGAACTTCACATGTATTGTCGCCCCCACTTTCATACCGCTGCTGTGAAGCCCGGAACACCAAGCAAGTCCCTCAACAGCGCGAGACTTGAACCTCCCTTAGCTAGTCCTCCCCACCGGCCTTCATGAACTTCTCTTCTTCCGACTTTCATACCGCTGTTGTGAAGCCCGGAACACCAAGCATAGTCACTTGATGTCAACACAGAAAAAGAGCTTCGCGCTGCTCCCTCCAGAACCAATCGGTCGAAATAAAAGCATGGGTGCGCACGACCGAATACCACCGATCCAGCAAACTCTAGGCAAAAAGCACTGTTACATTCGCGGCGGAGCCTTCCGGAACTCAACACTCCGGCTAGATCACGAGTCCAGGGCCTCCGGTGGTCTTCCTCTTCACGCAAGAGACCCTAGGACCACCGCCTTTATTCGGTCGGACCCCCACGTCGGCGACCATCCCGGGCTGGCCACTCCAACCCTCCACCGGCGACTCCGTCGCCGGCCCAAGCATCTCCATCTCGCCACGGAACGCGGTGATAGATCGAAAGATCCACCACCACCAACCGCAGGCCGACCCTCGGCGAAAAAGGGCCACCTCCACCGTCGTACCCAAGGCTGCTGCCGGGCGACCTCGTGTCGCGGGTGAAGCCCGAGATCTCCACTCACCGGCGAGAGGCGGGGGGAAAATGGCACAGGCCATGAGCCTGGCCGCCGCCCACCACCAGCCGCTGTCGGAGTGCTGCGGAGAGCCGACGGGAGGAGGGAGGCCAATACCACGAAGGACAAAGGTCTTTCCCTTATGGTTAGCTTTTCCTCCAATCCGGAGATGGCAAGCTCCACAACACTTCACAAGCTTCACGAAGGAGAAGCCCGGGCCTCTTCACAATCTTCCACGAAGAGGTCACCGGAGCACCAACCGCCAAGCCAACTAGGAGGTAACCCCTCCAAGAGTAACAAGCTCACTGTCTCTCACTCGAACTAATCGTAATGAAGAGCTCAACACTTATGCAAGGATTCAAAATCAAGAACACCAAAGGTGGTCAAATCCTTCACACTCCAATTCCACCAAAACAACAAATGCCATGGAACTAGAGAGGAAGAACAAAGGATGAAATCAACAAATGACTCCACGATCTAGATCCCAAGAGTTCCCACCAGAACTTCTATGTTGAATTCTCTAAATGCATCCTCTGTGATGCTTGCCCAGAAGAAACAAATATGCACCTCTTCTTTAAGTGCACTTTTAGTCAGAGGCAAAACAGAGAATATCATTGTACTTCTTCATGGAGATTATGATTGCTGGATGCTGGAGCATATGGGACCAACGAAATGATGCTATTTTTAATGCAAACATTCCCAATGTTCAGAGATGTATTAGTAGATTTAAAACCACCTTTATTCTTACAATGCATAGAGCTAAGCCTAGTCTTAAAGAAGGGATGCAATCCTATCTTGATACTCTATGAGTGTGTAATAAGTGATACCCATTGTAAATATCCCATTCATTATTAATAGAAAATGTCACAGTAGGGAGCCTTTCGCTACTGTATTTGTGTCAAAAAAGAGGAGGAAATAATTGGTGGAGATTGTAGATCTAGATCCCCTCTTTCAGATCCCTCAAGAAGATGTAAGAATCATGGGAGGGATAGAGAGGAAGCGAGCTTTCATATTCAATAAAGGAGAGAGAGAGAGAGAGAGAGAGAGAGAGAGAGAGAGCAAATAGAATGGTTGACCTTACCTCCTCAAGGAGGAAGAAGAGAGATATATATATAGTACAAGAAGAAAACTAACCATTTGAGGGAAAAGTCGGGCAACTCGGCAGCCAGCTCAGCAGGGCCCAGCCAGAGGCCAGGCCACCCGACACCACACCCGGCAAGCCGGGCCAGGGGCCAGGTTACTCGGCAGCAGCACCCGGTAGGCCGGGCTATATGCCGGGCTACCCGGTAGCAGCACTCGGCAGGCCGGGCTCTATGTCGGATCGCTAGACTTTGCTCAAAAGACATGTTTTCTCCGAGAACTAAAAATTCATCTCACGATGTCCCGAACTCCGATCGAGATGAAATAAGTTTTGTTAGAATATTGAGACTCCTCACAGAATATATTTAGATGATTTTAGAGAGGAAGCCTCCCAACGTCAAGAAACGGTAAAGACGTCCAAACTCGAAAATGCAATAGAAGATGCATACGGATTCTGTTCTCGATGAACTTGGGCTTGTTGAAAAGCTAGCAACAAGGTCAAGAACCTCACACAGAGAAATACCAAGAAGAAACAAGAATATAGGGATGCAAAGTATGCAAAGGATTGATCTTCCTAAGACAATGCGATCAAGTTACCCAACCGAAAGCCACTCTTGATAGTGCGGCTATCTATCCTATAACCCAGTCTCTCAACAACCACCTTGAGACCAGTAAAAGGAAAACCTAGAAAGGCCATAAATTTGCCTTGCGCATCCCTCTTGATCTTGATGACGACGCTTCATGCTTCATTCAAGCCGGAATGCCCACTTGATCATTTTTGCTTCGTGAAGACTCATGAGTGCTCCACCATACACCACTATGGGAAAACTCCATTGAGGCACATATTCACAAGTCCATTATCACCAAATGGATGGCAATCTTCAAACATGATCTTCTCGATATACACATCTTGAACTTTCCCTTCTCAACCTTGATGACATCCATACTT
Organism: Lolium multiflorum; assembly: GCA_030979885.1. Taxonomy (NCBI): domain Eukaryota; kingdom Viridiplantae; phylum Streptophyta; class Magnoliopsida; order Poales; family Poaceae; genus Lolium; species Lolium multiflorum. The sequence goes on from CM061747.1 coordinate 193,004,379, forward strand.
GATGACTGATGACCCACAAGTATAGGGGATCGCAACAGTCTTCGAGGGAAGTAAAACCCAAATTTATTGATTCGACACAAGGGGAGGTAAAGAATACTTATAAGCCTTAACAACTGAGTTGTCAATTCAGCTGCACCTGGAAAAGCACTAGTAACGGGGTGATGTGAAAGTAGCAATAATATGAGCGTGTAGATAACACAGCACGTAATAGCAATATGAGAGCAATGACACCAGAAAATAGTTGACATGTAGAACGAGTATATGATGATGAAAGATGGACCGGGGTTCCCAGCTATCTACACTAGTGGCAACTCTCCAATAACAAGTGTTGGGTGAACAAATTACAGTTGGGCAATTGATAGGATTGATAAGGCATTAAGAAAGAACATCAATTCATTAATCATGTAGGCATGTTTTCCATATTTAGTCGTACGTGCTCGCAATGAGAAACTTGCACAACATCTATTGTCCTACCAGCCGGTGGCAGCCGGGCCTCAAGGGAATCTTTGGATATTAAGGTACTCCTTTTAATAGAGCACCGGAGCAAAGCATTAACACTCCGTGAAAACATGTGTCCCTCACATCACCGCCATCCCCTCCGGTTGTCCCGATTTCTGTCACTTCGGGGCCTTTGGTTCCGGACAGTGACATGTGCATACAACTTGTAGATACAATCTAAGCAATAATTATAGAGCTCAAATCTAAGATCATGCCACTCGGGCCCTAGTGACAAGCATTAAGCATAACAAGATTGTAGCAACAATAACTTCACAAACTTTATAGATAGACTAATCATAATGTATCATCCATCGGATCCCAACAAACACAACACCGATTACATCGAGATGAATCTCAATCATGTAAGGCAGCTCATGAGATCATTGTATTGAAGTACATGGGGAGAGAATACCAACTAGCTAGCTAGAACCGTAGTCCATGGGGGAACTACTCACGGAGCATGATGGAGGCGATGGCATTGATGGAGATGGCTTGGGGCACTTCCCCGTCCCGGAGTGCCGGGAGACTTCTGTCCCAATTGAGTTTCGCGATGGTGGCGGCGCCCGGAGTCTTTCCGAGTTTCGTCAAGGTGCGTTTTTAGGTCGAAAGGGCTTAAATAGGCGAAGAGGCGGCGCAGGGCACCGGCGCCCTCCTCATAGGCCGCGCGGCAGGCCTGCCGCGCGCCCTATGGTGTGGGGGGCCCGAGCCTCCCCTCGACTCCCCGGTGTCTGGTCCGTCCTGAATTAATATGTTTGGTCTTCGTTTCGTCGAATTCCGAGAATATTGTCCGAACACCTTTACGGAACCAAAAACAGAGAAAACAGGACTTGTGGCATCTTGTTAATAGGTTAGTTCGGAAAACGCATGAAATCATCATAAAGTGCAAGAAAAACATGTAAGTATTGTCATAAAACAAGCATGGAGCAGCGAGAAATTATGGATACGTCGGGACGTATCGGCATCCTTAGTTCTGTCCCGAGCAGGTAAACGATAAAAGAATAATTTCTGTAGTGACATGCTACTTACATATCCTTGATCATACTATTACAAAGCATATGAAATGAATGAAGTGACTCAAGGCAATGATCTATAGTTGCTAACAAATAGATAACATATAGCAAAACTTTTCATGAAGAGTACTTTCAAGACAAGTATCAAAGTTTTGCACAAGAGTTAACTCATAAAGCAATAAGTTCAAAGTAAAGGCATCGAAGCAACACAAGGGAAGATATAAGTTTCAGCGGTTGCTTTCAACTTGTAACATGCATATCTCATGGATAATTGTCAACACAAGTAATATGATGAATGCAAATAAGCAAGTTTGTAAGAATCAATGCACGGTTGACACAAGTGTTTGCTTCTAAGATGGAAGGAAGTAGGTAAACGACTCAACATAAAGTAAAAGAATGGCCCTTCAAAGAGGAAAGCATCGATTGCTATATTTGTGCTAGAGCTTTGGTTTTGAAAACATAAAGAGAGCATAAAAGTAAAGTTTTGAGACGTGTTTGTTGTTGTCAACGAATGGTAGTGGGCACTCTAACCCCCTTGCTAGACAAACCTTCAAGAGCGGCTCCCATGAATTATTTTTATTTTTGGGTGGCACTCCTTCCAACCTTTCTTTCACAAACCATGGCTAACCGAATCCTCGGGTGCCCAACAATCTCATACCATGAAGGAGTGCCTTTTATTTTAGTTTTATTATGATGACACTCCTCCCCACCTTTGCTTACACAAGCCATGGCTAACAATCCTCGGGTGCCGTCAACAATCACATACCATGGAGGAGTGTCTATTTTTGTTAATTAATTTGGGGCTGGGAATCCCATTGCCAGCTCTTTTTGCAAAATTATTGGATAAGCGGATGAAGCCACTAGTCCATTGGTGAAAGTTGCCCAACAAGATTGAAAGATAAACACCACATACTTCCTCATGAGCTATAAAACATTGACACAAATCAGAGGTAACAAATTTTGAATTGTTTAAAGGTAGCACTCAAGCAATTTACTTTGGAATGGCAGAAAATACCACATAGTAGGTAGGTATGGTGGCCACAGATGGCATAGGTTTTGGCTCAAGGTTTTGGATGCAGAAGTATTCCTCTCGATACAAGGCTTAGGATAGCAAGGTTGTTTGAAGCAAACACAAGTATGAACCGGTGCAGCAAAACTTACATAAGAACATATCGCAAGCATTATAATACTTTACACTTGTCTTCCTTGTTGCTCAAACACTTTTACCGGAAAATATCTAGACCTTAAGAGATCAATTATGCAAACCAATTTTAACAAGCTCTACGGTAGTTCTCCACTAATAGGTTTAAACTACATGAAAAAACTTAATCATGATCTACTTGAGAGCTCAAAACAATTGCCAAGTGTCAGATTATCCAAGACATGATGAGGCATTTTCTGTTTCCAACCAAATACCAATAAATATTGTAGCTTCCAACTTTTATCATTGAACATTAAAAGTAAACGAAGAACAAGTGTTCATATGAAAAAGCGGAGCGTGTCTCTCTCCCAAACAAGGATTGCTAGGATCGAATTTATTCAAACACAAACGAAAATAAAAACACACGACGCTCCAAGTAAAGCACATAAGATGTGAGGAATAAAAATATAGTTTCAAAAGAAACCTGATAAGTTGATGAAGAAGGATGCCTTGGGCATCCCCAAGCTGGGCGCTTGGTCTCCTTGAAATTTGCAGGGATGAACCACGGGGCATCCCAAGCTGACTTTCACTCTTCTTGATCATATATCATCCTCCTCTCTTGACCTTGAAAACTTCCTTCACACCAAACTTCTCATAAACTTCATTAGAGGGTTAGTACTCAAAAAACTTGAATCCACCTTGGTCCTGTAGTGACACATTGCAAGAACTCAATAAAACATTAGCTACAGCTCTCCACGTCTAGAAAGCCTCACATAAAGTCCATAAGAGACAATGCAAAAAACAGAGACAGAATCTGCCAAAACAGAACAGCCAGTAAACACGAATTTTAAAATGGTACTTCCGTTGCTCAAATCAGAAAACTCAAAACTAATGAAGTTGTACATATCTGAGGATCACGCACGTAAATTGGCATTTTTCTGAGTTTCCGAGAAATAAGCCCAGATTCGTGACAGATAGAAATCTGTTTCGCAGAAATCCAAATCTAGTATCAACCTTCGATTAGAGGCTTCACTTGGCACAACAAAACACAAAACTAAGATAAGGAGAGGTTGCTACAGTAGTAAACAACTTCCAAAACACAAATATAAAACAAAGTACTGTAGCAAAATAACACATGGGTTATCTCCCAAGAAGTTCTTTCTTTATAGCCATCAAGATGGGCTCAGCAGTTTTAATGATGCACTCGCAAGAAACAAGAGTAGAGGTAAAAGAGAGCATCAAAAAGCAAATCCAAAACACATTTAAGTCTAACATGCTTCCTATGTAAAGGAATCTTGTAAATAAACAAGTTCATGAAAAGCAAAGTAACAAGCATAGGAAGATAAAACAAGTGTAACTTCAAAATTTTAAGCATATAGAGAGGTGTTTTAGTACCATGCAAATTTCTACAACCATATTTTCCTCTCTCATAATAATTTCCAGTAGCTTCATGAATAAACTCAACAATAACTATCACATGCAGCATACTTTTCATGATCCACAAACATATAATTTTTATCAAGCTCAAAAATAGTGGAATTAAAACTTTCGAACACACTTTTATCAATAATATAGCAAGATGAATGGTCAATCTCAAGAGATATGGGACACATAGATAATGTCAAGAACTCTCCAATCCCATTTTCATTAGTAGTACAATTAATATTATCAAGTAACATAGGACCATCATCTAGAGATTTATCATAAACATTTACTAAGCAAAATTCTTTAGTACCATGCATTCGACATCAGGCACAAACAAAGCATTATCATAAGATTTATCAAAATAGCATGGATTATCATAGATAACAGTAGCATAATTATTCTCACAAGTTTTACTCATAGGTAATATTTCAAGAGAATCCACAGGAACATAACATTCAACCTCTTTCGGTAGGCATGGAGGACAATCAAATAGTGTAAGAGATGAAGAGTTACTCTCATTAGAAGGTTGGCATGGGTAGCTAATCCATTCTTCCTCCTTTTGTTCATCACTCTCTTCTTCTTTTTCATCAATGAGCTTTCAAGTTCATCAATTTCCTCCTCTTTTCATCCAATGAGCTTTCAGTTCATCAATTTCTTCTTCCACCGGTTCCTGCAAATTGTGAGTGCATTCTTGTGCATTAATGTGTCTCTCTTTATAATCAAGGATATAAGGATTCCTACTGTAGCATTCTATGCAAGAATTAAGGATAGTAGAGACATAATCTTTAAGGCCCTTACAAACAACACAAGTTTCATAATTCTCAACCATGAAGGATTCTATCTCGGAGGCTCCCATAAATAAGACAAATTGTTCTACCTCTTCGAACCCATAATGAATATAGCAATTCCGATTATAGTTCTTAATTAAAAATTCCTTACTAAAGCCACATTGAAATTTAAGATGTTTAGTATCCTGTTGAGAGCAACAGTTTATATTATGGCGTTCAAGCAAGATTTCAGCAATTGTATTCAATTTTTCTATCATAGCACTCATTATTTTACCGTTTCTTGATTCTCTATAATTATTATAACATTCTATAAGCTCCAAGTAGGTTGTTGGTTCTCCCATAACAGTTTTTAATTTTTAGGTTTTCAAATTTTTATGGATTTTCGGGTATATAGGGAAAATAAAACAAGACAAAAATAAACTAGACAAAAGTAAACTAAGCAAAGTAAAACTAGACAGAAACTAAGCACAAATAAACTAGACGAAATAAACTAGCAAGACAAAATAAGATAAAAGCGAGAGAGAGGTAGAGTGTACTCCCGGTGAACTTATGAGTAGAGCTATGCCTCCCGGCAACGGCGCGAGAAAATAGTCTTGATGACCCACAAGTATAGGGGATCGCATCGAGGGAAGTAAAACCCAAATTTATTGATTCGACACAAGGGAGGTAAAGAATACTTATAAGCCTTAACAATGAGTTGTCAATTCAGCTGCACTGGAAAAGCACTAGTAACGGGGTGATGTGAAAGTAGCGTAATATGAGAGCGTAGTAGCGATAACAAGACGATAATAGCAATATGAGAGCAATGGCACCAGAAAATAGTTGACATGTAGAACGAGTATATGATGATGAAAGATGGACCGGGGTTCCCAGCTACACTAGTGGCAACTCTCCAATAACAAGTGTTGGGTGAACAAATTACGGTTGGGCAATTGATAGGATTGATAAGGCATTAAGAAAGAACATCAATTCATTAATCATGTAGGCATGTTTTCCATATTTAGTCGTACGTGCTCGCAATGAGAAACTTGCACAACATCTATTGTCCTACCACCGGTGGCAAGGGCCTCAAGGAATCTTTGGATATTAAGGTACTCCTTTTAATGAGCACGGAGCAAAGCATTAACACTCCGTGAAAACATGTCCCTCACATCACGCCATCCCCTCGGTTGTCCGTTCATCTTCGGGGCCTTTGGTTCCGGACAGACATGTGCATACAACTTGTAGATACAATCTAAGCAATAATTATAGAGCTCAAATCTAAGATCATGCCACTCGGGCCCTAGTGACAAGCATTAAGCATAACAAGATTGTAGCAACAATAACTTCACAAACTTTATAGATAGACTAATCATAATGTATCATCCATCGGATCCCAACAAACACAACACCGATTACATCGATGAATCTCAATCATGTAAGGCAGCTCATGAGATCATTGTATTGAAGTACATGGGGAGAGAATACCAACTAGCTACACTAGAACCCGTAGTCCATGGGGGCTACTCACGGAGCATGATGGAGGCGATGGCGTTGATGGAGATGGCTTCCGGGGCACTTCCCCGTCCGGCAGTGCCGGGACGAGACTTGTCCCGAATTGGAGTTTCGATGGTGGCGGCGCCCAGGAGTCTTTGGGTTTCGTCAAGAGTGCGCCTTTTTGGTGAAAAGGGCTTAAATAGGCGAAGAGGCGCGCGAGGAGGCACCGAGGGCGCCTCCTCTCATAGGCCGCGGCCGAGGGAGCCTGCCGCGCGGCCCATGGTGTGGGGGCCGAGCCTCCCTCGACTCCATCGGTGTCAGGTCCGTCCGGTGAATTATGATGTTTGGTCTTCGTTTCGTCGAATTAGAGAATATTGTCCGGACCTTTACGGAACCAAAAAAGAAAAACAGGCAGCGTGGCATCTTGTTAATAGGTTAGTTCCGGAAACGCATGAAATCATCATAAAGTGCAAGCAAAACATGTAAGTATTGTCATAAAACAAGCATGGAACGACAGAAATTATGGATACGTCGGGGACGTATCAATGACATCCTCACATGGGCTATATGATATCATACTTCTTGATGCATGCCCATGACAAGATACCTAACCCACATAGACAACACAAATGCACATATATAGTGGGTTAGCTCATCAAGCATAATTGGCAAGGCTTACCATACCACAAGATCACATGATCCAAAGTGGTACACTCTTTATGTTTCATGTGTTGACCAACTTGAATTCAATCTTCACTTTTAGTCTTGGTCAATCTTGTATCTCTTCATGCTCTATCATAATATCTTGATCATTCATTGCTTAACACATAAGCTAGAGCATGGCTAACTTGAGTTTCACACAAGAACTCCATCTTCATTTCTTCTTCTTAATCATATCATATTCTTCTCTTCAAATCGATGATCTTGATGTCAATACCAAAGGTATAACATTTCATGGCATCCACACTTGAATCTAACATATGGATTTCAAGAAATACCAATGGAATATTCCTTCATATAAACACAATGAAAACATTAGTCCATAAAGAATTGTCATTAATTACCACAAACGCACTTAGGGGCAAAATGTACCCATACAACTAGGTGGAGGGCCCATGATTTGATGAATCAATCCCAAAGGAAAGGATCGCTCGGTACAACACTAGCACTGAGTGGTGGAGGCGACGACCTTGGGGTCCAGGGAGGAGGAACCGGTCATGCCATGCCACCAATCTTGTAAGAATTTTGCTGGCCATTGGAGAAGGCCGATGTTGAAAAAGGCCCACCAAGAATGTGGTATCCATAGTGGAAGTATATATATCGCAAATGCTTGTCTATCAACAAAGCTCTCATTTTTCACCTTGGACTGTTGTTCGGCACAAATAATCACACACATATCATCATATGGTTGAACATTTTCTGTATGCCGCTTCGTCCACAAATTTTTTTTCTCCGTGAGTACAATCCACACCAACAGATAGTATGTCCATGTTATGACATTTTGCTGACAAATTCTGTGCCACCAATCCAGGTCCGATGGAGTCATGGCGTAGCTAAGAGAACTTTCCTAATTTTGTTTGAGAATTGATTTTATCAACTGATTTTGCTTAGCTTTGATTTCCTGAATTACAGGTCTATTCCAGTGACGCTTCCAACATATGTTTTTTTTTTAGCAAAAGCTTTTTTTAGGGGAAGCTTACAACGTATGTTTTTTTTTAGATCAAGCTTCCAACATATGTGCATCTATTCCAGTGACGCTTCCAAATATCAAGCTTACCAGGCCCATTAAACATACACCTAACATCAACTTTACCAGGCCCGTTTATTGTTTTTGTGGTTATCGATGCTCATGATAACTTTATCAGACCGTTACCTAGCATAATACATTTCCGGCCCAAATTAAATTAGCTTGCTCGACCACCTTGCGTGGCTCATTGCAGCACAATTTGTCTATAATCAAACGTTTTCTGAGGGAAAAAATAAAGTGTTTTTTCCAGAATTATTGCGAATTAATCTGTGAGCTTAGTGCTCTCAACTTTCATACTGGACAGGTTGTTTTTATGCCACTTAGTATACCGAAGGCAGTTTTGATGATGAGGGGAAACCGTCTATCGCTTTGTAAATGTCATCCATAGTTTTGTACCTGTGCATATCTATTTAAGAAAACAAGGCATATATTTCTTTTTCATCTTTGCTGATCCTTATTGCTGTTGGTTGTCTGAATTAACACCATAAATTGTTCTTTACTACAAGGTAGAAATCGCGAACTTGCTTTCCTCTCATTTGGTAGATTGGATCTCATGGCTACCTAAACTATCAGCTCTTTACAGCAAAAGGAAAGCTCAAGGGAGTCGAGCTAACAAACTGTTCACGAGTGACCTCTGATTACAGGTTTTATTTGCAGCCAGAGGAGGCAAGAAGGCTGGAACCTGTACTGTAGATGAAGTGTTCATCGTTGGCAAAGTGAACTCAATTAAGCACAAATGATCAATGTCTCATTTCAAGGCAACTAGCAGGTACGTGCAAGAGGGCCATCATTCTTCGGACCAAATTAATCCCCCATCGACCTACAGCTCAGATGTCGCTTTTGCTTTTCCTTTCCGGTAAAAACAAACCAAGGTCTAATAAAACCTTGCTGCCATTAATATCTTTAAGTTTTGCAAACTAGTACGATCGATCTTTAAGCCTGATGATTGGGTTGTCATTTACCCCACGGTCTAACATCTTTAAGTTTTGCAAACTAGTACTCTTTTCAGGACTTGACGAGTGGAGTAGTACACAATCCAAGAAGCGTATCATTTCCCAATCAATTTAGAAACTGGAAGCAACAGAGACAAGCACTACAGCTAGTACACTTGCAGTGATACGATGATGATGTTGCATTGAGGTAACAAGGCTTAGTCATGCTAATATGTTACATATACAGGTACACTGGATCTGGTGACGGCGAGCACAGACATGAGACCTGATGTCTCCTGGAGCACCTTATCCTCCCGCTGTGCCTGAAAACGAAATCGCCAGGATCTAATACCACCGGGGAAATCTGATGGCGCATCAACGATTCAACAGCTTGGCACTGCCACCACCACCACCACCACCACCATTTGCATTATCTCTTTCTCATCCGCTGTAGTCGGGAGGACAAATAATAGGCTTGATTGCACTGTCTGTCGTCCGGTACAGACAGTTGCAACCGCAGGACCGCGCATTACAGATGGTTTGGAGGAGGCATCGGGCGATGATCCACGGCATGTGCATGTGCGAACGGGCTAGCTTGGCCGCATGTTACATCTATCCGATCGGTCCCCTGCGCGAGGCGGCAGCAGTTCCTCCCACCGGCGCCAGGCATCCGATTTCAGTGGCATCATATATTGCAGTATATTTCTTGTCAATTGTTTTTTTTAAAACAAGCTAAAAGACTTCCATTTTCGTTAACATAGAGAAGGAGTTTATTTGGGACAAAAATGTAGAACAAGCCCTAGGACCTTCAATACAAAAATGTTGCACCATTCCAGTATACTTCTTGCCATTAACATTATTTTTTGAAACAAGGCAAAGATAATTCTATTTTCATTAATAGAAAATAAGTTTGCTTGGGACAAAAGCCTAGGACAAGCCTAGGAATTTCAATACAAAAGACTACTCTCCCGAAATTATATTACTCAAAAAGGATGCCCAAGCTAAGCTCCACGTTCTTGCATCATCTTTAATTTTGGCGATGACGATGGCAGTGATATACGAGTTGTGTCGGACATCCTTGCATTGCATTCGTTCCAAAGTTCCGAGGAGACTAGCATGGTGAGCGAGGCCATGCCTTTTTCTTTCCTTTCCTTTATCAAGATCAACTTTTGTCAGGTAAAAAAAGAGAAACTTTTGTCCACCAATCATCGACAGAAGGTTCGGTAACCCCAAAGATTTGGAGAGATGTTGTAAATGTCACACCATGAAATGATTTTCTTCCAAATTCTAGTAGTGACTTCAGTCTACATTTGTAGAGAAGGTGCGCCATCGATTCTGGAACTTGATTGCATAAGGGCAATTCTCACAATTTGACATCCCCTAGCTTGTAGACAGTCCTCCATCCAAATCCTATTTTGTGTAGCCAACCACACACACAAATTGCACTTATGGGAAGCCTGAACCTTTCAAACCAAGGATTGAGAGTTGTGGAGACTAGCCCTTGGAATTGCATTTTGTAAGCAATGGAGGCACACTACTTACTTTCCTTTGTGAATTTCCCTTGAGGGCCTCTTTTATTAGTAGGATTCTCTAAACACATAAATAGGAAAATCACAAGATTAGAGTGTTATGTTCAGTTGAATCCTACGTGATTTGAAACTACTAGGGAACTACTTCAAGTAGTGTTTGACTCACAGGAAAAGCAAAGAAACTGTAACATGGTTTGAGGGATTTGTTGATTTATAGGATTTGTATAGCAATTATGTAGGATTTAGAAGTTTCATTCATAGAAACATATACCATATAAACTAATCCTATAGGAATCTTATAGTGCATTCCTATAAAAAAATAGATCTTACCACATGAATTTTTTTGTAATCAAAGAGAACTCACCTTTTCGTGGATTCCACTAGGCATGACATCCCAATCCTATATGTTTCTTATTCTATGAATCAAAGGGAATCCTCAGTAATTAGAAATTTTCCTACAAAACATAGTGCAAAGTAATCATATAGAAAAATTACTATACATTCGTAAGAATTTCGTTCCTTCAAATTAAACGATGCACATAGAAAAAAATCATAAAGATGAAAAAATCCTACAAACTTCATTGACATACCTTTAAATCAAAAGAGCTTTGAGAATCTTGTCAAAAATATGGCTGCCGTTCTTTCTCCTCATCTGAATTCTTAAAACACGTAAATAAGAAAATCACATGATTAGAATGTTATGCCCAGTTTAATCCTATATGATTTGGAACCTATAGAAAACTTCTTCAAGTAGCCTTCTACTCATAGAAAAAGCAAAGAAATTGTAACATGAGGTTTGAGGGCTCCTTTTATTCGTAAAAAAATTGTAAAAATTATGTAGGATTTAGTAGTTTGTTTCATAGGAATATATCCCATAAGAACTAATCCTATATGAATCTTGTGGTGCAATCCTATAGGGAAAAAAAGTAGGTCATATCTCATGGATTTTTTTGTACAATTAAAGAGACTTATCTTTCCCTAGGATTTAACTAGGAATGACATCTCAATCCTATGTTTTTTTTTCTTATCCTATGAATCTAAGGGAGCCCTAAGTAATTGAAAAAAAATTCTACAAAACATAGTGCAAAGCGATTCTAGAGGAAAAATTCATATACATTCGTAAGAATTTCATTCCTACAAATCAAAGTATGCACATTGGAGAAAATCCTAAGCATGATAACCAGGATGAAAACCCTACAAAATTCTTATACCATTACTTTAAATCAAAAGAGATTTGAGAGTCTTGTCAATGACATGGCGGATGTTGTTTGTAATAAGTCGTAAATTACATAATTGTGTTACAGGCTGCGCCTAATAGCACAAGGGACCAATAACTAACATGTGGTTGGATGGTTAGGAGGACAGTGGTACCCCGAGCTCACCAGAGTTTAAATTTCAGATTTAACACTTTGGTGTCTCATAAAGGCGGAATATTTTTTAGTAGGAGGCGATGTTTCCGTCGACAACGAGATACTTGTGGTGACTTCGTCAATCTCAAGACCTGCTGGATCAGTTTCATAGAGGTGAATGTGTATACGTATGCGTGAGCGTCTTTGATTGTACCGTGTTTCGAATATAAAAAAACAGGAGAAGGGACCCTAGAGCGTCGAGAGCAGCTGATCGGCAGGCGCGCGTGACCAGCATCCATCCATCTCTGTACAGTTCCTGGCGAGACTCTGACGAACGTTGCGGTGCGCGGCCGGCCTCCGTCCAGATCCCAGCACAGCGCCCCGGTGTCCGGATCCCGGCCGATCGACGCGGATGCGGCAACCACCCTGTCGGCGTCGCCCGCCTGACCGACGCGAGCGGTAGCCGTCGACGACTCCGTGCCATGCCGTCCCCGAGACGCCGCCGTGGTAGACTGGACTGGGATCGATGACGGGTGGTTCCCATGTCGCTCTCCCTGTCTTACTTTGCTCGCACACGAATTCCCTGCTCGTCCGGCTCATGGCATGCTCAGTTGTCTGATAAGAATGCTCTGGTTTTTCTCCGGCGGAAAAAAGTGTAGCTAGTTCCAGCACAATCTATGGAAAATACTCCGGCGAAAACATGGCGAAGAATGTATCCTTCATGAAATATGCTTTCGCTCAGCTATATTAATATAGCAACTAACCCGACCCTCTCCTCCCGTAACCCTCGCCCCCGCGCGGCAGCGGCACGCCACGCCAGTGCAGCCCCCAGTGACTCCCCCTCGCGCCCCTCCCCTCCTCCACCCCCTCCCGCCGCTGCCGGAGGCATCGCCGGGCAAAGTCCTGGTGGTGCGGCAGCGTCAGACTTCCTCGGTTGCTGGTCCGGTATAGGTGGCGCCCGCTCGCCGGCCAACCTTGCAGCGGTGGCGCGGTCGCCGGAAACCAGGAGCACGCCGTGCAGGTGACGGCAGGGGCCGGCGATGCAGCGTGGTTCAGGTGGGTCCGATCTGGTCCTAGATGGGCTCGGATGGGCCTCGATCTGTCCTCACGCTTCTTTGTTCGACGTCGACACTCGGTTTATCCTAGGCTTCATCCGCACCATGAGGACATCGGGCATGGCGATGGTGGCTTCCTCCTCCACCGGAGGTGGTCGGCTGGTTGGTGTTGGTGGACGGCGGTGTGGGCCCCAGGCGATCTGCCTAATAAATGTGGTTGTCCTAGGGTTCTTCTTTTGCAAAGATGGTGACCTTCCTGAGGCCGGTTCTTCTTCATTTGGGCGGAGTGATGAGCTTCGAAAGGCTCCACCGGCAAATGTAACAGTGCAAATTATGCATAGAGTTTGTTAAATCGGGTGGTATTCGGTCGTGCGCCCCATGCTTTTATTTCGGCCGTTTGGTTCTAGAGGGTGCGGCGCGAAGCTGTGTTGCCATCATTCTGGCCATGTTGAAATCAGAGGCGGAGAATATCATGATGGTTGTACTGGAGGACTAGCAATGGAGGTTCGAGTCTTTGTGATATTGAGAGACGCAAGTGGGGGCGGCAACACATGTGAAGTCTCAGGGTGAAAATCCATGGTCTAGCCTTAATTGATTGTGTCTATCAATGGCCTTGTTAAAAGTATTGTTTTGAGAGTGGAGACAATCTTCAGGAAACCTAACATCTTTTGATCGACAACGGTTTTCCTTCCTCCTCCCGAATAGAGAGGATCTACAACTTTATATTACCTCTGTCTATAAATAGATGTCCGAGGTTTGTCTAAATTTAGATATATCTAGACACTAAATAGCGTCTAGATACATCTAAATTTAAACAAATCTTAGACGCCTATTTATAGATAGAGGTAGTACTAAATTCGAGTCAATTAAAATAAGCGGATCCGAGTAACACATGCTCGAGGTTCTAGGCAACTGAAATCTGAAAAAGTGCCATCCAGTTGCGATCTTGGATCCCAGACGTTTGTTTTTCGATCGAACGACCTCGAAAGCCGATGCACGTGCACTCCCTAGGGTCTTGTTCAGGCGCAGGGATGATGAGCTGCCGCAGCCTGCATGTTGCCGGCATTTGACTACACGATTTGTCAGGTGAGAGGCATTGACAGGCTGCCGGCTGCCTCACTCTCCCACCCTTCAAGAACCATCATCAGCCATTCAGGCAAGCAAATCATCCACCGACCAGCCAGCTGATTATTCTGATCCCCACTAGCGTGACCGCGTATTTAACTACAGCCTTATCGGCATCTCGCGTAGCCCCAACCCAAGTCCCACATGCCAGCAGGCAACAAGCATCCGCAGACAGAATATTTCATAGAATCATAGTGGATCAGTTTATATTGTACTGCCTCCGTTCACAAAAGATGTCTGCAAGTTTATCTAATATATTTAGATACTATTTAGTAAAAAGATACATTCGAATATAGATAAATCCCCGACAGGAGTAGATATTTATAATTTACCAAAATTTGGCAAACTTAAAATGTTTGATTTAAGACAAAAAAAAAATATAGGCCTTAATTTTGGGAAGGGGTATTAGCACCTGTGTACAAGAACTTGTACAAAAGAAGCAAAATCATAAAGAACTTGTAAAGTGGGGCAACGCCATACACAAACTTGTATCCGGATTCAAATTCCATACAAAGCCAATCAGGAGAGAACACGTATGCTGCATTGGTGGAAAAGAGCGCCAGCCACGTTCCATTCTTTTTATAGAAAACCCCTTAGGCTATTTCATTTTCGTGGTGTGAGCATGTTCCCAAATCGAGCCATAGAGCAAGGTGAAATCCCTAACCCTAGTCCATGCCCTCGACGGTGGCGGCACTCCGACGGCTTAGAGATTGTGACAACGGCTTTATAGAGGCGGTGGGAGTGTGGCGGCATGGGTTCGATATTTGGGGCGACATGCATCTTACAATACCGTCTTGTTGTGGGTCCTATTGGCGCAGGGTCCGTTAGCGATAGCTCGGGCATCAATAGCGGCAGCAGTGACTGGGTCGAGACCGCATGTACTACTTGAACCAGTATTGCGCAATGAATGCAAGAACAACGACTTATGCTTCTTGTCAATTTTGAGACAGGTGCTCGATTAACTGAATTTTGTGTCGTTCTTATGGAAGTGCTAAATTCAGAGATAGTTGATACGTCTCCAACGTATCGATAATTTCTTATGTTCCATGCCACTTTATTGATGATACCTACATGTTTTATGCACATTATATGTCATATTTATGCATTTTCTAGAACTAACCTATTAACAAGATCGAAGAGCCGTTCTCATTTTTGGTTTGAAAAACTAGTAAAAATATTCTCGGAATTGGACTGAAATCTTCGCCCGGGGTCCTATTTTTCCGAAGCTTCAGAAGACCGAAGAGATAACGAAGTGGGGCCACGAGGTGGCCGACCACAGGCGGCCGCGGCACAGCCTGACGCCATCCTCTGAACCCTCGTGTGGCCCCCGACCTACCCTTCGCCTACTTAAAGCCTCGAAACCCCGATGCGAGAGCCACGATACGGAAAACCTTCCGGAGACAGCGCCGCCGCAGTCCCATCTCGGGGGATTCGGAGATCGCCTCCGGCGCCCGGGAGGGGATTCATCTCCCGGAGGGCCTCTTCATCGCCATGATCGCCTCGGAGTGATGAGTGAGTAGTTCACCCTTGGACCATGGGTCCATAGCGGTAGCTAGATGGTCGTCTTCTCCTTGTTGTGCTTCATTGTTGGATCTTGTGAGCTGCCTAACATGATCAAGATCATCTATATGTAATACTATATGTTGTGTTTGTCGGGATCGATGGATAGAGAATACTATGTTATGGTGATTATCAATCTATTGTTTATGTGTTGTTTATGATCTTGCATGCTCTCCGTTATTAGTAGAGGCTCTGGCCAAGTTTTTGCTCTTAACTCCAAGAGGGAGTATTTATGCTCGATAGTGGGTTCATGCCTTCATTGACACCGGGATCGTGCGAGTAGGTTCTAAGGTTGTGATGTCTTGTTGCCACTAGGGATAAAACATTGATGCTATGTCTAAGGATGTAGTTGTCGATTACATTACCACATACTTAATGCAATTGTCTGTTGCTTTGCAACTTAATACTGAATGGGGTTCGGATGATAACCTGAAGGTGGACTTTTTAGGCATAGATGCGGTTGGATGGCGGTCTATGTACTTTGTCGTAATGCCGGGATTAAATCTCACTATATTTATCATATCATGTATATGCATTGTTATGCCCTTCTCTATTTGTCAAGCTGTAATTTGTTCACCCAACATGCTTTTATCTTATGGGAGAGACACCTCAGTGAACGTGGACCCCGGTCCTATTCTTTACATAGCATACAATCTCTGCAATTGTGTTTTTCTTGTTTTCTTTGCAAACATCTTCCACTCGATACGTTTAATCCTTTGTTCTGCAAGGGGTGAGATTGACAACCTCACTTTTCGTTGGGGCAAAGTACTTTTTGTTGTGCGAGATTCCACGTTGGCGCCGATCCCTGGTGTTGCGCCGCACTATTTCGCGACCATCAACCTTCAACGTGCTTCTTGGCTCCTCACAGTTCGATAAACCTTGGTTTCTTTCGAGGGAAAACTACTGTGCGCATCATACCTTCCTCTTGGGGTTCCCAACGGACGTGTACATCTACGCGCATCGCTTTGTTTTCGGCGCGTAGGAGATCAAAGACATTTTGAGAGGAGTCCACTTCTCAATCTCTTTACTTTGTTTTTGTCTTGCTTTATTTTATTTACTACTTTGTTTGCTGCACTAAATCAAAATACAAAAAAATTAGTTGCTAGTTTTACTTTATTTGCTATCTTGCTCTCTATATCAAAAACACAAAAAATTAGTTACTTGCATTTACTTTATCTAGTTTGTTTTATTTATTGTTGCTAAAATGAATACCCTGAAAATACTAAGTTGTGTGACTTCACAAATGCAAATAATAATGATTTCCTATGCACACCTATTGCTCCACCTGCTACTACAGCAGAATTCTTTGAAATTAAACCTGCTTTACTTGAACTTGGTTATGAGATCAATTTTTGGTGTTAGTTCGATGATGCTGTTGCCCATCTCAATAGTTTTGTTGAACTTTGTGAAATGCAAAAGTATAAGGATGTAGATGGTGATATTATTAAATTGAAAGTGTTTCCTTTCTCATTAAGAGGAAGAGCTAAAGATTGGTTGCTATCTTTGCCTAAGAATAGTATTGATTCATGGACTAAATGCAAGGATGCTTTTATTGGTAGATATTATCCTCCGCTAAAATTATATCTTTGAGAAGTAGCATAATGAATTTTAAACAATTGAGATCTTGAACATGTTGCTCAAGCATGGGAGAGAATGAAAACTTTGGTAAAGAATTGCCCAACCCATGGATTGACTACTTGGATGATCATCCAAACCTTCTATGCAGGACTAAATTTTTCTTCACGGAATTTATTGGATTCAGGCTGCTGGAGGTACCTTTATGTCCATCACTTTGGGGGCGGCTACAAAACTTCTTGATGATATGATGATAAATTACTCGGAATGGCACACGGAAAGAGCCCACAAGGTAAGAAGGTGTGTTGAAGAAACCTCTTCCTTGAGTGATAAGATCGATGTGATTATGTCTATGCTTGTGAATGGTAGATCTAATGTTGATCCAAATAATGTTCTTTAGCTTCATTGGTTGCTCAAGAAGAAAATGTTGATGTGAATTTCATTAAAAATAATAATTTCAACAACAATGCTTATAGGAACAACTCTCGTAATAGGCCATATCCTTCAGCTAATGGTAATGGTTATGGTAATTCTTATGGGAATTCTTTAATAATAATAGGAGTGTACCCCTGGACTTGAAGCCATGCTTAAAGAATTTATTAGTACACAAACTGCTTTTAACAAATGTCTGTTGAGGAAAAGCTCGATAAAATTGATACTATTGCTTCTAGAGTTGATAGACTTGCCTCTGATGTAAATCTTTTAAAATTGAAAGTTATGCCTAATAATGATATTGATAATAAGATTACTACTACAGCAAATGCCATCCAAGTTAGAATTAATGAGAATATAAGATTAATGGCTGAATTAGGTGCTAGGTGGGATAGAGAAGAAAATGAAAAACTAGCTAAAGAGAATAATGTAGCTAAAGTTTGGACTATTACCACCACTAGTAATTAATTCTTCACATGTTGCTGCACCTCTACTATCAATGGTAAAATAATGGTGTTGGCGTGTTTCTACTCCTAGTCTGTGACAAAGCGCACGAAATTGCTAAAAGCTATTTGAAGCTGCTTGTGATAAAACTGCTGAAATTTTTTCCAACCTTGGGAACAATGATCCCATTGCTGTAGCTCATAATGATTTAGATTTTGATGATTGCCACATTTCTGAAGTTATAAAGTTCTTAAAAACTTGCTAAAAGTCCTAATGCTAATGCTATAAATTTAGCCTTTACAAAACATATTACAAATGCTCTCATAAAAGCTAGAGAAGAGAAACTAAAACTTGAAACTTCTATTCCTAGAAAGTTAGAAGATGGTTGTGAGAGCCCATCATTAAAATGAAATTCAATCACTTTGAATGTAATGCTTTATGTGATCTGGTGCAGTATTATTGTTATGCCTAAAAGATTTATGATATGTGACTTACTTACCATTGAAGAATTGTTGTTGGATGTTAATCTTGCAGATAATGCTAAAAAGAAACCTTTGGGGAGGATTGATAATGTGCACATTACGGTTAACAATAACCTTGTCCCGTTGATTTGGTTGTCTTGGATATCGAATGCAATGCATCTTGTCCTATTGTGTTGGGAAGACCTTTTCTTCGAAGTTGGTGTTGTTATTGATATGAGGGAAGGTAATATTAAATATCAATTTCCTCTCAAGAAAGGTATGAAACACTTCCAGAAAGAGAATGAAGTTGCCTTTTGATTCTATTATTAGAACAAGCTATGATGTTGATGCTTCTACTCTATGTTACTTGATTTGCACTTTGCGCGCCTAGCTGAAAGGCGTTAAAGAAAAGCGCTTATGGGAGACAACCCATGTTTTACAATTTTTTGTTTTGTTGAGTCTTGGAGTTGTTTACTACTGTAGCAACCTCTTCTTATCATGTTTTTGTGCCAAGTAAAGTTTCTATGTTAAAGTTGATGTTATATTTGGGATGGCTGGCAGAAACAGCATTGCTGTCGTCACGAATCTGGGCACAGTTCTCCTAGAAAAATTGAAAAAATCTGCCAATTTACGAAGCGTGATCCTCGGATATGTACGCAACTTTCATTAGTTTTGAGTTTTCCATTTGAGCAAGTCTGGTGCCAGATTTAAATTCGTCTTTACGGACTGTTCTGTTTTGACAGATTCTGCCTTTTATTTCGCATTGCCTCTTTTGCTATGTTGGATTCATTTCTTTGATCCATTAATGTCCAGTAGCTTTATGCAATGTCCAGAAGTGTAAAGAATGATTGTGCCACCTCGAACATGTGAATTATTAATTGTGCACTAACCCTCTAATGAGTTTGCTTGTAGTTTGGTGTGAAGGAAGTTTTCAAGGGTCAAGAGGAGTATGATATACTATGATCAAGAGGAGTGAAAGCTCTAAACTTGGGATGCCCGTGGTTCCACCCCTGCATATTTAAGAAGACTCAAGCGTCTAAGCAGGGTGCCCAAAGGCATCCCCTTCTTCATCGACAACATCATCGGGTTCCCCCACTGAAACTATATTTTTATTCAATCACATCTTATATTCTTTACTTGGGGCGTGGGTTTGTTTTTGTTTTGTTTTTGTTTGAATAAGATGGATCCTAGCATTCACTTTTGTGGGAGAGAGACACGCTCCGCTGTTGCATATGGACAAATATGTCCTTAGGTTTACTCATAATGTTCAAGGCGAAGTTTCTTCTTCGTTTATTTGTTATATGGTTGGAATTGGAAAATGCTACATGTAGTAATTCTAAAATGTCTTGGATAATGTGATGTGGCAATTGTTGTGCTCATGTTTAGCTCTTGCATCATATACTTTGCACCCATTAATGAAGAAATACATAGAGGAGCTACTCTAAGAATTTGATTTGCATATTTGGTCTCTCTGAGTCTAGATATATATACAGTATTGAGTTTTGAACAACAAGGAGAGCGGTGTAGAGTCTTATAATGTTTACAAATATGTCTTTTATGTGAGTTTTGCTGCAGGTTCATCCTTGAGTTTGCTTCAAATAGCCTTGCTAGCCTAAACCTTGTATCGAGGAGAAGTCTTCTCATGCATCCAAAATCCTTGAGCCAACTATGCCATTTGTGTCCTTACCTACCTACTACATGGTATTTCTCCGCCATTCCAAGTAAATTGCTGGGTGCTACCTTTAAATTCCATCATTCACCTTTGCAATATATAGCTCATGGGACAAAAATAGCCTTAAAAACTATCGTAGTATTAGAATATGTACTTATGCACTTTATCTTTTATTAAGTTGCTTGTTGATAACAATGTTCCTGGGGACAGAACGCCATCAGCCTTCATTTGAATATCATGTGAGTTGCTATGTATCAGTCTTGTGGAAGGATCTATCATTTTTAGTGGTTGGAGCATGCAGGATTGTTAGAGACAGTGCATGGGCCTTAACTAGAAACCATGAATCATGGTGTGGAAGTTTCATTTGGACATATATCCTCAATCTCTATGTGAATAATAATCATTGCTACATGCTTATGCATTTTAAGAGGAGTCCATTATCTTGTTGTCCATGTTGTTGCGGTATGGATGTCTAAGTTGAGAATAATCAGCGAGAAATCCCAAAAAATCGAGCATTTCTCATGAACCTTTATCTGAAGTGACATCGAGTACTGCTTGTGACACTTGGTTGAAACATGGCATGCAAAGATCCGGTAGTCCAAGCTAAGTAGGACGGGGTGCGGGCACTATTAGTATACTATGCATGAGGCTTGCAACTTATAAGATGTAATTTACATAACTCATATGCTTTATTACTACCGTTGACAAAATTGTTTCATGTTTTTAAAATAAAAGCTCTAGCACAAATCTCTGTCGATGCTTTCCTCTTTGAAGGACCATTCTTTTACTTTTATTGTTGGTGAGTTTACCTATCTCCTTCCACCTAAGAAGCAAACACTTGTGTGAAGCTGTGCATTGATTCCTACATACTTATATTGCACTTGTTATACTACTTATGTTGACAATATCCATGGAATATACATGT
Organism: Lolium multiflorum; assembly: GCA_030979885.1. NCBI lineage: Eukaryota > Viridiplantae > Streptophyta > Magnoliopsida > Poales > Poaceae > Lolium > Lolium multiflorum. The sequence goes on from CM061747.1 coordinate 193,025,523, forward strand.
TATAAGTTGAAAGCAACCTGATGTTTACTTAATCTTCATTGTGTTGCTTCAACACCTTTACTTTGATTCTTGCTTTATGAGTTAACTCTTATGCAAGACTTATTGATATTTGTCTTGAAGTACTATTCATGAAAAGTCTTTGCTATATGATTCACTTGTTTACTCATGTCATTACCTTTTCTGTTTGATCGCTGCATTCATTACATATGTTTACAAATAGTATGATCCAAGATTATGATGGCATGTCATGAAATTATCTTTGTTATGTTTTGCACACTCAGGACAGGCATTAACAAAGTTGCTGATACGTCTCAGCGTGTCGATAATTTCTTATGTTCCATGCCACTTTATTGATGATACCTACATGTTTCATGCGATATATGTCATATTTATGCATTTCTGGAACTAACCTATTAACAAGATCTTAGAAAACCAGTTCAACATTTTAAACATTTTTAGTTTAAATCCTAATCAAGGAGAAATATTCTCGGAATTGGACGAAATCTTAGCCCAGGGTCCTATTTTTGAGAAGCTTCAAGAAAATGAAGAGATAACGAAGTGGGGCCACAGGAGTGGCCAGGACAGAGAGCGGCGCGCTGGCCCTGGCGAAAACACCACGCTCATCACAAGCTCTCGTGTGGCCCCACGACCTACCCTTCGCCTGCTTAAAGCCTCAGTCGCGAAAACCGTCTGAGAGTCACAGTGCGGAAAACCTTCGGAAGACCGCCGCGCCAGATCCCATCTCGGGATTCGGTAGGTCATCTCCGGCGCCCTGCTTGGGAGAGGGGATTCATCTCCCGGAGAATCTTCATCGCCATGATCGCATCAGAGTGGTGGTGAGTAGTTCTGGACCATGGGTCCATGCTTGATGTAGATGACAGTCTTCTCCTTGTTGTGCTTCATTGTTGGATCTTGTGAGCTGCTAACATGATCAAGATCATCTATCTGTAATACTCTATGTTGTGTTTGTCGGGATCCGGTGGATAGAGAATACTATGTTATGGTGATTATCAATCTATTGTTTATGTGTTGTTTATGATCTTGCATGCTCTTTGTTTAGTAGAGGCGCTCGCCAAGTTTTTGCTCTTAACTCAGAGGTATTTATACTTTGATGAGTGGTTTATGCTATTGACACACACAGGATGGTGACAGGTAGGTTCTAAGGTTGTGATGTCTTGTTGCCACTTAGGGATAAAAAACTGATGCTATGTCTAAGGATGTGATTTATCGATTACATTACGCACCATGCCAATGCAATTATGCTGTTGCTTTGCAACAATGCGAATGGGAGTTCGGATGATAACACAGAAGGTGGACTTTTTAGGCATAGATGCGGTTAGATTTGCAGTCTATGTACTTTGTCGTAATGCCGGATTAAATCTCACTATATTTATCATATCATGTATATGCATTGTTATGCCCTTCTCTATTTGTCAATTGCCCCATTGTTGTAATTTGTTCACCCAACATGCTTTTATCTTATGGGAGAGACACCTCTAGTGAGCTTTGTGGACCCCGGTCCTATTCTTTATAACATACAATCATGATTGTGTTTCTTGTTTTTCTTCCCACCAAACATCTTCCACTACGTCGTTTAATCTTTATTCTGACAAGCGGAGGTGAGATTGACAACCTCAACGTTTCGCGTGGGAGCAAAGTACTTTGGTTTTGTTGTCAAGATTCCGTTGGCGCCGGAATCCACGGTGTTGCGCCGCATCACATTTGAGCCATCAACCTTAACGTGCTTCTTGGCTCCTCTGGTTCGATAAACCTTGGTTTCTTTACGAGGGAAAACTTGCCAGCATGCGCATCATACCTTCTCTTGGGGTTCCCAACGGACGTGTTGTCTATGCGCATCAATAGTTAGGTTAGATTCTGTGAACTATAATCAGTAGAAATTGTAGCACTCATACTAGTGATTTGGATGTCACGTTGTAGCTAACTGAATTTAACCTCTCACCTAAAGTTCAGTTAACTAAAGTTAGCTTACTTTTGTGCATTTGAAGAAGAAGAAGAAGATAACTTGGTGAAGAAAATTTGTTGCTACAAAAATGTCATCAGCACCATCCTCAACATCATAATCACTATTATAGAACTCTAAATCTGTCTCGTCGGCTACTGCCTCTTCCAAATCTTGCTTTTCTTTCCTTTTTTTTCTCTGAATATGTGGACCTCTCTAGCAATTCTATGTCATTTATGTGCTTTTCTTCTACTTGGGCACTTTCATTTCGATGGTTTCTCGGGTCTAGCCTTGGTTAATACGTTATTTTCGGTCCCTTCACAAAAAATTGTGATCAACATAAATAACAAGTAACTTGTGCTCCTTCGCAACTGCTATCATTGAGACTATGTCACCATCATTCTCAACGCTAGCAAAGCAATCACCGAAATCGTTTCTATGCAAGAATGAATACACTTGCAACCTCTCATCCATTGTACATCCTAGCTACCTGTCAAACCCTAGCTAAACCCAAGCCAACGGAGCAGAAAATCAGAGGGAAACAAGCGGCGCCACCTACCGTAGTCCGGCCCCTCCATGTTCCATGGTAGACGAACTGGACTCTGCCCTGGTCGCCGCCAAGAAGCTCCACTCTGGCCGACGACGAGAAGCCGAGCGGAGGTCTAGGAATGGTGGCGAGGGGATGGCAAGGAAGGCAAACACACCTTTAGTGACGTGGAGGACGTGCCCACCCAAACAGAGAGGATTAGGGCAACCGCCAGGTGCTACGCATTAATGCGCCGGATAACAGAGGTTTCGTAAAATTCTTCTATCATGTTCACGTGACCACATTTTCAACCTAAACTTAGACTAAAAATGAGACTCACATACTGATTAATGATTTTTTTTCGGTTTTAGTCGCACTGCTAGGCCACGTCCCCTGTCCCTGTAGACACATTCTAATAGACTCGGTGCATTTGCATCATCCCGCTCACAAGATAAAGGCGGTGGTAGGATCTCTCTCACACCATGATGAAAAATTTCTTGTTGTCCTTCTTCATTGGTCTAGCCAGAGTGTCGAGTTTTCAGATGCTCCGCTGCCAAACTTCAATGGATGACATGCCAGATATTGCCAGATCGGATGGTGGTTTCTCGGGTCTAGCCTTGTTTAATACATCATTTTTCAGTCCCTTCACAAAAAAATTGTGATCAACATAAATAACAAGTAACTTGTGCTCCTTCGCATCTGCTATCATTGAGACTATGCCACCATCATTCTCAATGCTAGTAAAGCAATCACCGAAATCGTTTCTAGGCAAGAATCAATACACTTGCAACCTCTCATCCATTGTACATCCTAGCTACCTGTCAAACCCTAGCTAAACCCAAGCGAACGAGCAGAAAATCAGAGGGAAACAAGCGGCGCCACCTACCGTAGTCCGGCCCCTCCATGTTCCATGGTAGACGGACTGGTCTCTACCATGGTTACCGCCAAGAAGCTCCCCTTTGGCCAACGATGAGAAACCGAGGGGACACTACAAAGGAAAACAATTTTTTTGACAAATCACTTTCGTCATATTAAGGCCAATTTTCGTCAAGGATTACTTCGCGGTGACAAAATTTGATCGTCATGGGGTTCGTCGAGGAAGCTCCGTCATAAAATATCGGGGTGACGGTATGCATTTTTTCGTCAACGTCAAATGTTTGATGGTGACGACATGCAAATTCGTCAACATCAAAGGTTCATTGTTGACAGACAAGTTTGTCACGAAAAATTGCAACTTTCGTCAATATCTAAATCTTGGGAAGTTTCTGATTGGTCCAAAAAAAGCATACGTGGCCTTACATGTGGGTCCCATTTGGCTTCTGACAACATGGGTCCGACGGCGCTGACATGGATATCTGTCATGTGGGACCGGCATGGTGCTATTTTGGTGGGACCCACAAAATATTATGACAAGCTGGACCCACAATATTCTGACCGGTGGGATCCACAAAATTCAGACAAGTGGGACCAGGTTGTTGCCGACATATGGGTCCCAATAATGCTGACTGGTGGGACCCACAAATTCTGACAAGTGGGACCACAAATTGGTGCCACGTGGTTTCATTTAATAGTGACGTTGTGACATTTTCCGTCACCTTTTGAAATTGACAAAATTTGAGAGCATTTGAATTATTTGCGAAATTTGGGGAACAAAAAAACTGGCGAAATATCAAAAAGTAGACAATAAATATCATACTTAAATGGTGGCACAAGAAGTATATATGTCTCTCACAGACCGAAAGATTCATAAGAAAATTACAATTGGAACACAAAGAAATTAAAAGACCTATGATTAATAATGTTGTAGGACGGTGGTGCAATAGATTAGTTGCCCTGGGATTGAGACATGGATGGTGGCTGGGATGTCCTCAAGAGCAAATTAAGCATGGCATCCATTTCTCTCTTTTCATAAGCCAGAGTCTTTTCTTCTTGGGCTTTCTTCACAGCTTCAAGTTCTTCCTCCTGCTTCTTCCTGATGTCTTCAAATTTTTCATCTTGTTCTTGCAGTCTTGCCTGCATCTCACTGTGGTACGTTTCAGCTGCCTGTATGGAGTTCTGCTCTTGATCTGCCAGTCTTTGTTGTAGCTCTCGGATGCGTGTAGCTGAGACAGAAGACTTCCTGGAACTTGTTGCGACGCCCAATCTTGGTAGGATGTCTTTGTTGCAGGTGGTGGATGGGCTTTCTCGCTCAGAACTAGCTGAACAATTTGCAAATCAGTCAAATCAGGTTCATCTTCATTGCGTGGCGCCGCTTTTTTTGCCACCATTTGATCCTGCATAAAGATTACAATCATTGCATGGACAACATACAAAGCTGGATTATATTATATTGTGCTAATAAGAAATATTTCTTACATATGCACTTTTTGCTTCAGCACTCATAGTGTTATCCTTGTTAGTGTGTGTGATTCTAAAAATTCAATTGGAGAGGTTTCTTGTTCCTGCTGCTTAGCCTTCTGCTTGAAAAAATGTAGAATGCACATTACCATTGTACACTGTGTATGACAGAAGTATGAACTGTATTGGGAAATTCAGAACACTTACTAGATGTTCCCAGTGAGCAACATAGCTTCGAGATCCAGTGGTATGGAACTGTTTCACAGCTTCTCTGTTCTTTCCATTTATTACACACAGTCCCTATGTTCAGTACATGCATTTTATTTATCCAGATCAGAGAAATGTAAGAATTCAGTAGCTGTTATTGAAAGGAATAACGTTTATGTACCTGGTACTTCTCATCAAACCATCTTTTCACCAGTTCTTTCCAGCTTTTCTCTTCTACGTGACCTGGCTTCTCGAGATATGCTTGCTCCAGTGTGAGATTTTTAATTTTCGGCCAATACTCCTTTTTAAGCCTATATCGGAACTGCCGAATACTAACTTGCAGCATATCAGTGCACACATCTTGAGCCACCTCATCATTTTTGTCCATATTAAACTTTCCCTGCAAAATAGTGATGCATTAATCAGTAGATTCTTAGATAGTTGATCATGTAGCATACTAATTAGGTTAAACCAAGATTGTACAGGACTCACCGCTACTGTACTTATAGCATGAGGAATGACATGTTTGAGAGTTGCATCTTTCTTGTACTGTGTCCAGTGTGTTGCAAGCGGCATTTTTTCACGGATGTGAATACCAACCTCATTGCTCAGCTTTGCTGACTGGACATAATCCTTGGGTCTCCTGACACCAGGAGTGAATTCAATTGGCATCTTATTGCCACCATGTCTTCTTGTGTACTCATGTAGTCCATGGCCCATGGTACGTCTGCGTCCACCTCTCTTTCTCTTACTACCGTCAGATGTTGTCAATGTCTCTGAAATAAGAGATATGAAATGATTCTCTTTTATATGAAAATATGCGGTACAGTGTTTAGTTTTTACAAATTTTCATACCTTGCCGCTCAAAGTTTACAATTTGATTGTCCTCAGGAGATGAGGTGCTGCCTCCAGATGTCATGATCTGGTTAGGTGAGGGTGCTCCTTCAGTGTTCAGACCAGCAGTGGCCGTCGGCTCATCAGATGACCCAGCTTGAGGTTCAGTTGTTGCCATTGATCTTGTTGCAATGTTGGATGGTGCAACTTCAGGTCTGGATCGCTTCTTCTGTGCAACTATTGCAGAAGAAGCAACTATCTGCAAGCAAAGTAGAGGCTACATTAGTAGGAAACATTTAGCATGTACGTATTTCCTATCATAGTTCAGACATAGTTCCACAGACCTGAGCTGAAGTTTTGCCGACAGTGCGCTGATCCTCATCTGAATGAAGATCATCATCAGCAGTAGCTATCTCTTCTGGATTCGGTTCATACGAAGGGTCCTCTTCGACCTCCATCTCTTCGCAGTCTGTGTCCTTTAGATTGTTACTAGTTCCTATTTGTACCCCACCATACACTAATGTACGTGCAAAACCAGAGAAATCTTTCTGAAATTTGTGGCCAGGTCCATATCTTTCAGCGAATTTTTTTCCATGCGTACTACATTTTCTTGCATTTGTTTCTCCTTGGCAAGCTCATATGCCGGCTTGACGGTTTTTGTGTCTCCGCTGAAATAATCGGAAGAGCGGAGCGTGAACAAAACATAAGAGGGGGCCAATTCCATAGAAAACAGCAAATAATTGTCTTTGCAAAATATTGTACAGCAGCAAATGATTGAAAACATAAGAGTCTACGTATGATGTCGGCGAACAAAACATAAGAGGGGGCATATGCCAGGCTAAGGGACATCATGTGCTTTTAGATATCTACTCGTAACAAATAATTGACACAAGAGACTCCCCTCGCACACTGAATTATGCATGTCTGTTGATAGCTTGGCGGGCTTGGTATGCACGTAATGAGGTATGGGTAGTTCAGTCCTATACCGATAGAAGTTCAGATATGTGCTGATAGAAGTTCAGATATGTGCTGATAGAAGTTCAGATTTCTGCTGATAGAAGTTCAGATATGTGCTGAAATTTGATTTTTGACTTTTGAAAGACATAGATAAACAAAAATTGTGGAAATAAATAGACTGATGAAACAAAGTACATGATTAAAAAAACTTCATTACATTGTTAAGACGTGCATTGCACGTGCAAACTAACTAGTTCCATAGAAAACACAAACAATTGTTCTAGATCAAACTCTGCTTCCCTCTGAAACTGAGGAATAAAAGTCTGAAGCAATGTCGTTGTTCACTGTAGCTCGTCAGGCTGTTTTCGGCAACGGCTGGAATTAGTTCAGTTAAGTGTTTCGGCAAACAATTGTCTATGCAAAAGATTGTACAGCAGCGGGATGGCAAAGATTGTATAGCACGGCATGATTGTCTCTGGAATAAAAACGATAAACCCTATACGTATGATGTCGGGATTGGATCTATCAAATATGCAAGATCTAGATATAGGTCAAACGGGCGTGGTAGACATGTAAAACCGATCTCTCGATCTAACCATCCGAAAAACACAACAACAAGCCGATCACCGACAGATTTACCTTGGCGTTTCTTCGAGCTGGGCGCCTTCTTCGGCGTGTGTGCGCGATTTTCCTTCCCCCCGACGTTTCGACGACTGCCGGCCATGGCGACCACCGGCCGGGGAGATAGTTGCGAGATGGAAGAACGTCCGGCGAAGACACCGGATCGGGGTGAGCACGAGAGGATGAGGTCGGGGGGTGGGGAGTTAAGATGCTCGTAAATCATGGGGGAGAGGCACGACGTATATAAGGGAGGGCGAAATATTTGATAGGTGGGGTGCGCGGGAGGAGTGGAGGGAACGAAAAATTTGTGTGTTTTGGCAGCCGTCGTACTAAAATTTGGAGGGAACAAGGTTTTGCCGTGGAAGAAAAAATATTACTCTGAAAATGGAACTGTACATGTATATTTAAAAAATACCAGAACATGAATGGGATGCATGAAAAAAATCTAAATTTGGGACCCTCCTTTCGTTCGAAAACCCCTCTTTCGACACATGAATGGAACATGAATGGGCCATTCCCCCCTCTTTTCGTCCGAAAACCCCTCTTTCGACACATCTACACCATGGGGACACCATGCCACCAACTCCAAAAAATCAAAACCCATAGCAACCAAGGTTTCATATCACAATGTGCACAAGGGTGCCAAATCATGCCCCAATCCATGGTGGTTTGGTCAGTTTTTGGCCATTCCCCCTCTTTTCGTCCGAAAACCCCTCTTTCGACACATCTACACCATGGGGACACCATGACACCAACTCCAAAAAATCAAAACCCATAGAAACCAAGGTTTCATATCACAATGCGAACAAGGGTGCCAAATCTTGCCCCAATCCATGGTGGTTTGATCAGTTTTTGGCCATTCCCCCCTCTTTTCGTCCGAAAACCCCTCTTTCGACACATCTCCACCATGGGGACACCATGCCACCAACTCCAAAAAATCAAAACCCATAGCAACCAAGGTTTCATATCACAATGTGCACAAGGGTGCCAAATCATGCCCCAATCCATGGTGGTTTGGTGAGTTTTTGGCCATTCCCCCTCTTTTCGTCCGAAAACCCCTCTTTCGACACATCTCCACCATGGGGACACCATGCCACCAACTCCAAAAAATCAAAACCCATAGCAACCAAGGTTTCATATCACAATGTGCACAAGGGTGCCAAATCATGCCCCAATCCATGGTGGTTTGGTCAGTTTTTGGCCATTCCCCCTCTTTTCGTCCGAAAAACCCCTCTTTCGACACATCTACACCATGGGGACACCATGACACCAACTCCAAAAAATCAAAACCCATAGAAACCAAGGTTTCATATCACAATGTGAACAAGGGTGCCAAATCTTGCCCCAATCCATGGTGGTTTGGTCAGTTTTTGGCCATTCCCCCCTCTTTTCGTCAAAACCCCTCTTTCGACACATCTCCACCATGGGGACACCATGCCACCAACTCCAAAAAATCAAAACCCATAGCAACCAAGGTTTCATATCACAATGTGCACAAGGGTGCCAAATCATGCCCCAATCCATGGTGGTTTGGTCAGTTTTTGGCCATTCCCCCTCTTTTCGTCGAAAACCCCTCTTTCGACACATCTCCACCATGGGGACACCATGCCACCAACTCCAAAAAATCAAAACCCATAGCAACCAAGGTTTCATATCACAATGTGCACAAGGGTGCCAAATCATGCCCCAATCCATGGTGGTTTGGTCAGTTTTTGGCCATTCCCCCTCTTTTCGTCCGAAAACCCTCTTTCGACACATCTCCACCATGGGGACACCATGCCACCAACTCCAAAAAATCAAAACCCATAGCAAACAAGGTTTAATATCACAATGTGCACAAGGGTGCCAAATCTTGCCCCAATCCATGGTGGTTTGGTCAGTTTTTGGCCATTCCCCTCTTTTCGTCCGAAAACCCCTCTTTCGACACATCTACACCATGGGGACACCATGCCACCAACTCCAAAAAATCAAAACCCATAGCAACCAAGGTTTCATATCACAATGTGCACAAGGTGCCAAATCATGCCCCAATCCATGGTGGTTTGGTCAGTTTTTGGCCATTCCCCCTCTTTTCGTCCGAAAACCCCTCTTTCGACACATCTCCACCATGGGGACACCATGCCACCAACTCCAAAAAATCAAAACCCATAGCAACCAAGGTTTCATATCACAATGTGCACAAGGGTGCCAAATCATGCCCCAATCCATGGTGGTTTGGTCAGTTTTTGGCCATTCCCCCCTCTTTTCGTCCGAAAACCCCTCTTTCGACACATCTACACCATGGGGACACCATGCCACCAACTCCAAAAAATCAAAACCCATAGCAACCAAGGTTTCATATCACAATGTGCACAAGGGTGCCAAATCATGCCCCAATCCATGGTGGTTTGGTCAGTTTTTGGCCATTCCCCCCTCTTTTCGTCCGAAAACCCCTCTTTCGACACATCTCCACCATGGGGACACCATGCCACCAACTCCAAAAAATCAAAACCCATAGCAACCAAGGTTTCATATCACAATGTGCACAAGGGTGCCAAATCATGGCCCAATCCATGGTGGTTTGGTCAGTTTTTGGCCATTCCCCCTCTTTTCGTCCGAAAACCCCTCTTTCGACACATCTACACCATGGGGACACCATGCCACCAACTCCAAAAAATCAAAACCCATAGCAACCAAGGTGTCATATCACAATGTGCACAAGGGTGTGATGGCGTGTAACTCACACGTTCGTTGGGAACCCCAAGAGGAAGGTATGATGCGCACAGTAGCAAGTTTTCCCTCAGAAAGAAACCAAGGTTTAATCGAACCAGGAGGAGCCAAGAAGCACGTTGAAGGTTGATGGTGGCGAAATGTGATGCGGCGCAACAACAGAGATTCCGGCGCCAACGTGGAATCTGCACAACAAAACCAAAGTACTTTGCCCCAACGAAACAGTGAGGTTGTCAATCTCACGGCTTGCTGTAACAAAGGATTAAACGTATCGAGTGGAAGATGATTGTTTGCAAGAAAACAGTAAAACACAATTGCAGTAGATTGTATGCTATGTAAAGAATAGGACCGGGGTCCACAGTTTACTAGAGGTGTCTCTCCCATAAGATAAAAGCATGTTGGGTGAACAAATTACAGTCGGGCAATTGACAAATAGAGAAGGGCATAACAATGCATATACATGATATGATAAATATAGTGAGATTTAATCCGGGCATTACGACAAAGTACATAGACCGCCATCCAACATCTATGCCTAAAAGTCCACCTTCAGGTTATCATCCGAACCCCATTCAGTATTAAGTTGCTAAGCAACAGACAATTGCATTAAGTATGGTGCGTAATGTAATCGACAACTACATCCTTAGACATAGAATCAATGTTTTATCCCTAGTGGCAACAACACATCACAACCTTAGAACTTTCTGTCACTGTCCCAGGTGTCAATGAAGGCATGAACCCACTATCGAGCATAAATACTCCCTCTTGGAGTTAAAGTACAACTTGGCCAGAGCCTCTACTAATAACGGAGAGCATGCAAGATCATAAACAACACATAAACAATAGATTGATAATCACCATAACATAGTATTCTCTATCCATCGGATCCCGACAAACACAACATATAGTATTACATATAGATGATCTTGATCATGTTAGGCAGCTCACAAGATCCAACAATGAAGCACAACAAGGAGAAGACGACCATCTAGCTACTGCTATGGACCCATGGTCCAGGGGTGAACTACTCACTCATCACTCCGGAGCGATCATGGCGATGAAGAGTCCTTCGGAGATGAATCCCCTCTCGGCGAAGTGCCGGAGGCGATCTCCCGAATCCCGAGATGGGATCGCGGCGGCGCGTCTCGGAAGGTTTTCGTATCGTGGCTCTCGAACTGGGGTTTCGCGACGGAGGCTTTGGTAGGCGAAAGGGTAGGTCGGGGGCGCGCGGGGGCCACACCATAGGCGGCGCGGGCCCCCTGCGGCGCGGCCCTATGGTGGCGGCGCCTCGTCGCCCCACTTCGTTATCTCTTCGGTCTTCGGAAGCTCCGCAAAAATAGGACCCTGGCGTTGATTTCGTCCAATTCCGAGAATATTTCTTACTAGGATTTCTGAAACCAAAAACAGAAAATGGCTCTTCGGCATCTTGTTAATAGGTTAGTTTCAGAAAATGCATAAATACGACATATAATGTGCATAAAACATGTAGGTATCATCAATAAAGTAGCATGGAACATAAGAAATTATCGATACGTTGGAGACGTATGCCAAATCATGCCCCAATCCATGGTGGTTTGGTCAGTTTTTGGCCATTCCCCCCTCTTTTCGTCCGAGAAAACCCCTCTTTCGACACATCTACACCATGGGGACACCATTTTTTGAGGTACCTAACTTGAAATGGACTGAAATTTGGCACAAGGGTGCATCAACATGTGGGTAATGACGCTTGCATGCTATCTTGGCAGTTTGGTTTGAAAATTTTCAAAAATTCATCCCCTAAACTCAAGAAGAGGCATCACTTGTCAAGCATGTACATCTTAGGGTATTGGGAAAATTGGGAACACGTGTTGGTCTGATTTGGCATCACCACATTACCCTAGAACAGAAGTTTCACTTTGAAAAGGTTTGACAACCTCTTAGTACAATGGGGTGAACCTAGGTTTGACCAAACACTCAAAATTCCAGCCCTAATCATGTTATGAAATTCTTAGAAATTTGAAAGAATTTACATACTCGATTCATTTTTATTTATTTCTTTCTATGTGTGATCACTAATTCGTATTTAAAATATTTTATAGTTTTTAATACCCATCTTGAAAATTCTGTGCCTGCCCATCCGTCATGCGTGGGACCCATGTCAAAGTAATGGGAAAGTGGACTACATGCAGGAATCCACGTTTTCACACGCACGCGTCACACAGAGGAACCCAAACGGCAGCATCTACTGTATATCCATCGGCCCCATCGTCTCTCCCACCCGCAACTTCTATTCCCCAATCTGGCAAAAAACCCTGCTTGCACCTCCACCAGCGCACCACCGACCTCCCCTTCCACCGAAGATCCCGAAGATGAAGCGTGTTCGCGGAGACGAGCCGGAGGCGAGTGCGGTCGTCAACGTCGACAGAAGCGACGGCGATGCTCCGGTAGTCGTCGACGCCGCGGAGGCGGGATCTTCCTCCGGAACTAGCAGAGCCGCTCTTCGCCGCGCCGTGACCGTGGAGGGCTCCGCCCAACCGGCCGTGGTCGCCGTCGCTGATGAGGCCAACGGAGACGTCCTCGCTCCCGCGGCACAAGCAGATGACCAGGGCTTTGATCCGAATGACCCGTTCTACCGCCACTCCAGGCAGTACCGCGAGCTATATGGCCCCAGAGAGTGCGACGAGTTCGAAGAGGAGGCCTCGGACAACTGCAGCGAGGTACTCTACTATTCCGATCGATCCCCTGTTTTTCTTGATCTTACTGTTCACCTTAGGGTTTGCTCGTACGGTAGATTGATTTGCCCTGTCTGCAACTTGTTGTACAAATTGATGATTCTGGGGGTTCTTACTCATCCGATTTATGGTTTGTAGTTACTAGATTTGTAATATTTGATGCACATCTTGATTCAACTGTACCAAAGTATCAACCAAATGATTTATGGTACCATGAATATTCATGCATGTTTCAAATTAGTAGATGACAGTTATCTTAATTAGGTCATGATTCCTTGTGTGTGATGAATCATACCTGCTTAGTGTAATGCTCACTGCATTTCAAACTTAAATTCATCCGAATATGGATCATACCAGAGTGATCAGATGCATGTAATAGTGTGTACATCATTTTTATTTAGGGAACAAATGAATGATCAGATGCATGTAATTTATGACCACCATTCTTGAATTCCTGCTTATTGACGTCATGAATCCATATTGTTTTATGAATCAGTACATCTTCAGGGAACAAATGATTGATCCCTGATCCATGATATTTATAATCACCATTTTATCTTAAATTGGTGCTTAGTTATATTACTGAAATAATGATTGGACTACCCATGAACAATTTGTGACAACAGTTTAAATTGGTGCATATTTATATTAGTGAACTAATTATGTATGGTTGGATCTGGATCATAAATGTTGATTCTACATGATGATTACTTCTTAGTAATGTTCATAAAAAATATTTAATGCTTGAATTGTATTTCAGTTAATTTCCTTCTCTCACTTCTTCTTTACTTTCAAATTCGCAGGAAGACTCTGAGGACATTGGCAGCGACAAGGAGGACCGGGACCGGAAGAGCCGCTTCGTTCTGAAGAAGCTGAAGACTGGCCAGATCCCTTTCCGCCGGGACGGTAAGCCTAATTGCCCATTCTGCGGCAGGGTTTTCCCGAAGGATATTGAGAGTCTGATCCAGCACGCGACGGGAGTTGGAAAAGGTAGCGCGCACAAGCACAAGGCTGCTAGCAAGGCGAAGCACGCTGCCTTTGGCAAGTTCCTCAGGGACTACGTCAAGACTGGCCTCATCCCGCTCGTCGGTCCAGCTGTTGGCCCTCATGTTGTCCACTAAATTTAGTTTCTGTTTAGTTGTTCCCCTGGAGGTTCATGGTTAAACTATGTCATGTTTCAAAGACTATGTTCTACTTTTGTTATTTGGAACCTGGGCAATCATACCCAGTTGTTTAAGACTATGTCATGTTTATATGTTGTTTGCTGTTGCAGAAGCATTACTGCTGCACATCTTATCTCTTTTTTCATGTTGATGCACGCTGCATTTGTGTAGATGTTTGGCTACAGCAGAGTTGTGTAGATTACATATCCCTTTGTCCCACAAGTTTACTACTTTTATGTCTCCTTTTTTCGACTTGTAGTTGCTGTTGTTAGTTTCAAGTTTTGTTTTCATAAATACAATCTGTGTTGGTAATCAGCAAAATTGAAACCTCACAGGACAATTTGGAGGATGTGGTGCTCGAATAATAGTGGAAATGTGATATTATTTTTTACATGCATAATATATAGAAAATAGCTAGATCTCTAAATCGATGCATATGAAGCTACATATAAATTCTTGGTCATAATCCCCTTATCTAAAGGGGATGGATGCATGGCTTCACGTCGTCGTCGCTTTCATCGTCAGTATCTTCGCCGTCTGAGTAGTAGTACCTCCTGCACATTGTTCCGTCGAACACCTTCACTGTGAGCACATCATCGCCTTCATATTTGAAGTGTAAGAACCAGCCGAAATCCACACCATGCGCGATGGCGAATTTCTCCCAGCCCTTGTCGAGGTACATCCGGCCTTGTCCGTCAAATAGGACCTCCACGGTCCAGAGACGAGGACCGCAGTCAGCTGCTCGCAGATACACCTTAGCTGGCTCCTGGCCGTGAAGATAGTCCGCAAATTTGTTTGGTAGTTTCTGCAAAGAGATCGAGCGCCGATCGTTTCAAATTAAAGGTTTTTTAAAACATGCCCATAATTAATCACATGCATCATATATGTGGGAACGCGTACATACCTTCTTGACCAAAGGGTCTTCACAGACGACGATGAAGAACTCCTCTATGATCAATGGCAGTGTTGACGGTGGTGGTGGCAATGATGATGATCCACTTCCCCTTCCCCTTCCTTCCCCTTCCCCTTCCCCTTCCCCTCCGCGTCCGAGACGTGGAAGCCATGGCAATGGATCAACTGTATGTGAACAAAGAAGAGAGAGGCAGAACCAGAAGAGAGAGGCAGAACCTATTGACAGAAGGGATGGCCGTGTGGGTGTTTATAAGGGAGAGATGACCGTTGTAGGTGTTTACACAATAAAATAAGGAGGAGATGACCGTTGTGGGGGTTTACACAATAAATTATGGAGGAGAAGACCGTTGTGGGGGTACATATAAATTATGGAGGAAGACAAGTTTAGTACTTTTATGTCTCCTTTTTTCGACTTGTAGTTGTTGTTGTTAGTTTCAAGTTTTGTTTTCATAAATACAATCTGTGTTGGTAATCAGCAAAATTGAAACCTCACAGTACAATTGTTGACATTTCATGGCAAAATATTTACTTATATATAGTAAAAACCAACTAGCAAAAAGCATCTACAGTTTGAAAAGAACTGAGTAGTAGCCAAAAGCACCTCACGCAGGAGGGACACAAAACCAAAATATCAGGTGGTCATGCAGCATCAAGGACTCTGTCGACCACGATCTTGCGGTAGAGCTCGTAAGAGACCCAAGCATCAATGGCTGCATAGTCGATGTTCATATTTGGAAGTGGGAAGTCCCCCCACAGTCTGTGCCGATGGTGGTGGAACTTCTTCTTCATATCACCGTAAGATGAATCAATGAGTCTGGCTGCCATGGTAGCCATGCCAGCCCTCGGATGACCAGTGTACTTGAAGTACTCGTCCTGGAGATCGACGTAGTACTCAGGAGGAATCTGCATGTGCCATGACCTCCACAGAACTTTCGTGTCACCACGGATGTCAACACTCGCAAACGTGATTCCTTCTCGAAAGAAATCGCAGATAGCCGGAGCGTCCCACCGGGCAGCACTGCAGTAAACAAAGTAATGTACTAGTCACAGATCGAGCATATGAACTAGGAAACAAATTGGGGATCAAGTAATGTAAAAAGGAAGTCACAGATCGACCATATGAACTAGTCAATCAAATGAGGAATCAAGAAAACTAAAAAAGAGTCACAGATCGAGCATATGAACTAGTCAATCGTACGACGAATCAAGTAAACTAAGTAGCAAATATGCAAGAACCTACATATATAGGAGACGAAGATGAAACAAATTAATAAATCGGGAACAATGTCTAGCAGATTTAGATCGGGAATGTACTGATATTCGGGAACAATGTCTAGCAGTTGTAGATCGGGAATGTACTGATTTTCGGGAACAATGTGTAACGAGAGTCGAAGAGAGACACAACGGCGGAAACTAAAAAACCCCAATCCAAAGATTCAAAAAGGGGATTAGTTCTAACGCTGCGTAGTGGAACACCAGCACATGTCGACGCATGCAGAGTTGAACCACGGCGATCTTCTTCTCGTCCTCGGCTCGATGGTTGGTGTACTCGAAGTCGAGGCCCACGAACTTGTGCTCCTCTTCCTTGAGCCACTCCGTGTACATGTCGAGGACGCGGCGCACTTGCCAGGGGTCGTTGGTGTAGACGACTTCCAGTTCCTGGCCGTCGTGGATGTGGACTACGCGCGTGCTGGACCAGTAGTACACTTCCTGCTCATCCATGTCCATGGCGACGCGGCGGCGGGAGACGAGGACAGTGAGGGAGCGGAGACGACGAGAAGTGGGAAACCAGGAAGCGGTGCGAATATTGAGACGGTAGGGGAGGGGGAAGGGGATAAAAATCATCCCCATTAATTACTCCGTGCGAATATTGAGACGCGTAGACGACGAGAATATTGACGCGGGTCTTGACTTCTGACGTGGAGTCCAACTGACCAGTGGGGCCTGCGCATTCGATCGTGTTGTCACGTCAAAACCCAGCACCGCCCATTTGCCCTCCTCTTGACCTACCGAAATTTACTCCACGATATAACTGGCCATCATATCACGACCTCCTTCAGCCGCCGCCAGATCTCGCCACGTCTCTCGCCGCCACAGCTCGCCACGTCTCTCGCCGGCGACACTTGTAAGACTCTCGCTCCGCGTCGAGACCAAGGATGGCGCCTACTAGTGGAGTAAGTAAATAAAATGTACGTCTCGCGATCGATCGTTGTTTCCGATTTGTAATCTTTCTTCATATTTTTTCCAGTGTCCAGTTTGCTTTGACAAGAA
The DNA here is from genome assembly GCA_030979885.1 of Lolium multiflorum. Classification (NCBI taxonomy): domain Eukaryota; kingdom Viridiplantae; phylum Streptophyta; class Magnoliopsida; order Poales; family Poaceae; genus Lolium; species Lolium multiflorum. The sequence continues at coordinate 193,042,731 of CM061747.1, forward strand.
GGGGATGTGCGGCGGAGGGGGAGTCACGTTAGGTTTTTTCGTGCAAACACTACAAGAGGGTTTTGAGGAGAAGACGGTACATGCGCTTATAAGTTTAAAATTCATTCAGATGTTTTATTAATTCACCGCCACATCAAAGTTTAACACGTGATCCTATTAGTTATTGCTAGTTTAGTACTATTATTCAGATGTGTGTAATAATTGTTCTTCACCATATGTATTAACCGCTTATTTATGGTTGAGTTTTAGGATAGTTGTGATAAATTTTACGTTCATATGAGTTTTACGATAGTTGTAGCTGTTAGAGATAGAGGTATCGGTAGAAGTTCAGTCATAGAAGTTCAGTCCTATACCGATAGAAGTTCAGATATGTTCTGATAGAAGTTCAGATATGTGCTGATAGAAGTCCTAGATACATACGATGTATTACTTGCGCAACAATGTACCTCCCCTATATATTAATGAGATCTGAGAATAGTTAACTTACTTTTGTATTAACTCTACTGAATTTAGGTCATCCCTTGCTACTATAGACCGTATTTCCTTCAGAAGTATGGTGTCCAGACCTCCGACAGGACAACTTTTGAAGTTGCACTTAGAACCAAAGATGGCCATGCATTTGTTGTTAATGTTACCAACAGAGCTGGCAGAACCTATATCAACGGAAGATTTTGGAACGAATTTGCTAGAGTGTACAATTTTAAGGTTGGCATGGAGTTAATTTTCAGAATTAACTCATCTGGTCAGGATACTCTTGTAATAACTGGAACTGAACCACTAATCCATCCAGGTAATTTTCCACCTTTGGACAGAATGATTGATCATATTAATTATTCCATATTAAGTCAGTTATTTTAATTATGCAGCTTACTACCAGTTGTCCCGTACGAAGCGTGACATTGTTGACTCGCTCAGTACTACTGATGGAACAATGATAAATTGGAGGATGATGCATACCGTCATTCTTCAGGTGGACAACTTGGACTACCTTGTTGAGTACCACAATGCTGGAGATTATGATCAAGGAGCACTAGTTGTCCCAATGCTGCATACTCTGAATTGGACAAACAGCGAAAATTACAACAAACACGTGGTAAGCAGTAGATCATATCATTTCATTAACTTTGCGACCTACATTACGTACAACTGTTTAACTAAACTATGTCTCTACTGTTGGAACAGAAAATCCCTAGCCGTTTGGTTCCTAAAGATATGGAACAATATGGTGCAATCAGTATTGTGTGCCATCCCAGTACTTTGGTGCGTGCGTCCTACGCAATTTCTTCTGACGATGGTCGTCTCTGCGTCAGTGGGTGGAAGGAGTTCATGGACAAGGAAAAGCACCTTGAGATGGGTGACAAGATGTTGTTCTTGCTTTACCTGGGAAATGCAGGGGTTTACTTGTTTGCTACCCATGTGCCTGAAATCGATCTGGAGTAACTAGTCAGTGATTCATGGTGCCCGTGAGTCCAACTATGCAGCCCCTTTAGGTTTAAATTAAGTTGTAAAACTCTTTATGCGATTGTCGATTTTGCTTGTGTTAAAACAATAGTTAGTCATATCGTGCTGCTGGTTGTAATCGTGTCAAGTGTCGATTAATTAAAACCATTGTCCAAGTTATGGTACCGAACATATAAATAAGAACATTTCAAATGTTTGGAACAAAACATATAGTTGTATGTATGCATTACATGTTTCTATCAATCAACATCACTATCTTCTTCTGAATTTTTTCCCTCGTCATCATGTATGTTCTCTTCCATTATGAGACTCTCTTCCTCATTCTGTAGTTCATCTTCGCTCATATCCATGTCAACATTGGGACTATCTTCCCCATTCTCTAGTTCACGAATTGTACGAGCATCATGAATACGTACAACTTCATCAGCACGATGATCATCCTCCTCTGCTTCCACCTCTGCTTCCTCGTCTAGGTCGACAACATCATGAAATGTATGGTCGACTGAACCTTCATCCTCCTGGTATGCGTCTTCATTCCGTACAAATGCATCATCGTTACCATCTTCTAATTCTGGAACGTCGTACACGTGTCTATGGCTGAACTTCTGCACCACTTTCCACGGATCACCAAACTTTGTATCCTCCAAATAGAAGCATGTTTCAGCTTGACTGGCCAATATGAATGGTGAATTCTTGAACCATAGGACAGAAGTGTTAACGCTTTTAAAATAACCATCATCTTTTATCTTGGAACCCCTGCTCGCAAGGTCGAACCAGTCGCAACGAAACAAGTACACGGACCTGTCACCGTGCTTGTTACTCCCGTACTGCAGTTCAAGAACTTCTTGCAGAACACCATAGTACTCGGTCTCATCTGCATCACCAAAAGATCCCTTAGTCGCTACGCCCGAATTTTGAGTCTTCAGGTCTTTATCCCGAGTAAGCGTGCGAAACCTCGCACCCTTTACGTTGCAACCAGCGTATACTACTACACGCCGGTCTGGCCCAGCAGCCAGAGACTTCAAATCTTCTGATGCATTGTCCAACTGTCTCACATGGTTTGAAAACCAACCTGCAAACTCTCTCTGAACCGTCTCCTCGATGTCACGCACACCCCTACCTCCCAATTCTTGTCGGAATTCACTGAAACATAGAAAAAACACATATGAAATACAGGACAATTATGTCTGCAACATTGAGAAGTAGTTATTAAAGTGAAGCTAACTACTTACATGATATAACGTTCTACATCGTCACAGTTGTTCAGCACATACCAAACCATTTTGTCAAATTCCTTGTCAAAATGTTTCAAAATGGATTTCCCAAGACCTTTAGCTCCAACTGAAAATACTTCCATCTCGTCACGATCAGGTTTTCGCCGTACGTCTTGGTTCCTATCATCTTTGTTAAATCTTGTTTCTGTGCCATCCTTGAAAAATCTAGAGCAAAAAATCAAACACTCATCAACAATGTAGCCCTCTGCGATAGAACCTTCTGGCCTTGCTTTGTTACGGACCGTAGACTTTAGATAACCTAATCTTCTCTCAACTGGATACATCCAACCATAATGAACAGGACCCCTCAAAAGAGCCTCCTCAGGAAGATGAATAGCTAAGTGCACCATTACATCAAAAAAAGCTGGGGGGAAGAGCTTCTCAAGTTTGCATAGGATCACAACAATTTCAACCTTCAATCGATTCAGCACATCAACTTTCAGTGTTTTGGCACACAGCTCCCTAAAAAATCTTCCTAGCTCTGCAATAGCCACATACATTTCCTTGGATGCAATTCCCTTGAGCCCAGCCGGCAACACTCGCTGCAGAAGTATGTGGCAATCATGCGTCTTCATACCGGTAACCTTACAACCATCAATATTCACACATCTTCCCCAGTTTGCGCAATAACCATCTGGGAACCTAGTGTTTGCCAAATACCTACACAAATGTCTCTTCTGTTCCTTCGAAAGCGTCCACGGTGCAGGGGGCTTCGCATAAGTTACTGCTGCATCATCATCATCCTTCACAATTTTCTTCAACCAATACTTCTCCCAGATTTTGAATTTCTTCAAATCAATTCTAGCACTAACAGTGTCCTTATTCCTGCCCTCAAGTTCAAGTAGTGTACCAACAATATTGTCACATATGTTCTTCTCAATATGCATCACATCTAAGTTGTGAGCTATCTTAAGTTCTGGCCAGTACGGTAGATGATGTAAGCTGACTTTCAGGTGCCATGTTGGTTCACCGGGTACAGTTGCACGCTTCCGCTTTCTACTTATTGGATTTTCCCATGTTCAAAATCCTTAACCCTTTCTACCTTCGCAGCTACCTATTTGGGTGTGTACTTCCTTGGTGGATCTCTAGTCTCAGCTTTACCATTGAAAAGTCTGCTTCTCCTGTATGGGTGACTTTTATCAAGAAATCGCCGATGCCCAATATATCAATTTTGTTTTTCAAAGATTCAGCGCAAGGATTCTCATCGCAATGCACACACGCATGAAATCCTCTTGTGCTTCGGCCTGACATAGTGGCATATCCAGGATAATCATGAATAGACCAAAGAAACGCAACATGCAATGGGAAATATTCATCTGTGCATGCATCAAATGTCTGCACACCACTCCATAGCTGCATCATATCTTTTATCGGTGGCTGCATAAATACATGAAAATCTTTCCCTGGGTTCAGGGAATTAGCAATGCCATCATGTAAGTCGATTGATCCATGCACATCCATGGTGGGAAGTTGTAAGGAATCACAAAAACCGGCCACATACTGTAAGGATTACTCATACTTCCAAAGGGACTGAAGCCGTCTGTGGCAAAACCTAGTCTTATGTTATGAGGATCTTTAGCAAACCAATCAAACTTGCCATCAAAGTGCTTCCATGCCTCACCATCGGCAGGGTGCCTCGGTACATTGGGCTCAACAACCCTCTTCTCTTTGTGCCATCTAGTATGTGTCGACATTTCCTTTTTAACAAATAGTCTCTGCAACCTTTTAATTATAGGAAAGTACCTTAACACCTTGTGAGGGATTTTCTTTTTTCATTAGGGTCTCTATATCTTGATACTCCACAAACATGGCGGTGTCGTCCTTGTGATCTCCCCAAAAATAAAGAACAATCAAACTTGCATGCATGAATTGTCTCATAACCAAGCCCAACATCAGAAAGAACACTCTTAGCATCGGCATATGATTTGGGAAAGTCCACATCTGGCAAAAGCTGTACGTAAAAACTGAAGTAAGAGATCAAATCCTCTGTTTGTTATCCGGCTGTATGATTTGACATGAAGGAGCTGAATAATGAACGACAACCTAGTGAAAGTGGTGCATCCCTTATGAAGTTCTTTTTTCGCTGACTCAGTTAGATTAGCATACATATTTGGCAGGTCAGGACCTTTATTTCCAGACTTCTGGAGTTCATCGATCATACTAGATGAATCATCAACATAACAATCACCATTGTCTTCCTCTTCATCGTTGTCACTATCATACGCACCATCGTCGTCTCTATCCCGCCCTTCGTCATCACTAAAACCTTCCCCATCTAGTCCATCTTGTATACGTCATGGACATACCTGAACAATTGCAGTGATCCTCGACTGTTTTTATATCCTGACGTATCCGATTTAGGCAGTCCTTGCAAGGGCACAAGATTGGTTCATCTGTATTGTCCAAGTGGTCTTGCGCAAACTTGATGAAATCCCTAACACATGCCCACGTACTTTATTGTGAACTTCTTGGTGCCATCGGTTATCCAACTTCGATCCATTGCCTACAATTCGGTTAAGAACATGCCAACGTTCTTCAGAACAGATCTTGTTCAGCAGTTAAAATCTAGACCTAACGAACAATCGGGAGAACTCACCGATCATACCCTCTGACACGTCCCCGACGTATCCATAATTTCAGTGTAGTTCCATGCTTGTTTTATGACAATACTTACATGTTTTGCTTGCACTTTATGATGATTTCATGCGTTTTTCGGAACTAACCTATTAACAAGGTACCACAGTGCAGTTCTGATTTTCTGTATTTTGGTTCCAGAAGGTTGTTCGGGCAATATTCTCGGGTGGGACGAAATCAACGCCAAAGATCTTATTTTTCCCGGAAGCATCGAGAACACCCGGAGGAGAGCCAGGGGGCCACCGGGAGGGTGGGCCGCGCGGAGCAGCCGGAGCCGCGCCCCACATGGGGAGGCCACCTGTCGACCCTCTGTGGCCCTTTCAACCGCCTATTCTTACTTTCGACCTAAAGAAACACCGTGCCCTTGACGAAACTCCGGAAAGGCTCCAGGAACGCCGCCATGTCGCGAAACTCAATTCGGGGGGACAGAGTCTACGTCGGCACCCTCTGGGACGGGGAAGTGCCCCAGGAAGCCATCTCCATCAACGCCATGGCCTCCGTCATGCCTCAGAGTGATGGATTACACATGGACTAAGGTTCTAATTATTAGCTAGTTGTTGTTCTCTCCCCCATGTACTTCAATACAATGATCTCATGAAATTTTGCCTTACATGATTGAGATCCATACGATGTAATCGGTGTTGTGTTTGTTGGGATCAGATGGATGATACATTACGATTAGTCTATCTCCTATAAAGGTTGTGAAGTTATTATTGCTGCAATCTTGTTATGCTCAATGCTTGTCACTAGGGCCAAGTGCCATGATCTTAGATTTGAACTCTATAATTATTGCTTAGATTGTATCTACAAGTTGTATGCACATGTCAGTGTCCGGAACCAAAGGCCCAGAAGTGTCAGGTGTAGGAGGGGATGGCGGTGATGAGGGACACATGTTTTCACGGGGTGTTACTTTTCTCAGGTGCTCTATTAAAAGGAGTACCTTAATATCCGGTAGATTCCCTTGAGGCCGAAATTTGCCACCGGCTGATAGGACAATAGATGTTGTGCAAGTTTCTCATTACTAGCACGTACTACTATTATAGGAAAACATGCCTACATGATTAATGAATTGATGTTCTTTCTTAATGCCTTATCAATCCTATCAATAGCCCAACTGTAATTTGTTCACCCAACACTTGTTATTGGAGAGTTACCACTAGAGTAAAGTAGCACTGTAATCGTTAACATTTTTACATGTCAACTATTTTTACGCTCACAATATATTTATAAGAAAATACAATAAATATGTGTTGTCTAGAGATCAGATAAACTTCCGATTCATCATACCCTTTTGATGAAGTCACGACCACTGGAATCGGTATAAAATGTTCTGTTTGTTGCCATGTTTGTAACTATTTCAGTTGCTAGTTCCTTTCCATTTCCATCGTCTACTGGTATTGGTCCAATCTATGAATAAGAACCGTTGCCGGGGAGGCATAGCTCTACTCATAAGTTCACCTGGGGAGTACACTCTACATCTCTGCATTTATTTTATTTTGTCTTGCTAGTTTACTTTTGTTTAGTTTATTTGTGCTTAGTTTATTCTGTCTAGTATTATTTTGCGTAGGTTACTTTTGCTTAGTTTCTTTTTGTCTTGTTTTATTTTCCTCATATACCCAAAAATCCATAAAAATTTGAAAAATCTAAAAATTAAAAACTGCTGTTATGGGAGAACCTACAACCTACTTGGAGCTTATAGAATGTTATAATAATTATAGAGAATCAAGAACGGTAAAATAATGAGTGCTATGATAGAAAAATTAAATACAATTGCTAAAATCTTGCTTAAACGCCATGATATAAACTGTTGCTCTGAACATGATACTAAACATCTTAAATTTCAATGTGGCTTTAGTGAGGAATTTTAATTAAGAACTATAATCGGAATTGCTATATTCATTATGGGTTCGAAGAGGTAGAACAATTTGTCTTATTTATGGGAGCCTCCGAGATAGAATCCTTCATGGTTGAGAATTATGAAACTTGTGCTATTTGTAAGGACCTTAAAGATTATGTCTCTACTATCCTTAATTCTTGTATAGAATGCTACAGTAGGAATCCGTATATCCTTGATTATAAAGAGAGACACATTAATGCACAAGAATGCACTCACAATTTGCAGGAACCGGTGGAAGAAGAAATTGATGAACCTGAAAGCTCATTGGATGAAAAAGAAGAGGAGAGCGTGAACAAAAGGAGGAAGAATGGATTAGCTACCCATGCCAACCTTCTAATGAGAGTAACTCTTTATCTCTTACACTATTTGATTGTCCTCCATGCTTACCGAAAGAGGTTGAATGTTATGTTCCTGTGGATTCTCTTGAAATATTTCCTATAAGTAAAACTTGTGAGAATAATTATGCTACTGTTATATATGATAATCCATGCTACTTTGATAAATCTTATGATAATGCTTTGTTTGTGCCTGATGTCGAAATGCATGGTACTAAAGAATTTTGCTTGGCAAATGTTTATGATAAAGCTCTAGATGATGGTCCTATATTACTTGATAATATTAATTGTACTAATAATGAAAATGGGATTGGAGAGTTCTTGACTTATTCTATGAGTCCCATATCTATTGAGATTGATCACCTACCTTGTTATATTATTAATAAAAGTAAGTTTGAAAGTTTTAATTCCACTATTCTTGAACTTGATAAAAATTATGTGTTTGGAAATCATGAAAAGTATGCTGCATGTGATAGTTATATTGTTGAGTTTGTACATGAAGCTACTGAAAATTATTATGAGAGAGGAAAATATGGTTGTAGAAATTTTCATGGTACTAATACACCTCTCTATATGCTGAAATTGCTGAAGTTAAACTTGTTCTATCTACTTATGCTTGTCACTTTGTTCTTCATGGACTTATTCGTGTACAAGATTCCTTTCCATAGGAAGCATGTTAGACTTAAATGTGTTTTGAATTTGCTTTTTGATGCTCTCTCTTTGCTTCAAATACTATTTCTTATGAGTGCATCCTTAAAAACTGCTGAGCCCATCTTAATGGCTAAAAAGAAAGAACTTCTTGGGAGATAACCCATGTGTTATTTTGCTACAGTACTTTGTTTTATATTTGTGTCTTGGAAGTTGTTTACTACTGTAGCAACCTCTCCTTATCTTAGTTTTGTGTTTTGTTGTGCCAAGTGAAGCCTCTAATCGAAGGTTGATACTAGATTTGGATTCCTGCGCAGAAACAGATTTCTATCTGTCACGAATCTGGGCAAATTTCTCTGTAGGAAACTCAGAAAAATCTGCCAATTTACGTGCGTGATCCTCAGATATGTACGCAACTTTCATTAGTTTTGAGTTTTCTGATTTGAGCAACGGAAGTACCCCGTAAAAATTCGTGTTTACTGGCTGTTCTGTTTTGGCAGATTCTGTCTCTGTTTTTGCATTGTCTCTTGTGGACTTTATGTGAGGCTTTCTAGACGTGGAGAGCTGTAGCTAATGTTTTATTGAGTTCTTGCAATGTGTCACTACAGGACCAAGGTGGATTCAAATTTTTTGAGTACTAACCCCTCTAATGAAGTTTATGAGAAGTTTGGTGTGAAGGAAGTTTTCAAGGGTCGAGAGAGGAGGATGATATATGATCAAGAAGAGTGAAAAGTCTAAGCTTGGGGATGCCCCCGTGGTTCATCCCTGCATATTTCAAGAAGACTCAAGCGTCTAAGCTTGGGGATGCCCAAGGCATCCCCTTCTTCATCAACTTATCAGGTTCCTCCCCTGAAACTATATTTTTATTCGGTCACATCTTATGTGCTTTACTTGGAGCGTCTGTGTGTTTATTTTCGTTTTGTTTATGTTTGAATAAATTCGGATCCTAGCAATCCTTGTTTGGGAGAGAGACACGCTCCGCTTTTTCATATGAACACTTGTTCTTCGTTTTATTTTTAATGTTCAATGAATAAAAGTTGGAAGCTACAATATTTATCTTTATTTGGTTGGGAAAAGAAAATGCCTCATATGTCTTGGATAATTTGATACTTGGCAATTGTTTTGAGCTCTCAAGTAGATCATAAGTTTTTGCATGTAGTTTAAACCTATTAGTGGAGAACTACCGTAAAGCTTGTTAAAATTGGTTTGCATAATTGATCTCTCTTAAGGTCTAGATATTTTCTGGTAAAAGTGTTTGAGCAACAAGGAAACCGTGTAGAGTATTATAATGCTTGCAATATGTTCTTATGTAAGTTTTGCGTATGTACTTGTGTTTTGCTTCAAACAACCTAGCCTAAACCTTGTCGAGAGGGAATACTTCTCGTGCATCCAAAAACCTTGAGCCAAAACCTATGCCATTTGTGTCACCATACCTACCTACTATGTGGTATTTCTGCCATTCAAAAGTAAATTGCTTGAGTGCTACCTTTAAATAATTCAAAATGCTTCTCAATTTGTGTTAATGTTTCATAGCTCATGAGGAAGTATGTGGTGTGTTAGCTTTCAACCTTGTCATTTACTTTTGACAGACTTTCACAATGGACTAGTGGCACATCCGCTTATCCAATAATTTTGCAAAAAGAGCCAATGGGGTTCCCGACCCCAATTAATTAACTTTCATTAATAATTCTCTTCACATGTTTTGCTCTGATTCATCGTAAGCAACTTAATTTTGCAAATAGACACTCCTCCATGGTATGTGAATGTGGGAGGCACCCGAGGATTCGGTTAGCCATGGCTTGTGTAAGCAAAAGGTTGGGAGGAGTGTCATCCATAAATAAAGAAAAACTAAACTAAAGTACATGTGTAAACAAAAGAGAAGAGGGATGATCTACCTTGCTGGTAGAGATAACGTCCTTCATGGGAGCCGCTCTTGAAAGTCTGTTGATGAGGTAGTTAGTGTACCCACTACCATTCGTTGACAACAACAAACACCTCTCAAAATTTTACTTTTATGCTCTCTTTATGTTTTCAAAACCAAAGCTCTAGCACAAATATAGCAATCGATGCTTTCCTCTTTGAAGGGCCACTCTTTTACTTTATGTTGAGTCAGTTACCTAATTCCTTCCACCTTAGAAGCAAACACTTGTGTCAGTGCATTGATTCTTACATACTTGCATATTTGCATTCATCATATTACTCTATGTTGACAATATCCATGAGATATACATGTTGAAAGTTGAAAGCAACCGCTGAAACTTATATCCTCCCTTGTGTTGCTTCGATGCCTTTACTTTGAACTTATTGCTTTATGAGTTAACTCTTGTGCAAAACTTTTGATACTTGTCTTGAAAGTACTCTCCATGAAAAGTTTTGCTATATGTTATCTATTTGTTAGCAACTATAGATCATTGCCTTGAGTCACTTTATTCATTTCATATGCTTTGTAATAGTATGATCAAAGTTATGTAAGTAGCATGTCACTACAGAAATTATTCTTTGTTATCGTTTTACACCTGCTCGGGACGAGCAGGAACTAAGCTTGGGGATGCGTGATACGTCCCCGACGTATCCATAATTTGTCGTTCCATGCTTGTTTTATGACAATACTTACATGTTTTGCTTGCACTTTATGATGATTTTCATGTTTCGGAACTAACCTATTAACAAGATGCCACGGTACCGGTTCCTGTTCTGCTGTTTTTGGTTCCAGAAGGTTGTTCGGGCAATATTCTCGGAATTGGACGAAATCAACGCCAAGATCTTATTTTCCCGGAAGCATCCAGAACACCGAAGAGTCGGAGGAGAGCCGGGGGCCGGGAGGGTGGGCAGCAGGGTGTCTTGGGCCGCGCCTATGAGGAGAGCCACCCTCAGCCCTCGCGCCGCCTCTTCGCCTATTTAACCCCTTCGACCTAAAAACACCGTACCACTTGACGAAACTCCAGAAAGACTCCAGGGCGCCGCCGCCATCGCGAAACTCCAATTCGGGGGGACAGAAGTCTCTGTCCCGGCACCTGCCGGGACGGGGAAGTGCCCCCGGAAGCCATCTCCATCAACGCCACCGCCTCCATCATGCTCCGTGAGTAGTTCCCCCATGGACTACGGGTTCTAGCTGTAGCTAGTTGGTATTCTCTCCCCCATGTACTTCAATACAATGATCTCATGAGCTGCCTTACATGATTGAGATCCATCGGATGTAATCGGTGTTGTGTTTGTTGGGATCCGATGGATGATACATTACGATTAGTCTATCTATAAAGTTTGTGAAGTTATTGTTGCTGCAATCTTGTTATGCTTAATGCTTGTCACTAGGGCCCGAGTGGCATGATCTTAGATTTGAGCTCTATAATTATTGCTTAGATTGTATCTACAAGTTGTATGCACATGTCACTGTCCGGAACCAAAGGCCCCGAAGTGGCAGAAATCGGGACAAGGAGGGATGGCGGTGATGTGAGGGACACATGTTTTCACGGAGTGTTAATGCTGCTCACGGTGCTCTATTAAAAGGAGTACCTTAATATCCGGTAGATTCCCTTGAGGCCCGGCTGCCACCGCGGCTGGTAGGACAATAGATGTTGTGCAAGTTTCTCATTGCGAGCACGTACGACTAAATATGGAAAACATGCCACATGATTAATGAATTGATGTTCTTTCTTAATGCCTTATCAATCCTATCAATAGCCCAACGTAATTTGTTCACCCAACACTTGTTATTGGAGAGTTACCACTAGTGTAGATAGTGGGAACCCGGTCCATCTTTCATCATCATATACTCGTTCTACATGTCAACTATTTTAAGTACCATTGCTCTCATATTGCTATTACCTTTGATATTCTTGTTACTGCTTCTCATATTCTGCTACTTTCACATCACCCTTTTTACTAGTGCTTTCAGTGCGGCTGAATTGACAACTCGATTGTTAAGGCTTATAAGTATTCTTTACCTCACTTGTGTCGAATCAATAAATTTGGGTTTTACTTCCCTCGAAGACTGTTGCGATCCCCTATACTTGTGGGTCATCACTCGCCGCCACCACAATGGAGCCTTCACGGAATTCTTCTCACCTCGACGAGAACCCTAGTCGATTCGACTGTTAGCAAGATCACCTATATAGGCCGTGTCTGCTAGCGGCGCGACTTAAACGAGGCACCCTCGGCCGACATAAATATTAATAAGGGAATTATTATGTCGTAACATCTAGATCACACCATTGAAATAAATATGTAGAATAGACAAGTTACGGATCGAGATCAAAATTCCATATCTACCTTAGCGGTAAGACTACGCGTCGGTCACGCCAAAGCCCTGGTTCGATTCTTCCAAACCACAATTTTTACTTAATTAAATATGTTCTGACAAGTGGGTCACGCATGATATATAAAACTAATAACATTTAATAAAGTAACTTAGTATTATTTCGTCACCACGATCTTTGATTTCGTCACCTATTAACAGACATGATGGAAGCCCTTCGCTTGGGTAATGGGTGACGATTTTTTGTTGACGAAAAATCATACCGTCAAGCATTACCTTAAATGCTTGACGAAAGATGAATTCGTCACCTATAAGGACACATCCTTGACGGTATGCATTTTTGTCACCAGGGTTTTCGTCAACAAATCTCCCATCTCTTGTAGTGGGAGGTCTAGGAAAGGTGGTGAGGAAGGCAAATAGAGAGGATTAGGGCAACCACCAGGTGTTCCGCATTAATGCGCCGGATAACGTGGGTTTTCGTAAAATTCTTCTATCATGTTCACGTGACTACATTTTCAGCCTAAACTTAGACTGAAAATGAGACGTCACATACTGATTCACGACATTTTTTTGGTTTTATTCGCACCGCTAGACCATCCCCTGTCCGTGTAGACACATTCTGATAGACTCAGTGCATTTGCATCAGCCTACTCACAAGATAAATGCGGCGGTAGGATCCCTCTCACGCCATGATGAAAAATTTCTTGTTGTCCGTCTTCATTGGTCTAGCTCAGTGTTGAGTTTCAAGGCTCCGCTGCCAAACTCCAATGGACGACATGCCGGATATTGCTAGATCGGATGATGTTCGGTCGCGCGCAACCCTGTTTTTCCTGGCCGTTTGGTTTCATAGGAAGCGACTGTTGCCTGCCAAAACCCACCGGCGAGCAGTGGTTAAGCAACACGAAGAGCCGGGAGGCTTCAAGGCGCGGCCAGCCTGGTCCCTCGACATCGTCCGCAAATGCTCCAAGCACGACCAGCGGTTGCAGGGCGTACCACACGACCTATACCTGGCAGGGAAGGTGTTGGATTGCCGATTAGTTCTGCATGGCGGACACGTAAACATTAAATACGAGCCTCTATCGGCTCTCGGGTTGCCTGGATCGGCTCAAAGAGCCGATCGCCCATGGTCCACGTTGGATTTTCAATGACATGGGGATCTGCTTGATCAAAACAAAGCTAAACCAATCTACGACGGTTTAGGGTTTTCACCGCATAACGGAACATCCTACGCGTAGTTGGGCCTAGCGGATACGAAAGATGATGAAAACTACCCCTATGGAGGGCTAAAACCAGCAGTTTAAGTCAATTCCCGAACATCCCTTATAGGAACGGCAAACAACACCTAACGCACTACCGGATCGTCCAACCCCATAAGGCCTAATCATGGAGATATTAAACTAATCCTTGAAGAACAAGGAGCAACTATAACAGATCGGATCTACTAAGTAACGAACAGCAAGATGCTGCCCTTACACCTTGATAGGTGTAAGGGCGACTAGATATTGCAGGGTTAGCTAAGCAGATATGCGTAAGAAAAGCATCTATGCAAGCCCCAAAACATCTACGATAAGTAGTGCTACTCGCCATCAACAACGTTTAGCACAGCAACACAAGGTAAACGATAAACGTGTCTTTGCCTAGATCGCAGATGCGATCTAGGCAACATGATCTACCGGGAGAAACCCTCGAAAGAAGGGGTGGCGATGCGCTGATTTGTGTTTGTTGTGAACGTGGTTGTCCTCCTTTTCCGATAACCCTAGATACATATTTATAGTTCAAGGGACTTTCTAATTCGGGCGTGCACCTAACCGTGCACGGGTCAAACTCTATCTTTTAATCTCAACTAAGATGCGATCTACTATATTACGGATACACGGGCAATTAAGCCCAAATTCCGCACAAGGCCGCTTCCAAAGATGCTCCACGTGTATCTTTTCAAGCCCATCTTCACTTCGGCCCACCTCTGATTTGGCCAAAATGTGATAACACATGCCCCCTGGTTTTGGTAATGATAATTTCAAAACCACTCTGTTTTTCCTTGAGGGTCATGTCGTGTCAAACAATCGTCTATTCTTCATCATGACGCCTTGCCTTCTCAACTTCTCTGCCTTATTTGACAGTTTTGGCACCACATCCTCGAAAGCTGCTTAAGCATTAAATCTGCTATATCCCCTTTTATTTAGCCACTTCTTGCGTTCCCGTCTTCGTCTCTTCGCATTAGCACTCCAAAGCCCTCCTCTTCCACCATGTCTTCCTCTTTCTCCCTCTTCTTCGTCAAGCCTCTGTCCGGTCCTCCCCCTCAGGAGCGGAGCACCGGAGTGGGACCCACAGAGGCCACGCGGCCAACATCCGCGCGCCATAGCCAACGGGGGATGAGTCGAGCCACGACTTCTCCGTCTGGCCTGAGACGACAGTCCCGAGACGGGGAAGCAGGCCTCCGTTCTCGCAGACGGGGAGTCGGAGGAGGAGAGCGACGACGATCGCTTCTCCTGGGCGATTTCACCTCCTCCGAGGAGGTGAAGGAGGAAGAAAGAGGAGGAGGACGACACCTCCTCCGACGGCCGCCGACAGCGCCTGCCTTGGCCGGGCAACCTGCGACCGACGAGCGGCAACGACAGCTGACGAGAAGGCGAGGACAATGAAGGTCCTGCCGTGGTCAGCTACAGCCGGCAACGCTGGTGGCCGGGCTTGAGCAGCTGGCGATATGACACGACGAGGGGCAACAACGGCCCCTAGATAGGATCTTTAGCATAGAGCTAGGAGTAGTAGATGGGGCAATGTATCCCCTAGTAATTCCTTTTGAGAGCAATCAGCTCCCTTTCATGTAAGAAATATGATTATCAATGAAGAAATTCCCCCAATTTGACTTTGTCGATTTCTTCCATATTGATTTAGCCGATTTCCCTTATCTTGTCTTTGCCGATTGTCACCTTGGTCGATGCTCAACGAGCCGATGGCAATGCATCGTTTTTACCATGAATTGCAAGACAGTTAGTCCAATTATCCCCTCGAGATGGTAACTTGCAATCCTTAAAATTCAGATCCAAACTTCCAAGACAGGTCCGCCCACAGCCTTGAGACCCCTAGATTTTGGACTCCAAATCCTCCGATCGTGATGTTCGACCTGACAAAAACTGAATTAACGCCTCCAGGAAAGCTTTTAGGACCGTAGCTGAAACAACTTGACGTTGAAGCCGATACATCTGTATAACGGGTACCATTTGCTCACAACTCTTCTTGCGATGCTCTGTTTCCTTAACAAACCGGCCCAGCCTATCAATGGTGATGGCTCCCTCTTCAATAATTCACCACTGTTTTATAACATTGTGGTGCGAGCTAGCCGATTTTAGCAGAAATCGGCTCCCAAGAGCAAAGGATCTTCGAGTGTGCCCAGAGCCTCGACCAAAGTGAGAAGTGGACCAGCCGAATGGGCCATCATCGGCTTCCAAGTGTAGAGCCAACCGATTCCACAAAATCGGCTCCTTAGAGCAAAATCCTTCGGGGCAAGCCGCCCCCAGTCTCTCCTTTACATCGAAACGGAAGGAAAGCTACGCCCAAAGAGCCAATGTACTAAAAGGGCTTGGAAAGATCACAGCTTCCTTGAACTAAGAAGTCTCAAATGTACCGGCTCTCCAATTCCTCCTAGCTCAATTCTTGTGATTTATTGCCCCAATTGGCTCACCCTTTCTCCGATCGCATGCTTGTACTTGTCCTTGTTGTCGTTAGGGCCGTGATCTCTCAACTGGCGACGTGTCGCTCGACCCTAGATATCGAGCCGGCCTCTCCATGGCACGTGATGAACCAAGTCCAAGCTCCAATGCCTCCAAGCCCCGCTTTCTTTCCTCATTGAAACATTGGTCGAAAACTCCGTAGTTGGCTCATCAAAGAGGTTCTCAGAGTCGATGTCCAAGCATCGGCTATGCCGAATTTTTTGTATTTTCGATTTTTTATTAGCGATACATGAATCGGCTTCCCCTGGGTACATACTTCATGGTCTTGTACCTTCTCCGTGTATGTGCCCCGAGCCGAATCCTTCAAGTGATTGAAGATATCGGCTTCAGCCAATTCAAGCTTGTTTCGCAACTCACCATGCTAAATAGCACATTAGTGAATATGTGTGGTGCGAATAATTTTAGCCGATTGCTAGAATCGGCTCCCCTTGTAGTTGTCGATCCGACTATTTGTGATAAATGTTGGCCACGGCATCTCCCCCGACCAATGTCAATCTCTTCTAGTCCATCAGCTGTTGTAAACCCATATCTCAGCTTTCCATCGCCTACCAAATCAATGATGAACACAGGCAGAAGGTAGGTTGAGGCTAATTGTGGCCGATTGCTAGAATCGGCCTCATTTTCCATTGCGATGTCTGACGAGGGTTTACAACTCCTTGGTTGTCTGCTATGACGACGTGGCATGTCCGAGGTGAGATCCTTGCTTCTTATTTTTGGGGCCGATCGCCGGGATTGGCCTTGCCACGTACGTCCGCCGACTTCGATCTTGCTACTCTGTCAGGCCAGTGGATAAGACTAGCCTCACCCCGTTTTGGTAGCTTCGATGCGCTCACGGTCGATTGATTCGGAGAGCGGCTCTTGGTTATTTGCTTCCCGAGATGTTCATGGCAGCCAAAGAGATATCGGCTGAATCATCTGCATGAACCACCTCCACTTCATCTCCATCCCATTGTATGATGCACTGATGCATTGTGGATGGAATGCAACAGTTAGCGTGGATCCAATCCCTTCCTAGCAGAACAACATAAGTGCTCTTGAAGTCGACGATGAAGAAGGATGTAGGGATGGTCTTTCGGCCGACAGTTAAGTCCACGTTCAGAACACCCTTGGCTTCTGACGGTTGGCCGTTGAAATCGCTTAGCGTGACGTTGGTCTTGATCGGATCTTCATTGAACGTCCCAAACGTCGTAACATGGAGTACGTCATTATGTTGATTCTTTGCTCCGTGTCAACCGGCATCTTGCTGATAGGCTGCCCATTGATATAACCCTTCTATAGGGCTTTCGATGCCTATAGCTCCTTTCTCGTGGCTTCTCAAAGATAACGGCCGTGGCCCGCAATCAAAGCACCACGATACTTCCTCGTCTTTGGGAGCACAAAACTCGACGGGAGAACGAACACCATGTTTGTATCACCCGATGTCCCTGCATCGGCTTTTGTATGCTTGGGTCGCCACACTTTCTTTGGTGGGCGAGCTGCCAGTGTTTGCTGAATTTTCACGGCCAGATCGGGCCGTGCTTTCCTCAACGTGTATCTGCGCCTCGGCTTCTTCCAAGTTTCGAGCCGTTGCACTGCTACTTTTGGGAGTGGCTGAGTCCATCGGGACACCACCTTGGTCGGTGATATCTATCTTCTTCTTCGACTCCTCAAAGTCTTCATCTTGGGATGACTCGCTCGTTGTTCGAGGTGGGAGAGGTCCTAGACGCTGAACAAAACTTCATTCGTTCCCTTCCTCTTTTGTTTACATTCTGGCGTTCTCGATTGTAGGCAATCGCTCATTCCGAGTCCCAGTGTTTGAAGAAAGGACAATTCCAATGCTTGTCCATGTCCTCTTGCTCCCTTGACCTCCTCCTGGCGTGACGCTCATACCCTTCGCGACGGTATTTCTGTTGTGCGTGGGAGACGATGTCTGTCATCATCTACGTCGTAGCGCCGACGTCGGTCGTATTGTGTTCATATTTGTTAAGGAGGTGCGCGGATAGTGGTCGTTGATACCGCACGCTGATCACCTCTTCCTGAGTCAAATACCGTCATCATCTTGGTAGGTCGCGTGGATCGGCCTCCATTTTATCTTTGCCACGAGAGCGACTACTCTGGCTTATCATTGCCATGGCGTCTGCAAGCCACTGCCATATTGATATCAAACGAAAAACCTGGCTCGCGTCCTATGCATGTTGAGATCGACCATGTTGACTTCGGAAACGGCTGCGTGTCAACTCTCATGGCAAATGACCGAAGAGTAATCGGCCTTGTTCTATCGCCATCCGAATCTGTCCGCGCAGGACTTTGCAATCGTTGGTGGCATGGGTGAACGTATGATGCCATTTGCGGTATGGCTGCCGTTCATCTCTTGTGGCGTGGGGATTTTGTGGCCCGGGTAACTTTCTCGACAAATCAAAAATTTGCTCCGTTTTGCTCAAATCGAAGTCAAACCCATTCACCGGCCCGGTTGTTTCACCCACTTGCGGGACACGGGTTTTGCCCCGGGTCCCTTACCGCGACCTCTGATCTCTGCAGAATCTTCATCTTCGTCCGTCTCGATCAGGGCGACGCGCTGTGCTTGTCCTGTACAATCGGATGGCTGTTCATATGCTGTCAACTTAAGACCATATGTTGATGTGTACTCTGGAAGGTCACATCTTTGAGCGGCCTGCTATCGCCGCTCGCATGCTTCCTTCTCGGATAGGCGAACCGACATCGGTTCCTGACGGTCCCGAACCTCTGGATGTACTCGGATACCGTCTCTCCTCGTCTCTGCGAACTTGGGTCAGATCGGCAAGGCTAGCTTCAGTAGCTTCTGAATGATATTGTACGTGGAATTGCTCTTCCATGCTTCCACGTCCGAACCGAGTTCGGTAGCAACGAGGTGTACCACCCAAAGGCCGGACCCGTGAGAGGCGAGACAGAACCTCACACGCGGCTCGATCAAGGCGAGACCATACCCATTGTGCCAAGTATCGTCACGTGCTCAATTGAGCTGGTTCCTTCGATCCACGAATTTCGTGAAGTCGGGGAGCCGATAAGTGGCGGCGGGATCAGGTCGTAGTCGTTGGGATACGGCTTGGAATAGCCGATCATTCTCTTCTTCGGCGGATGCCGAACTGTTCTTTCATGATTGCGGTGATCTCATCCACCTTAGGAGCTGCAGAAGTTGCTCGTTCATGACTTGTCTTGGTGGCATATTTAGTTAGCCACGCTTTGTTTCTCGCATGCTCCAGGCCCGCTTCTGCTCGTGACTCCTCTGCGTGGTAGTCCTCTGCTTGTAACTTTGGGTCATCCGGGTGTTGCGATCCGGCACGTATGTGCACACGTATCCATGTGGAATCTCCTTGGGCGGCTCATACAGGAATTGGTAGTCTTTGGATCACCTCCAACCTTGTAGACGACGTACCGTGGTGAACCTTGTTGTTGTGGTGCAACGTGTGTTGCGGTGGTGGCCTTGTGTAGAGCGGTATCTCCCCTTGGTGAGTTCCTAGAGCAGGACCTGACGGAGAGTACTTGTGCTTCATGACTTCTTGCACCACATTGAGCGCGACACGCTCCAGTATTCACCAAGCTCTCGGCATGCCGATGAAGAGAGTGAGCAACGACATAGTTGACTTCCGTCGCGGGGCTGCAGTACGTTCGTCGAGAAGAGATCTAATCCATCTAGCGCACCTTCGGGTTGGAACCCTTTGAACTTGATCCCGTGCGACGGGTTTTCTTAAAAGCGCGATGAGATCGTCTTCCAAGATGGCCTTGAGCTCATCATATCTCTTCTTATGCTCGGAGGCAGATCTTCGTACTTGACCGCTTCTTCCGTCGAGACGCAGATGTCGACGTGGTTGCTGCGGAAGATTGTCCGATGTGGGCGTGCAGAATGTGTTTCTGCCAAAACCCACCGGCGACGGTGGTTAGCAACACGAAGAGCGGGAGGCTTCAAGGCGGCGGCGGGCCACAGTCCCTCGATGTCGTCCCGCAAATGCTCGGCACACGACGACGGTTGCAAGGCGTGCCACGACCTATACCTAGCCGGGAAGGTGTTGGATTGCTTCGATTAGTTCTGCATGGCGACACGTAAACATTAAATACGAGCCCTATCGGCTCTCGGGTTGCCACATGGATCGGCTCAAAGGCCGATGCCCCATGGTTCACGTTGGATTTTCAATGACATGGGGATCCCATGATCAAAACAAAGCTAAACCAATCTACGACGGTTGGGGTTTTCACCGCATAAGCTGGAACATCCTACGCGTAGTTGGGCCGCGGATACGAAAGATGATGAAAACTACCCTGAGAGGCCTAAAAACCAACGTTTAGTAAATTCCCGGAACATCCCTTATAGGAACGGCAAACAACACCTAACGCACTACCGGATCATCCAACCCCATAAGGCCTAATCATGCAGATATTAAACTAATCCTTGAAGAACAAGGAGCAACTATAACAGATCGGATCTACTAAGTAGAACAAGCGGGATGCTGCCCTTACACCTTGATAGGTGTAAGGGCGGCTAGATGTGAGGCACAGTAAGATATGCGTAAGAAAAGCATCTATGCAGCCCCAAAACTCTACGATAAGTAGTGCTACTCGCCATCAACAACTTTCACGAGCAGCACAAGGTAAACGAATAAACGTGTCTGCTAGATCGCAAGATGCGATCGGCAGCATGATGCTTACAGGAGAAACCCTCGAAAGAAGGTGGCGATGCGCCGATTTGTGTTTGTTGTGAACGTGATTGTCCTCTCCCGATAACCCTAGATACATATTTATAGTTCAGGGACTTTCTAATTGGGCGTGCACCTGTGCACGGGTCAAACTCTATCTTTTAATCTAAACTAAGGTGATCTACTATATTACGGATACACGGGCAATTAAGCCCAAATTCCTCGCACAAGGCCGCTTCAAAGATGCTTCACGCGTGTATCTTTCAAGCCCATCTTCACTTACGGCCCACCTCCTGATTTGGCCAAAATCTGGTGATAACAGCGACACGAAGATCTGCGGTCTGTTGCCATCGTGGCACATGTGTTTAGTTACATGTGAAGTCAGTCGCGGAGAATGGCATGCAAGCCGAGATCTAAGGACTGATGAAAATCTAAGGTCTGACTTTAATTTGTTGTGATTGACAATAACCTTGTTGAAGACATTGTTTCGTAAACGTGGACTTTCTCCTCGATGAAAACGTATGATGTAGATCAGAGCCATGATGGTGCTTGTGCAGTGTTTGTTGTTGGAGGCGTCGAATTTGAAGAGGTTGGATTGCTGGTGCTCCCGTGGTGGTGTTTGGTCCGTTGATAGAAGGAACGAATCACTATAGCGGAACCTTTTCTTTTACGTACTTTTTTTAACAACATGCATTCGTATTAATACTAGGGCATCATGTTATTGAATTGATATCTTCACGATATCCATGTATTCTTTTTATCCAAAAATAATTGCTGCCGTGCGTGCGGGGCGAAGGAAACGGTCGTTCACGCATGGACCGCACACTTCCAGCGGGCCCAACGTACTATACCATCGGAGAAGAAGGAGGATGGTGAAGCTTTACGGCTAAACAAAACAAAGCTTTCCCTTCCCATCCCTACACAGCGCACAGCCACAGCGCCGCACAGGCAGAGGCCGAGCTCACGCTCACGCACCCCAACCCCACACAACCATCTCTTTCTCTTTCTTCCTCCTCGCGATCTCGCACAGCTCACCTCATCGCACTCGCACATCCGACAGAGAGAAAAAGCGAGAGCCAGCCACACGGGCGGCACCGCTCGGCCAGCGAGCAGTCGCCGCGCGGGAGGACAGGACCGGCATTCCCGTCCAGCCTCACGGGAGGGCCCGAATCGAAAGCTTCCGGATCCGGATCCGACCGGCATCCGTCAGGCCAGTGCTCCGGCGAGCCCTCTTCCGAGGGCGCGGGATTCGCCGCGGGGCGGTCTGAGATGGAGGACCTGCTGGATTCGGAGATCGGCAAGAACGACTACGACTGGTGAGCATCAGTCCCCCTCCCCCTCCCCACTCAATCATTTCCTCATTAAAATTTCCAGGTTTTTCTTGGACGATTCCCCTGTTCTCTGTGTGATCCCCAAAAGCCGGGATTTTAAATGATTAATGCAGCATGCTTGTCGCCCACCCAACATTTTTCGGCATCAGCTTCAGCTGGGCTGTATCTCGGGTCGATTTTGTACCAATCAGTCCGTTACGGACTTACGGTGGCGATCCTCCGTGCTTTCTTGCCTGAATAAGCTCGATCTGGGAGTCCCGTGTGTGTTTTGTCCCGTACAGATGGTAGCAAAGTCCAAAAAATACGCCAGCTCTTTATTTTATGGACTGTCTACTTAAGTAGATGTGATGGATGTCCTATGTAATTGTTTCTTGTTATAGGCAAAGTGCCGAGCAAACCCAAACCTTCAAAGGCCGAATTTTGTGGCCTCATTATTCGGGATCAGTACATGCATACGCAATTGTTTTTTGTCTCGCGTAGAAAGAAACAAATGGCGCGGTGGGTGGAGCGGAATGTAGTAGCTTTATGGTCTGCAATTGAGTTTATTCCTTATATAAGAAGGAAGATCCTAGTGCTGGTTAGGTAAGACTAGGACATGTGTGAGTGAGGTGATGAGGTCAGTTTGGAGGCATTAGCATGGTAATTTTAGAATAAAAAAGTATACTGTGATTTGATGATTTTCACACATGATAATCTTATGTGGACTGTGCACATTTCTGACCTTTGGAGGTGAGCAATGGTCATTGATTTGTTTGTTTTTTCTTATTGCAGTGACCTGTTTAGTACTTGTTTGTTTGCTTCCTCTTGTTAATAATACATGCCAGCATGTGTTTCTACTAACATGTTTTACGGTGCTCTCCTCAGGCTTCTAACTCCGCCTGGGACACCTCGTGTTCCTGCTCTGGAGGTTGCTCAGAAGATAACGTCTTCAAATATATTGCCTAAGCGCACCATCACCAGATCATCCTCAACTACAAGAGCATCAAGGGTATGATATATGTGCTATCTGTGGGAAATAGAATTACCGCTGTAAAGATTCTCGATCGCAAACTGGTTCAGGATTTTTTTTTTGCGCAAATGATATCAAGGTTTATTTGGCAGAAAGAAAAAGGTCTAGGAACCATATTTTGTACCCATTGAATCTAGGTAATAATGTGGACAGCCTTACCTAATTTTCTAAAAAAGGAATAAGAACATCTTTATCTAAGTTGCATTGCACACATTTTAATTAACGAGATAAGTATAGTTTTTGTCTCAGCAATAATAGTCTATGAGATGTAGCTGGAATTCCGAAGCACTGTGCTTCTGCGAACTGAAATGCCTTACAGTAGTACTTTTCTGTTTCATTTGTAGGAACAAGGAAGTTCCTTAAGTACCAGTTTTTGCTTAATCTAAGGTCTCAGTTCGTAAATAGGTTCCACGTTACATAATCTATGCTATGTGATCCATTAAAGTGTATCTCAAATATGGCATGAACGGAATGCACTTTTGACGACATATAGGAAGGCACAAAAAAATTTAATAAGTTTGGTGTTAGAATTCAACATAGTTAATTGGAAACTTAAACAGGAACACATGCCTCATTTATTAAACTACTCCAGGCAATACCTGCACTTTTGTCTTGAAAGCAATTATTTTCTCATCTATATCATGTCTATTATTATCATAATTTTTAATTGTAATAACTAATAAGCATTGCATTTGCAGCTTTCTGTATCTCAAACAGAGAATGGACATTCCACAGTTCCCACTAGACCAGCAAGAAGTAACTCTGTAACCCGCCCTTCTATTCAATCAGCTCTCATGTCAAGCAACAACAGGACATCAGTTCTCAACACAAGCATTTCCTCTGTCAGTTCAAGACCTATAACCCCTAGTAGGAGAAGCAACACTATTACTGCACCAAAACAACCAGTGCAAGCTTCACGGCCGGTTCCAGCAAGGTCATCTACTCCTGTTAAAGCTCGTCCATCTACACCAGCCAAAACTCGCCCATCTACTCCTGTGAAAACTCATCAACCAACATCCAACTCTACAACTGATGCAGCTGTTCCTAGGACCACATCTACCCAAAGTTCAAGGCCATCAACTCCAAATTCTCGGTCTCGAATTATTTCCAGTTCATCTTCAGGTTCTATTTCTTCAATGAGCCGCCCAAGTGCATCCACAGGTATAATTCCTGCAACGACCCGCCCAGGCACTTCCTCAAGTAATGGCCTGTCCACCTCATTGTCCTCTGGTACAGCTCCTTCAATGAGTCGTTCCATCTCACGGTCATCTACACCTACACGCCAGGCTGCAGCTCGTTCATCTGCCCCAGCTCTTGGCCGTTTGCCTTCTTTTGGGCGGAATTCTAGTAGCAGTAGCTTGACCACATCTATGAACCGACCTGCAGCTAGCAGTGGCAGGAATTCAGCACCGTCCTCAGCTCCATCATCCCGTCCGAGTTCCCCAGGTCCACGACCCCGAGCTCCGGTGCGGTCACATGATATCCCTTCATCAGCTCCATCATCTCGTCCAAGTTCCCCAGGCCCACGACCCCGAGCTCCAGTGCGCTCGCATGATATCCCTTCATCGACTCCATCATCTCGTCCAAGTTCCCCAGGTCCACGACCCCGAGCTCCAGTGCGTCCACTTGATATTCCTGATTTCCCAAGTGAAACTCCACCAAATCTAAGGACTAAACTACCTGAGCGACCACTATCTGCTGGTAGATCACGCCCAGGAATGGCTTCAGGAATAAGATCAAACTCGAACGCCGAACAATCATCTGCCTCAGCTCCTGTGAAAAAGAGCTCTGTGCCTGCTGCAGGCCGAAGTAAATTTTCTGATGCACCATCAAAGGCACCTTCTCGCTCAAATGGACACCAAAATAAACAGACTGAAAGGTCCACTGACAGTCAAGCTAGTAGAGCAGGACGGCCTGTTGCAGTTGCAGGCACAGATAATGGATTTGGGAGAACAATATCAAAGAATTCACTTGACATGGCAATCAAGCACATGGTATGTTTCTTCTTGTGATTAAATCATATTAAATACCGCTGCGCATCTTAGTTTACGTTGCATTACTGTTGTGCTGTGGACTGAATTCCTTATTTAATTTTCCTGAAATCGGAAATATCGTTAGGATCTGTCAAAGTTCCTTACTTTGTTTATTTTAGTGTTTAGTTACAGTGGTAAAAGTAGTCATGCATGCCTCTTTAGGCAACATTACAATGCCACCTTATTTTCATTGTCAAGGTAGAAAAGTCATCACTCCAGGTGAATTAGTCATATGGTTCAGAATACAGACCTGAACTGAAAAGTTATATTTCACATCTGAGTAGCATGCCATCTCTTGAGTGATGGAAAATGGAAAATCTAGACATGAGCATCATTGGAAAATTGCATTAAGTATGTGTGGGTACCAAATCCTCTACCTATATTCCAGATAAACCAGAGTTGGTAAACTGCATTTTGCATTTGAAACTTCTAAAATACTCGTGTCTGGTTCCTTTTTAGTTTGTACCACTTCGGTTGGAACATTGCACTCTCCAGAAATATTCTTGGCTTGCTCCTGATGCATCTTACCACTTCGGCTGGAACACTGCATTAATGGGCCATTGCAGAGGGGATCATTTAATTCATGCCCTCCATTTTCTTATTCTGTTGAAGAAGCTAATTAAACCAACTTTCTTCGTTTTGACAGGACATTCGGCAGAACTTGGGTGGCATTCGTGGCGCATCCCTCTTTCCCCACAGCATCCGCTCGTCCGCTGGCAAGGTGCGGCCAGTTCGGATGTCTGACCCTGGGCATCCGACCTCAAATGGTGACCGGCAGTACGCCGACAACGGCAGCGCCAACGGGCATTTCTTCTCCGGGGACTCATATGGAGCCCTGTCGCGCAACGGCGGCAGCTCGACCGACTCGCCGGACCGGCTAAGCTTCGGAACCAAGGAGACCCTGAGCGAGCTGGACATCTACGGCAGCACGCGCTACGAGGCGATGCTGCTGAGGGAGGATGCGAAGAACACGAGCTGGCTGCATGGGTTCGACGACAAGCCGGACCAGAGCCCGCTGTTCGACCACCGGTTCGAGCCGCTCCCGGAGCCCTTCAGCCCGTACTGACGGCATCCCGTGGCCTCTGCCTGTAAAGTCTTCTGCCCAGCCACTTGTTTCGTCTGCTTTTCCACTTGTGTCCCAAGATGTGTATTGTTGTTTCGTCTGTTTTGGTTGGTTCTGGTTCTGCACGCACGCACCCCTCAGACCGTTTTCCTTGTGCTGCTGTTGAGATGGATGAGACGGAGGAGGGACTCTGGGTTTGCCGCCCTTGATTTATTATCATCGGAGGGTTGGATCGGTTGCACAGATTGTTGTACCGAAAGATGAAAGTACAGATAGATACTGATAAAGAGTAAAATCATTTGTAAGCTTTTGTAATGTGATACGAAGATGTGAGATCATGCATGTACCTGTTGGAAATTACAAGTTGGAACAAAGCAATGCCGCTTAGGGCTTTTTTTTTGAGACAAGGGGTTCCGCCCCAGATTTCTATTACCAGAAGCCATTCAATTGTTCAGTACAGAAAGAAAGAAAGCAGAAAAAGTAAAAAACAAGATTAAAAAGGGTCTGTCGTGGGGTCGTAGCAGTATGAACTGGGAAAGATGGCCAAACAAAAACATATCAACTTCATCTCCAACAGAGGCTGTAAACTGGGCGTGCGCTAAAAAAACTGTCAATATACAGCGTCAGACGCGGTTTTGCGTCCTCCAGCAGACGCTGCAAAATAGGTCGCGCGGTAAATATTTTAGCGCACGCGCCAGTTTGCGCTATCCCAGGCTGTATATTTGGGGCTTCGACTAGCGCGCGCTGTATCTGGCTTCTCCACCGCGGAAAGAAAACTGCCACTCTGAAATATCTTGCTTCTCCGCGCTGCGATGAGGAAATCCGCCGGCCGTCCCTCCGCCATGGCCGCACGCGCCCTAGCTCCTTCTCCCGACGCGCCGTGACCACCCGCGCCCGAGCTCCGCCTCGCCCGATGCGCCATGGACGCCAGTGTCCGAGTTCCCTTCCACCCGCCGCGCCATGGTCGCCGCGCCTGACCTCCCCCATCTCCCGCCGCGCCACGGGCTCCGCCCGTCGCGGTCGGCCTGCTTGGTGGACGCGAGGATGCGGCCGTCGTCCTCGTCCCGCAGCTTGTGGAGGTCGCGGAGGTTGCAGGAGCCGGCCGCCGAGGCCGCCGTCGGTCCGCCAGCGTGCCGCTCCGCCGCAGCACCCTCCCCTCCATCATCAAGAGAATCCCCCCACTGGCCTGGCCTGGGTGTCCGCCGAGCTCCGCCTCCGCTTGCTTGCTGTAGCCGTACGCGCATGAAAAAGATCGGTTCTGAATCGATTGGCTTGCCGCACGCGACATGGAATGGACTAGTTATTGCTAGGTTGCTCTCTCTGTTTGTTTGCTAGATGCACCGTAGAGTTGTGAATTTAGTTGATTTTTTTCAGATTTATTTGTGGCCTGTTTGATCTTATTTGTTGTATGTATGTTGAAGAACTTGTTTGTGGAGCTCTATTTTACAGCCTCTGCTGAAGGGTTGTTTTTGCCCTTCTTAGTTGCGCTGTAAAATAGAGCCTCCGGTGAAGCTCGCGTCGACGCTGCGCGCTGCATCCGGACTGAGCGTGCTGCAAATGACTTTTACAGCGCCAAATTTTAGATCTTCTGTTGGAGATGCTCTTAGCAACAGGCAACCACTACAGACATAACTCGGTAGAGCCAAGAGTCTCAGGAAAAAATACCATTGAACGCATAACAAGCTTTTCTATTTCTTGAATAAGAGCAAACTTTTTTTTATCCTTTCTCTTTTCACTTTTTTTTTTTGAGATACTTCTCTTTTCACATCTGTCTTTGTGTTCAGTACATCCGTCTTCTCACCATGGGCCTCAATCCATGGCTTGGAATACTTCATTTGACAGTTGCACTCACCCTAAAAAAAAAGACAGTTGCACGGACAGTTTGGTTCCCCAATTGATTGCACCACGGTTTGTCTCATTTACCTGTATAAAACGGACCAAGTGGACAGCCAATGTTCAATCATGTTGGTGATTACGGTTGGATTTTCAGCTAATATAGAAGCTTTGGATGATTCTATCTGCAAGGGAATTTTCCCATAGAGCTTGTTTGCTTTGTAGGATTGAGAACCATAGGAATGTTTTCTCCTACATGCTACTTTGCATTCAATTTCATAGGAAACCCTCATGGAAATTTATTCTTCGTCCCAATGACAACTATGGCATGCACATGCACCTTCATATAATTTTCTGCGTTTTTTTCTAAATGCAACCAAACAAACTAACGGTACAGATTCATGTGTCCACATTTCCTGGAAGATCTCCTAGCAGCGGAAGATGGTTACTGCTAGATCCTATAGAAGAGAAGACAGTCAGGACGCGTTTGGTAGCCTGGTTAAAGGGGCTTCCTGGTGACAGTCTCTGTGGGTCTTAGCCCATTCGAAACGAGCCCTAAGTCATTTTTGCGAGTTATTTGATTTCTCGTAAAAGCATTTTTCGCATGGGAGGGGGAACTCTACCCCCTATTTCGTTTGCTTCACAGTGGCCATTCTGCTCTGCTAGTGCAAATCATAAATCCTTTGGTTGCACACATGAGCCTGCTATGGTAACCTTTTTCATTCGGATGGTGAGATTATCCAGCATTGCCGAATAAACAAGAGCACATTGCAACATTCAGTTCATCAAATGAGGCTGGTAATACACATCACACAGTTACCCTAATGGACGATGCATCATGAGTAAAGCAACTATAGCTCGTGATGCATCCGTAGTTCAACATTTGAGGGATTAGTACATACCATCTCGAACAAGTTCATCATATTACAGACCGAGGATTAGGTTCAATCAAGTCCTAGCTAATGGAGGGATATGAGAACACCTTTCAAAATATACATGATCTCTTCACTAGAGCATGACTAGCATCAAATGGATGATAAGCAACAAAGCAGCAGCATTAAGCAAACTACTTGCGCAACTAGGTCTTAAGCCATGCCCTCCTATGCCATTTTTGCAGCCCGCGGTATTCGACACATTCATCTTTGTTGCCAGCTATGAAGTCGAGTGCGTTGATAAGCAAATGCGGTTCGTAGAGCTGTTGCTTGCTAACAAGCCTAGACGTGAAGATTACCTTGACCTAAGCATAGTTGAGAATCGGATTGTTCAAAAACTCAATATGCCTCTGGTTGCACTACGATTGATAATCACACATTGCTAGTGCACATAAACATGTATGTATGAACAAACTGAATGAAAAACATGACCACTCTATATTAGCTCTAGGTGCTTCCTCGGCTGCTCGTCATCATCAAGCACCAAGCAAGTGTCATCATTGCTTCATTTGAGCTTGCCTTTCTCTGTAAGTTTGCATATTTGACTCCACCTAGCCCTCAACTTTCTAGTGTGGTTGTACAACTAAGGAGTGCTCGATCACAACGATCCCAGATCCCAGTGAAGTCAAGAACATTGTTGGTAACCTTCCTCGCCTGGCCCTCATTGAAGCCATTGGTAAAAGATATGCCGCTATTCACTAGCTCAACCAAATGGTTAAGGACGAACTCAGACAGAGGTGAATGCCAAACCATTGAAGGTTTGTGTGCATACAGTGATTCATCATCTACATAGGGGAAAGCGCAGTCAAGGACATGCCATTTTTTTACAGAGAGGGTTGACAGATTGGGGAGCTAACAAGGTTGCTAGAGCCTACGGTGCGGTATGAAGAACATTGCTAAGCATTGTACACTAACAAACAACCTAGCTCGAACATGGAAGGATAGAGATTTCTTACATTGAGAGGAACACCATGTAGAACGGAGTCGGGGAATAAGGGGACTCCAACGTTGAACCTGGCAGGACCACCGTCGCAGTTCTTGATGGAGAACCTGGCAGGAACACCGTCTCAGTGCTCGATGTAGAACCTGGCAGAAACCAATGTCGCAATGCTCGATGGAGAACCTGGTAGGACCAGCGTCGCTGTGCTCGACAGAGAAGAGACGACCTACAATCGAAACCATCAGATCTACCCCATGTACCGCCCCTAAATACGGCAAGCCGTGGCTGGTCACCGCCGTTTGCCACAGCCGACGGCCTCGCCACCAACCTCGCTGACCTTGCTGGTGGTGAAGCTCCCGCCATATTGGTAGATTTGGATGGGTGGAGGAGCTCAAAGAGAGGGAAATGCATCTTAAGCCGCCACGCGTGGACTCGCACCATCTCACTTGTTGGCTTTGAGGGATGTCGTGTTCTTGGTTTTGGCCGAGAAACGGTCAATTCAATTGTTCTTTGTAGAACTGGTTCAGAGGTGCTTTAATGTTCGTGCTGGCTTCTCCAGATACGGGCGGGACTCAGCCTTGGTAGCAGCGAATGGCGTGCGTGTGGCGGAGCGCGTCGGCAACGCCGTCGTGGTGTCATGGCGTGGCTGCCGGTGCCGGGTCGAGCACGACGGCTTCCGCCCATCTGGCCATCTGAGTGTGCACTGCCAGTCTGCCACACTGACGGACGTAAGAAGTGGCTCGCGGACGCGTGGCACTCAGAGTGGGGCTACCGCGCGAGGCACCGCCGGCATGGAGCATATACTCTCTTTTAATTGACTCGGATTTAGTATAACTT
This sequence comes from Lolium multiflorum, assembly GCA_030979885.1. Taxonomy (NCBI): domain Eukaryota; kingdom Viridiplantae; phylum Streptophyta; class Magnoliopsida; order Poales; family Poaceae; genus Lolium; species Lolium multiflorum. The sequence continues at coordinate 193,073,590 of CM061747.1, forward strand.
GTGCTAAATTTGAGTCAATTAAAAAAGACCGGAGATATTGGCACACAGCATCTAGGCTGCAAGTGGGCCACGAGGGCGGAACGTACGGGCGCGGGAGATGCCTGGACCCGCGAGACCGGACCGGACCCGGCACGGCACTGCAAACTGCAGAGTGGGCACCGGGGGACGCGCGCCGCGCCGTGAGCGTGAGGCCGAGGCGGCCCTGGACCGGACCCGACTACCGTGAACATCGGTGCAGAAAAAAGGCCGAGGAGCAGCGCACAATTCTGTTCCTTCTGCACCACGGACAGACTACAGAGTGTGGTCGCCCTCTGAATGCAACCCACCCCCAACTCTGACACTCGCTAGGCCGCCTTCACTCGCAATATTTACTCGTCTAACCTTTTCCCTTTCTTCGTCACGGCACTTTGACCTTTCGGTTTCCAAGTACTCCCTCCGATTCAAGGAATAAGGCGTCTTCGTTTTACGTGTTTTTTGTTTGACCAAGAATTGATTCAAATATATAAAGATTGTTTGTATGAAATTAGCATCATAAGAAAGTGTTTTTCAATACGAATCCAACGATACCAATTACATATAATATAATCAAGATTTTGTTGCTCAATTTTTATAGTCAAAGTTTGTCTTGGAATACGTGTGCACCTTATTCCTTGTGACGGAGGTAGTATCTTTCACTATTAGAAAAAGAGTCAGCATTAATTTTTGTCGTGTTTGGGTTCGAGACTAATGTGATAATTAGTCACGGGTCCGAACGGCTAGGACGTCCGCACGGTTTTCATCTCGGTTTAAACTAAAAGGGCCACGGCGGGCTGCCTTTGTTTCTATTCTTTAGTCCCGGTTGGCGTTATAAACCGGGAATAAAGGTGGACTACAGGTTTTCTAGGTTTTTTTAGCTCCACCCCTGACCTCGCCTGTGAATCGCCTCTTTAAGCTTTCTAAAATACAAAAAAAATGATAGAAAGTTCAACATTTAAATTCCTTTTAGATATAGGTAGTTTATGTGATCTAGTTATCATGAAAAAGAACGAACATGAATTTTTACCCTTTTTTGCAAAAAAAAACTGTATTTTTCAGTAAAATGGCAATATCTTTTGCATATGAACTTGAAAAAAATGTTTAATATATGAGAATGTATCTACCTGAAATGTTACGTTCAATTTTTAGATTCTCAAACTGCCAAAGGGAAATATAAAAATAATCAGGTTTTAGGTTTTTCCAAAAAAATGTTTTTATTTATTTATTCAAGATTAATTATTACACTATTACTTTTGTTTATTAAAAAAATATTTCAAATTCAAACAATAAAGAAATTGACATCGTTATCAACAAGTTAATAGGATTGATATGATAGTAGTATCAATAACATGCGCGCAAAGCACTTGGAAACGCGACGAAAGGACCTCAAAAGTTAAGTGTGATAGTGCTGCAGCAGTTTAAGGATGGGTGACCGAGCGAAAAATTCGACCACGAGTAATTAATTTGACTAGAGATTAGGTGTTGTTAGAGTAAACTCAAATAACTAAAATACTATAAATTCTTGAAAAAATAGAAAAAAATGAATGAAAATATCTGCGTGACGGTCCCGTTGGGTGTTACAAACCGGGACTAAAATTCCTCTACCCCAACACGCGCCCGCAACTCCACGTGTAATGCAACAAGGACTAAAGAGGAGGGGGGTAGTCGTGATTCCGTACTCTCGGTTTGCAAAACCAAGGCTAAAGCCCCTTACCAACCGGGACAAAAGCCCCCTTTTCTACTAGTGTTTGTAGCTTCAGAATACTTTGTGGGGCCATGAGGAACTCAAAAAGACTCATAGGCCCTTGAAGAGCAAATTCTCTAACCTCTTCGAGTTTCATGAGTAACTTCAAACTTAAATTTTTTGCGAAATTTCTGCCGATCTACAGCAGTACAAAGATGTCAAAAAATATAAAAAATACAAATAGGTCACTATACCACCTAGCGACGACTACAGACACTAGCGCTAGTCGAAGGAGCGCCGCCGCCCTCGCCCCTCCATCACCAGAGCTAGGTAAACCTTGTTGTAGTAGAGCTTGTTGTACTGGAGAGACGGGAAGTCGTCGTGCTAAGACCCAAAGAACCAACACATCAGGGCAGCAACCATCGACAATGATGACAACCGTAGATCAAAAGATACTGACGTGAAACCACACAATCGAACACGAAAGACGACTGGATCACGGGCATCGTTGCCGGCGGAGGGACAAAACCCTAGATGAGTTTCAGAGCCGCCTCCCGGTTGCCTTGTTGTCTTTCTCTTGCCCCAACTTCAAACTCAATTAACCATTTTTTTAAAGAACACCATTATCTAGACTAGTAATTCAAAAACCAACAACAAATCAGAAATTTTGTAAGAAAAAACACCACGCGGCTCTTAATTTTTTGTAAAAAAAACTAATCTCACATTTTACGTCGGTTGACGCTGTTTTATAACAGGGGGGCTCACCCGTGATGGTTTCTAAAACCCTAGCTCAATTGTGGTAGTTTTATTTTGCAATTTTCTTGACGGTTTCCCTGAGCTGTGTATTGGACTGCCGGTGATCTTCTTGGAGTCGACGGGGACATACTTACAAGTCTACATGATTGTTCCGCCGTGAGTTCGGTTCCCGTGGGACCTACCATACGCCCCATCTCCAACGGAGGCTAACGCGACCGCATGTGCCGAACGCATCACTCCTGCTCGTGCACCGCCGTCGCCCAGATCGATCACCAGGGCCGATCCATCCCCAGCAAGCAAGCAAGCAAGCTTTGCGTTGCAACCACTCTGAACCCAGCCAGCACATGCGCGTGGGTCGCCATTAGCAAAGCACACCAAAGCTAAAGGCCAAGACAAAAGCCACAGCTACATTGGATCATGCATGCATCTTTTGTTTATCTCTCTCCCACCCTTTGATCTTTCCCCTTTGTACGTACGCAGTACACGCATCGCCCCGGCCCCGGTTCACGTACGTACTCCGGGTAGGTAGATTGGTACCACGAAAAAAGCTAGCCAGCGGTACGTGACAAGAGCTGAATCGGCAAAAAGAGGCTGATGGATCGGCTCATCATCCATCGCCGTGATGGCGTCCATGTGCCGATCGCCCGATTTGCCGCCGGCGTAAATGATCGCTGGCGTCGCTGCTTGCACATATATATCAACTCGATGTTGTAATTGCCAAGCCTCTCGATTTAGGTGGCCGTACTGGCACGGATCATTATTGGCGCATGATCCGTGGACCTTTCTACCCATGGAGCGGAGGAGTACTGCCGTCGGAGTTGCGTCGGAGTTGAGCTCCTCAATTACGCCGTATACCCTTCTTAAACAACAACGATCACGTATTCAATTGAATTGCCTGTCTGTTGGGACAGACTTAACTGATTAGACTAGCCCTAGGTAAGTCACCGTGGGTTAACTCTGCGAATATAAGAGATTATCTCGAGGAATACTAAGAAGAGTGCTAAAGGAAGTGGGACTCCCGCGTGTAATAAGAAGCTAAAAAAGTGAAGCACATGTCTTTCAAATCCAACGACCGTGATGCCAATAAAAATGGAAAACAAAAGAGCCAAAGTAATGAGAAAATGACTTGTCACCGTGAAGCTAAATGGCATCATACCCTGCCGGTTACAAAATAAGGAAAAAGTCAAAGCGACCGACATGCGAGGGAAAAAAACTTCTTTTTAACATTTATGAAATGACCACCTATTTGTTCATTTACCATGTTCGTAGCGAACGGACTCCATGATGAGTTGCTTCCAAGTTCATGTCCTCGACGCGTGACAAGATGAAGCTGAATATAGCCCAATCACCGGTGGGGGTTTGAGGATGGGCGCAGAATATGCGTTGGCAGTCGTGTGAGTGGTTAATTAGGCTCTTCGAAACACCCTAGAGGGCTGGGTTTTCGCGACTTTGTCATCTTCGACCAGGCGATGATGTTGAGCAAGCAATACGCGGTTGGTCATTGAACCTTCATCTCTATGAGCAAGAGCGTTGGAAACGGTGATATTTCCCGGACACAGATATTTCTATCTATATCTACTGCAAATCAAGATCCTCGTCATTTACTTGGAGGTCTGTTCTTTCTGTACATGAGCTTTGTTATAAACGCGACAATCAAATGAACGAAGAGTGAACAAAACACACGCAGGGCACACGAGATTTTAACGTGGGAAAACCCTCTTCAACAGAAAAAAAACACGGGCGCCATTCAACAAACCTTCACTATATCGTTAGTGCTTACACAACACCGTGAGTTTTCAATGAGGAGGTTAACCCTAGTCGGCGGCTTACAAGATATATTATGGACATAACGATCCCTACCACCAGGGAGGGGGGCACTTGCCTCCCCTCTTCCCATACATCGGTATCGGGTACACCATATGGTCCTAACGGCCCAAGCCTCCCGGCGTCAAGTCTTGCTCCACTCGTCAGAAGTTAGCCCCCCTTTATATAAATTAGGATCAGAACAAATCAAACTCCTCAAAATCTTCCCGGCTGATCGAAAGATGGGATGTGGAGTTGTTCCCCGGGATCTCAGTGGCAACTCATTTCTCTTTTGTAGCTAAGGGACAACAGGTTTCCTTCTCCTGGGCTCGACCACGCGAGCATTGACGATTTCAAAAGAACACTTTTTTTATGAAGATTTCATTGGTCTCCGATTCTATTGCTTGGGTCATAAATAAGTGATATCAAAACTCCAACGGTGGAGGACTTTGAGTCATGTTCGTTTAAGTTCTCGGGTAGGAATTCGAGTGTCGTAAAACATAAAATTGGCTCGATCCGCTAAGCCCTCGGTTTGTAATTTAGTTGTCGGTGTTATCATGGAGTAAGAACTTTTTAATAAGTACTACCTCTATCCCAAGGTTCAAGGCTTATATTTATTTTGAAAAGTCAAACGAAGTAAAATTTGATCAAACTTTTAGAAAAATCTATGAACAAACAAATATGATATTTTGTAGATACCATATGAAAATATATTTCATTATCTATCTAATGATATTGATTTTGTACTTTTCATGTTAATAATTTTTGATAAAAATTTAATCAAACTTAACATAGTTTGACTTTCTAAAAAAATATAGGCCTTAACTTTTGGGATTGAGGTAGTAGTATCTTTCGATCAATAAAGTGCTACGTTCTCTCAAAACGAAATCATGCATTCTAGAGAGAATGTTTTCTGTCTTCCACCTTGGCAGACCATGGAATGTTTCGTGTGGGCAGCCAAGTATTATAAACTAATTAACTAAATCACCAGCCGTATAGCAACTTCTGTACATGCTGTATCACATCGAGTTTCATCAGCCCATTGTTCACCTTGCACACATTGGCAGATGAATGAATAGTCAATGCACCACTTCATTAATCAACTACGCTACTACTAGTGTTAAGCCTATCATAATAACAGTAGCTGTACAGTACTAAGATAATTACAACTTGCCCCGTAAAAAAAACGATTACTAAAAAAAACTACATCTTGTAATAGTAGTCCAATAGTTAGAGGACAAAGTACAACTGGCGTGAGCAGTTACCACGAGAAGCTCCGCACAATGACGCCAAAGATGCAGGTACTGTACTGCTAGTACTACGTGGTAATGTTGTTTTAGCAAGCTAGGTAGGGCCCACCGTCTCGCCCACGCAGGGCACGTTGAGGGGCAGATCCGTCATTTTGCGCCCCTAAAACCCGCCTCGCGGGCACGGCGTCAGGTCGCACTTGTCTTAAATGCACGCCCAGTTTTGCACACAGCCGCGCAACGCACCGCACCGCACACTACTCCCGCGAGACGCCAGCACAGGCACAGCCGCGCTGCAGTGACAGAAGGGAGGCGGCGGAGAGCTCGGGGTCCGCCGGGAGCGGGAGGCGGTGGCGGCGGAATGCGGGCCGGAGTTCCTCGGTGCCGGGCTGCGTGATTCGGCGTTCTTGGCCCTAGCCGGCGGCGGCGCCTTGGAGGGGGCCGGTTGGTCGATTCGCGCGGCCGCGAGGGAGGCCGGAATTCTCTTCCCCCGCGCCGGCGGGGTCCCGTCCAGCCGTGCTGGTTCGCGCTCGCGGGGAGGAGCATGGCGCGGGCGCAGTTCTTCGTCTCTGGGAGCTGGGGCGGATTTTCTTGTGCGAGGTACGGGACATCACTTCGTGCTCCAGTACAATGCAGTTCGTTCCTCTCCTTTCTTTCTGTTGCTGTCAATCGCACGCACGATGTCCTTCGTGGAATACTATGGCTTCTGCTGGTCGGTCTTTTTCTGCGCACTTATTTTTCTTCTTAAAATGAAAATAGAGTGTATAATGTATGGGCATCAAAGTGTTAATTCGCGGAGTTAAACGCCCTCCAGTGACCACATGGAAAATGTGGTAGAGCAGCAACCTATGTACGAAAAAAAGAAACACCCTCTAGTGTGTTACTGCGATTCATTGAGGCCATTTTGCTTCAATTTCTGGATTCCGTAATCTTTACCCCCTTTCAGTGACCATCGCTGCACCTGTAACTGTAAAATAGGCAGCAGACCAGGCATGTGGCTGCAGGCAGCAAATTTACCCGTACAATCTCCAATCTTGGTGCTCTAGCCTATAGGGGAACATGAAAGCGTGGACTCTTACAAATTGCGATCTCACTGTTGCGAGAAAAGTACCGCACTGCATTTTTTTTTTAGATTCACAGGGTACCGCACTGCATTTCTACTGCCGCAAACTGTTGTATTTGTATGTAGTGCGCAGACAGCGATAGCTCTCGCTACGCACATTTGTCCCATGGCGCGAAGCCTGAAGATGCCCTGCTCTATCATTCTGCCAGGGTGTGTCATGTGTGCCGTGCTGCCCATGATCACATACTACATCCACTAAATGAGCAGAGAGCCCCCACGATGCCCCCCAGAACCATCATAGCAGTATTTTTCTTCCTCTCGTCTTCCCCTTGGTGTCTTGCATCTGAGACCACCTGCTTTACGCGCTGGATGGACTCTTCGGTTTGGTGCTACACTGCTAACCACTTTTTTTTATTCAAAGCGCTTGGTCCTTCAGTAGACAACCCCATTACTCGCAGTAATGGAGCCTTCGTGTTAGTAGGTCCTCTCCAGCCGGTGCTGCTTTTGTGCATGTTACATTACACCAGCGCGAAGGATCTCACCAATGTGCTGTGCTGTGCTTTTCCTTTATCAATTGGAAGTCCTATTGGAACGCCGCCTTGTCACTATCCCCGCGTCCTTTATTTTCCTGTTATGTCCAAAGCGGCGTTGTTTAGGCGTTAAGGAAACTGAGGTGTCCTCTGCGGAAAAAAGGCTAAAGTGTGCTGATAATGCTTTATCAAAAGATATGGATGTTTCGTTTTGTGTAGCACATGACCACACTGGCCCCATCACGATTTTATTTTTTGTCAAGATAAACCTGCAATGATGAATTTGGAGGGTGGGGGTTTAAATTGGTTTAGTCTAAAGAGAAGACAAGAATGGCATTCGTTGTAATGTTCCTTTGCAAGGGGAGGTTGGTGCGTAGCAGTTGAGAAACCTGATGGTGGCCACCTGAACATATCGACCAGTGGTAGCACTTTGTCATTTTCTTATGAATTATAGTATGTTTTAATCCAATAATGGTAGCTGTTAGATGTCACTGACGAGGATCAGTTATGATGCAAAGTGTCTAAAGCTGTTGGTATTCGAAATACTCAGAGATATGTAGGTTCCTCGGATCTTAAAAGCTGTTGGTATTGCTGAATAAAGCTGCACTTTTACTGTTTACATAGGGTAATCTCCTTGTTATTAGAAACTGGGGTCAATAGCATAACACACCTTGTGTCACATCCTATTGATCTCACAATATACTCCTTTGTGGCCATCAAAATTTCTATTCTCTGGCAAGACCAGGAATCTTTACAGTTTCCAATACCAGACCTTGTATTGCAAACATCAGTGAAAATGCTTCTTGTAAGCTGCTAATGGACGATATCACTTTTCTTTCATCCTGTTGCATAGCCCTCTCGGTAGTTCTACATTATTGGTCCTTCATAAAGACATTGCAATGGCAGAAGGAAAGAGTATTTCTCTTCTCTTTGCCTTTTCTGAAGGACTGTCAAGAAATTATGTTTAGTTGGTTGCTTAATCACGAAGCAATTGTATCTAGATCACAAAACTCCTGTGCTTCATCAGTTCATTTTTATGTCCAAAATTTCTTGCGGGGGCACTTACGTATGTTTTTCCACTTATAACTGTATATAATTCTGACTCTGGATGCTATGAACCACTCCCACTTACTCTTGAGTTGGTTTTCCTTTTTTGTGCAGGCGTGAAGCATTGATGACCCTCAGATTATAAGTCTGGTTCTCCTTGTCTTCTAGCCATCCTAACAATGCAGCATCTTGTGCTCATAGCTTTCCTTTCGGCTTCACTGTTCTTTCCACACCCGCCTTGTGCCAATGGTGCTGATCTGAACTCGGACAAACAAGCCCTTCTTGCGTTTGCGGCATCTCTGCCTCATGCAAGAAAGATCAACTGGACCCTCACAACCCAGGTCTGCAGATCTTGGGTTGGGGTTACATGCACACCAGATGGGAAGCGTGTGCGTATGCTGCGGCTACCTGCAATAGGACTATTTGGTCCTATGCCCTCGAACATACTTGGCAAGCTTGATGCCTTGGAGGTGTTGAGCCTTCGATCTAATCGTCTTACTGTTGGCCTCCCCCCTGATGTACCGTCCATTCCTTCTCTGCACTCTCTTTACCTTCAGCACAATAACTTGTCAGGAATAATACCGACTTCCCTGTCTCCAAATCTAGCATTCCTCGACCTGTCGTACAACTCATTTGTTGGTGAAATCCCGTTGCAAGTGCAAAATATCACTCAACTTACTGGGTTGTCTCTCCAGAACAACTCTCTTTCTGGGCCCATTCCTGATCTTCACCTCCCCAATCTGAAATATTTGAATTTGAGCAACAATAACTTTAGTGGGGCCATACCGCTTTCTCTGCAGAAGTTTCCAGCCAATTCTTTCTTGGGGAATGCTTTTCTATGTGGGTTTCCCTTGGAACCATGTCCAGGAACACCTTCTCCTTCTCCAAATGCACCATCTCCCCAGGGCAGCAAAGAAGGCTTTTGGAAAGGTCTTTGGAGAAAGCATCACAATATTATCATAATTGCACTAATTGCTGGAGGAGGGGTAGTGTTGCTGATTTTGATTATCATACTCTTCATATGCATCTTCAAGAGAAAGAGAGGCGGGGAACTTGGCACAGGTTCATCTTCATCCAAAGGAAAGGGTGTTGCGGGTGGAAGAGCAGAAAAATCCAAGCAAGAATACAGCAGTGGTGTTCAAGAAGCAGAGAGGAACAAATTAGTTTTCTTTGAGGGCTGTTCATATAATTTTGACTTGGAGGATCTGTTGAGGGCTTCAGCTGAAGTCCTTGGAAAAGGAAGTCATGGTACGACCTACAAAGCCGTTCTTGAGGATGGCACAACAGTGGTTGTGAAGAGACTAAAGGAAGTGGTGGCAGGAAAGAAGGAATTCGAACAGCAAATGGAGATAATTGATAGGCTTGGCCAGCACCACCAGGGTGTTGTTCCCTTGCGTGCTTTCTATTACTCCAAGGACGAGAAGCTCTTGGTTTATGACTATGTTCCACCGGGTAGCCTTTCAGCTGCTTTGCATGGTATGCTCTTTAAGTCTTTATTCCAAGTCTTCTATTTGAACCACTAAGCATTTCATTTTTTTCGCAACATTAAGCATTTCATTACCTGTATGAAACCTGTGTTGAGCCTTTAGTTTGTTTGTTTAAGTTGAAGATATAGCTGATCCTAGCGGTGAATATAGATGACTAAATACCACATGAGCAAGAACAAAATATTCAAAAAAAAAAACACTTCCATAGATGACCAGTACATGTAACTATATGGTAGAAATTGGCTTTAAATATATAGCACTGTGAGATCGATCCTGACCAAGTTGAAATCTGCAGTCTGCGCAATATAATCTAGTCCCTCCGATCCATAATAAATGTCCGGGATTTGGTACGAACTGGAAACAAAAAAATATACAACAAAATTGCAGTTGCACTCTGACATGGTGAACAGTGTGGTTGCCTTTATGTTAATCTCTTTCCGAATCTTGAACTGAGCGATGAAGACAATTACTTAGTTATATGAAATCACGAGTTGGTTATTCTGAATTAGATAGCTAAAAGATGTGTACAACATTGCAACTATAAGTTCCTTATGCACTGCTTTTCGACCCTTGGCTGTTATCGTGCTGAAGAAAAAATGGAAGATGGATTAAGGCAGTGCAAGCTGATGTCAACAAGTTCCCTCACTGATTTATTGGTTTATTTTAGGTTTTTGCTTCTTTTCTGGAGTTTTGAGAATATTCTGAGGGAATTACTTTTGTAGTTCTGTAGTTATAATTCTTAGTCTTTTGAGCTACTGTCGTTCTCTGTGTGTTGAAATGCGTGGAAAAGAATTGGTGGTGTTTTTTTAAGGCCTTGGCTTTTGGAGGAATCAAGAATATATCAGTTGGCAAGGAGGCACTGGTGTGCCTTAACGCAAGAACAAACACACACCACCACACGTACACAGGATTTGTACCCTGGTGGCCTGGTGGGTGAAGTTATATGCCCCACAATTCTACATCCCAGCAATAGGTGGTTCTCGTAGTTTATACCATTTCCATGGTCTTCTTTTCTTCCATTGTGTACCGCAGTGTGCTATTTTCCATTGTGTACATATGTATTAAAACGTAATTACATGATCACAGACTTACTGTTGGTTGTAAATACACAGGGAATAAATCTGCTGGAAGAGCACCACTGGACTGGGAGACAAGAGTAAGGATATCTCTTGGCGCCGCACGTGCGATCGCTCATCTTCACACCGAAGGAGGAGGCAAGTTCATCCACGGCAACATCAAGTCGAACAACATCCTTCTCTCGCAGGAGCTCAGTGCCTGCGTCTCCGACTTTGGCCTCGCACAGCTCATGGCCACCCCTCATGTTCACCCACGGCTGATCGGGTACCGTGCACCGGAGGTCCTCGAGGGCAAGAAACCAACGCAGAAATCCGATGTCTACAGCTTTGGCGTGCTGCTACTTGAGATGCTGACAGGAAAAGCCCCCCTCAGATCCCCAGGTCGTGATGACTCCATTGAGCACCTCCCAAGGTGGGTGCAGTCTGTGGTCCGGGAAGAATGGACATCGGAGGTCTTCGACGTGGACCTGCTGAGGCACCCGAACACCGAGGATGAGATGGTGCAGCTGCTCCAGGTCGGAATGGCATGCGTCGCCATTCCTCCTGACCAGCGGCCTCGGATGGAGGATGTGGTGAGGAGGATTGAGGAGATCCGGAGCTCTGGCTCGGGGACAACAACTAGAACCTCTCCTGAAGACAAGCCGAGGGAGGAACACATCCAAATCACTTGAGGCAAAATAGGTCTCATACTGACGGTGTCTCTCATGCTGCAAATTGAGTTCATAGTTTCATTTCTTTGCTGAACCTTGTCCGGGTGTTTCTAATCATTCTTTCAGTAAATTTATTTTCACTTAGTTCCATCATCTCAGATTCTCAGTAGCTCAGCTGATCATCGTAGGGTGTTGTGGTGACTGTTTAGTGTATGATTGATGCTGATTCACTGAATGGGCGCCTGTCACTTGCATGTGACTGAGATTTTCTCAAACTATATATGATTGCCCTGGTATTGGTCTGTTCTGTTATTTGTTTTTTTTTCTTATTAATATGATGGTGTTTAGACAAGAAAAAAGAAAGAAAGAATAGCTGGTGATAGTTGCTGATTGCTGATTTTGCAAATCAAGTCAAGTTGGATGCTGCTGCCTTTCTTGACGAAATTAGTTTCCTGAAGGGAACTGACCAAGACGTCCACATCTTGGCTGACCCTCTCAACGGATTTCATACGGGTCAAACAGTAGAGTTGCATGTACGAACTTGCCGGGTCAGAGCAAAGAAAAGTTGACCTAACCTAACGATAGCAAAACTTTAGGACAGAATATCGCTGTCCAAGTTGCATACCTGCCAGCCTACCTTGTTTCAGATTGCTGAAGAGAATGGAAGTTGCACGTAAAGGAAGTGTTCTTTGTCTGATCTACACTCCAGAATGCACATATACTATTCCGCTCGGAGGTCGATCAGACCTAACCTATATAACTGCCTACGGTGAAAGGCAAAAAATCCTCTCAAAAGATCGGGCAGTCCTAAGCTTTTCCACCCCAATGGCCATCATGTTTTTAGCCATAGCCACCTTCTTGGCTTGTATCCCCACCAAGCTCGCGAAGTATTCATATTTATTGTGTGTCTAGTTCCTTCTAGATACTATTTTATTATTACTATTATTATTATTATTATTATTATTATTATTATTATTATTTATTTTGTACCTTCAACTCCCCTGTCTTCCCACTCAACACCTTCTTCATTTCTTTATGCTCATCATTTTGGCCAAGGATTCTTGCAACAAGCTTGATGATGTCGCATGATTTGCGGCCTATATTGGTAAGTTTGTAGCCTAGCGAAATTTGAACATGGCACCCACTAAATTTGTTGAATTGATCTTGGATTTAGCCCACTTATGAGTAAGCTATCTTTCCATTCACATGTAATTTGGTAGGGCGGTGGCACTTCTAGTCATGTAATTTCTCCCATATCCTACTCTAGAGAGAAAATGTTGAGTTTGGTTGAGCACAAAACAAGATCACGTTCTAGCCAACAACAAAAAAAATCTGCTAGTTACTCATGGAAATTTGGAATCTCGTAAATGGTTAGGCGACATTTGTTTGAGCATCCAATGTGCTAATGCTTCCTGAAGCTTGAACCAGTGCAGAGGAAGGCTAAATCTCACGACGTGGGTGTACGTGTGCATAGCCTCTCCAAACAAGGACGTAGATCTAGCTAGGCCAACAACTTGAACTGTGGGAATCAAGCTGGTGTCTTTGCTCCCTCTCTTTAGAATTTATTTTTGTTCATGTTCATCTGATATACTTGCTTGCTTTATCTGCATGAACTATTCAGGAAGCTTAACTTAATGTTGTTATGATTATCTATTTTCTGAAGCTTGAAATTTGCTCTAGTTATGTTTGGATATATTTTGTTGCTTCATAATTTGCTATAAATAATTAATTTACTTGAAGCATTTGTTTATTCCATTAAACTGAGAATATTTTATAAAATCATATCCATCCCTGTCTACCTATGGTAACTCAATCTTTCAATTGGTATCAGAGCAAGGTCTTCTCTAGCTATTGATTTGGTTTAACCTCTAAAAAAGTATGATATATGTGAACTCTATGAAACTCTAGGAGTCATTCGAGTAGACCAAAATTTTATGGTAAAAACATGCCTGCTGGAGGTCCAAGATGAGGATGCACCTTAAGAAAATAGATGCAGACATATGGAGAGTCACCGAAGAAGGCACTAGTATTCTAGAAGGTGCCACAACTGAAACACAGAAGAAAGAGAAGCACCAGGATTCTATGGCATTGATGCTTTATTCAACGGACTATGTGAAGAAGAGTTTGCATGCATCAACAACCTTAACTCGGCACATGAAATCTAGACTACAGCCGAGCATGTATACTAAGGCACTGTTGAAGTAAAAGAAATATGAATTAACACCTTGATGAATCAGTACATACATTTCAGTGTTATTTGCCGCAAGCATGTACTCTAGGTTGATAAAGGTCATAAATGAAACCCAAAGGCTAGAAACTAAGGAAGTAGACAACTTCTTAATAATCAATAAAAAGATGATCCTAGCTCTTGGCGACAAGTATGAGACAATATGCACGCTAATCAAATAGAAGCCAACGTTCAATACCTGACTCCTCCCAATCTCTCCAAAGAATCCAAGTACAACCCTAAAGGCGATTAAGTCAGCTCTTGCAAAAATAATCACGAAGTGACTCTGATGACGAATCACACAACAAGGAAAAGTTGGACAAGGACATGGCTCTTTTGGTCAAACGCTTCGATCCCTTCAACAAGGACAACTGACACAAAAAGTCTATAAGCAACAACCTGTTGGGTATCCTCCTCATGTGGGTTGTGAGCAGATGACCTATTAAATCTTTTTAGGTGGCCCAAATAGATGCAAGAGACCACTACCCGTTAGGGTTGTGCCCAAGGATTATTTTGGACATTGCACATGATGGAAGGAGGATGTTAAGCCTCCCATCCAACCACCACTAGGTGGTGTGATCAAAATCCAAGACAACCTCCATTGGAGAAGAAAACCAAGAGAGAGAGAGAGAAGAGAAATAGATAAAGTTAAAGGAAGAAGCTAAATCAAGTGTCGGGCCATACCCACAAGGTTGTGAATACCAGATCTGCATCATTGTCTCCTTCAAGCCGTGGTTCCACCATCTTTGGTGAGATTTCTCAAGTCCCTAACTCTTGTGCGCCAAATCTTGTTGTCGGCATCCAAGATATGCTTATATCTTGATGTATGAGATCCTCTAGTGCTCTCTAGAGAAAAACTTGTTGTATCCTCAATTTGATAACAGTGGAAGAATATTTGAGTGGCTTTCGCCCATGGTTTTTCCTCTCAAGTTGAGAGATTTCCGCGTAAAAAGGATTGGTTTACCTGTGTGTTCATTGCTTGTTGTTGCCTATGTGCTAAGCAAATAAGACTTGTCCTACCTACCTATAGAAATCAAACTACCTGTATGCTAAGAGAACCCATGACTTGTCCTCGGTTGGGGCAGAATATGTTTATCCATATATGTTTGATGCATATGTTTCCTTCTGTGACTGAGCAACGATGTGTGGAGTTAGTGCATTAGGGGTGCTGAAGTAATATATTATTCCATTACGTATTTTCATATCACGTTTGAGTGTGCTAATTCCCAACACATCCAACGGTACTCAAAGGATTCCAGTGAAAGAACCCGCTACCAGTGTGGTGAAGCTGGACACTACACCAATTGTCCCCAAAACAATGAGAAGAACAAGCTAGACGAACAAGGGTGGGAACATCGAGAAGAGAGAAAGAAGATATGATAGCAACAAGGATGAGAAGAAAGACAAGAAGGACATATACAAGGCACGTTCTTACGTTGGACTATAATGGGACTCAAACTCCGATGGCTCATCATCAAAATCCGAGACAAGGTTCTCATCCTCGTGAAGCGATGATGGGAAGAACAATATAAGAACAACCATTGCTATTGCTTTACCAAGCACCACAAGGTCAATCTTCGGCTCCTCCCGCTACGAAGAACAATCTTATGCGTGTCTAGCGGCAAGACACTATAAGAATAAAATTGTAATCTCAATGTACTACAACGGTTGATATCGAGGGAGGGTGATAAAATACGCATTGTGTATGTTGTATTTGGTTAGTTAAGTGCCTCGTGTATCAAGGACTTGTATTAGACCTAACCCTTGTACGTTGATCTATATAATGAAAAGGTAAACGCCGAGCCCTTGTTGCGGTGTGCAACCCACCCATCGATAGTTTTCATTTACGTTTTCAACTACTACATGGTGGGTCGCACCCGAAAATGGCATGAAACGGATCACGGAGGTGGGTGGTGGATATGTACGACGTGTGGACTTGTACTATCCGTGAGAGTAGCAAATTTTACGCACCAAAACAAGTCTAGAGTTAAAATTGACCGGAAACGGTAAGTTTGGTATTTTTTTTGCGAATAGGAAATATACCGTACGAAGTACTCTTTAGTATTTTGTATGTTGCCTTTAGTTGTGCTCGAATCCTAGTCCCAGCTCTATAAATAAACAACCTTGTTTGCGTACCTGAGACTAGTTATAGTGGGGAGTAACATAAAGTAGTAACATGGTGCATGTTACTACTCTATGTTACTACCTCCATAGTGGATAGTTACTATATGTGGTGTCATACATGTTATATTTATTAGATTTGTAGACTCATCTTGTCTTGATAAGTGTGATATGGTAACATAGTTACCACCTCACTCTCTTCTTCATTTATTACCACGCCATGTCACCAAAACGCCGCTACGTTACTACCACAAGTACTCCCACTACGAGCTCCATATGAGTTGTGAACCGGCTCGAATAGATTCCTCTGCCTGCCTGCCTGCCTGTCCCTGCCAATTAAATTCCACGACGAAATTAAAACGAAGACCCAAACGCAGAGAACGTTCCAAACGCAGACCCGAGAAGAAAATTATAAATACACCCCCGGACCCGGCGCCTGGTTTCAAACCCGTCCTCGCACCGCACCACAAACCGAATCACCCGGAGCGAGGAAAAAAAAAACTCGCCGTCCCCAACCTCTCGCTGCAAAAGGTGGAAACCTGCGCCTCCCTCCCCCCTCCCCCTCCCTCCCTCGCCGTCGCCCTGCGGCTTCTCCGCGCCGCGGCCCGGTCCAGATCGGCGCGGGTGAGCCCCGGCTCCTCCCGATCCGGATCCGCCCGATGTTTTCTTACCGTAGAATTGCGCCGGGTTTAATTCGTCCGCGTCGGTTGGTGGGGCGCGGTCGCCGACGGTAGATCTGCGGTTTGGCGGCGCCGCGGGGGGTGTGTTGGCGATTCGATGGGTTTTGCGTGTCGGGATTTTGATTTCGGTGGTGGGACTTGGGTGGTGATTTGACTCTAGATGTTCGACGACCTCTCGGGTGCCGTGGTTGGGTTTGGTTGGGCGTTGTTGCAGGGTCGTTAGGTGCTTGGGGTTCTCGGCGATGTGCACATGTAGTGGATTATTCGACAGCAGCGCGCGTAGATGCGAGTTGTTCTCTTATTTGTTACCAGAGGACGTGTATATGAGTATTTTGAGGATCACTCGTTCAGCAGCCTGTCGGGTCTTCCTGCTATGACTTATGACTGAAGTTTATTGATCTCCGAGATGTGTTAATTGATACGGAGGGGGATTCCACACCACTGGCAATTGTGTCGCGAGTTAGTGCCCTGCTCATGAGCAGGGCGGGCTTTTGCCTGTTCATCACTTACTGAAATCGTGAGCACTTAGTTCATGTTAGTCTGAAACATCCATGTGTTGCTCTTCTGTGCTGAACATCTAGATCCTACCTTAAATAGGTTTCCGATGGCTAGATGTTTGAGTTGTTATATTTTTAGAATTATATATTACAAAGCCATGCCATATTATGGATTTCGGGTATTCAGTTTCATGGTCATAGCATGGATGCAACAGCGAGAGCTCATTTTCTCTCCTTGTAGGTTGGTTGGCATGGCGTCAAAGCGCATCCTCAAGGAGCTGAAGGACCTGCAGAAGGATCCTCCCACGTCATGCAGTGCAGGTTCGCCAGATCACACTAATATCCGTTCACGCCTTTTTTGTTTCACGCGTTAAACCGGCATGTCATCTAATAGGCTGCAATTTTCATTTGTACATTGTTCAGGTCCTGCTGGCGAGGACATGTTCCACTGGCAAGCAACGATTATGGGACCCCCTGACAGTCCCTATGCCGGCGGCGTTTTCTTGGTGAACATTCATTTTCCTCCGGATTACCCCTTCAAGCCCCCAAAGGTATGGAGCTTAGGAGTGGCATTTTATTTGCAGGCCCTCATTTTATCCAACCTGTGTTTTCATTATATGTATGCTCTGCGGCTACTCTCATAATCTTTGGTACTTTTAATCTGGAAATCTATAACCTGCCTGTCAAGCGAGCCACACTGTTCAGCTTAGATACAGAAACTGTTGCTTCTGCTTTCTCTTGGTTAATTAATTAATCTCAATGGTTCATCTCCTCCCTTTTATAGACAAGTAGAAGGGCCTATTAAAAGGTGAAAACCGTGATACCTAAACATTAGGACAATGTCAATCTCAATCCCTGAACTCTAGAGTATAACTTGCTTACAAAGCAAACAACTAATTAATCTTTATCCACCGCCATTCCTTCTGCGTGGCCTCTTTTGGGTCTAGTCCACACCCGTAACACTCATAATGATCTTTCTTTGGATATCAATCATGTAACATCGTCACTCCTGTTAGGTGGTGTATGCACTTTCCTGATGATGCTTTTCTCCATGTCTTACTCATGGAATCATACTATTTGTGTGGTTTTTGTATGTGCTGCCATAAAAGTATCTTTCAGTTATACAGTTAACCTGGTAAACAGTGTTGTCTTTAGCTATCTGTTTATCTCTTCATGTGGCCTTCAAAGTTGAAATTCACTAATTATGTTGCTGATTTGGTGTATGGTATATACCTGAAGATTTTGTTTGTATCTTTATCCAGTTGATCTTAAAAAAACACGATCACTTTTCATTAGGTGGGCTAGATGCTGACAAGCATAAAAAGGGGGTATGCTAAAATGACATTGGTGATATTGTGTATGACAGCACTATAAAAAGGTTTTGGTTCTGTTGCATAGCATATACAGAAACTGATAGGATGCTAATTCATCTCAATCCCACTTGGATCTGTTTTACTTCTTCGAGGATTGTTCCTATGTTCTTGTTTGAGCCATTCACTAGAAAGTATGCATCTATATACTAGGAGTCTAGGACCATATGGTGCTTGTGTGCATCATTTGTAATACCATTTGTACATTGCTAAAAGCATTATTCTATTGATATTGCCCTCACATTTATTCAACTATATGTATTTTTGTCCATGCTTCTGCCATTTCAATCATTATCCTCTTGTTGTAGGTATCTTTCAAGACAAAGGTCTTCCATCCTAATATCAACAGCAATGGAAGCATATGCCTCGATATTCTTAAGGAGCAGTGGAGCCCTGCTTTGACGATCTCCAAGGTAATCCTTGTTACTGTTCTGTTATTCCATCTGCACACATGCTTCACTTTTTTTCATATCTCTATATGTTGCTGAAAATATGAATTACTTGTAGATGTCTTCTCTGGTTATCACCCATTGTTATGTTGCTTCAGTTATATACTTGTCTTTTAATTGAAATCTGTCATACACCTACTGAAATTTGTAATGCTGTTTGTTGCTACTAGCTATGCTTACCCTTTCCTTATGAGAATCTGCAATATTTAGATTAACTTTTGTTGTTTAACCGCTTATAGGATGCTTCTGATTTCCAACAAGGTGTTGAAAAGTTTATGTTATTTATCCTTCCTGCTTCACTTAATAATAGGATTTTTGCATTTGTGCACGGTTGCATTTGTCTCTGTTTGCTGTTTCACATTGTATGCATACGTCTCACTTAAAACTATACCATATCTAGTGGTTTCCTTGGATGGCTTCAGTATCCTTTTTAGCCCTAGCGCATTGGATTTCTATGTTCCTTTCCTGTGGTACCATTATGTATTGCCGACAAACTGTACTTCTTCCAGTTATCTGTTCCGTCAGTGGGATAGCCCTTCAAAGTTGACATGATGTCAATACACGAAAAGGAGTGCATGTTTTTGTTGTTGAGTTTTGCACCTTACCTGCATCAGCGCTGCGTTTTTCCAAATGAGCACTATAAAAAGCCTGCTGTCAATTATTGATCTGTTGCATGTTTGGATGTTACAGGTATTGCTCTCTATCTGTTCCCTGCTGACCGATCCCAACCCGGATGACCCTCTTGTCCCCGAGATTGCCCATATGTACAAGACGGACCGGTCAAAGTACGAGACAACAGCCCGCAGCTGGACGCAGAAGTACGCCATGGGTTGAAGACCTGCATCGCGGACAACTGTCATGTCGTGTCAAGAAAATATTATGGGCCATTGTTTTCTTTCAATTTGTTGCTGGTTGTGTGTATCTGATCCTCAAGGATCTAATTGCAGTCGATGTCGGGCCTGTCATCATTGCCATTAGTATTGGCAGACATGCATGCCTATCAGCCTATGCACCTATGCTTGTTGTTGGGTCAACCTTCACTAGTGTTGGTGTAATTTGGTAAATGTTAATCAAAACATGTCATTCGAGACCTTGTCCAGTTTTTGTGTGTGTGGTTTTAGCTTATATACTAGCTCCTTGTCATATTTATATATCTGTATTCAAATTTTCTTGTCCGCAGCTGAGCATGAAAGTAGTTGCAACTTGCAATTACTATATGCCTGAAGGTCAGCTGCTATATTTGTTGGGCTTCGCTTTTACTTTTGTAGTCTGTAGTGTATTCCAAAAGGAAAGTTAGAGTCACAACACTTCAGCATTTTGTACAATTCAGCATTTTGTAGAAGCAGTTTCATAAGTTGTCAGATCTCGACGGGGCTCATAGCTTTGCTGGGAAATTGGGAAATCGCAAGCAATGGGGCTAGGGGTGGAATCGAGCCGAGCCGGCTCGTGGCTCGGCTCGACCAGGCTCGTGAAAATTCGAGCCAAGCCAGGCTCGGCTTGTCCCTAAAATTCACCTGAAAGTTGGGCTCGAGGCTTGGCTCGACAGGCTCGGGGCTCGGCTCGCGAGCCGGCCAGTACACCCAGCGCCCCAGCCCATCTCCCGTCCTCTAGGCAATTCCCCTGCCTTCCTTGACCCGGTCCTCTGCTCATCGCTCGCTCGGTTTGCTCCGGCGCCGCCAGCCCGCCACCCATCGCTCCGGTCCCCATCTCGTCCTCCCATGGCTCCCCCTGTCCCCTGCTCCTTCTTGTCTCTTAGCCTCGTCAAGATTGATGGCAGCGATGGTGGATAGGCTCCATGGCGACAGATCAATCCGAGGCAGTACGCAACAAGTAGATCTTGTTCGCCAGATTCCAGATGCACCGCCGCCTGGAGGTGAAACCGCTGCTTGCCTATCTTGAAATTGCGCCGCCTAGCTTGCTAGATACGGTGAAGTTTGATTGCTCGTTGAGCAATACGTCTGGAGGAATCAGCCTACTGCTTTTTTTATTGGGTTTTGAAATAGGAACGCCCAGGAATGGTTCTCTTGGTCACCTAGCTTGTATATTTAGCCTGAGTTACACGATGCATTCCTGAATCAAATTGTATGGCCTGACTTCAAAGTCCAAATAAGAGCACGACTACATGTAAGATTTGACGTCTATGCCAATCCGTGGTTGCATTTTTAGTTTCTTATTAGCCTGAGGCTTTTCTAGTGTTTAAATTGTTTCTTCCTTGTCTCAATAACATATAGAAGATGACAATTAGGTTCGTGAGTGTGCGCAAGTAGCTGCACTAATGCTCAATTATTGTTTATCATCGCCATGACTTGTGAAGTTGTGATAGATGCTATTATTAGCGGTATTATTCGTACTTTGTGAAACTTGTTAGACAATGTTATGAATGTATTCACACTCAATTATTATTTATAATTGTGAAATGTTACCTTTTTTTAGCAAAGGTAATGACGATTTTTTATTACATCGAGCCTTCGAGCCGGCTTGCAAGCTTCATCGAGCGGGCTTGTCGAGCCTCGAGCCTTGATCGGAAGATTTAGGCTTGGCTTGTCCGACCTTCGAGCCGAGTCGAGCTCGAGCCGAGCCTCGTCGAGCCCGAGCCGAGCCTCGAGCCTTGAGCTTTGTGTCCACCCCATTATGGGGCCTTGATTCAAAGCATTTACAATATCTTTGTGTTTGGTGTGCCTCTATTGATTTTGATGGTATTTTGTAGGAGTAGCTTTACACTACAATTGTTTGAAAGAATATTTAGAATATTTCTTTTTTTCTTCGGTGCAATCAAATAAACATCTTGAATAAATTGTTTGAAAGAGTAGGAGATTTTAGGAAAATAAAATAGTTTGCTAAACTGGCTTACATTATAAAGGGAGCCCCTAGGTATCAGGTGCCTGATTTTTATTAAGTCTAAGTTAACTTCTTACTCATTTGATTTGTGTGAGCAATTAAATAGAATACTGTTTGCAATGTGTCCGTAAATGAGAAAAATACCAGTTGTAACTCATGTGCAACTGAGAATTACCAACCCAAAAAAATACCAGTTATAATTTTTTTAAAACAGTTATACATGTGAGCAATTTAGAAAATACCTGTTGCAACCCATGCGTAACTAAGAAACTACCAGTTGCACCCATATGTAACTGAGAAAATATTTGTTACAGCTCATGCTCAATTACAACCCATGTGTAACGGAGAAAAAAGTTGTTACAACTCACTTGCGCTTGTGTTATCAACACAGATCACAAGGCAAAATCAAATGGTTAAGAAATCAACTTGGACATAATAAAAATCAGGCGCCTTATTTCTAGCAAGAAAAGGGAAGAAATACTTTGTAGTACAGAACTGTTTCCCCCTTTTCCAAATTAGTAGATACATATATCTAGATAAAAACTGTGTCGATTATTATGTTTCCAGCAACGGCAAAAGATACATTTGATGTGCTGGGCGTAGCAAAGAGGCTGCTTGCATGTCTAGTTTGGCACATCTCGCAGGCCTAAAATGGCGGTGAATGCTTTGCCACCAGCAGACTCCTCCACACAAATCCTAATTTTGGACATGGAGGCTCTCGCCTTCTCTCTCGCGCGCTGCTCCCGTGTGTACGAACCCCTTTCCCAGCCGCTCCCTCTCCTTGGTCTATTCGCAGATTTCTGTGGCCACACCCCTGTTTTCACGGTTTTTGCTGCTATTAACGGCAAGGGCACTTCCGTCCGGCGCCACCTGCTTCTCCCCGAGCCCCCGCCGGCCGCCGGGGTGGGCTTGCCGTGGACGGCAGCCAGCGCGTGCTTCCTTGCCGGGAGATCCCAATTCTTCTGTTGGATCCCGTTGGGAGGGGGGAACGAATTTCTTGGCCTCCCAGAGGTACGTGCGTTATCCTTTCAATTCTGCCTCAACAATGTAAGCTGGGTGCATGCCTTGCAATGCCATTTAGCCGTTACGACATAGCATCTGGAATCAGCAATCTAGGTTGTATGGGATGTGGAAGTATGCTGTTTTCCTGGCATTATTTGGTCAGCAAAAGTTCATTTCGCTGGTGTTCAAATGATCAATTTGTTATTGGAAGTCTCCTCCTTTGTAATTTCAAGTGGTCCTATCTCCTTCTGAAAACAAGATAACTATAGCACTTATCATTGTGATGTTGAAATTCATGCATCCTGAATCATACCAATATGTTGAGCACGATTCATAATCGCCGCACAGACAACTTCTGCTGTTCCTATTGAATTTGTCGTGGTCTTGACTTGCTGAGGTCATCAAATCAGTTTCAAATATTCGTAAAACAAACAGAACGGTTTTTTATTATTCAGTTCTTTCTTCTCTCTACAGTCTTTAGCATTGTTTCAAAATTTTGGGAGTGCTATTCATCATTTGGGCTATGTTGAATTTTTTTATTGATCTATTTGTACCATGTTATGATATGCTAGCTATTGTTCTTATTCTTAGGTTGGTGTCACTGAAAATGTGAAACACAGCACTGAAAGTTATATACCTCATTGTTTCCCCAACCTGCAGAGTCCAGGAGTTCAGGCATCCTGACGAATTAGCTCGAACCAATGGGATGCTGTGGCAGTGTGAGTATTTTTGTACATGCATAAATTGCATTTACAACGAGCAACTTTGATCACTGAATCAATGAGAACATGTTATTTAGTAATTAGCATCCATAGTGTATTTGCTGTGCTTTTTATGCTACACAATGCACCTGCTAAAGTGACACAAACGCTCAAGGTGTACACCGCAAGCCATTTATCGAGTTACATGGTAGTAATATTTTTGTTATGCTTCTGTTTGCAGAATCCTGTAGACGATGAGGAACACCTAGACTACAGCTCAGGAAATGTGACGATTATACCTGACCTAAAGAGTTGGGAAAAGAAATTGGAAGATGCAAGTGATGCCGGTAAAACAGTAAGTCTCCTACATGACTAGCTATAATCAAGGGGTAGTACAACTTAACTCATGCTTTGGATACAAGATAGGTGCATGCGACTTTCCAGTTTCTAATTCTGTTTTGCTTAACCATGTTGGATTTTTTCATCTGCGCAGCTTGTTGTAAAATTCAGCGCAGTATGGTGTGGCCCGTGTAGGATTGCTGCTCCCGTATACGCGGAACTGTCTTTGAAACATTCTGATCTTGTTTTCGTGTCTGTGGATGTAGACGAACTTCCGGTACAGAAATGTTCAGAATTTTGCCACTTCATTATGTTAACTTTTGAACCGATGTTGAAACTAAATGTCGGTACATTTCATCAGGAACTGGTCACTCAATTTGACATACGGGCCACACCAACATTCATCTTCCTGAGAGATAAGAAGGAGATCGATAAGCTGGTGGGGGGCAACCAGGCGGATCTGGAGCAGAAGTTCGACCCGTATTGTCGGCCAGGCGAAGAAGTCATGTGTAAACAGTCTTCCGAGGATAGAATCACCTGACGTGCCTGTGAATAGAGCTTCAGAAAATACTCCATTGGCTGGAAACATCCAGCAAGTGTGCCTGTTGAGCGATTAAATGGATATACACCTTTCCATGGTGTATTCTAGAAAAAGAGTCTGTTCAGCGACATATGTAGGTTCGAGAAACTGACCAGCAGAAGTAGGATTTCTTGGTAGTGTTGAGATGTTCAGTCCACATTCAGCAGTAAAGTAAGTTAGGCCAGCATCTGTAACTTTGCATCGCACTGATCATATGAACGAAACATACGAGACAATGTACTGATTGACAGCAGATGCCTTGTGTACATTCCCTCTCATGAATCATGACTGACTGTACAACAAAAATGCCAATGCCACCATTGGTGAACGATCTTGCTTGCTTTTCATGTCAGGAGCCAGGGTTTTGAATGTAGTAGCCTATATGACAGAAAGATAATTTGGCAATGCACATCTATATATAAGTGTATGTATATGCAGGGTTTTGAATGTAGTAGCCTAGTATATTATTTGCTGAGCTGCAGCTTTGACAGGACGGCGGCGGCCCGATCTCCACCGAGCAGGAAATACGGGTGCCGGAGCGCCGCGGCGGCGGATAACCGTCCCTGTTCCCGCTGGGCGAGGAGCTTGGTGGCGAGGTCCCAGCCTCTCCCGGAGTCGAGGTCGAGGATCTGCAGGTCGGGTCTCCGGCGCGTTGTCTGGCGCCACCTGTTGAGGTCGTACCCGGCTGCCTTTAGCTCGGAGTTGAAGTTCTTGAGGCCCGAGGGCGACCTGAGCCCCGGCGTGGCCATCTGCATGAGCACGATGCCCGCGGAGTACATGTCGAAGAGGTCGGGGCTGTTGAGCTGCCAGAGGATCGGTGAGAGGATGGCGGCGATGGGCTCGGCGGGCGGCGTGGGCGTCTCCTCGGGGAGGACGTAGAGCTCCGGCGGGCAGTAGTCCGGGTCGAGCAGGGTGCGGTCGGGCACGTAGTTCTTGCCGATGCGGAGGTCGGTGGCGGCGCCGAAGTCGATGAGCTTGACCTGCCCCCGGCGGGTGACGACGAGGTTGGAGGGCTTGATGTCGCGGTGCACGATGCCGGTGTCGTGGATGCGGCGGAGCGAGGTGACGAGCTGCCGCATCACCTGCTTCACCACCAGCGCGCCGCTGGTGAGCGAGTCCACGCCCCGCAGCGCCCGCCCGAACATGAGTGTCTCCATGTTCGACGGGAAGTTGCGGTCCGTCACGTAGTTGGCCAGTGTCCGGTCGCCCTGCAGGTGAAGGAGAAGGAAATCACGTTCAAATGTCACATGTGTGTTTGACGCCGATCGCCGGTGTTAGCAAGCCCAGCGAGTAGTTTTGCTTTGCTCAGGCTCAGTTCCCGGCGGTGGCTTGTTCATGCGCTATTCCTGTTGGTAACTATTCCAATGGTAAATCTCATTAACTATCACCAATGGCCTATTAGCTCAGCTGGTTAGAGCGTCGTGCTAATAACGCGAAGGTCACAGGTTCGAGACCTGTATGGGCCAACTTTTTTTTCTTCTGTTTTCGTTCTTTGGCAGCTACACTCGCGTACTTATATTTGGGAATCGCCGAGCTTTTGCCGTATTTCTTTTGCTGAACTTTTTCGAGCTTTCATGGCACTCTTGAGAGACCAGAATCATGTTTTAACAAGAAAAAGCGTACCTCGAACTTCCACACGAGCCACTTGCCGCCCTTGACGAACTCCGACTTGGTCTTGTCGGCGACGAAGCTCCCCATGAAATCCGCGCACGACTCCGGCGCCGCCCTCGCCATCCGGTAGTTGAACCACTCCTCGTAGTCGCCGCACTCCTTGGCTCCAGTCGTCCCAATCTTTATCTGAAACAGAAAAATGCATCCATCCATCGTCAGAATCCACCATTCATTCCAGCGCAATCCGGGACCTGAACTCGCAACCGTGCTACGAGAGCCTCACCTTCTTGAGAATGACCTTCTCCTTGTACCGGTCGTCGAGCTGGAGCTTGGTCTTGGCCTTGCCCACCCTCTCCTCGACCACGGGGCCGCCCCTGGGCACGACGGCGCCGGAGTACACCACCCCGAACGACCCCTCCCCGATGCGCTCGCCCACCACGAAGTCCGTCATCTTCAGGCTCCGCCGCCCCAGCACGCTGTCCACCGCCAGCTGCAGCGGCGCCAGCAGGTACGTGTCCACGGCGCCGCCCAGCACCCCGGGCCGCGCCGTCAGGTATAGCCACGTCACCGCCACGAACCCGAACAGCGCCCACCGCTCCGGCTCCGTCAGCCCCGCCGTCAGCTCCTCCAGCCGTGCCAGCGCGCCGCCGGCTAACCGCACCGCGGGGTTCGACGCGTCCAGGTGCAGCGCGCCCAGGAGCTCGTCCGGGATGGCGTCCACGGCGTTGGTCGCCACGTCGCCTGGGTTAAGCAGCCCGCCGGACGGGTCGGCCCCGCTCGCCAGGACCTCGTCCGGTATGCCGACCGCCGCGGCTGCATTGGTCGCGTCGCCGACCAGAGGCGAGCTCAGGAGCTCGTCTGGGACAGGCGACACGCCGGTGCCGGCGCCGGCGGTCGCGTCGCTGGCCGCCGGGTCGGAGGAGTCAGCTTGGAGCGCGGTCTTGAACTCGTTCAGTAGATCGCCCCAGCCATCCGTGCCCGTGTCACTGACCACCGTCGCCACCGGCGGGCCGGGCTTGCTCAGCTGCAGCGCGCTGCTGAGGAACTCGTCCGGGACGCCGTCGGTGGACGCCGCTGAACCGCACCTGATCAGCCGGTGCTTGGCAGCACCGTTCGGGTGGAGGAGCGCATGGTACTTGTTGGCGAAGGTGGCCGGGGGCAGGAGGGAGGAGGAGGCCATGGAGAGGAAGGGGCGCCTCTCATGGGACGAGGTCGAGCTGAGCGTGTTTGAGGTGAGGAGTGTCAGCTGAGCTGAGGCTGCAGAATGTGCTACGTGGCGCACAGAGGCTTGTTATCCGGGGCAGCCACCAAGATGGGATAATGATGGGCCGAGGGAGAAACTAGTGGGCTGGAAATTGGTAGCGTTGTGCCATCTATTGGGCTTCAGCTCGGGTCTAATCATCCTTTCTATAGATGAAACTGATAAGCAGAGTATTTGGGCAAAACCTATACACCGACCAGGTCGGTGGCTACCGGCCACCGCACACCCCCTGGTCGGGTATGGGCCAGGCCCATTTGGGTCTGTTTAGCCTGTGCAGTTCGTTTTTTTTTTCTTTTTTCTTTTCTGGTTTCTTTTTCTGTTTTCTGTTTTCTGTTTTCTTTTCTTTTTTCAGTTTTGGGTTTTGTTTATATTTTTTTAGATTCGAAAATATTAATTTTTAAAAATTGTTCAAATTTAAAAAATATTCAAATTTGAAAACCGTTCAAATATGAAATTTGTTTAAATTCAAAAAAAATTAAAATTTTAAAATGTTCAAATGTAAAATTTGTTCAAATTAAAAAAATATTCAAATGTAAAATTTGTTCAAATTTAAAATTTGTTCACATCGAAAATTGTTCAAATCCAAAAAATGTTCATATAAAAAAATAAAAAACTAGAAAATAATGTTTTCAATTTTTCAAAAATAAAAAAAATTTAGAAATTTTTGTCTTTCCGAAAATTTTCACATTGGCATTTTAAATTTTTAAAAAAGAAAAGAAATAAAACAGCAGAAAAGGAAAAAAACAGAAAAAAAACGAAAACAAATGTTACTGGGCCGGCCCAACAGACACCCTGGGGGTGCGGTGCCTGGTCCGCACCGACCAGGGTGGTGTATAGCACCTCCCGAGTATTTGAGGTTTTCAGAATTACTCTACAAGGAAAAAATAAAAGGAAACGTGGCCAGGAATTCAACCAGCAATCGCCAGGTCTCAACTACATTACAAAACAAGGTGCACAGAATACAAAGGAAAACAAAAGTGGTTTTTTGGTCTTCCAGTGGTCTTTGTTTTAAAAAATCAAACAAGCACATATCCTTCAAAGACCCTATCTCTGAAGACGAGTCCAAATGACAGCCTATTTGAGTTTTGAAAAAAAAAACACATTTACATTGTCCTACAGCACTACGCCAATGGAGCAAGAAATATTCCAAGTTTTCCATCGAAACCAAATCAAAAGCGGAAACCTCTAATGATACTATCATTCTGGCTTAACCACATAGGAAGCTCAGCAAAATAACAAGAGTATAAACAAATTAGAAGACACATTAACTTTCTCCATACAATTTAGATACTGAGCAATTGGACAAAAAAGGCTCTCGGATATGCGAAACCTACTATCATAAAACCTACATTTCAGACTGCCTTTTCAATCTCGATGCAGGAAAAAAAACATATTTAGTAAGCACACTACTGCGTGAAGCAACACAAAAAAACATTTCACTTTTGGAAGGTCCTTTGAGAAAACAAAAGTTCCTTAGAAGGACAAGTTACCATATTACTTTTCAAAGCATAGAACGTAGTAAAAAAAAATCCAAGATTTATTAAAGGTCCATCAACATTTATCCTCTACATCTGTAAGCATCACACTAGGAAGGTTGATTTTCTATCATGCATGCGAGAAACCATGAATATATCTGACATGACCCGGTGCCTTGAGATTGTTGACATTTTTTTGAAACTTATCTTGTTTAAAAATGTTACGTCATGTCTCTTTGTTGTTTATATTTCATGGAGTTTGTGTCAAGTCTTAGTTATCTCATGTTGTTCAAAATAAAAATTTCTCTAAAGATTTCTTCTAACTCACCCCACCCCAAATCTTCAATAAAAAAATTCAAGACACCTATATTTGCATATCCAAGAGGCTGGAGGCGGAGATGTCAAGTGTGCTACACTGGGTGTCATGCATGTTCAGTAGGTGCTACGCACGACAGATCTTCCATAGGGACGTTGACAACAGGCCTCACAAGGGCTATGCGGATCTATGCCCTGAAGATGAACCCGCGGTTCGATGGTGGCGACGGCTTCTGAAGTGAGGGCATAAGGCGCGCCAAGGGTCTTCTAAACCAGTTGTGAGCTCCTGTTTTCGCTATAATGTGACTCAAGGATGCCCCCGGTTTTTAGTTGGTGGGGCGCTTGTTTCTGTTTTTTAGGGCAGAGGCCCTGGCGACATGTTGCTTCACCCATTGTCAGATTTCTAGGTGTTGAGTGATGGCTTCGGGTTTTGTGATGTATGATCTGGACAGATCCTTGTTTTTAAAAGATTAAATAAAAGGTGTATGCATCGCTTTGACGCAGAGGCTAGGGATCCCCCATTTTGAAAAAAAAAAACTATATTGTACTACGAGTCATACTATAAAGCCTAGAAAAATTAACACATAGTTTATTATCTTATATAAAGAAATCATGTAAGAACCTTGTTTCACCTACCATTACTTGCTTTCATTTTACAAAAAATGCAAGAATATATCCTTTACTTTCTTCATTCCATACATGAAATGAGAATGGACATGTTTGATTGTACAATGGCATAAATCTCAAGTGTGTAATCTTGCTAAAGTTGTTGCTTATTTTCTAACCGTTGGAAATATGCCATAAAGATAATCATGTGATTATGATACCCCCATTGTATTCATAAGCATTTTATATTTTCCTTGAGCGTCTTCAATGATATGTAACCAAGTATGTGACTTGGTTATGAAACTATATATTGTACGACGATTGTTCTATTGACCCTTAGTTGATATGATCAGGGAGACATATATAATTATATTTGTATATGACTTGGCTGATCGCTTTGTTTTGGAAGTCATGGACATGGAGATGCCAATCCAATAGTATTGATCTAGATGGTGAAAATCACTGTGTGGAGAAGACCCACTCTGAGACACAATAAACTACTATCATTTGTAAGTCTCGAGTACAATGTATAAGTCAATCCTTGACCTGAGGTCCTTGCATGTCCTGAGTTGTGAAACGAGTTACTTAGGATCTATCAAATGTAACTTCATAAGGTGGTAATTATAAAGGTATGTATCAGGTTAGTCGAGAAGCAAGCTGTGTGGCGTGGTTAATCAAGATGATATTTGTGCCTCTAACTCAGAGAGGTATTTTGGGGGCTCTATCAATCTCCTAAGTAGTATAGGCCGAGCTACTAACAAGGAGGACAAGCACTCTCCTTGAACATGACACCATATACCGTGAGGCAAAATAAATGCACATATGACATAGTGTCAAGGCTCGTCAGGCTGAATTTATGTCACTAGGTAGTTGGCTTGCCCTACTATAGGAGCCTCTACCAACTAGTATTGACTTAAGAGAGTAGTGTTCTCGGGAAGTTAATTAAGTCTGGGTTGCACATACTTAAGGGAAACGAAACTCAAGTGGATATGATAAGAGTGAATCAACTATACTTGGGTTGGACTCTAGTTGTATATATTAACTACTTGTATATAATAAGATAATAGTCTTACTTGGACCGAATTTGCGCAATACTTTGATTAGGGTTTGATGAGACATATAGTGTGGAGGCATCCATGACCAATAGGTTACGTCATATATTCCAAGTGTTGGAAATCCTAGCAATAATCACCTTCCAAGCTGTACGAATAGATATAGCAATCCGCCTCCCAACGTTCCTACTTGAACGCATGGATTATGTAGAGGTGTTGCATGTGTGATGCTCATAAGAAGTGTTTGTGATCTACGAGGAGATTTTTGAGGGACCGGACGAGAAGGAGGAATGCACCGCACCGACGTACTACATCATACTCTACGCATGTGTTTCTAGTGGTAAACTTGTGACCTAATGAAAGGATCGTATGGCACCTACAGGGTGGGGGGTGAGTAGGTGCTAATCAAATTTTAATTCCTTTTTCAATTTAGGCTTGACACAAAAGGTAAATTCTCTAGATATGCAACTATGTGAATTTACCTATATGACAAGATGCAAGCAATCAATACAAGATACAAGATACAAGATACAAGAAGTAAAGTGAAGTAAAGAATAGAAGTAACCGAGGTGAAGTAGACAGAGACACATGAGTACGATTCCCGTAGTTCCTTCCTTGTTAAGGACTTAAGGGAAGTACGTCTACGTTGGAGGGGTGTAGTGACACGGAGGCCTACCAATGCCACAAAGGCCTCACCCTATTCTCCGGTGAGCACCGCCAGGAAGGCCTAGCTCACGCTCCACTAAGCGGTTGCCTTCAGGTCGCAACCGACACCTTTACACAAAGGTTGGGGCACGCATCCACAACTTAATCGGAATCTCCGAACAATCGACCCCAAAGTTTTTACAACACAAAGCAAGCTCCGAGGATGACTTCTCACAAAGCTAGGGTTTCACAACATGAATCTTCTACAAACAAGTGGGATACTGATGCCCACAAGTATAGGGGTCGCTGAAATCTTCGATGGGAAGTATTACCCAAGTTTATAGTTCGACTCAAGGGGAACACAAGAATACCAATAAGACTTTAGCAATTGAGACGTCACTCTCAATCACACATGCATATCAATAAACTCACAAAGCAAGTGGTGATTTTATAGCAGTTGATTCAAAGCAGTAAAAGCAGACAGTAAATAAACACAACAGATTTCCAGTTTTCACCTAAAGTAGTAGTATGTAACTTTCAGTAGCTAAAAGTATAGGGAGCCAGCAATAGGGTAATGTATGGATCATATTGATCATATAATGTAATCCAACTAACATATCATTCATCTCTAATTTAGTTGTGTATAGGTGTGTGATCCAAATATAGTCATGCGTACTAACTAAGAGAATTTGCATAACATCTTTCATCCTGCTTCCCCATTTTACTGGGGCCAACTTCAAACTACAAGCAATTAAGGTCTACCTTTTTGAATATCCCGGAACAAAACATTAAGATTCATGAACACACATAATCCTTGTATTATCACATATTTCCCTTGTTTTTTTTCTATTTGTTACCTTAGGGATTCGCAGGGTCAACGTAATAATAAGTAATACACCTTGCAAATAGATACCAACCTTATATATATATGATAAAGCAATATAGGTTCAATACTGAAATCATATCACTCGGGCCCTAGTAACAATCATTAAACATAGCAAAGGTGTACCAACACTCATACATGAATATCCTCAAGACAAACACCTCAAATCTCGATACATATGGATGATTACATGATCAATCTCATCCTAAACCCATCTACCTCTTATACCTACAGGGGACTACTCACTCATGCTGAAGGAGAGTGAGTCCATGGTGGTTGGTGATGATCTCGGTGGCGGTGATGATGAAGAAGACCTCGAAATCCCTCTCTCCAGGGTGGAGAGCGGGATCAATCTGACCCCCGAAACGAAGATCGTGGTCTCGGCGATGCTCTGTTTCGCGAAACGTCGTGTCCTTCTGGCAGGGTAGCTTTTTAGGGCTTATCAATTATGGTACATATATCATGTGCCTATCTTGCTTAGCTCTACTTGTTGTTGGTGCACTTAGATGACCTTATATTATATAGGTTTTGTGCTTGTAAAATAAACTCTTACAAGCCAAATTCATAATTGTTTTTGAAAACATCTAGTCACCCCCCTCTATGCGACATCTCGTCCTTTTAAGTACTAACTTCCACACAAAAAATACTTAATATCTCAATAAATCGCCCCAATCCCTAGGTGGATCAAGTAAAAGCTATTAGGAAGGCATATAGATTATTTTTTCTTTAATGTTCATTTAGGCCCACATCTTTCTTTTTCTATATAAATCTCTTGTATGCATGTACTAATAAATCAAAAAACCTATAAATATATGCAATATCAATTCTGATGTTCTTCTTACAAAAAAATCACCCCAAGCTACCCCCCTTTAATCTTTTGATTTAAAAACTTATGACCATGTCACAAAATGATAGTTGTTTATTTTTTACATTTTCGTGCCAAAAGAATCTCTTCATAGAAGAAGTTTATTATTTTGAAAGGACCATTAGGTAAATCATGTAAACGCATCATATAAAAGGTACACTAGTAAGACATGATGTAATTTATATTAACCTGCTACCATAATCAAGCACTTTTTAATTTCCAAGGTCCATTAATTTTCTCTAATTTATCCTTTATGCTTTCCCTCTATAATTTTTTCTATTTCTTATCAAGAAAACTAACACCTAGGTATTTACGAGGTAATGTGCCTTCTACACAACTAAAAATAGTTAAATAATCCACAATTTTCTCCTTGCTTCACCAAAACAACACCTTCACTTTTGGTAAAATTGATCTTCAAGCGAGATAATGCTCAAATAAACTTAACAAATTCCCTAGGTTCCTAGCTAGCACTATCAAAATCATCTTCAACCATAAAAATGGTATCATCTGCATACTGTAACACTATAAAGATATCTTCTACCAAATCATGCACTATGGGTTTAACAAGTCGATGTTTGTGGGTTATGTCAATTAAAACAACTAAATCATCTTCAAAAATGTTAAACGAAATGGCTGACAACAATGCTAAACAAAATGGCTGAGAAAGGATCTCCATGTCTCGATTTTTTTATGTTGACATAAGTACCAATCCTATCATTTAGAGCAATATCAAATTTACCATCATTATTCGTACTAGCACCCAATCCACACATTTATCTGGAAAACCTTTCATTTTAAGATCTTGTGTCACGAAATCCTAGTTTATCGTACCATAAATCTTCTCGAAATCAACTTTAAAGAACAACAATTTGCTTTCCAGATCTCACACTATGTGGGGTTTCATGCAAAAAGAACACCCCATCTAATATGATTCTCCCTCAGTAATGGCTACCTCACCTCCGAATGTGACGTTCAGATGGGTCTTGCTTGGGCAAAGGCTATTGGCATGGAATTCCCTAATTCACCGGTTACATGATATACAATTATCGACTGGACCGGACGAATTTAGATGGAATCTACACATAGATGGCACTTTCTCAGTAAAATCATATACAATGCGATCCTTCATTCTGATATACCAGTTGATAATAATAAAAAAAATTGGAGGATGAAAATACCATTAAAAAATAAAAAAATTGGATGGTATCTTCGTCGAGAGTTGTCCTCACCAAAGATAATCTTGTCAAGCGGAATTGGCATGGAAGTACACGGTGTGTTTTTTTGTCACCATAACGAAACTATTAAACACCTGTTCTTCCGGTGCCAATTTGCGAGATCTATATGGTCGGTCATCCAAGTAGCGTCTAGCCTATTTCCTCCGACTAGTGTAGCCAATGTCTTCGGCAATTGGCTTCATGGTATCGATTCAAGGTTTAAGTTACTTCTTAGGTGGGGGCGCTGGCAGTTATCTGGGCGCTTTGGCTATGTAGAAATGACAAGATTTTTTAATGATAAAAATTGTTCCATTTTGCAGGTCATCTATAGATGTACATGTATTCTCCGTTTGTGATTACCTCTTCAGCGAGTGGAGAACCGAAACCTGTTTACGGAGGTCTGTACACGGTTGGAGGCTACGGCGAGAGATACTTTTTCCCTACATGAGTGGCAGCATAGTCTACGGATTGAAACACCACCCACACCTTAGACGTCATATGATTCATCGCTCCGATATGTATTTCGCCTTATTTTTTTTCGACCTTGTGACTTGAGACATATAAACTGCTGTGTGCATCCTGGTTATGCAGAGGCTGGATGTAATTTCTTTTCAAAGTAATAAAGCATCCTTTATCAAAAAAAATATGATTCTCCCTTTTAATAAAAGCAGTTTGAACTTGGGAAATAATTTTATCAGCATCAAGGATAAAGTTGTATCTTTATCAGCAATTGGGTCTACTTCTCTTTTAGATGAATTCAGTACCCCAATTTCTTTTTGTAAAGCTCTCGAAATGATAATACTTCCTTTCATTTTTTACACAGCTATATGAAGCTGTGTTCCAATTCCAACTACAAAATAATGCTGGCCACTTCTTTCCACGTACTGCCTGTACTAAAATAGGATTTCCCAGGAGTGCTGTTTTTTCGCTGTCTCGAGACAGGATCACAGGGAAGACTCTTTCTTGGTGCTCTACCTCCTCCTACTTCTTCTTCCTTTGTCCTCACGTTACATAAATCCATCTCTGACGTCTACGTTGTAGAGGCATTGATTCTTGTTGGTTACGTTTTGAGGGGAAGTCTGACGAAGAGGTGAAGAATCGGAGGCGTTCTGATCTCTGAAGATTTTGTCGTAGAGGTGCGTACGTCTGTCTGCTCCTCTTTGCTTGCCCGAGTCCATGTCTCCATATCCCATATTCCCATGCCATATTCTTGACGGATGGGCATTTCAAATCTGCGTCCCACATTAGTTACTTTAGATTACTCTGTTTGCAAGTCAAAACCCATGCGATTGATCAAAAACTATCCTAAGACGAAGTGGGCATAGTTTATCGATCGCTGAAGAGTCGTTGTGCTAGGCAGTTTCTAGTTGACCAGTGGACATTACGGCCAATGAAGCATCGATTTGATGAGGTTTTGAAGTTGACAATCCAGCTTTCTTCCTACCTCAGCTCCCAGCTACCATTTTTTCGAGAAAATTAAGAGGAAGAATGGACATCCCACTTGACACTGGTTTGATTAGAAAATACTCCTTCAAAAAAAAAAAAAGATTAGAAAATACTATCAACATGAGCCTAAACCAGAGGTGCATTCAATTTCATTGACTGAATCGGGATCATTTTTAGGGTAGACTGAATTGAAATCTGTTTGAGAAAGTCTCGACGAACTCTGGAAATCTCTGAACCCAATAAAGTGTTGCTTTCGCTATTTCCCCTGAACCTCCCTTAATCTTTTTCGTCAGAAGAAACCTTCCCAGCCGACGGCGATGCAGGCCGGGGGCACCAAGACGCGGTTCGGCCGGTGCCCGTACTGCCGCGCCATCATCTGCCAGAACACCGACGCCGCCGTCTACTACTGCAGCAAATGCCGCACTCCGATCCGAGGTGTGCTGCATAATCCAACCTGTGCAGTCATTAGTCTCTGAAATACAGGCTGAGCTTTGTTCTGATTATTCGGTCCTGCCTCTCTGTGTGTGCAGGCAAGAACACGGAGCCGACGGAGGACGAAGCCGAGCGCTCTTTGAGCAGGCTGGAGATCCTCTCGGCCGTCGACACTTCGTCGGTATACTCTGACGAGGGGCCCGACGCTTCCTGCACGCCGGCTTCGGTCATCGACGTCGACGGCGACCAGCCTCCTCCGCTATCGTGTGGCTACAACTCCAACTCCGATGCGAACAGCCAGGGGATTGCAGCCTCTTCGCCGTCACCGTACAGAGGAGGTTTTGGTTCGCCCCGGGATGGCACGTCTCGGAGCAATGGCTGCTCACCTCGCGGCGTCAGCGATAACCACGTCGTGTCGAACGACCGACTAGATGCGGCTCGATCGGTGAAGAACCGCGTAACTGAGCTCCGGGTGTCGTCTCGTCGGACGAGGCGGGACTCGAGCGCTTCTGACCCGAGCATTCTGCGTCGACGGGACTTTTCTGCCCCGGATCAAGAGGAGGCGCCAAGAAACTCCGGGGAGCAGCAGCTCCGGCGATCGGCGCTGAGCACGAGGGAGATGGGGACGTCTACTAGCATGTCCGGGCTGGAGCCATCCGCCGCCAAGGCGTCGCCATTGACTGACCCGGCGTTCAACAGGGACCTGCTGCACGCGCTGGACAAGCTCCGTGGCATGATCGTCGCCATCCAGCTGCAGCCGCCGCAGGCGAGCGGCAGCGCGAGGGGCGTGACGCGACGCGAGTCCCGCCTCTTCCGTCGGATGGAGTCGCAGCTCGCGCCCTACGCGGAGGCGCACGAGCCGCGCCGGATGGTCCGGAATCAAGCGAGCACCGGCTCCGCCTCGTGGTCGTCGGCGTCGTCGTGCAGCGGCCACGGCGCGAGGTCCCGTAAGCGGCACTGCTTCCCGGTCCATGGGGCCGCGCCGTTCATGGTGTGCGGCGACTGCTCGGAGCTGCTCCAGGCTCCCAATTCAATGACGGCGTCGCGGAGGGGGGTCACTAAGCTGCGGTGCGGCGGGTGCGGGGAAGTACTCGAGCTGAGGTCCGCGGGTATCGCTGCCCACGCGCGCCGGGGCAGCAGGGCGTCCGGCTCCGGCAGTCGCCACGGCTCGAAAGAGCTGGAACGCACAGCTAGCAGCAGCGGAGGCGAGCAGGAGGTGCCGCCGTTGCTGCTGTACCGCGCATTGGGGTTCGATTCGATGAGCCCGCTTCTGCACAGCCAGCGGTACTCAAGTACAGAATGAATTTGAACCGGCTGGCAAAGATGAAACTATAGCTGAAAAAGATAAACGACATATTTGTTGGATTTTGCAAGTTTTCTTTTATCTAGGTGTGTTTTTTGAATATCTTTACTATTATATTCGAGTTGGTACGTCGTCAAAAATGTTTTATGTCAAAGATTGGAGACATCTTGACCGTTCAATTAAAAATCCACGACCAAAAATTTCAGCCATCCAATATGCAATATTTAAGGAAATATTTAATATGCAATATTTAAGGAAATATATTACGTACACTACCAATAATCAAGGGATTCCCCAATCACGAAATTTGAGAAAATGGAAAGCACATAACGTCACCCCTTTTCCCATACTTAATTCCAGCGCTAGAATTAAGGAGTTCTATGTAAAAAGATTACTTTCCAAACTTATGTCTAATTTACTTCACGCATATCAGCCCTTAATTCTCGCTCGTACTGCATTCACAATTTCCTTATTGCCTGATAATGCTGCATGCGTTGTTTCATCTTTTTTCTTCTTCTTTCCTGCTTGCATGCAATCAAACCAGTATCAAAACAGTAATAAACCAGGGTCCTACCGCCGCCGCCTCTCACTTTTCGCCCCTCGCCCCAACAGCCCACGTGTAGGTCGCGCCGCAGAAGGAGTCGACAATGAGCGTGCTTGTGAATTGTGATGTCGACCTACGTGTAGGTCGCGCCGCAGAAGGAGTTCTACCTGTCTTCTGTCTTCTGACAATGTCAACTTCTGACTAAACTACATTTGACTGAATTTGCTTTGAGGCAGCCCATCGTGTGAAATAACATATCCAATATGCCCCTGCAAACATCCTCACTTGGATTCTGTTGTTGGAAGCAGTTTTGGTTTCCAGTTGATATTTAAAGCAGGACTGTGCGAACTTCAGCTTTTTGTCTTAACTGTGGGGTATCTAAGGCCATCCATCCATAGTGACATTGAGGTGTACAAGCCTGATGTTAATTTTGAACCACCCTTATGGTTTCATGCATGGTGTCTTTTTTTTCCTCTGCTCCACCTGCACATCACTATTTGGTCGGCACTTTATCATAGAAGATTTGGCACTGTATTTCCTGAAATCCGTTGGACCTAAACATCCTTTCTTCCAATATTGCTTGTGTTGTGTTTGGTTGCATTGAAACTAGGCATATAATTGGAATTTGGGTCCAATTCCGCGCTTTCTGGCGTTTGCACTGCGCTCAGAATCTTCGCTCGGAATTGGAACAAATTTCCGCGCTCGGAATCCTCATGTGTAAAGAGCGGGCCAACATTTCCGAGCTCGCTCCCTCGGAAAGGCACGGAAACGACCCAGCGAAGCGATACGTCTCTCTACTATCTTCGCTTCTCTCCTCGCGAGCTCCTCTCCTCCCTTCCCGTCCTCTCCAACTCCGGCAGCGGTGGCGGCGCACAGCTTCGCCCTCCCTCCCATTCGCCCATCCTGCGCTTCCCCCTCGAGCTTCTCGTCTCTGCCCGCGGGAGATCGAGGCGGTGGTGGTCAGAATCACATCTAGGCGGCGGCTACCAGGCGGAGCGTCGAGGCGGCCGGATCTCCTCGAGGCAAGTTCCCGGCGGCGGTGGCGCTGGTTGCAGGGGAGGACGGCGGCGGCTGCAAGGCCCGCGACAGCGGTGGTTGGGGCACGGGCCCGCGACGCCGATTGCAGGGGAGGACGGCGGCGGTTGCAGGGCCCCAGGCGGCGGTGGTTGGGGCACCGGCCCGCGGCACCGATTGCAGGGGAGGACGGCGGCGGTTGCAGGTCCCCCGGCGGCGGTGGTTGGGGCACGGGCCCGCAGCCTCGGCGGCGCCGGCAGGAGAGGAGAGCGGCGGAGTTGCAGGGTCCCTCCACAGCCGGCCACCAGCCACAAGCGACCGCCGGCCTCCCGCACTCCACCGCCGGCCACAGGCTCACCGGCGGCTCCGCCTGCACTCCACCTCCGGCCCCTCCCTTCCCTTGCGTTGACCCAAAAAAATACCACAAATTCATTTCCATACTGCAGTCCAAACAGGATTAGGAATTTGTACCACCATTTGATTCCAAAGGCAAATTCTAAGCACACCCAAACAACAGATTTGGAATTTTAGTCCAACTAGTTGAATGCCCGTGCGTTGCTACGGCTTTTTTTTTCTCACATTGTGTCAATACAATAGTTGCAAAAAATCACGTGTATCAAAACCACAAGATATTTAGAAAAACTTATAAGATTCTAACCACTCTGAAATATATTTAACAACCATATAATTGACATCGTTTGAATATGCAATAAGTACTCCACTAATTAACTATTTTATATTAAAAAAATGTCCTCCTCGATACTCCTTAGAGTATGTCGTACAATGTATGGAATATTTTCGAGTGCTTCATTTTGATGGTTTACTTGAGCAAGCGTACCAAAAAATTCTTCCTCGGGTCGATAACATTCTGCACAACAATACTTGTCATTCGCATGTATAGTTTTAGTGAAAAAAAGTAGAAATTGCAGCGTAAAGTACCCACTATGCATATTGGATGAACCAACTTTTTACCATTCCATGAGAACATAATATAAAAAATAAAATAACCAGACGCTTTCACCGTGGTTTGGAGACTAAATTAACCATACTTGTATTCATCACTTTGATTATCCTGAAACAACCAAAACTTATATGATAAACTTCTTCAGAATGTAATATGGGAAAGCAGTAGGAGCTCTTCAATTGGTCCATGGTAAACTATTCGTTGCAGATTAATTTATTTCAGTTCATTTGAATACATGGTGCTAAAAATAGTACCAGAACTGTACCATTCTACCTATGAAGAGAACTCTACCATAGTACCAGCTTAATTCATTGCAGCTTTGTTTGTTTCAGAATGACATAGAGCTTTATATTTTTCCTATTTCTTGCAGCTTAATTTATTTCAGTTCATTTGAATACATGGTGCTAAAAATAGTATCAGAACTGTACCATTCTACCTACGAAGAGAACTGTATCATAATACCAGCTTAATTTCTTGCAGCTATGTTTGTTTCAGGATAACATAGAGCTTGATTACCACCGGAAAAAGCAGACTGGAGCACGCCATCGACGCTGAAGAGAAGAACTGGAGCGCGCCGTTGATGCTGATCGGAAG
This sequence comes from Lolium multiflorum, assembly GCA_030979885.1. NCBI lineage: Eukaryota > Viridiplantae > Streptophyta > Magnoliopsida > Poales > Poaceae > Lolium > Lolium multiflorum. The sequence goes on from CM061747.1 coordinate 193,113,976, forward strand.
AACTGGAGCGCGCCGTCGAAGCTCCGATGGCAAAGAAGGAATTCGTTGAAGAGGAGATCGACAAGGCTGCGGGTGCACTGCTCCGATGGCAAATTTCGTTGTATGGCAAAAAAAATTGTGATTGATTCCCGTTGAATGGATTTCCGTGATGTATCGCAATTTTTTGTGATTGATTTTCTGTGATTGATTCCCGTTGAATGGATTCCCGTGATTGATATGTGGGAAAACATATTTATGGGAAGTAAATGGATTCCCGTCCGCTGTAAATTTTTCGTGATTGATTTCCTGTAAATTTATTCCCCTTAAATGGATTCCCGTGAGGATTTCTGATCTGATTTTGTCGTTTGCTTTGGTAAGTATATAACGGATGGCTGGATGGCAAGCGGGGGACGTTTAGTAAGATTGGATGGTCAAGATGTCTCCAATCTTTGACATCAAACATTTTTGACGACGTACCAACTCGAATATAATAGTAAATATTTATTTCCATCATGGATTTGGAATCTTTGCCCAATTCAATTCCAAGACCAAATTCTGTGCATCCAAACACAGTGTAAATTGCTTTGATAGGTTCGAATGATATGCAGCAGGGAATTCTTACTCTCGGCCATTTTGATCGGTTATGTCTCCTTGTCATTTCTTTGTTTCCTTGATTTTAATTGCGTAATACTGATAAGATGTTCCGGATTCATTTGTTGTACAAATAGAAGAATTCGAATGTATGGTGTTTAAATTATACTTTTCTTTTTCTGATTGCAAGGAATCCATATATGGGACAAGTTCGAGATTCATGAACGAAGTGTTGACAGTTTTTAAGCATAAGTTATCCTCTATATGAAGTGTAGCACCAAGGTTGGCTACCTTTTCTGCTTCATGTGTTTCTTAAATTGCGAATCATTCATAATTTTCCCATTATTTTTCTTCTATTGTAATTGTTGTAATCTGGATTCGTTTTACAGAACCCAGTCTGTTTGTGGACAACTAATTTTGCTTCAGGATCATAGACTAGGAACACCAAAGTGGTGGTCAAGGTAAAGGAATTTTGTATATGTTGCATTTGTCCCATGTTAGAGAAATAGCATGTTGATCTTATCCTGAAAAATAGCATATATAGTATTTTAAAGGAAAGTTGGCAGCACTCCATCAGATGTTGGATACAATGCTAATTTTGCATTGGCAGGCCTAATGGTTAGTATGCCATAGCAGATTGGGTCCCTAAGCATCAGTTGTGTATTTTGGTTGCATTTTCTGGAGTTCTATTATGCTGCTACATCTTTAGCCATGAGGGTCGTACCTACTTATTATTTCTACCAACTAAAGAAGCATAAAGGTGTGGATTTAATGAAATGTTGGGGTGCTACAAGCTTTGGCATTACAAGTGACCTTCTTGATATATCCTGGGAATTATTTACATGCGAGAGATTGCAGCCCAAAAGCTAGGGATGTCGTGCCATCCAGGGTCTGCAGTTATAGTGGGATTTATATGACATCCAGCTATAAGTGATTTGTACTCATGCTTCCTCTCAGATCTGATGTTTGCAGGGATCCTTTGTCATTACTCTAATGCCTTAATAACCTTCAGGAACTCAGTATCAGGTAAATGTTCGGATTGGTTTTGAATATCTTCAGCTTGCTTTCTGCCAAAAAGTATCTGGCGTTAGATCCTACCTCATCAATTGAATGGTACATTGGTGTGTTTGCAATCCAAGAAGGGAGCGGAGACTGCAAGGTTCCCTTCGCCAGCGTGCGATGATGGGCTCCTCATCGAACGGCGGCGCTGAGTTCTAGCACGGGGCGAAGCGAGCGGGCTGGATGACCAAGAAGAGGCAACTCTTCTGGTTGAAGGACTCCATCATGCACGCGTTTGTGCAGCATCACCCCAATTAACCACATGCTCAATTGTGAGTTTTCCATCAAGGTCTCCACCTGTTGATATATATTTTCATCCCCATCAAGTACATGTTCGACTGCAAGTTCCCCATCAAAGTGTTCTGGTAAGACATCAGATTTTTCGGCACTTCTCCCTTTAGATTTTTGTGCTTGGTCTGATCCTAGATAGTGATAAAATTGATTTTGTCATTTTCCTACAAGAGTATGCTGCTCTTAATTAGATCCAAATGATGGAAAAATGTACATTCATGACCCATCTGCCTGACTACTGTCTTCCATTGTTGTCCAAGGGGTGACTTGAGATTTCTAGGGCTCTCGGGATCCCTTCTCTTGTGTGAAGATACATACCATAGTTAGAAGGTAATGGACGCAAAGCAAAGAAGAAATACAACTATTGACAGCCTGGGCACAATGGATTTATTTAATCAAGATTTCCATGAAACCATGGGCATTTAACTAATTGAACATGGATGCTGATCAAGTTTAATTAGAAGGCGAAACTCGGTATGTAGTATGTACCACCAAAAAAATCTTAGTTCGATGGAATACCATCAAATTCCGCAAATTTAAATAATGTTTGTTTGGACATAACGAGCCAAGTAATGAAGGTCATATGGTCTTGTTATTTATTTATTTTTTAGCTAGCTTCTATCTTCTTTTCCGGTTGACTGGTGAGTATGTGCTTCTAATACATTTTTCCCGTTGACTGGTGATAATAGTATATATAACTCATTTTCTCATAGGATTACACCAACTAGAGTATTCACTTGCTTCTCAGGTGGAGGATAGCAGGCCTTTGACAAGGAGGCAATTAATCGGTTTTCATTCTCTCACACCAGTTTTGGCTATTTTGACATGCTTGACACTGTTCCTTCATATCTCCTAGCCGCAGGCAGCATTTACGGCTTGCGGGCACAAATACAACTTCCCAGGCACATCTAATGGTCACTAAATTTCTTATTATATGAATTTTCATATGTATATAGCTTACAATCAAATTATTATATGAATTTTCATAAGTATTATGTTTACATGTTTGCTAAATTTGAAAGGACCGTAGCAACGCACGGGCATTCAACTAGTTGGTTTAGTTGTGGAATCCAGGAACTTCCAGTGGCATTTCTCTGTTTTTGTAGGTGGTTCAGTTTAAGGGTGAACGGGCATTTCACCATTAGAGCATCTCCACTAGAAGCTCAAAATCAGTGCCAAAAAGTAGGTTTAGGGACAGGAGAGAAGGAGAAAGAGGGTTTTAGGATTTTGAAACTCCACGTCTCCCGAAGTCTCCCAAATACCCTGACCTTTAATGTTTTGGTCTACCATGTGCCTACCTACATAATATTGTTCTATGCACTCTACAATCACACATATACGATAATTCAAACTTTTATGGTAATGCAATACATAGTTTCCACGTCCAATTTTGAAGTCATACAACAAATTCAGTACATCACACAGCACCAAGTGCATCACAGAGCAGAAAGTTTTTAGAAAAAACCGAACCAAATAAACAATCAACCAGGTTTCGAATGCATTTTTTAGTACTGTGCGGCACAAAAGCGATACTCTCGCTAAGGTGTTGGAAACTTTTCCACCGAACATGTCGTTTAGAATAAGTCTTATTGAGCCTAGACAAGAACCATGGAATGACTTGTCACACGGATCTGATGTGTTCATTGGAATCTTACTCGAGGTGGTACATTCTCTGTGGCTTCCATGTACCAATGCTTTAATCCCATGATTTTCCTATCGATAATAATTTAAATTTTTTAAAGATGAAGATACCGCTAAAAGCAAAGGTGTTTGCGTGACATCTTTGTCGTGGGGTGATTCTCACCAAGGATAACGTTGCAAACGCAATTGGCAGAGATGTAAAAAAATGTGTCTTTTGTCATCATGATGAGACCATAAAGTACTTATTCTTCAAGTGCAAATTTGCTAGATCCATATGGCCAGTCATCCAAATATGCTTTACCTTATACCCACCACGTAGTATTGCGAATATATTCGGAAACTGGCTCAAGGTTTAAGCTACTTATTAGGGTGTTTGATAGATGTGCCTATGTATAAATGATAAGGTTTTTAACAATAAACCTTCTTCTCTTATGCAAGTCATCTACCGGTGCACAACTATATTCTGTTTGTGGTCGCCTCTACAACGGGTGGAGCATCATGACCTTTTTACGTAGGTGTCTACATAGTTGGAGCATATGGCGAGCGATATTTTTTCCCAACATAGGTGACAGCGTGATCTACGGACTGTGCCTCCTTCTTAATAGGTGTGTTTTAGATCATTTATTTTGAGTACATGCTGAGAACTTCAGTTTTATTCTGGATGTATTAACTGAATTTGCACGGTTGTGTGCATCTTAATTATGCAGCAGCCAGGTATATTGTTTACTTATCAAGTAATTAAACACCCATTATAAAAAAAATCTTACCCGCTCCTCAACCAAGTCGTACAAAATTGTTTATGGCCACTCCTCATCCGATGACAAGTCATCAAAAAATTCTTGTCAAAACAAACTCATCTATTAAAACTGAATGTAGAATCAACTCGACACATTTCTCCAAAATAAATTAGAACATACAAGAAAAATGGAGATAAAATAGCGAGCAAACCGTCGAACACCCGGTGCGTGAAGAAGTCGGCGCTGACCGTTGCTGGTCTAGGGAGCATAGGGAGCACCAAGGGGGTCATCCAAGCGCAGGGAGAATAAGTATGACGTCTCCGTCAACCTTGGAAAGTGGAGGAGGAAGGGACAGAAGCTCGGGAAGGAACAACCATGGAGCTCCGGAGGTAGGATCTCCACCTAGGGACACCTCTAGAGAGAGTGGAGCTTCCTAGATGACGGTTGGCCTCGCGGGCGGTGCCGAAGCTCATCAAATCGGTGAGTCGGTATCATGAGCGCGGAAGGCCTAATAGGGGAGCCGAGGGATGGTGGGGGGTACGTGATGGCAGCGTGGAGGAAGGTAGGTCATTTTGGTAGATCTGAATTATTTTTAGGGATTGGGAGCCTTTTAGACACAATGCTAGAGCAATATTTCGATCCTTTTGAGAGAGTGTGATAGTTTATCGGGATTGGGAGTTATTTTGGGATTTCTAGTGGAGTGGTCTTAGAGACCTCCGATAAGGCATATGTACAAGTTTTTGGGGCTGAGGTGGAAAAAAACCAATAGGTATCCTATCAAAGCCTCTTAAATAGAGAGGGCCTACATTTCCCCTCGAGCCCCCAATCCAAGAGGTGGAGTAAGCCCCCCTGCCCACCCCACCATCCTGACATGAATTTTCATTTCCCCAAGCTCCCTCTTTGTCACCTCCCATGTTATGTCATCCGACATTGCTATTCCACCACCTACCACAAAAAAAGGGACGGTACAGGAAGGCCACACTAACCCTTATGATGAGAGGAGATGTCTCCTTGAGAAAGGCTAGCTGATGCATTGTTGTGTGCCGACGCCATGGTGGTGCTCCTCCTTTAGCACCAACACATCAAACCGATACTCCTAATCCACCAGCCCTATGGCCACCACCACCTCCCTTCTCCCATTGTTGTGCTTATGTTGCTCCACCTTGTGGAAGTAGACACCTCGAATCTCTAGCCATGGTGCTCCATCTTGCCAAGATGGTGATTTCACACTTATCCACAATGTGATCACCTATGATAGCCACCGCACTACGCCACCCGGCACACTTCTCAACATCCTCAGCAAGATCATGATGCCACACTACTTGACACACATCTCCTCCTCCTTCGCATGCTAGCGGTCACTCTTCTGTATGAAAACAAATCCACCACCAAAAAAAGGAAACATGCGATGTCGACGGAATAGGAAAAGCAAAAGAAAACAAGAAAAAATTCCCACAATAATATGGGTCCCATCCGCCAGTCTAATGATAAAATAAAAGAGGTTATGTAATAGGGACCACCGCTACGTTTTGGCGGATCTTTTTTTAGCATGTTGGACATGCTCTTATATTGGAGATGATAAGAGTATATTTTAATTTCCTTAGGAGGTTGACACGTAGGGGACGTGACAATAGTACTGAAGCACACAACACAACAAACTATCTTACATATACCTCCCCCCCACCCAAAAAAAAACCCACAAAGCCCTACATTAATCGTGCATTTGCCCTTTAATTTTTAGCTACCCATCCTCCCTCCATTACCCCCTCTTCTTACCGGATACACATGCCCGCCGTGAAGGAGCTATGTTAGGTGCACATGTTTAAGGATGCAAGCGGGATCTCTCCAAAGTATCAGTTGTAGTTAATTTTTTTCCTTTTCTAGTTAAGAATTTTGGTACAAAATTTGAACTAGGAAACATAATATGAACAAAAGATTGAACTTTTGTGGGAGCCTGCTCGCATCCTTACTCCTAGTCATGGAGCAGGATGACGTCTCAAAATCACGTGGTGGGTGAGCTGTTGGAGGGCCTGAGGTGAGTTTTCTGCAGGGAGGGGGGGGGGGTGTGAAAATTTTGTTCCTTGAATGCAAACAGGGTTGAGGTCGCAGGAACTTGTTTGGGAAGCCACTACTCAACGGGTTCCCCTAGTTGTAATACTTTAATTGTTTAGTTTAATTACCAAGATAATTTAGTTTAATACAAAGTCCTTTCAGTAAGCCAACAACGAGATATATTGCTATTTTGTAGCGAGCGTTCTATTGAAAATAGGAAATTAATCTCCATTTTTTTAACCCCTTTCAGCGGACATTGTTCTATGATTTTTTTTCTTCTAAATTACCAAAATAATCATCAAAACAACGCATGCGAGAAGAGAATAACATTTATGCATATCCATTGTTGTATTCAACCACTCATGTTAGACTCAAATTTTCACCCCAAATAGTTGATATTTCATATATGCCCTTCACTCCCAAAAAGACGCACCACCATCCATGGACGAGGACAACTAAAATTAAGATATAGTATGATGTTCATGGAAATTTTTGAAAACCTCCAATCAAGGCAAGGAACTCAAAAATGGTGTCTAATAGAAATACCATGTCTAGGTCACGTCGGCCGATGGAAAATACACAAGCAACCAAGCTATCTCGCAAACCACTCACCTTGTAAGCTCAAATCAAATGACACGACTTGCATGGGACGAGTGCCACAACGAACACCCAACCTAACATCAAGGGCACTTCACCTGGAGGAACTACCCTGCCATACAATCAATTCAAACTAGACTCTAAATGACAACTAACTCGTCCCGGATATAGTTTGGGAAAGGCACCAAACATTGACAACACGTATCCACTTTGGTCGATGGGCGACCGACGTTAGGACAACACCTGCATCGAACAACATGAGTCTATGCCATAGATTCCGTTGGCATCGTCCAAACTACACCGACCACCTAAAAACATTATACAACTTTGATGGATTGGAGAGAAGTCCCAGCGAGTGATTCGTCAGCTTTCTTTAATAAACGGTGTAAAGGATGCAAGTTTAGTTGGTGAGAGAGAGGGAGCTCCGTCACTCGTAGTTGGTTGAGATTAACCCAATAACTAACCTGGATCATTACTTGTTTGTATCTACTATACTAAGAGGGTATGTGCTTTGAGTAGGCTGTTGAATTGTATCTTTAAGTAGTTATTGAAACAACAAGTAAACTTGCGTTTTTGGCTGATTATATGGAACATGTAAGGTGGTGATTTTGATATGTATCGACATGTACTAACACATTTGTTGAGTTTACAAGGTAATTTAGCGAGGTATGTGCGTACAATTCTAAGAGTGTAAACGTGGCATAGAAAAGTCGCAACAGAGTAAAAACATCGAAGAAATGTCTCGATGTAATGTGTGTTGGGTGCACGTTCATTTCTCTTTTTTTAATTCCATATATGTCATAATCCAAGGAATAGCTAAACAAAGTCGCTTAAGACCAATACAAAAGGAGAAAATAAAATAGGAGTTAAAAAATTCGCGTGGAATTCGGAATTTAGGATGGCTTCATTAAAAATTGGTTTTTTTTTTTAGGAAATTAAAAATTGGTACAGTACTACAAAAGGCCGTAAAACCTACCCAGGCCACCCTGGGCTCTTTCTGGCCAAACGGGCTACTCTATGCTGGGTCTACAATTCCCAACATGGCCCAGTATCCGCCAGAAGATACCCTACCCTACCTAGGCAGCTCTCTATATAAACGACGTGATGCGCCACCACGGGCGCCGCCTGCCGTGAACCTACTCGCCGCCGTCTTCCTGTTCTCATCAGCGCCGTTCCTTTCTCCTCCAAGGTTCTACTTGGTTGACGTCGTCAAGATTTCGATTGCGTTCGACGACGACTAACTCGTCTTGCCTTGATGCATCTTGTTTCTGTTCTTTTGTCTTCTTGATTTGTTTTTCACTCATGATTTTGCTTGATTGTGCAACTGGAAAGATGGTTCTCCTCGTGATCCAGATCGATTCGCCCGGTCAGGGGGCGAACCACAAGCCTTTGATCTCTTTCCTGAAAGGAAACGAGCAGGATTTAATGCTGGCCTGTCGATTCTGATGGCTCGCCAGTTTGGCTATTCTGTGACATTTTCTTCCTGTCATTCCTCCAGAATCCCTTTGTACCACGCCATGCTTGCCTCTTTTATTAGGCGATATAGTCCCTTTTGGTGTTATTAGCCTATTTTCCCTTCTCCATTAATATCGCAACTACTCAAGTTAGAGGATTAACATGATACATGGACATGATCTAAAACCGTCGAAGGAAACGAGCTAAATTCCTAACAAATCTAGGAGTAAACATGGATGTTCCAGAAAACTCCAGCACTAAACGATTCTAATTCTATGCAAGTAATTTTCCTAACAAATCTAGTATAAAAAGAAGTAATAATTCCTAGCAGTTAAACAGGTAAATTAAAGGGAGAAATCGTTTTAGGAACCGGTCTGCGCCTCTTCAGGTGCGGTACCGTGGGCCCGTCACCCTCGATATGCGGCAACTCGGCCCAACAGAAGTTGAGGATACAATGGCCTGTTCTCGCATTTGTAAAAGTCGTTCGAGCACGCCAAATAGCCCATTGTGTCTGCCTCTTGTGGGTCAGCCCGAATAGGTGGCCCAGTCAAATTACTTTGTTGGCTTTTGGGTCTTTCATCCGACGGGCCCAACCCAATGGCAGACACCTGCCCTGTTTTGTGTCTGATCTAAAAAAAAAGAGGGTGAGCAAATATCTCCTGGGGGCCGTATTATTCTTCTGGGTATTCAGAAGCAGAAATGAATATGTAAGTTCCGCCACTTGGCTCTTCCAAATTATTTGTTTGTTTTTGGTTAACGCATGTGGTTTTGTAACTTTTCACCAATGTTAATTTCTCATATCTACATGCATGTTGTATCGTACTTAGTCTATGGGTGATTTATAAGAGATAAATGTGATCCTACGCTAAAGAGAGTGTGTGAAGGAGAAACACTTCTATAACTACTACCTCTGGCGTCGTCTCCTCCAGGCGACGCGGGGGGCGAAACCCTAACCCCTCCCCGCCGCCGCCCCCTCCTCCCTCTTCGCCCTCGCCGCCCCCGGAGGCGCTGCCGGTCGAAGACCACGGCGCCGGTGAAGGGGACGGCGGGGATCTCGGATCTCGGCCCCCGGCTCCTCTGCGCGGCCACAGGGAGGGAGGTCGTCGCGCGAGGCTCGCCGGTGCTGCTGTCGCCTCCCACGATCGCCCCGGTCCAGGTACGTCTCTCCAGCCGGCGGCTCCTCTGGTTGCCGGGGTTGGGGTAGGTGCTGGCGCGGGTGTGGTTGTTGGGGGAGACTCGGTGGGGGCTTTTGGGCGCCGGAGCGGCGGCTCCGGGCGGTGGTCTTCGGCGTTGCCTCGCGCGGCGGCCGTGTTGGCTCGTATCTCCGGCCGTGAGGGCGGCGGGGCGGCGTGGCCTTGGATGCCGGGCGGCGGCCCTGGGCAATCTGGTGGGCTCGGCTCCAGGGGTGAGCTCGGGCGGCGGCGCTGCTCCAGGGGTGGACAGCGTTGCCTGGTGCTGGACTGTCGCCGGCCGCGGTCACTTGGGTGATGCGGAGGTGGTGGTGTGTAGCACCTGTCTCTAGCTGTCGCCTCGCCAGGATCTTGACGAGGTGCTGGGCCATTTCCGCGGAAAATGAACCATTTTTCCCCAGATTCGAGATTGTTGGGTCATTCTCTGAGATGGGATGATCTAAGGTGGAGTGGACAGACCATCGCGCGATCTTGGAGCTCTTGCTTGCTTGATTGGTGCGGTCGGTGTCGGCGATGAGCTTGGAGTTGGTGACTCTTGGGATTAAGTCTCCCCATCTCCTTGGGCCGGCAACACTTGAGGAGGTGTTGTCGGCGGTGTCTGGTTTCTGGTTCCTTTCTACGGTCTCATGGCGTTGGCCGGCTACTGGTACGGGACGGGAAACCGGCGAAAGCCGTGCAAGGCTACGGCCGGTGCGGGTGACGATGACGTCCTTGACGCCATTTACCTTCTTGGAGGCGCCACCAAATATCCCTCCTTTCGTGTGGCTGGATCACGCCTCCTTGCAAAACTTGTGTGCTTCTTCGGTCGGGGCGAAGTCTATCTTCATCGACTCTAGGCTCACCCTCTCACCCTCCTTGCGCTTCTCGCCGCCACTGTCTCCTGGTTACAGTTACACGGTGGTTATCCCGGTTCGGTCGGCTACCTAGAAACCCAGGGGTGGTTGTCTAGCTTGGCGTCTTGCCACGGGTGACGCCGATGATATCTTCTTCAAGCCGTGGACTCAGTGTGTCGTTCGACAAGCGTCAAGGTTGCGTCTTTGGGGTGGTGTTTGGGCTAGGGCGAAAGCTCGGCAAGGCCTTGGCCAGTGCAGGCGACGTCGACGCCCTTGGGCGCCGTCTTCCTCCTTGGAGGCGTCGCATTCAAGCCCTCCTCCTTCAGAATCTCGAATCATGAAGTCAACCAAGCTCCTTCGGTCATGGGCGTGCTCTGTTTCTGCTCGGGAGGTCTGTTAGTCTGGACAGTGTCGGCGCCGCGCCCTCTCAGCAGGATTCTTCGCCTCTTCGCTGGACTCAAGATCTCTACCTAGTTTCTAGTTAGAGCTGCTTGTTCCCCTTTTTGTTTCTCCTGTTGTCCTCCTTTGCTGTCATGTTGAGCTGGTAACCCCAGCAGGTCCTTGTAAGCGTCGATGTACTGGTTTCCGTCCCGTCGGGCGTTATTAATTTAACGCAGGGCTTAGGCCTTCTCTTTAAAAACTACTACCTCTGTACCGAATTATAAATTGGTACATATGTACTAATTATCAAAATACATTCAACAAATAACTTGTATAAAATATGAAGATTATCACAAATCTGTAATATGCTATAGCATACATATCTATCCTTGTCGAGTTTGTGCTCAATGTGAGAGCGTATAATGTTGAGAAGTTACAAGTGAGGGGACGTACATGACCGATTTGGAGTACGATAGGAAAGTCCAACGAGAACATAGGAAGAGCTTGCCGCCTTGGATCCTTGATGCAGATAGGCATATAAATGATGTTCGGTATTCTTCGTTCCAAAATTATAAAACATAGGGAGTACTATTTATGGTAAACTCAGAATGTGTATACTTTACTCCCTCTATGTTAAAATAGATGCCTATAATATTTGGATAAAGTCAAACTTCTCAAAGTTGTCCAATTATATAGAAAAAAGTGCCAATATTTATAATTCTAAATTAATATTTTTAGAACCATCATGAAATATATTTTCATATTATGTGCATTTAAAGCTGTAGACGTTGATATTTTTATGTACTTGTTCATACTTTAACTTTTTTTGACTTCAGCAAAAAAACTATAGGTGTCCTAATTTAGGAAGGAGGGATGCTTCTAAAGCATAATAATTTCTTTTTTTTTCCATTTATATAAGACCCTTTACATATATTTTAAAGTAAACTAGATATAGATCAGAATAAGTAAACTTACAAAATAAAATATATCTAGATACATGTATTTACAGAAATAGCAAAAATGTATTGCACTAGTTAATGGCGGGAGTAACATATAGTTGAAGTGTGGTCTTAACCGTATCGGCCAGTGTGAAACCACGTGATCGTGCGGTGTGAAGCATCTATCCACGAGACGACGACGCGCTCGGTTAGCCCATTATATGTTCGACACGATGCCAGAGTGACAGTGAGAATATTGCAGTGTAGCGCACGTTGCTGACGTTGGCTGTGCTTACGGCGGAGAGCTGACGTCGCAGGGTTTGACAACATGCCACCGATGTATCTTGATTCAGTTGGGATCGATCAGGCTGCCATCGCAGACAAAGGCAGGGTGCTCGCAGTTGACCGTGCAATAGAGTACTCACCAGAAATGCTACACTTACGGGAATTTTTCTACGGAATTGACTTACGGGAGGACGTGGGTGCAGATGATTTGTTGCAAAACAGTTCCCTCCCGTGATTTCAGGCCCATGATGAATCCACAAACCACCACCTCATCCCGTAAGACATTTTCGTAAGAAGTTTTACGTAAGTTTAGCATTTCTGGAGTACTCACCATGCTATCATGCAGGCTTACTCAATTCGAAACCAATGGGATCTTTTGTTTGTATTATCCTGAGCCTGATTGTCGATGCTTAATAATATAGTACATACAGTGGGTAGTGCTTAGCTTATTCCGTTGAATATTTTGCAATACAGGCTCTGAGATTATTGTGTGGTGCAGACCCTGACACAACACTTAAATTTTAGCAAACACAACAAACAAGGCCTCTGAATCGGCCTTGTACGTGAATTTGGGCTGAATTGTAGATCGCATCTTAGTTTAGAATTAAGAGATAGAGTTTAGCTCGTACACGGTTAGGTGTACTTCCAAAGATAGAAAGTCCACGGACTATAAATATGTACCTAGGGTTATTGAGAAAGGAGGATCATCACGTTCACAACAAACACAAACCAGGCGCATTGCCACCCATTGTTTCGAGGGTTTCTTCCGGGTAAGCATCATGCTGCCTAGATCGCATCTTGCGATCTAGACAGATATCGTATTCGTTATCGGTATTGCTCGTGCAAGCGTTGTTGATGGCGAGTAATCTTTTTATCTTAGGTGTTTTGGGGCTTGCATTGATGCTCTTATGATCTGCTCGCTTAGCTACGCCTCGATATCTAGCTGCCCTTACACCTATTTTAGGTGTAAGGGCAGCGCCTGCTTTGTCTTTATTTAGTAGATTCGATCCATTACTTGTTCCTTGTTCTTCAAGGATTAGTTTAATATCTGCATAGTTAGGCCTTGCAAACGGGTTGAACGATCCAGTAGCACGTAGGGTACGGTTTGCTGATCCTAGAAGGGACGTTCCGGGAATCGACACCATGTTGGTTTTTAGGCCTCTCCTAGGGTTAGTTTTCTGTTATCTTACGTATCTGCCAGGCTCAATCACGTGTATGATGTTCCAGTTATGCGGTGAAAACCCTAAACTGTCGTAGATCTGATTAGCTTAGTATTGATAGAGCAAGAAACCCATGTTATTGCATATCTAACATGAACCATGGGTTGATCGGCTCCTTGAGCCGATCTACAGGGTAACGAGCCGATCGAGGCTCATTTAATGTTTACGTGTCTACCATGCAGAAACTAATCGAAGCGATCCACACCTTCCTGACCAGGTATAGGTCGGTGGCACGCCTGCATCCGCCAGACGTGTGCCAGAGCATTGCGGGCCATTGACCGAGGGACCAGGGCCCACCAGCAGTCTTGGGAGCCTCCCGGCTCTTCGTGTTGCTTAACCGCTGCCCGCCGGTGGGTTTTGGCAGGCAACAACTTTAACTAGCTATCACTTCATGGTCGGAGTATTTACAGTTTCTGGTGATCCTTGTGTTATCAACAGGTATTAGCGATAATAGTTACCTATATCTTTGCAAGGTTATCAAAGCATTGAACAACGATCATATGTATACTTAGGGGCTTTTCTTGTCGAGGGGAAGGTGTGAAGTCAACTAGGAGGCTTTGTGTGGGCGCACTAATCTTGGTGCAAAGTCAACAAACAGAGCAGTGGGTGTGAATCGCTCATGAGACATGAACTTAGTGAAGGCGACAACGTCGTCCCATGTCCTTGTCTTGGGAATTTTGGAACTAACAAATGTAAGGGTGTTCTGTAATATTTCATCCATGTTGACTAATGGTTTTTTGAACTATTCTAGACACGGGGTAGTCACCAGAACGAAGCATTAGAAGTTTTTTTTTCTTTCAATAGATGACAACATATTAATATCAAGATGATATAAATTACACCCGGTATATGCACCAACGTAATGTCAAGATCTACTCAAGACATTAAAATATGCACACGACCAATTTATTGAAAATAACAAACAAACAAACAAACAAAGAAAATGTTCTTTCCAAGACGATCGACGAATCATAATAGCAGAAAACAAATGTTGGTAAGCATCTCGCTTGGCATACAGTTGACACGCACGCGGCTTTGATGCGGACCACGGAACGAAACCGTGTTTGTGAGGAACATGTTGCCAACCAATACATCCTCGACCCAATCCATTGCATACACATAACCGTCGACCACGATGCCTCTCATTGCCAAATTCCAATCTAGTGGGCCTAGTTGGCATCGCGAGGATACAAACATCACGGACTTCTTCGTAGAGTTGCCAGATCTATGAAAAGTATGCCTTGTTTTGGAATTTTGTCTCTTTCGTCGTATAGGTGTATACAGACCGAAACTCTTATTATACTCCCATCCATTCGCAATTATCCTGTGTTCTAGGTTTAGTCAAAGTTAAACATTATAAAATTTGACTACGAATATAGGAGAAAATATTAGTATCTAAAATACAGAATTGTTTCCATTAGAATCATCTTGAAATGTATTTTTATATTATGTAAATATGAAATTATAGATGTCTATTTTTTGCTATATTTTATGTCAAAATTTAAGTTTTTTGATTTTAACTAAAGCCAAAATGCAGGGTAAATAAGAACGGAGGGAGTATGGACGTATGGCAGAGCTATTGCCTATGTTTGAGAAATCTCAGTATCTAGACATTTAGAGACAAGTTATAAGAAAATTTTAGATGGTCATGCATGCGGTGAAGAAAAAAATCACCGCAATCAAATTCACACAAATACAACAAAATTCAATCTGGCTAATTATTTACTAAAGCAATCAATTGGTGATAATATTGTTGATGTCACACTGGAGTAAAATAACCAATGTAATATTTTCAACCCACGCCGGCTAACAGAAAGGAAGAGCCTACGCACCCTATTACGTAGATGACCCGGCGTCACACATGTAATCATGTGCTTATGTGAGAAACAATCTGGGATAAACTAATCTGCAGGGAGCGCTAGGAATAAACTGATCTGCAGGGAGCGCTAGGACAGAGAGTAAATCACATGAATGCCCTAACCATTGGATAATTATCTGCTGTTAATTAATCTGCCAGATGTAACTTCAGTCAAGTGCTAGATGGCCCACATGTCGGCAGGGGCGGAGCCAGGATTTTAACATAGGGGGGGCGAGAAAAATAATAGTCTCACAAGGCGATTTTTTTTGGGAACTTGTCTTTCATGTAGGCGAAAGACTATGCCCGCCTTCCACAATTCTATATATTTCTAAAAATCTATTGCGCTATATTGAGAAATTTGACCTCACTATGAAAGAACCCCTGAGTTTCCTTCGCGCCCAATGTTGCACAAGGGTAGAAGAACAAGCCATTCCCAAGATTGTAATATTGTATTCATATCAAAGTATAACAATATATGTATGGCGACACAAGAAATCTGCATTTCTATTAGCTTAAATTTATAGTGCACCACCACCACGGTTGTGATCAGGTTACTGAATTAGGAATGCAATGCTTATCTGCAAGCAAGTATCTTTGAATTCATCTTTGAGGCATAAGAAAATTGAAATGTCCTCACAGAATTAAACTGAAATAAAGACACCTGCAACTAATAAAATTGTAGTTTCATATGCAAATGCACTAATTCATCAAACTAGTATGTTTAATTTATGAGAAAGACTCAGCAGTAGCTAGCTTATGTATAGCGTATACATCAAGTACTTACGGATATAGTCTCGTAGCAGGCGGCAGACGGCACGGCGGAGCACGGAAACGGCTTAGCACTGGCGAGGCGGCGACCATGTCCATATCCCCGATTGTAGACTCATGGTCTCATGGATCCTCGTCGTCTACGGTCGGTCTGTCCATCGGGGGCGGCGGCAGCGGCAGCCACAGGTGACCTAGCTAGCAGCGTGGGAGCCGCAGGTGTGGGCTTGGATCAATCGATAAATCTAATGATCGGGGATAGGAACGATTTGTCTGGCTGAAACAAGACTAGAGGCCAGGCCACGATGGCCTAATCGTTTTTAGATGGACTTCTGGGCTTCATAGTTCGCTGCACGCGTGCCTAAAACAATAAACTGGGCTAATCAACTAATTACCCATGATCATTAGTGCATGTATAGGCGTATCCTACTACCAAGGCCTGCTGTAAATCCTTGGGGGGGACGAACCATTGGGGGGGGTCTAGCCCCTGCTCGCCCCCCCCTCCCTCCGCCCCTGCATGTCGGTATACAAGAGGTGGAGGAAGGTCTGAATCGAGGTAGCCTTTCCTTTTCTGGAAATTCATGAACAGACCAATTTGTTTGCCCAGGTTGGCCTGTGTCAGGATTCATGTCGATACTTTTTAATTCGCTGGCCGATGGGGTTTTAGAATGCGCTGGCATTGGACAACACGCCTTATAAGTGGAGTTATTTGCCTCCCTGCATATTGCACAAACCGTGTGAGTGTTTAGACTACTTATAGTGGAAGCAACATAGATATTAATTTCACATAACCCAACATATTTTGATGACATGGTATGATAATAAATGAAAAAAAAGTGAAGTGGTAATAGTGGGAGTATGTTACAATCACATCACATCGGAGTAAGATATGCCTACAACATTAATTAATAGATATGAGTTTACATGATAATATCTACTACGTATTTGTTACTTCCCACTATGAAGATAGTAACATATAGATTAGTAACATGTGCATGCTAACGGGTCCCACAATGCTATTAGTCAAACACAAACCTGTCGCTAGCATCTTCCCGTTATGCTACATATATTTATGAACGAATGGTTGGGTTCCCAAAATGGTTGGGAGCCTAATCTATCGCACATAGCAATGCCCAGGCCTGGCCCCTCTGCATACACCAAGAAGGTTGGCCACATCAGCTTTCATATTAGCTGAATGTAGTTCCTGTCTTCGTCTTCCAGATGTGTCTGCATTTTTCCCGCAAAAAAAAAGATGTGTATGCATTTACTAACAAGCAATCCAAAGTTGGCAAAATATTGGACATGTTCAGTTGTTTTTAGATCTATAAAGATCAATGTATATGTTGGGCCTTGAACACGTCATGAAATTTCCCTCTGGTTAGCCCTTGACCGGTTTGTACGGCACTGGCAAAATTGCCTTTTAATCTAGGACTACAAGGTTTTCAGGCGTGGATTATCGGCGTCATTTAAAATAAAAATTGGCCAGCCGAGTTTTACGGAACCTAGAATGAACATTTTAACAAAAACTTAAAAATCAGTTAATTTAAGGGTTTGACCATTTTTACGGAAGTGTCAGTTGGTGCAGGGTCTATTCTTTGTACAACTGACTCCCGTACCGTGTAGACCAAAGATTGTATTCTCCTTTGTGATTACGTGTTGCTGTATTAACCCTAAGCTAGTTTTTGTATGACAGATTGCACATGATAAACCAAACATACATAGGTCTACCGTAATCAACCAGGCTTCAGCTGCAGATCACCTCCGTTATCAGACCCCCAGAGGTAGTCTGGTTGCTCATCAATTTTCTTAGAAAAACACAACAAGAATAAAAAATAATCTACACTGCTGAAAACAAAAATCTGAAGATGAAACCACCAATTTCACCGCCGGCAAAGCCACCTCACTGTCAGCTAGACATATAGAGCTCAAACCAGCACCGTCGAAGCTCTCCTTCTGCCCCAGAAAAAGATGGTTCGAGCCTTGTTCACCACCGGCCCCTTCATCTCTCCTCAGCTTCTTCTTGGCTCTCACCAACATGGCGATAGGAGCTTGCAACCTCCTAGATGCGATGAAGGGGCAGGAGAGGATTGTCAGGCTCGCACTTGTCGACAACGTCCTAGATGGTCTCTGCTACTGCTCTGCCTCGATATCCTCATGCTCCTACGCCACCTGCTCTCTCCCCGTGGTAGCCGACGTCACCCTAGAGAGTGTTGCTCCTCCTCACATCGCAAGACAACTCGAGATGGGGTGCAACTGCTTGACCGAGAGATAGATGGAGGGGGAGGGGATTGGGTGTTGGTGGCAGGAGTCGATGAATGGGTGCACAGATTAGGGTTTTGACCCATGCCCAACGGGCTACCAAGCGGCGCTCCAATCCTGTGTTGCAACGAGTGGCCCCATGAAAATAATCACTGAGAAGCTGCAAACGGGCCCAATAAAACATGGGCCCAGCAGTAGAGACCGGAGACATGTGCGTCTAGCGTTTAATTTTTGATAAAGGGAATACATTAATATCAAAAAATATCAATTACACCCAGCCTCTGCAACAACGCCCCATCCTAGTGGCAGAACGGATGCACACAACCAAAAAAGAGTAAAAAACTAAGAAATAAAAGTCCCGCTACAGCATTTCCAGACCTAGCAACAGCAATACAACCACCACTATGACAACGCCTGAAATACAAACTCTCCAAAAGCGACACCTCCAAGAAGGAAAACAGTGCACCAACGTCGTCGTCTCCCGACCAAAGGTCTTAGGTTTTCACCCTGAAGATAGTCCCCACTCTCAAAACAATGCCTCCAACAAGGTTATTGCCAGGCACAACCAATTAAGGCAGACCTTGAGTTTTCACCCTGAAAGGTAAGACTCTGAACTTCACATGTGTTGCCGCCCCCACTATCGAACCACTGCTGCGAAGTACGGAACACCAAGAAAGTCGCTCAACAGTGCAAAGACTTGAACCTCCATTAGCTAATCCTCCAATCCGGACTTCATGTTATTCTCTTCTTCTGACTTCACCATTGATCAGCTGTCACTTGGTGTCTGTAAGGGTATATTGCCCCTATGTGTGGTTTTGGTAATTAATGACAACCCCTATGGACTAATGTTTTCATTGAGTTTATAAGAAGGAATATTCCATAGGTACAACTTGTACTCCATGTGTTGGATTCAAGTATGGATGCCATGAAGATAAAGATATACCTTGTGTATTGGCATCAAGATCATCGGTTTGAAGATAAATATGTGATATGATCAATGAGAAGAAATGAAGATGGAGTTCTTATGTGGAACTCAATATTAGCCATGCTCTATCTTAAGTGAGTATGAGAAGATACAATGTTGAGTCGTGCAAGTTCAAGATGAGCATCTCAAGTGGATCACATGCTTGAAGCTTGCCGTCCATTTGGTGACATTGGACATGTGAAGATGTGCATCAATGGAGCTTTCCCATCATGGTGTATGGGGGAGCATTTGCGAGTCTTCACGAAGCAACAATGATCAAGTAAGGCATTCCGGCTAGTGTAGAGCTTGAAGAGTTATCATCAAGATCAAGCGGGATGCGCAAGGCAAAGGTATGACCTTGATAGGTTTTCCTTTTACCGGTCTCAAGGTGGTTGATGGGAGACCGGATTATAGGATAGATAGCCGCACTATCAAGAGGGGCTTTCGGTTGGGTAACTTGATCACATCGTCTTAGGGAGCTCAATCCTTTGCATACTTTGCATATCCTTATTGCTTCTTGATGTTTCTCTGTATGAGGTTCTTAAGCTTGTTGCTAGCTTTACAACAAGCCCAAATTCATCGAAAACGGAATCCGGATGCATCTTCTATTGCGTTTTCGAGGTTGGGTGATTTTACCGATTATTCATGATATAAGGTTCTACCTTTTATATTCATGATAAAATACCCTCCTACAGACTTGTGTGTTTTCACTTCCTATTTGATAGCATTTGTTGTTATCTTCCAAACAAAATTGGTTTCACTCGAATCGGAATTCGGGAGCATTAGTTATTAAAGAAAAGAGGAAAAAGGTGGGGCAGCCGGTTGGCGACGGTCAGCCGGGGCACGCCGGCCCACCCGGCCGGCCGACCGGCCTGCCGCCTCACCCGCCTGGGCGACCGGTCTGCCGGGCCACACGCCGGCCCAACCGGCCGGCCGACCGGCCTGTCGCCTCACCCGGCCAGCACCCGGCGCCCACCGGCACTTGGTGCCCCGCCGCCGACCGGCCTTCTCGGGCCGGGCCCTTCCTTCCCCGCGCCCACGCCGCGGCCTCCCTGGCCTCTCTGGCCCGGTGCGGCGCGCTGCCCGCCGGTCGCTGGTCCGCCGGGCCGATGCCCGGCCTCAAGGCCCATCCGGTCAGCCGGCTGCTGCCGGCTGGGCCGACTTTTATGCCATTTTTCTTGCCCGTTTTTCTTGTCTTTTTCTCTGTCTTTTCCCCCAACGGGTATAGTTGCTCCCTAGCTATAAATAGCTCTTTCTTCCACCTTGAGCAATGAGTTCTTCCCCTTTCTTCACCTCCATTGTTGCTCTTGGAAGAACTTGCTCTCCCCTTTGATTCCTCCCATAGTTCTTGCTAATTCTTGAGGGATCTAAGAGAGGAGATCTAGATCTACACTCCCACCAATCCATTTCTTCTCTAAGTGAGGGGAACCCTTTGGATCTAGATCTTGGAGTCTTTTGTTGACTTTCCCCATTGTTCTTCCTCTCCAATCTCATCCTAGCATTTGTTGTTTGGGTGGGATTTGAGAGTGAAGGACTTGAACACCTCTAGTGTTCTTGCTTTGCATCATTGCATAGTGTTGAGCTCTCCACCACGATTAGTTCGAGTGAGAGACCGTGAGCTTGTTACTCTTGGAGGGAGACCTCCTAGTTGGCTTGGCGGTTGGTGCTCCGGTGATCTCTTCAAGAAGATTGTGAAGAGGCCCGGCTTCTCCTTCGTGGAGCTTGTGAAGTGGTTGTGGAGCTTGCCATCTCCGGAGCGGAGGAAAAACTAACCATAAGGAAAGGGCCATTATCCTTCGTGGGTGTGGAGAATAGGGTGAGCCTTCGTGGCGCGGGGAATCCTTCGTGGGACCTCCACTCCTCCAAACGTGACGTACCTTCTTGCAAAGGAAGGGAACACGGGAATACATCCTCGTCTCCGCGTGCCTCGTTATTTCTATACCCGAGCTCTCTTTCCTTGTATAGCCATCGTGCTTGAAGTACATATATCTTGCTATCACTTGTGCTACATATATCTTGTGCCTATCTTGCTTAGCTCTAGTTGATATTGTTACACTTAGTTGAGCCTAGCATATTTAGGGTTTGTGCTTGTAAACTAAACGTTAGTTTAATTCCGCATTCCTACAAGACAAATCCGCAAGAGTTTTTAATTGCCTATTCACCCCCCTCTAGGCGACATCTCGATCTTTCAATTGGTATCAGAGCAAGGTCTCTCCTTGTTTAAGGCTTCACCGCCTTGAGAGTAAAGATGTCGGCTAGTATCTTAGTGCACAATGACACAATTATCTTTGTTGGCACAAATTATCTTTTGTGGCGAAATTGCTTGCTTTGCAAACTTCGGACCTTGTGTCCAAACATTGAGCAATTTCTAGATGTAGGTTTTCTCCTCCGATGGATCCTCAAAATCTATCTTTAGAGGATGAGAAAAACTTACATCTTGAAGCTCTAGTATCTAATGAGCTTTTATTCTCCTTGAGACCCGATTTTCGTAGGTTCTTGATATATATAAAGCGAAAGTCGTCTCATGAGATGTGGATCAAGCTTAAGAAATGTTTGGTGGATCCATTTCTCATTT
Organism: Lolium multiflorum; assembly: GCA_030979885.1. Lineage (NCBI taxonomy): Eukaryota > Viridiplantae > Streptophyta > Magnoliopsida > Poales > Poaceae > Lolium > Lolium multiflorum. The sequence goes on from CM061747.1 coordinate 193,135,646, forward strand.
GGTCGGTGGTGTCTCCGAGGAGCTCTCTTCTCCTTCACATCATGAAGAGCTCCAAGTTGCTTCCACCTCCGGCCGTGATGATATATCATCTACTTCCACTTCACCAACGTGTTGCAAGACACAAGGTAATGATATGGTGAGTGGTGAGGGAAATTGCAATGTTGATATTGTGCTCAATATTGATGACTCTTCATCTCTATCTCATTGCAATGCTTCCTCTTTGGACTTAAACACATCTAGCATTGAAAATAATCTACATGCTTGTGTTGATAGTCCTCGCATATCATGTGTAAATTGCTCACATAGATCCCATGATGATATGCTTGCCTTGTCTTGCTCCCATAATCAAAATGCTTCTATCTCCTCTAGTTGTTTGACTAACAATGTAGAGGAAACCGAACACTCTATGGATCAAGACATGTTTTCAAATGAGGATTCAAGAATTTCTTCATCTTCATCCTCCGGTATGCACATGTGCCTTATGGCAAATGGATCAAAGGTATCTCCTACTTTGACTCCTAACACTTCCTCTAATGATGAGAGTGATGATGATGATAATGATGAAGAATATAATATCTTGGTGCATAATATGGCAATGGTATATGCTTCTCTTCATGGTAATAAAGAAGCTCGTGCTAATCTCGAACACTCTATGGATACCTTGAGTAAATATAGGGAAACCATAGTGGAGTTGGAGTCCCATGTTGAAAATGGGGAAATGAGATTCACTCTCCTCAAGCATGAGCTAAAAGATGAGAAGCATACTAATTTTATGCTCACACAAAAATTTGAATCCTATATGCATGAAAATGAGAAAACTATTGTTGATGCTTGTGCTACTAACTCTAATTCTTGTGAAGCATCTACCTTAGAGGAGAATGTTGAGCTAAGGGCTCAACTAGAGTTGCTAACTAGCAATTATAGGGAATTGGAAGAAAGTCATAAAAAGCTCTCAAGCTCTCATGATGATCTTCTAATTTCCTATGATGGGCTAAAGTTAGCTCATGAGGCAAGTATCACTAAGGTAACATCTTGTGAGCCTCATATGGACATTAGCACAATCTCTACTACAAATGCTATATTGCCATGTGCTAGTCCTTGTAATCCATCTAGTCAAACTAGTAACACACCTTGTGTTGGATTACTTGCTTTGCCTCGTTGCTCTAACAATGAAGCTTCTACTTCCTCTAGTACTTGTATTTCTACTAACCATGTAGAGGAAATAAAAGAGCTCGAGGCCCAAGTCCTTTCTTTGAAGAAAGACTTGGAAAAGCGTCATGAAGGGAAATCCACACTTGACAAGATGCTAAGTGTGCAACAATCCCCCAATGACAAGAGTGGACTTGGATTCAACTCCAATAACAAGAACAAGTCCAAGAGCAAGAACAACAAGAAGAAGGGCCAAGACAAAGTCAATGATTCGGCCAAGTTGGTTTGCTTCAAGTGCAAGGTTAAAGGGCATCATGTTAGATCATGCCCATTGAAGAAAAAGAAGCACTTGAGTGAGAAACAACAAGGGAAACGGCCACAAGGTCAAGGTCAAGCTCATGCTCGACCTCAAGTTGAAGATAGGCCACTTTCCAAGAAGAATCAAGACGTTGTTCCCCAAGAGAAGAAATAAATAAAGAAGAGAAAGGGGAACACTTGCTACTTATGCCGTGAGAAGGGGCACTTTGCTTCCTCATGTTTAGGTAGTACCTTATCTAACCCTATAATTGTTGATGATGATTATTCTCTAGGGAAGGATAAGAATGGCAATGTGTTTGCCAAATTTGTTGGAACTCAAAGTGGCTTCAAGAAAAGAACCATTTGGGTTGCCAAGCCTATTGTGACTAACCTCTTAGGACCCAACTTGGTTGGGGACCAACAAGCTCAAACGTGATCAATAGGTGCATGTGGAGGTCATTGGAGACTTGGCTATTTCATGAAGAATTAAGGGATCTTCATATATTATATTTTGACCAAGCCAAGTCGTATGGATCATCATCTATATCTTATATCCAATGTTCCTCCTTGCGGTAACTTATACTTCAACTCTTCATATTCATTGTAAGTTACTTGCCCCTTTGCATGTTTGGTTTTGTATCAAATATGTGTTTGTATGTGTTGAGTCTTACTTGCCTATCTTGTGTATTCAAGTATGTTTGTTTGACTCATCATATACTTGTGTATTGTTTTGGGCCTAATGCATCTTGATGATATTTTATTTGGCTCTCTTTGAGTGATTAATGGAACATCCCATTTTGGGGGAGTGATATGCATTGTGCATCTCTCTTTCTATAAAATGTGTGTACATGGGTACCACCACTTAGTATTGATATTGCAAGATTATCTAGTCACTATGTGGTATGCCATACTCATGAGAAATTCAAATTCTAAATGTCCATTAATCATCTCTAGTTGAATTTTAGTTGCCTCTTGTTTAGAAGAAATGTTTTATCACATTATGGGGGAGTAATATGTTTTGTACATATCACAAGCCTAGAAAATGTGAACATATGAGGTTATGCCACTTAGAGTTGATGCTCTTAATTATCTTGTTCCTAGGTGGCAAGTTTGCTCAAACAAGCTCCACTTCTATTAAAAAGCTTTTATTGGCTCATCTTATGGATTCTTGTTTGAGTAAGAAATTCTTGGTACGGTTTTTCCTCAAATACATATCTCTATATCTTATTTGGGACACCGTTTGCTTCATGTTATTCTAATCATTGCCGTGCGTGATTGTTTGACTAGTTGAAGCTATCAAGAATCTTCATCCGTGCATAGTGTTTAATTCTATATACTTATCCTATGCCTTTTATTGTGAAGTTGATCCTTACTATCATTGTCAATTCACCACCGGAAATTATTTTCAATATAATCATTGTCTTTGACAATTGATAACCTTGTATGTGGTTGAATTCATGGATCATCTTCACCTTGGATTGCTTCTTATTTACTTATTTTATTTCCAAGAAATTAATCTTTGTTGCTCCCACGTGTCTTCTTTGTCCCGTTGAAAAAATCTTTGAAAAGATCAAGTGTTTGTTTTGGAAGACAAACCTTTTCCTTACGGTACATTGTGCCATTGTGAAAATTGTAGAGGGTTTGGTTTATTTGTTGGTACCTTGCTCTTTTGGGAGTTTGATATCTCATTCCTTCTTACATGCTCTATTTGTTGAATGAGATAAATCTTTGAGCATGTTTGCTTTATTTCATACTTTATGCTCAATGGTTTCTTCTTAGTTCATTTGTTGAACTTTGTTGAACAAATCTTTTGTGATTTGCGTCTTTGATATAATTTGGACAACAAATTTGTTTGGTCACACCTTTATGCCTTATTCAATTCATTTGGTGTTTTGTCCAAAGTATATCTTTCTTGGATCTTTAAAAGTCTTTGTGTGTGCTTATATGTAATTTATTTATATTTATAGCATGCTTTCTTTCTTCGATCCATTATATAGGGTATACTCCATCAAATCCTAAATGGCTAAGATGTGCATGAAATTCCAACTTCATTTATAAATATGCACATATTGATATGGAGTGTATCCTATATATTGTGGTTTGTCTAACCATGTTGGACCCAATAAGTTTGGGGACCAAGATGTACTTGAATAATGTTTTAGGTACATTGGAGATGCAATGGAGGCTTGTCTCATCTATAAGGAAGGTGTTGTCACCATGTGAGAATTGGAGTCAAGCTAGGATGTTCGATGAACTCTTATCTACTACATCATGCCATTGCTATCTTGGTAACAAGTATCTCATTCATGCATACTCCTATAGCATCCAACCTCTTGCACGTAGGTTGCACCTTGGCATGAAATTATTTATTTCGAAAATATTGCGGTTCTTGAAAAAAATTCCTTTTAAAAGAAAACTTCTTATTAAAAATTTGAGTAATTTGAGAAGATGCATATGATAGGAATATATATATCATGTTTATGATTCACCTATCTCAAATATGCCCTCTAGCAATTTATTGCATATCAATTCCTCAAAAAGCTCTTATGTGCAATTTTGATGAAATTGCGAAGTAAATCCATATTTGTGATTGATGCGCGTAGATGTACACGTCCGTTGGGAACCCCAAGAGGAAGGTATGATGCGCACAGTGGCAAGTTTTCCCTCAGAAAGAAACCAAGGTTATCAAACCAGTAGGAGCCAAGAAGCACGTGAAGGTTGTTGGTGGAGGAATGTAGTGCGGCGCAACACCAGTGAAACCGGCGCCAACGTGGAACCTGCACAACACAATCAAAGTACTTTGCCCCAACGTAACAGTGAGGTTGTCAATCTCACCGGCTTGCTGAAAACAAAGGATTAAGCGTATCGAGTGAAAGATGGTGTTTGTTTGCAAAGAACATAAAAGCAGTAGAATGTATTCAGATGTAAAAGAATGGACCGGGGTCCACAGTTCACTAGTGGTGTCTCTCCAATAAGATAACTAGCATGCTGGGTGAACAAATTACAAGCAATAAAGATTCAATACATATCAACGATGATTACTATGTGATTTAATCGGGCATTACGACAAAGTACATAGACCGCTATCCAGCATGCATCTATGTCTAAATAATCCACCTTCAGTTATCATCCGAACCCCTTCCGGTATTAAGTTGTAAACAACAGATAATTGCATTAAGTATGGTGCGTAATGTAATCAACACAAATATCCTTAGACAAAGCATCAATGTTTTATCCCTAGTAGCAATAGCACATCCACAACCTTAGAACTTTCTGTCACTGTCCCAGATTTAATGGAGGCATGAACCCACTATCGAGCATAATTACCCCCTCTTGGAGTTACAAGTATCAACTTGGCCAGAGCCTCTACTAGCAACGGAGAGCATGCAAGAACATAAACAACACATATATGATAGATTGATAATCAACTTAACATAATATTCTATATTCATCGGATCTCGCCAAACACAACATGTAGCATTACAAATAGATGATCTTGATCATGTTAGGCAGCTCACAAGATCTATAACAATGATAGCACAAGCGGAGAAGACAACCATGTAGCTACTGCTATGGACCCATAGTCCAAGGATGAACTACTCACGCATCAATCCGGAGGCGGGCATGATGATGTAGAGCCCCTCCGGTGATGATTCCCCTCTCCGGCAGGGTGCCGGAGGCGATCTCCTGAATCCCGAGATGGGATTCGACGGCGGCGTCTCTGGAAGGTTTTCCGTATCGTGGCTCTCGGTACAGGGGTTTCGCGACGGAGGCTTTAAGTAGGCGGAAGGGTAGGTCAAAGGGCGGCACGAGGGGGCCACACACCAGGCCGGCGCGGCCAGGGCTTGGGCCACGCCGCCTTGGTGTGTCCCCACCTTGTGGCCCCACTTCGTCTCCCTTTCGGTCTTCTGGAAGCTTCGTGTAAAAATAGGACCCTGGGCGTTGATTTCGTCCAATTCCGAGAATATTTACTTACTAGGATTTCTGAAACCAAAAACAGCAGAAAACAGCAACTGGCGCTTCGACATCTTGTTAATAGGTTAGTGCCGGAAAATGTAAAGTAATGATGTAAAGTATGTATAAATCACTCAAGTATTGTAATAAAAGTAGCATGGAACATAAGAAATTATAGATACGTTTGAGACGTATCAAGCATCCCCAAGCTTAGTTCCTACTCGTCCTCGAGTAGGTAAACGATAACACAAATAATTTCTGAAGTGACATGCTACCAACATAATCTTGAACAACATTATTGTAAAGCATATGAGATGAATGGAGTGATCTGAACAAAAGATTGCTAACAAAGATAATGACTAAGCAAATGAATCATATAGGAAAACTTTTCATGAATAGTACTTTCAAGACAAGTATCAATAAGACTTGTATAAGAGATAACTCATAAGCAATAAATTCTAAGTAGAATGCATTGAAGCAACACAAAGGATGATTAAGTTTCAGCGAATGCTTTCAACTTGTAACATGTATATCTCATGGATATTTGTCAACATAGAGTAATATAACAGGTGCAATAAGTAAACATGTAAGAATTAATGCACACAGTTAACACAAGTGTTTGCTTCTAAGATAGAAAGAAGTGGGTAAACTGACTCAACATAAAGTAAAAGATTGGCCCTTCGCAGAGGGAAGCATTGATTACTATTTTTGTGCTAGAGCTTTTGTTTTGAAAACATAGAAACAATTTTGTCAACGGTAGTAATAATTCATATGTGCTATGCATAATACTTCCTACAAGTTGCATGTCTCATGCATAGAGTACTAATAGTGCTCGCACCTTGTCCTACTTAGCTCGGAAACACGGATTCTCATCGCATAACATATGTTTCAACCAAGTGTCACAAAGGGGTACCTCTATGTGCCTGTACAAGTGTCTAAGGAGAAAACACGCATTGGATTTCTCGCTTTTGATTATTCTCAACTTAGACATCCATACCGGGACAACATAGACAACAGATAATGGACTCCTCTTTTAATGCTTAAGCATTCAACAACAGATTAATATTCTCATAAGAGATTGAGGTTGTATGTCCAAACTGAAACTTCCACCATGATACATGGCTTTAGTTAGCGGCCCAATGTTTTCTCTAACATATGCATACTCAAACCATTTGATCTTGAAGTCCACTTACTTCGGACAAGACGAACATGCATAGCATCTCACATGATATCCAACAAAGATAAAGTTGATGGCGTCCCCAGAAAACATGGTTACCGCTCAACAAGCAACTTATAAGAATTAAGACACATAACTACATATTCATCACCACAATAGTTTTTAAGCTATTTGTCCCATGAGCTATATATTGTAAAGGTAGAGGAATGAAATTTTAAAGGTAGCACTCAAGTAATTTACTTTGGAATGGCAAGAAATACCACATAATAGGTAGATATGGTGGACACAAATGGCATGGAGTTTGGCTCAAGGTGTTTGGATGCACGAGAAGCATTTCCTCTCAGTACAAGGTTTGGGCTAGCAAGGTTGTTTGAAGCAAACACAAGTATGAACAGGTACAACAAAACTCACACAAGAACATATTGCAAGCATTATAAGGCTCTACACTGTCTTCCTTGTTGTTCAAACACTTTACCCGAAAATATCTAGACTTAGAGAGATCAATCATGCAAACCAAATTAAACAAGCTCTACAGTAGTTCTTCATTAATAGATTAAACTACATGATGCAAGAGCTTAAACATGATCTATGAGAGCTCAAACAATTGCCAAATTTACCAAACCATATGCAGCATTTTCCAATTCCAACCAAATAGCAATCTAACGAAGCAATGAGCTTTCGCCATGAACATTAAAGCACAATTAAGAACACAAGTGTTCCATAAGAAAAAGCGGAGCGTAATATCTCCAATATAAGAATGGCGGGATCCAACTTTATTCAAAATAAAACAAAAATAAAAACAAACCGACGCTCCAAGTAAAGAACATAAGAATGTGATAGAATAAAAATATAGTTTCACTAGAAGTGACCTGATAATGTAGTCGATGAAGAAGGGGATGCCTTGGGCATCCCCAAGCTTAGATGCTTGAGTCTTCTTAAAATATGCAGGGATGAACCACCGGGGCATCCCCAAGCTCAGACCTTTCACTCTTCTTGATCATAGTATATCATCCTCTTCTCTTGACCCTTGAAAACTTCCTTCACACAAATTTCAAGCAAACTCATGAGAGGGTTAGTGCATAACCAAAATTCACATATTCAGAGGTGACACAATCATTCTTAACACTTCTGGACATTGCACAAAGCTTCTGAAAGTTAATGGAACAAAGAAACTCATTCAACATAGCAAAAGCGGCAATGCGAAATAAAAGACAGAATCTGTCAAAAACAGAACAGTCCGTAAAGATGCATCTGGACTGGGCACTTAACTTGCTCAAATGGAAAAACTCAAAACTAATGAAAGTTGCGTACATATCTGAGGATCACGCTTGTAAATGTGGAGATTTTTTCGAATTTTTTACAGAGACTTATGCCAGAATTAGTGACAGACAGCAATGCTGTTTCTGCGCAGCGATCCCAAATATAACATCAACTTTAGCATAGAAACTTTACTTGGCACAAAAACATGATAAGGATAGGTTGCTACAGTAGTAAACAACTTCCAAGACTCAACAATACAGTAAATAAAATAAAACATGGGTTATCTCCCAAGAAGTGCTTTTCTTTAACGCCTTTCAGCTAGGCGCAGAAAGTGCAAATCAAGTAACATCAAAAGATGAAGCATCAACATCATTATTTTTCTTGCAAACCCAACTTGTTGCAGAGGGTATTTTAGGTGCTCCATTATCTAAATTTTCTATGGTGGTGCTAGGGGTTTTAGCAATTTTAGGCCTATAATAATTCTTTTGTTTAGGCACCTTAGAGGCATACATGAATTTTTGCTCTTTACCCACATAAGCTTTCTCCTTATACTTGAGAGAAGAAAAGGTTGAACCCAAGGTTCCCATAGCTTTTTCAAGTTCATCAATCCTATTGGTTTGATTATCCTGGACAACACAAGTTCCTAGGACACTAATTCTTTCATCAATTCCTCCTAGGGATTTATCAAGTTCATCAGTTTTATCAAGTAGCATTCCCAATTTAGTTTCAACACTTGGAAATTTTTCTCTATGGTTTCCAATTTTTTCATAACATCCTCAAGAGAGATTTCAATTTTAACTTCATTAACAGGTGGTATTCCAACTAGACTCTCAATGATGCAACTAGCTTCTAAAGCGGGAGTACCTAGGAAATTACCTCCCGAAAGAGTATCAAGAACATACCTATTCCAACTAGATAAACCAACATAAAAGTTCCTAAGAAGGATAGTGGTGGAGTGTTTCTTAATGCACCTATGATGAGCATTACTAATTCTGTACCAAGCATCTTTAAAACTTTCTCCACCTTGTTGCTTAAAAGAACGAACTTCAACTTCAGGATTACTCATGATAACAATAGTAAAAATAACTAAGCAAATAAAGTAAAGACAAGTAACTAATTTTTTGTGTTTTTGATATAGAGAACAAGACAGTAAATAAAGTAAAGCTAGCAACTAATTTTTTTGTGTTTTGTTTAAGTGCAGCAAACAAAGTAGTAAATAAAATAAAGCAAGACAAAAACAAAGTAAAGAGATTGGAAGTGGAGACTCCCCTTGCAGCGTGTCTTGATCTCCCAAACGGCGCGGAAAAAGTCGCTTGATGCGCGTAGATGTACACGTCCGTTGGGAACCCCAAGAGGAAGGTATGATGCGCACGGCAAGTTTTCCCTCGAAAGAAACCAAGGTTATCGAACCAGTAGGAGCCAAGAAGCACGTGAAGGTTGTTGGTGGAGGAATGTAGTGCGGCGCAACACCAGTGAAACCGGCGCCAACGTGGAACCTGCACAACACAATCAAAGTACTTTGCCCCAACGTAACGTGAGGTTGTCAATCTCACTTGCTGAAAACAAAGGATTAAGCGTATCGGAAGATGGTGTTTGTTTGCAAAGAACAGTAAAACAGTAGAATGTATTCAAATGTAAAAGAATGGACCGGGGTCCACAATTCACTAGTGGTGTCTCTCCAATAAGATAACTAGCATGCTTGGGTGAACAAATTGACAAATAAAGATTCAATACATATCAACGATGATTACTATGTGATTTAATCGGGGCATTACGACAAAGTACATAGACCGCTATCCAGCATGCATCTATGCCTAAATAATCCACCTTCAGGTTATCATCCGAACCCCTTCCGGTATTAAGTTGTAAACAACGATAATTGCATTAAGTATGGTGCGTAATGTAATCAACACAAATATCCTTAGACAAATCATCAATGTTTTATCCCTAGTAGCAACGGCACATCCACAACCTTAGAACTTTCTGTCACTGTCCCGATTTAATGGAGGCATGAACCCACTATCGAGCATAATTACCCCCTCTTGGAGTTACAAGTATCAACTTGGCCGAGCCTCTACTAGCAACGGAGAGCACTAAGAACATAAACAACACATATATGATAGATTGATAATCAACTTAACATAATATTCTATATTCATCGGATCTCGCCAAACACAACATGTAGCATTACAAATAGATGATCTTGATCATGTTAGGCAGCTCACAAGATCTATAACAATGATAGCACAAGCGAGAAGACAACCATGTAGCTACTGCTATGGACCCATAGTCCAAGGATGAACTACTCACGCATCAATCCGGAGGCGGGCATGATGATGTAGAGCCCCTCCGGTGATGATTCCCCTCTCCGGCAGGTGCCGAGGCGATCTCCTGAATCCCCGAGATGGGATTCGCGACGACGGCGTCTCTGGAAGGTTTTCCGTATCGTGGCTCTCGGTACAGGGGGTTTCGCGACGGAGGCTTTAAGTAGGCGGAAGGGTAGGTCAAAGGGCGGCACGAGGGGGCCACACACCAGGCCGGCGCGGACAGGGCTTGGGCCGCGCCGCCTTGGTGTGTCCCCACCTCGTGGCCCCACTTCGTCTCCCTTTCGGTCTTCTGGAAGCTTAGTGTAAAAATAGGACCCTAGGCGTTGATTTCGTCCAATTCCGAGAATATTTCCTTACTAGGATTTCTGAAACCAAAAACAGCAGAAAACATCAACTGGCGCTTCGGCATCTTGTTAATAGGTTAGTGCCGGAAAATGTAAAATAATGCTGTAAAGTATGTATAAATCACTCAAGTATTGTAATAAAAGTAGCATGGAACATAAGAAATTATAGATACGTTTGAGACGTATCAAGCATCCCCAGCTTAGTTCCTACTCGTCCTCGAGTAGGTAAACGATAACACAAATAATTTCTGAAGTGAATGCTACCAACATAATCTTGATCAACATTATTGTAAAGCATATGAGATGAATGGAGTGATCTGAACAAAAGATTGCTAACAAAGATAATGACTAAGCAAATGAATCATATAGCAAAACTTTTCATGAATAGTACTTTCAAGACAAGTATCAATAAGACTTGTATAAGAGATAACTCATAAGCAATAAATTCTAAGTAGAATGCATTGAAGCAACACAAAGGATGATTAAGTTTCAGCGAATGCTTTCAACTTGTAACATGTATATCTCATGGATATTTGTCAACATAGAGTAATATAACAGGTGCAATAAGTAAACATGTAAGAATTAATGCACACAGTTAACACAAGTGTTTGCTTCTAAGATAGAAAGAAGTGGGTAAACTGACTCAACATAAAGTAAAAGATTGGCCCTTCGAGAGGGAAGCATCGATTACTATTTTTGTGCTAGAGCTTTTGTTTTGAAAACATAGAAACAATTTTGTCAACGGTAGTAATAATTCATATGTGCTATGCATAATACTTCCTACAAGTTGCATGTCTCATGCATAGAGTACTAATAGTGCTCGCACCTTGTCCTACTTAGCTCGGAAACACGGATTCTCATCGCATAACATATGTTTCAACCAAGTGTCACAAAGGGGTACCTCTATGCCGCTGTACAAGTGTCTAAGGAGAAAACACGCATTGGATTTCTCGCTTTTGATTATTCTCAACTTAGACATCCATACCGGGACAACATAGACAACAGATAATGGACTCCTCTTTTAATGCTTAAGCATTCAACAACAGTTAATATTCTCATAAGAGATTGAGGTTGTATGTCCAACTGAAACTTCCACCATGATACATGGCTTTAGTTAGTGGCCCAATGTTTTCTCTAACATATGCATACTCAAACCATTTGATCTTGAAGTCCACTTACTTCGGACAAGACGAACATGCATAGCATCTCACATGATATCCAACAAAGATAAAGTTGATGGCGTCCCCAGAAAACATGGTTACCGCTCAACAAGCAACTTATAAGAATTAAGACACATAACTACATATTCATCACCACAATAGTTTTTAAGCTATTTTTCCCATGAGCTATATATTGTAAAGGTAGAGGAATGAAATTTTAAAGGTAGCACTCAAGTAATTTACTTTGGAATGGCAAGAAATACCACATAATAGGTAGATATGGTGGACACAAATGGCATGGAGTTTGGCTCAAGGTGTTTGGATGCACGAGAAGCATTTCCTCTCAGTACAAGGTTTGGGCTAGCAAGGTTGTTTGAAGCAAACACAAGTATGAACAGGTACAACAAAACTCACACAAGAACATATTGCAAGCATTATAAGGCTCTACACTGTCTTCCTTGTTGTTCAAACACTTTACCCGAAAATATCTAGACTTAGAGAGATCAATCATGCAAACCAAATTAAACAAGCTCTACGTAGTTCTTCATTAATAGATTAAACTACATGATGCAAGAGCTTAAACATGATCTATGAGAGCTCAAACAATTGCCAAATTTACCAAACCATATGCAGCATTTTCCAATTCCAACCAAATAGCAATCTAACGAAGCAATGAGCTTTCGCCATGAACATTAAAGCACAATTAAGAACACAAGTGTTCTATAAGAAAAAGCGGAGCGTAATATCTCCAATATAAGAATGGCGGGATCCAACTTTATTCAAAACAAAACAAAAATAAAAACAAACCGACGCTCCAAGTAAAGAACATAAGAATGTGACGGAATAAAAATATAGTTTCACTAGAAGTGACACGATAATGTTGTCGATGAAGAAGGGGATGCCTTGGGCATCCCAAGCTTAGATGCTTGAGTCTTCTTAAAATATGCAGGGATGAACCAGGGGCATCCCCAAGCTGACCTTTCACTCTTCTTGATCATAGTATATCATCCTCTTCTCTTGACCCTTAAAAACTTCCTTCACACAAATTTCAAGCAAACTCATGAGAGGGTTAGTGCATAACCACAAATTCACATATTCAGAGGTGACACAATCATTCTTAACACTTGGACATTGCACAAAGCTTATGAAAGTTAATGGAACAAAGAAACTCATTCAACATAGCAAAAACGGCAATGCGAAATAAAAGACAGAATCTGTCAAAAACAGAACAGTCCGTAAAGATGCATCTGGACTGGGCACTTAACTTGCTCAAATGGAAAAACTCAAAAATATTTAAAGTTGCGTACAAATCTGAGGATCACGCTCGTAAATTTGCAGATTTTTAATTTTTGAGACTTATGCCGAATTCGTGAGACACCAATCTGTTTCTGCGCAGCGATCCCAAATATAACATCAACTTTAGCATAGAAACTTTACTTGGCACAAAAACATGACAAGGAGAGGTTGATACAGTAGTAAACAACTTCCAAGACTCAAAAATACAGTAAATAAAATAAAACATGGGTTATCTCCCAAGAAGTGCTTTTCTTTAACGCCTTTCAGCTAGGCGCAGAAAGTGCAAATCAAGTAACATCAAAAGATGAAGCATCAACATCATTATTTTTCTTGCAAACACAACTTGTTGCAGAGGGTACTTTAGGTGCTCCATTATCTAAATTTTCTATGGTGGTGCTAGGGGTTTTAGCAATTTTAGGCCTATAATAATTCTTTTGTTTAGGCACCTTAGAGGCATACATGAATTTTTGCTCTTTACCCACATAAGCTTTCTCCTTATACTTGAGAGAAGAAAAGGTTGAACCCAAGGTTCCCATAGCTTTTTCAAGTTCATCAATCCTATTGGTTTGATTATCATGGACAACACAAGTTCCTAGGACACTAATTCTTTCATCAATTTCTCCTAGGGATTTATCAAGTTCATCAGTTTTATCAAGTAGCATTCCCAATTTAGTTTCAACACTTGGAAAAATTTTCTCTATGGTTTCCAATTTTTTCATAACATCCTCAAGAGAGATTTCAATTTTAACTTCATTAACGGGTGGTATTCCAACTAGACTCTCAATGATGCAACTAGCTTCTAAAGCGGGAGTACCTAGGAAATTACCTCCCGAAAGAGTATCAAGAACATACCTATTCCAACTAGATAAACCAACATAAAAGTTCCTAAGAAGGATAGTGGTGGAGTGTTTCTTAATGCACCTATGATGAGCATTACTAATTCTGTACCAAGCATCTTTAAAACTTTCTCCACCTTGTTGCTTAAAAGAACGAACTTCAACTTCAGGATTACTCATGATAACAATAGTAAAAGTAACTAAGCAAATAAAGTAAAGACAAGTAACTAATTTTTTTGTGTTTTTGATATAGAGAACAAGACAGTAAATAAAGTAAAGCTAGCAACTAATTTTGTGTGTGTTTTGTTTAAGTGCAACAAACAAAGTAGTAAATAAAATAAAGCAAGACAAAAACAAAGTAAAGAGATTGGAAGTGGACACTCCCCTTGCGCGTGTCTTGATCTCCCCAACGGCGCCAGAAAAAGTCGCTTGATGCGCGTAGATGTACACGTCCGTTGGGAACCCCAAGAGGAAGGTATGATGCGCACAGCGACAAGTTTTCCCTCGAGAAAGAAACCAAGGTTATCGAACCAGTAGGAGCCAAGAAGCACGTGAAGGTTGTTGGTGGAGGAATGTAGTGCGGCGCAACACCAATGAAACCGGCGCCAACGTGGAACCTGCACAACACAATCAATGTACTTTGTTCCAACGTAACAGTGAGGTTGTCAATCTCACCGGCTTGCTGAAAACAAAGGATTAAGCGTATCGAGTGGAAGATGGTGTTTGTTTGCAAAGAACAGTAAAATAGAATGTATTCAGATGTAAAAGAATGGACCGGGGTCCACAGTTCACTAGTGGTGTCTCTCCAATAAGATAACTAGCATGCTGGGTGAAAAAATTATAGGCGAGCAATTGACAAATAAAGATTCAATACATATCAACGATGATTACTATGTGATTTAATCAGGGCATTACGACAAAGTACATAGACCGCTATCCAGCATGCATCTATGCCTAAATAATCCACCTTCGGGTTATCATCCGAACCCCTTCCGGTATTAAGTTGTAAACAATAGATAATTGCATTAAGTATGGTGTGTAATGTAATCAACACAAATATCCTTAGACAAAGCATCAATGTTTTATCCCTAGTAGCAACAGCACATCCACAACCTTAGAACTTTCTGTCACTGTCCCAGATTTAATGGAGGCATGAACCCACTATCGAGCATAATTACCCCCTCTTGGAGTTACAAGTATCAACTTGGCCAGAGCCTCTACTAGCAACGGAGAGCATGCAAGAACATAAACAACACATATATGATAGATTGATAATCAACTTAACATAATATTCTATATTCATCGGATCTCGCCAAACACAACATGTAGCATTACAAATAGATGATCTTGATCATGTTAGGCAACTCACATGATCTATAACAATGATAGCACAAGCGGAGAAGACAACCATCTAGCTACTGCTATGGACCCATAGTCCAAGGATGAACACTCATCAATCCGGAGACGGGCATGATGATGTAGAGCCCTCCGGTGATGATTCCCTCTCCGGCAGTGCCGGGCGATCTCCTGACCCCCGAGATGGGATTCGCGGCGGCGGCGTCTGGAAGGTTTTCCGTATCGTGGCTCTCGGTACAGGGGGTTTCGTGACGGAGGCTTTAAGTAGGCGGAAGGGTAGGTCAAGGGCGGCACAAGGGGCCACACCATGGCGCGCGGGGCTTGGGCCGCGCCGCCTTGGTGTGTCCCCACCTCGTGGCCCCACTTCGTCTCCCTTTTGGTCTTGGAAGCTTCGTGTAAAAATAGGACCCTGGGCGTTGATTTCGTCCAATTCAGAATATTTCCTTACTAGGATTTCTGAAACCAAAAACAGAGAAAACTGGCGCTTCGCCATCTTGTTAATAGGTTAGTGGGAAAATGTAAAATAATGCTGTAAAGTATGTATAAATCACTCAAGTATTGTAATAAAAGTAGCATGGAACATAAGAAATTATAGATACGTTTGAGACGTATCAGTGATACTTGTTGCCTCTCTCAAAATATTCCAACTAGCTTTACTTCCCTTATTGTTAGTTGTGATGTTTTTGAGATTCTCTTGGTTGAAGCTCATTTATATACCATAAGTGAAAATTGGAAGCCATAGGCTATATATGCTTTTTAAGCAAAAATTCTTGGTATATTTTATGACTTCATCTTGGATATCTTGTCTTATTTATTTTGTTAACATCTTGTGTGTACATGTTTCTTTACGAATCACTATGTCCACTTTAGAAACTTATATACATGAGAGCGTTAATCCATCATCTTGATATCCTCGTTCTTTGCCAACCATCTTTTACCCTTTTGTTTTTAGTGGTGTTGGTAAAGAAAATTTATGAGTGCTTGGTCTACTTGTTTTCCTTCATGCACTCATATCTCGTAATTATTGGACTCAAGTTATTCTTGATAAGCATATTATCTTTACCTTGGTTGTGTTCTAAATGATATAGAGGGAGTGAGGATTCCATGTTTATGCATATTGTATTCAATTGCAAACATTATAAATTATGCACGAACCTTGGGGAGCTTCCTTATTTTTTTATTTTAGAGCACTATATCTCTCTTATCATGATATCTTTGTTCGTCCAATTGGATCCTTCATTGCTTGCTTTATTTGGTAAAACTTCCTTCACCATGTTATCCTTGTGCAATCTTTGATCCTCAATATAGTTTGACTTCCTTCAAGTATTCATCATTGGATATGTGCATTTGATTCCACTCAAATTATGAGAAGTGCACACCTTGGGGAGGAACTCACATTATATTGGTCTTCTAAATTTTTCACCCATTTTGGCACTCGATGCCAATGGGGGAGAAGTTTAGAGGGTTTAAGGGAACGGTTTTATACTTAAGTTGTGCTTAAGTGTTTTGCCTCTCATGCATTTCATATTTATATGTCTTGCATGGTTGTATATATATAGTGGAAATTGTCCCAAAGGTTAATCTTGACAATGTATGCAATGAATTCATGTTCATCACACGTGCATACATTGTGGGGGAGTTTTCTCTATATATATTGGTTCTACTCACATCCCTTGCATTTGTTGTAGTTGTGTGAGTAGAGCCGGTTTTGATATGGGCTAGTAGCTTTGTGTTACTTGACCATATCAAATAAAACCTCTTGTATACAACTTATTCTCGGATAAGTTGCGTACTTGTTTCTAATATTCATTATATAAACCCTCTTATTGTGTTTGTCATCAATTACCAAAATGGGGGAGATTGTAAGGGTATATTGCCCCTATGTGTGGTTTTGGTAATTAATGACAACCCCTATGGACTAATGTTTTCATTGAGTTTATATGAAGGAATATTCCATAGGTACAACTTGTACTCCATGTGTTGGATTCAAGTATGGATGCCATGAAGATAAATATATACCTTGTGTATTGGCATCAAGATCATCGGTTTGAAGATAAATATGTGATATGATCAACGAGAAGAAATGAAGATGGAGTTCTGTTATCACCCGATTTTGGCCAAATCAGGAGATGGGCCGTAAGTGAAGATGGGCTTGAAGGACGTACACGTGGAGCATCTTCGAAGCGGCCTTGCGCTAAGAGTTTGGGCTAAATCGCCCGTGTATCTGTAATTTAGTAGATCGTATTGTGTTTAGAATTAACAGATAGAGTCTGGCCCGTGCACGGTTAGGTGCACGCCTCAATTAGAAAGTCCCTTGGACTATAAATATGTATCTAGGGTTATCGGAAAAGGAGGACAATCACGTTCACAACAAACACAAATCGGGCGCATCACCACCCCTTTCTTCGAGGGTTTCTTCCGGGTAAGCATCATGCTGCCTAGATCGCATCTTGCGATCTAGGCAGTACACGTTATTCGTCTACCTTGTGCTGCTCGTGCTGAAGCGTTGTTGATGGCGAGCAGCACTATTTATCCTTAGGTGTTTAGGGGCTTGCATTGGTGCTTTCTCGTGCATACATGCGTGGCAATGCCGTCCTCGACACCTAGCTGCCCTTACACCTATATGGGTGTAAGGGCAGCATCTTGCTTGTTCGTTACTTAGTAGATCCGATCTATTATAGTTGCTCCTTGCTCCGCAGGGATTAGTTTAATATCTGCATAGTTAGGCCTTATGATGGGGTCGGACGATCCGGTAGCGCGTTAGGTGTTGTTTACCGTCCACAAAGGGATGTTCCGGGAATCAACGTTATGTTGGTTTTTAGGCCTCTCGTAGGGGTAGTTTGCATCATCTTTCGTATCTGCTGGGCCCGATCACACGTAGGACGTTCGGTTATGCGGTGAAAACCCTAAACTGTCGTAGATCGCTTTAGCTTTGTTTTGATCAAGCAGGATCCCATGTCATTGCAAATCCAACGTGAACCATGGGGCGATCGGCTCTTTGAGCCGATCCACAGGGCAACCTGAGAGCCGATAGGGCTCGTATTTAATGTTTACGTGTCTACCATGCAGGAACAATCGAAGCACTCTAACACCTTCTGATCGGGTCTAGGTCAGGTGGCACGCCCTAGCAACCGCCGGGACGTGGCTGGAAGACTTGCGGGACGACGCGAGGTGCCAGGGTCCACTAAGCGGCCTTGGGAGCCTCCAGGCTCTTCGTGTTGCTTAACCATTGCCCGCCGGTGGGTTTTGGCAGGTAACACATTCTGGCACGCCCGGTGGGACATCTTCTGCAACATCCACGTCAACACCGCACCGAGATGGCAGAGGAACAGATCACATACGAGGATCTCCCTGAACACAAGAAGAAGTACGATGAGCTGAAGGCCATCGTTGATGCCGAACTCATCGGCTCCTTTGAGAAGACCCGTTTGCACGGCATCAGGTTCAAAGGATTCACACCACAAGGCGTCCTCGACGGGTTGGATCTGTCTCTCCCTTCAGAGGAACGTACCAGAGCCCTGCGATAGGAGATCAACTACGTGGTGGCCCATTCGCTGCATCGGCATTGAGAGCCTGGTAAATTCGTTGGAGCGCGCTCCCGGGTGGTGCAAGAGATCATGAGGTACCAGTACTCCCCTTCAGGACCTGCTCTAGGGACTCACCAGGGAGAGTGCAACTCCACCCAGGCCACCATTGCCGTGCGCGATGGCAGCTCCAAGCAACAAGGTTCGCCGGCATACGTTGTCTACAAGGTTGGAGGTGATCCGGCGACTATCAGTTCTTATGGGAGCCGCCCAAGGAGATCCCGCACGGATACGTGTGCACGTTTGTGCCGGACTGCAACAACTGGACCAGCGATCCAGGCTCCGACAGGAGGATTGCCGGAGCAGGAGCAATTGTTCCGGCGGGAGGAACGGCTGCAGCAATGGGGAGTTGGGTGCAGACGCTGAGAAACAGGCATGGCTAACCAAGTATGCCACGCACCAATTCATGACAGCTCAGTTGCTACGTCCTCCACCGCGGATCAGATCAGTGCGGTCTGAGAGATCAGTTCGGCATCCTGCCGAAGAAGAAGATAATCGGCTATTCCAAGCCGTACCCCAATGAGTTTGACCTGATCCCACTACCACCTAAGTACCGGCTCCCGGACTTCACCAAGTTCGGTGGGTCAGAAGGGTCTAGCTCAATCGAGCACGTGAGCCGATATTTGGCCCAGCTGGGCATGGTTTCGGCATCGGATCAGCTGCGGGTGAGGTTCTTTTCGCAGTCCCTCACCGGTCCAGCTTTTGGATGGTACACCTCGTTGCAGCCAAATTCAGTACGATCATGGAAGCAGCTAGAGGAACAGTTTCACACGCAATATCATTCAGAAGCTACCGAGTGGCATTGCCGAACTAGCACAGGTTCGGCAAAAGCGAGGAGAGACAGTGTCTGAATACATTCAGCGTTTCAGTGAAGAACCGTTGTTCGGTCCACTTCGCGAAAGCGAGTAGACGTGGCAGGCACGGCGTCGTTCAAGGATCTGACGTTCCAAGTAGAGTACAACTCGCTGGCGCACATGGTCCAGAGACTGACCTTATATGAACAACGCCATCCAGAACTATACCAAGACAAGTTCAAGCGCGCGATAAGCCTGGTCAATGCTGATGAGGATGAAGATTCTGCGGAAGACCAGGAAGTCGCAGTAGCCGAATGGACTCGGACGGCAAGCTGTGTCCTGCAAATGGGTGAACCCACCGGGGCCTCCAAGAGGGTTTGGCTTCGACGTGAGCAAGCTGAACAGATCTTCGATCTGCTGAAAGAGAAACGATTGAAGCTACCAAGGCCACAAGATCCCCACGGCACAAGAGATGAACAAAAGGCCATACGCAAATGGCATCATACGTTCACGCACGCCACCAACGACTGCAAAGTATTGCGCGCACAAATTCAGATGGCGATAGAATCGGCCGATTAACTTTCGGACAGTTTGCCATGAAGGTAGACATGCGTCCGTTTCCGGACGTCAACATGGTGGATCTAAGCCACTCCATAAGGGAGCCAGGGTTCTCTTTCGATGTCAATATGGCTGGGCTTGTGGGCCGCCGTGGCAAAGATAAACCAGAGAGCAGCCACTCTCGTGGCAAAGATAAAGAGGAGGCCGTTCCACGCGACCGGCCCCAGGATGATGACAGACGATACCTAACCGAGGAGGAGGTGAGGAGCATACGGTATCAACGCCCGTATCCGTGCATCTCCTCAACAAATACGAGCAGCGATACGACCGACGTCGACGCGAAAGACGACGAAAGATATCGTCGGTCGGATGCGGACCGGAAGGTATCGTCGCACGCGAAATAACGACGGGTACGAGCTTCACGCTAGAGAGAGGTCAAGGGAGCAAGACAACATGGATAAGCACTGGGCTGTCCTTTCTTCAAACATTGCTGGGACTCAGATTGAGCCGATTGCCAACAATCGAGAACTGCCAGAATGCAAGCAGCAAAGGAGGAAGACAAATGAAGTCTCGTGTTCGAGCGTCTAGGGCCTCTCCCACCTCATAACAAGCAAGCTGAGTCATCTCAAGAAGAAGACTTTGAGGAGTCAGATGGAGAAGAAGATAGGTATCACCGACCAAGATGGTGCCCGATGGACTCAGCCATTCTCGAGCGTGGTGCAGGCCAGCTGATTGGAAGAAGTCGAGGCACGATGCACACGTTACGCGCGGCCCGATCTGGCCGCGAAAATTCAGCAAACAATGGAGACAAGCGCGCCCGCCAAAGAAAGTATGGCGCCCTAAACGAGACGGAAAGCCGATGCAGGCATCGGATGCCGACGTCAGAGGCATCGGCTGATACAAACATGGTATCCGTGATCCGGACGGAGTAGCAGGTCCAAGACATTGGACGTACGTGGCAAGGCCGATCCCTGAGATCGGCCCTCAAAAAATGAAGAGCAAAGGATCTTATCTCCGCATGCCACGTAGCTACAGTGGAAATACGAGAAGTTGCAAACCATCGTCAAGCATTGCAATGAAAAGGAGGCGATTCCCGCAATCGGCCAAAATTATCCTCGACACACGCTTTGTCTATGTTCAGCATTGATCCGACGGATGCAGAAGAGCCGATACCATCAAGTACTTGACAGAATCGGCTCGGGAGGCACATAGATGGACAAAACACGAGGGTACAAAGCTTGGAGTGGATGTCAAATGCCCAGCAGAACAGCTCAAGTATGGGGTCGGCCAATAATAATAAAAAAACGAAAATACAGAAAATTTTGGGCACAGCCGATGCGTAGACATCGACTTAAGAATTCAAAGCCGATGCACGTCCATCGACTCAAGGGATACAACTGTTACAAGCGGAAGCCTAATGGAGCAGTCATCAAGTTACGTGGCGAGGCTCTACTGGAGGAACCCCTCATTGGGATTGCTTGGTGACTCAGGCCCTCTCTTCAAGGACTTCCAACTCCTTCTGCAAGACTTCAAGCTCGGCAGTACCAGCAGAAGCATCAGTCCAAGATGGCCCTTTTTCTCATTTAAGCTGTTGGTATTTGCCGGCAAGTTTGAGGATCGCAGCCCTGGCCAACAACGAACAGCATGAACGTGCAGATCAGGCTAGGATCATGAGAACAACCAACGATCGTCCAGTTGGACTGAACTGCATCTCACCAGAGGTTGCATCATTGGACTGAAGAAGCTCGGGGGGCAGCTCACTTTGAAGGTTCTCTGCTTTTGAAAGCCGATTTGGTTAGAATCGGCTGATGCGCACTACAATTGGGAAGCCGATGATGGCCCATTCGGTGGATAAACTTTTATCCTCGCCTTGAGAGCTCGGGGCAGCTCGCCCTCAAGGTTCGGTTGCTGCATATGAACAGAACATCACAAAAGTTGAACAAATAGCACCTGTTTACAAGAGTATCAGCTTCAACATCAAGGTTGGCAGCAACGGGCCAAGAAGCTTTCCTGGGAGCATTAACCCAGGAGTTTTGCCGTCAGGACCAACATCACGATCGGATGATTTTGGAATCCAAAGATCTGAGGGGACGTGTTCGATTGGGAGTTTTGATCTGAATTTCAAGGATTGCAAGTTACCATCTGAGGAGGTGATTAGATTGATCGGTCTTGCAATTTATTATAAGAGCTGATGCATTGCCATCGGCTCATTAAACATCGATCAAGGTGACAATCGGCAAAATCAGGGTAGGGGAAAATCAGCTAGATCAATATGGAAGAAATCGACAGAATCAAATTTGGGAAATTCCTTCATTGATAGTCAGGTTTCTTACATAGAAGGAGCCGATTGCTCTCAAAAGGAACTGCTGGGGGATACATTGCCCTCATCTATTACTCCTAGCTCTATCCTATCTAAGGGCCGCTGCTGCCCTCATCGTCGCCTCGCCGCTGTCGGTGCTGCTCCCGGCCGGTTCTTCGTCGCTGCTGTAGCGACCTCGGCGGGACCTTCATTGTCCTCGTCTTCTTCGTCGGCGTCGGCATCGTCGCGTCGGTCGCTCATGTTGCCCGGCCAAGGGCAGAGACGCTTGGCCGGCGGCTCGTCGGAGGAGGCGTCGTCCTCCTCTCTTCCTCCTCCTTCACCTCCTCGGCGGAGGAGAGACCATCCCAGGAGAAGCCGTCGTCGTCGCTTTCCTCCTCCGATTCCCCAATGGCGAGGAAGCGAAGTCGCTCTCCCCGTCCGTTAAGGACTGGTCATCTTCAGACCAGACGGAGGAGTCGTGGGTCGACTCGTCCCCGTCGGCTATGGCGCGGCGGATGTTGGCCGCGTGGGCCTCTGATACGTCTCCAACGTATCGATAATTTCTTATGTTCCATGCTACTTTATTGATGATACCTACATGTTTTATGCACATTATATGTCATATTTATGCATTTTAGAACTAACCTATTAATAAGATGCCGAAGAGCCAGTTCTTTGCTGTTTTTGGTTTCAGAAATCTAGTAAAGAAATATTCTCGAATTGGACGAAACTTTCGCCAGGGTCCTATTTTGCACGAAGCTTCCGAAGACCGAAGACCTAACGAAGTGGGGCCACGAGGCAGCCGGGGGGTGGCCGGCGCGGCGGGCCCGGCCGCGCCGACCTATCCCCTGGGCCCTCGTGTGGCCCCGTTGACCCTCCGCCTCACCAAGCTTCCGTCGCGAAACCCCGATCTGAGAGCCACGATACGGAAAACCTTAGAGACGCCGCCGCCGCATCCCATCTCGGGGGATTCAGGAGACGCCTCCGGCACCTGCCGGAGGGGATTCATCTCCGGAGGACTCTACACCGCCATGGTCGCCTCCGGAGTGATGAGTGAGTAGTTCACCCTGGACCATGGGTCCATAGCGATGGCTAGATGGTCGTCTTCTCCTTGTTGTGCTTCATTGTTAGATCTTGTGAGCTGCCTAACATGATCAAGATCATCTATCTGTAATTCTATATGTTGTGTTTGTCGGGATCCGATGGATAGAGAGTACTATGATTATGGTGATTATCAATCTATTGTTCATGTGTTGTTTATGATCTTGCATGCTCTCCGTTATTAGTAGAGGCTCGCCAAGTTTTTACTCTTAACTCCAAGAGGGAGTATTTATGCTCGATAGTGGGTTCATGCCTCCATTGAATCTAGGACAGTGACAGAAAGTTCTAAGGTTGTGGATGTGCTGTTGCCACTAGGGATAAAACATTGATGCTATGTCTAAGGATGTAGTTGTTGATTACATTACGCACCATACTTAATGCAATTGTCTTTTGCTTTGCAACTTAATACTGGAGGGGTTCGGATGATAACCTGAAGGTGGACTTTTTAGGCATAGATGCGGTTGGATGGCGGTCTATGTTCTTTGTCGTAATGCCCAATTAAATCTCACTATATTTATCATGTCATGTATATGCATTGTTATGCCTTTCTCTATTTGTCAATTGCCCGTGTAATTTGTTCACCCAACATGCTTTATCTTATGGGAGACCTCTAGTGAACTGTGGACCCCGGTCCTATTCTTTACATAGCATACAATCTCTGCAATACTTGTTTTACTGTTTCTTTGCAAACATCTTCCACTCGATACGTTTAATCCTTTGTTACAGCAAGCCGGTGAGATTGACAACCTCACTGTTTCGTTGGGACAAAGTACTTGGGTTGTGTTGTGCAGGTTCCTAGTTGGCTCCCTGGTGTTGCGCCGCATCACATTTGCGACCATCAACCTTCAACGTGCTTCTTGGCTCCTACTGGTTCGATTAAACCTTGGTTTCTTTCTGAGGGAAACTTGCTCTGTGCGCATCATACCTTCCTCTTGGGGTTCCCAACGAACGTGTGAGTTACACGCCATCAAGCTCTTTTTCGGCGCCGTTGCGGGGAGATCAAGACACGCTGCAAGGGAGTCTCCACTTCTCAATCTCTTTACTTTGTTTTTGTCTTGCTTTATTTTATTTACTACTTTGTTTGCTGCACCTAAACAAAACACAAAAAAATTAGTTGCTAGTTTTACTTTATTCTGTCTTGCTCTCCATATCGAAAACACAAAAAAAAATTAGTTACTTGCATTTACTTTATCTAGTTTGTTTTATTTACCGTTGCTAAAATGGCCAACCATGAAAATACTAAATTGTGTGACTTCACAAATGCAAATAATAATGATTTCCTATGCACACCTATTGCTCCACCTGCTACTACAGCGAATTCTTTGAAATTAAACCTGCTTTCTGAAATTGGTCATGAGAGAACAATTTTCTGGTGCTAGTTCTGATGATGCTGCTGCCCATCTCAATAATTTTGTTGAACTTTGTGAAATGCAAAAGTATAAAGATGTAGATGGTGATATTATTAAATTGAAAGTGTTTCCTTTCTCATTAAGAGGAAGAGCTAAAGATTGGTTGCAATCTTTGCCTAAGAATAGTATTGATTCATGGACTAAATGTAAGGATGCTTTTATTGGTAGATATTATCCTCCCGCTAAAATTATATCTTTGAGAAGTAGCATAATGAATTTTAAACAATTAGATACTGAACATGTTGCTCAAGCATGGGAGAGAATGAAAACTTTGGTAAAGAATTGCCCAACCCATGGATGACTACTTGGATGATCATCCAAACCTTCTATGCAGGACTAAATTTTTCTTCGCGGAATTTATTGGATTCAGCTGCTGGAGGTACCTTTATGTCCATCACATTGGGGCGGCTACAAAACTTCTTGATGATATGATGATAAATTACTCTGAATGGCACACGGAAAGAGCTCCACAAGGTAAGAAGGTAAATTCTGTTGAAGAAGCCTCTTCTTGAGTGATAAGATTGATGTGATTATGTCTATGCTTGTGAATGGTAGATCTAATGTAGATCCAAATAATGTTCCTTTAGCTTCATTGGTTGCTCAAGAAGAAAATGTTGATGTGAATTTCATTAAAAATAATAATTTCAACAACAATGCTTATAGGAACAACTCGGTAATAACTATAGGCCATATCCTGCTAATGGTAATGGTTATGGTAATTCTTATGGGAATTCTTACAATAATAATAGGAGTGTACCCTCTGGTCTTGAAGCTATGCTTAAAGAATTTATTAGTACACAAACTGCTTTTAACAAATCGTTGAGGAAAAGCTTGATAAAATTGATACTATCGCTTCTAGAGTTGATAGGCTTGCCTCGATGTTAATCTTTTAAAATTGAAAGTTATGCCTAATAATGATATTGATAATAAGATTACCACTACAGCAAATGCCATCCAAGTTAGAATTAATGAGAATATAAGATTAATGATGAATGCGTGCTAGGTGGGATAGAAGAAAATGAAAAACTAGCTAAAGAGAATAATGTAGTTAAAGTTTGGACTATTACCACCACTAGTAATGCTAATTCATCACATGTTGCTGCACCTCCTACTATCAATGGTAAAATAATTGGTGTTGGCAATGTTTCTACTCCTAGTGCAAAGCGTACAAAATTGCCTGAAACTGCTAAAACTGCTGAAACTGCTTGTGATAAAACTGCTGAAATTTTTTCCAACCTTGGGAACAATGATCCCATTGCTGTAGCTCATAATGATTTAGATTTTGATGATTGCCACATCTCTGAAGTTATAAAGTTCTTACAAAAACTTGCTAAAAGTCCTAATGCTAGTGCTATAAATTTAGCCTTTACAAAACATATTACAAATGCTCTCATAAAAGCTAGAGAAGAGAAACTAAAACTTGAAACTTCTATTCCTAGAAAGTTAGAAGATGGTTGGGAGCCCATCATTAAAATGAAATTCAATGACTTTGAATGTAATGCTTTATGTGATCTTGGTGCAAGTATTTCTGTTATGCCTAAAAAGATTTATGATATGCTTGACTTGCCACCATTGAAGAATTGTTATTTGGATGTTAATCTTGCCGATAATGTTAAAAAGAAACCTTTGGGGAGGATTGATAATGTGCGTATTACGGTTAACAATAACCTTGTCCCCGTTGATTTTGTTGTCTTGGATATCGAATGCAATGCATCTTGTCCAATTGTGTTGGGAAGACCTTTTCTTCGAACTTGGTGCTGTTATTGATATGAGGGAAGGTAATATTAAATATCAATTTCCTCTCAAGAAAGGTATGGAACACTTCCCTAGAAAGAGAATGAAGTTGCCTTTTGATTCTATTATTAGAACAAGTTATGATGTTGATGCTTCTACTCTCGATGTTACTTGATTTGTACTTTCTGCGCCTAGCTGAAAGGCGTTAAAGAAAAGCGCTTATGGGAGACAACCCATGTTTTTACCTACAGCAATTTTTTGTTTTGTTGAGTCTTGGAAGTTGTTTACTACTGTAGCAACCTCTCCTTATCATGTTTTTGTGCCAAGTAAAGTTTCTATGTCAAAGTTGATGTTATATTTGGGATCGCTGCGCAGAAACAGCATTGCTGTCTGTCACGAATCTGGGCACAATTCTCTGTAGAAAATTCGAAAAAATCTGCCAATTTACGAGCGTGATCCTCAGATATGTACGCAACTTTCATTAGTTTTGAGTTTTTCCATTTGAGCAAGTCTGGTGCCATTTCTAAATTCGTCTTTACGGACTGTTCTGTTTTTGACAGATTCTGCCTTTTATTTCGCATTGCCTCTTTTGCTATGTTGGATTTATTTCTTTGATCCACTAATGTCCAGTAGCATTATGCAATGTCTAGAAGTGAAAATAATGATTGTGTCACCTCTGAATGAGTGAATTATTAATTGTGCACTAACCCTCTAATGAGTTTGCTTGAAGTTTGGTGTGAAGTTTTCAAGGGTCAAGAGAGGAGAATGATATACTATGATCAAGAGGAGTGAAAGCTCTAAGCTTGGGGATGCCCCGTGGTTCACCCCTGCATATTTTAAGAAGACTCAAGCGTCTAAGCTTGGGGATGCCCAAGGCATCCCCTTCTTCATCAACAACATCATCAGGTTCCTCCCCTGAAACTATATTTTTATTCAATCACATCTTGTGTTCTTTACTTGGAGCGTCGGTTTGTTTTTGTTTTTGTTTTTGTTTGAATAAGATGGATCCTAGCATTCACCTTCTGGGAGAGAGACACGCTCCGCTGTTGCATATGGACACATGTGTCCTTAGGCTTTACTCATAATGTTCAAGGCGAAGTTTCTTCTTCGTTAAATTGTTATATGGTTGGAATTGGAAAATGCTACATGTAGTAATTCTAAAATGTCTTGGATAATGTGATACTTGGCAATTGTTGTGCTCATGTTTAAGCTCTTGCATCATATGCTTTGCACCCATTAATGAAGAAATACATAGAGCTTGCTAAAATTTGATTTGCATATTTGGTTTCTCTAAGGTCTAGATAATATCTAGTATTGAGTTTTGAACAACAAGGAAGACAGTGTAGAGTCTTATAATGTTTACAATATGTATTTTATGTGAGTTTTGCTGCACTTGTTCATCCTTGAGTTTGCTTCAAATAACCTTGCTAGCCTAAATCTTGTATCGAGAGGGAATACTTCTCATGCATCCAAAATCCTTGAGCCAACTACTATGCCATTTGTGTCCACCATACCTACCTACTACATGGTATTTATCCGCCATTCCAAAGTAAATTGCTTGAGTGCTACCTTTAAAATTCCATCATTCACCTTTGCAATATATAGCTCATGGGACAAAATAGCCTTAAAAACTATCGTAGTATTGAATATGTACTTATGCACTTTATATTTTATTAAGTTGCTTGTTGTGCGATAACCATGCTTCTGGGGAACGCCATCAACTATTGTTGAATATCATGTGAGTTGGTATGCATGTCCGTCTTGTCTGAAGGTCTATCATTTTAGTGGTTGGAGCATGCAAAATTGTTAGAGAAGAACATTGGGCCGCTAACTAAAGCCATGAACCATGGTGGAAGTTTCAGTTTTGGACATATATCCTCAATCTCATATGGGAATAATAATCATTGCTACATGCTTATGCATTTAAGAGGAGTCCATTATCTGTTGTCCATGTTGTCCCGGTATGGATGTCTAAGTTGAGAATAATCAAAAGCGAGAAATCCGAAATGCGAGCATTCTCCTTAGACCTTTGTACAGGCGGCATGGAGGTACCCCTTTGTGAAACTTGGTTGAAACATGGCATGCGAAGACCCGGTAGTCCAAGTTAAGTAGGACGAGGTGCGGGCACTATTAGTATACTATGCGTGAGGCTTGCAACTTGTAAGATATAATTTTCATAACTCATATGCTTTATTACTACCGTTGACAAAATTGTTTCATGTTTTCAAAATAAAAGCTCTAGCACAAATACAGCAATCGATGCTTTCCTCATTGAAGGACCTTTCTTTTACTTTTATTGTTGAGTCAGTTTACCTATCTCCTTCCACCTTAAGAAGCAAACACTTGTGTGAATGTGCATTGATTCCTACATACTTGCATATTGCACTTATTATATTACTTTATGTTGACAATATCCATGAGATATACATGTTATAAGTTGAAAGCAACCGCTGAAACTTAATCTTCCTATGTGTTGCTTCAACACCTTTACTTTGATTTATTGCTTTATGAGTTAACTCTTATGCAAGACTTATTGATGCTTGTCTTGAAGTACTATTCATGAAAAGTCTTTGCCTTATGATTCAGTTTGTTTACTCATGTCATTACCTTTGCTTTGATCGCTGCATTCATTACATATGTTTACAAATAGTATGATCAAGATTATGATGGCATGTCACTTGGAAATTATCTTTGTTATCGTTTTACCTGCTCGGGACGAGCAGAACTAAGCTTGGGGATACGTCTCCAACGTATCGATAATTTCTTATGTTCCATGCTACTTTATTGATGATACCTACATGTTTTATGCACATTATATGTCATATTTATGCATTTTGGAACTAACCTATTAACAAGATGCCGAAGAGCCAGTTGCTGTTTTCTTTGCTGTTTTTGGTTTCAGAAATCCTAGTAAAGAAATATTCTCGGAATTGGACGAAACTTTCGCCCGGGGGTCCTATTTTTGCACGAAGCTTCCGGAAGACCGAAGACCTAACGAAGTGGGGCCACGAGGCAGCCGGGGGGGTGGCCGGCGCGGCCCAGGCCCTGGCCGCGCCTATCCCTGGGCCCTCGTGTGGCCCCCGCGTTGACCCTCCGCCACTTAAAGCTTCCGTCGCGAAAGCCCCCGAGCCCACGATGCGGAAAACCTTACGACGCCGCCGCGAATCCCATCTCGGGGGATTCGGAGATCGCCTCGGCACCAGGGAGGGGATTCATCTCCCGGAGGACTCTACACCGCCATGGTCGCCTCCGGAGTGATGAGTGAGTAGTTCACCCCTGGACCATGGGTCCATAGCAGTAGCTAGATGGTCGTCTTCTCCTTGTTGTGCTTCATTGTTAGATCTTGTGAGCTGCCTAACATGATCAAGATCATCTATACGTAATTCTATATGTTGTGTTTGTCGGGATCCGATGGATAGAGAGTACTATGATTATGGTGATTATCAATCTATTGTTCATGTGTTGTTTATGATCTTGCATGCTCTCCGTTATTAGTAGAGGCTCTGGCCAAGTTTTTACTCTTAACTCCAAGAGGGAGTATTTATGCTCGATAGTGGGTTCATGCCTCCATTGAATCTGGGACAGTGAGAAAGTTCTAAGGTTGTGGATGTGCTGTTGCCACTAGGGATAAAACATTGATGCTATGTCTAAGGATGTAGTTGTTGATTACATTACGCACCATACTTAATGCAATTGTCTGTTGCTTTGCAACTTAATACTGGGAGGGGTTCGGATGATAACCTGAAGGTGGACTTTTTAGGCATAGATGCAGTTGGATGGCGGTCTATGTTCTTTGTCGTAATGCCCAATTAAATCTCACTATATTTATCATGTCATGTATATGCATTGTTATGCCTTTCTCTATTTGTCAATTGCCCGACTTAATTTGTTCACCCAACATGCTTTATCTTATGGGAGAGACACCTCTAGTGAGCTGTGGACCCCGGTCCTATTCTTTACATAGCATACAATCTACTGCAATATTTGTTTATTGTTTTCTTTGCAAACATCTTCCACTCGATACGTTTAATCCTTTGTTACAGCAAGCCGGTGAGATTGACAACCTCCGTTTCGTTGGGACAAAGTACTTGGGTTGTGTTGTGCAGGTTCCTAGTTGGCGCCGGAATCCCTGGTGTTGCGCCGCATCACATTTCGCGACCATCAACCTTCAACGTGCTTCTTGGCTCCTACTGGTTCGATTAAACCTTGGTTTCTTTCGAGGGAAAACTTGCTACGTGCGCATCCTACCTTCCTCTTGGGGTTCCCAACGAACGTGAGTTACACGCCATCGACCTCCCGGGTCCCACTCGGCGTCGGCTCGCGGGAGAGGGAGGATTGGGTGGAAAGACCCGATGAGGGAGAAGAAGAGGAAGAAGACATGTGGGAGGGGTTTTGGGAGTGCTAGTGCGAGGAGGATGAAGAAGGGACAAGAAGTGGCTAAATAAAAGGGGATATAGCGATTTAATGCTTAAGCAGTTTCCGAGGATGGGGCCAAAACTGTCAAATCGTGCGGAGAAGTTGGGAAGGCAAGTCGTCATGATGAGAAAATA
The DNA here is from genome assembly GCA_030979885.1 of Lolium multiflorum. NCBI lineage: Eukaryota > Viridiplantae > Streptophyta > Magnoliopsida > Poales > Poaceae > Lolium > Lolium multiflorum. The sequence continues at coordinate 193,166,831 of CM061747.1, forward strand.
CTGCGACGGTTTCCGCTTCGCCGACATGACCCTTCGACGAAGACAGATGGTTTTGCAATTATCATTATCAAAACCAGGGGGCATGTGTTATCACCTGATTTTGGCCAAATCAGGAGATGGGCCGTAAGTGAAGATGGGCTTGAAGGACGTACACGTGGAGCATCTTCGAAGCGGCCTTACGCTAAGAGTTTGGGCTAAATGCCTGTGTATCTGTAATTTAGTAGATCGTATTGTGTTTAGAATTAACAGATAGAGTAGCCCGTGCACGGTTAGGTGCACGCCTCAATTAGAAAGTCCCTTGGACTATAAATATGTATCTAGGGTTATCGGAAAAGGAGGACAATCACGTTCACAACAAACACAAATCGGGCGCATCGCCACCCCTTTCTTCGAGGGTTTCTTCCGGGTAAGCATCATGCTGCCTAGATCGCATCTTGTGATCTAGGCAGTACACGTTTATTCGTCTACCTTGTGCTGCTCGTGTTGAAGCGTTGTTGATGGCGAGCAGCACTATTTATCCTTAGGTGTTTAGGGGCTTGCATTGGTGCTTTCTCGTGCATACATGCGTGGCAATGCCGTCCCTCGACACCTAGCTGCCCTTACACCTATATGGGTGTAAGGGCATCATCTTGCTTGTTCGTTACTTAGTAGATCCGATCATTATAGTTGCTCCTTGCTCATGAGGATTAGTTTAATATCTGCATAGTTAGGCCTTATGATGAGGTCGGACGATCCGGTAGCGCGTTAGGTGTTGTTTACCGTCCCTGCAAGGGATGTTCCGAATCAACGTTATGTTGGTTTTTAGGCCTCTCGTAGGGGTAGTTTGCATCATCTTTCGTATCTGCTAGGCCCGATCACACGTAGGACGTTCGGTTATGCGGTGAAAACCCTAAACGTCGTAGATCGCTTTAGCTTTGTTTTGATCAAGCAGGATCCCCATGTAATTGCAAATCCAACGTGAACCATGGGGCGATCGGCTCTTTGAGCCGATCCACAGGCGAGCCGATAGGGCTCGTATTTAATGTTTACGTGTCTACCATGCAGGAACAATCGAAGCACTCTAACACCTTCCTGATCGGGTCTAGGTCAGGTGGCACGCCCTAGCAACCGCCGGCGTGGCTGGAAGACTTGCGGGACGACGCGAGGTGCCAGGGTCCACTAAGCGGCCTTGGGAGCCTCCCGGCTCTTCGTGTTGCTTAACCATTTCCCGCCGGTGGGTTTTGGCAGGTAACAAGTTCTTATGTGGAACTCAATATTAGCCATGCTCTATCTTAAGTGAGTATGAGAAGATACAAGGTTGAGTCGTGCAAGTTCAAGATGAGCATCTCAAGTGGATCACATGCTTGAAGCTTGCCGTCCATTTGGTGACATTGGACATGTGAAGATGTGCATCAATGGAGCTTTCCCATCATGGTGTATGGGGGAGCATTTGCGAGTCTTCACGAAGCAACGATGATCAAGTAAGGCATTCCGGCTAGTGTAGAGCTTGAAGAGTTATCATCAAGATCAAGCGGGATGCGCAAGGCAAAGGTATGACCTTGATAGGTTTTCCTTTTACCGGTCTCAAGGTGGTTGATGGGAGACCGGATTATAGGATAGATAGCCGCACTATCAAGAGGGGCTTTCGGTTGGGTAACTTGATCACATCGTCTTAGGGAGCTCAATCCTTTGCATACTTTTCATATCCTTATTGCTTCTTGATGTTTCTCTGTATGAGGTTCTTGAGCTTGTTGCTAGCTTTACAACAAGCCCAAGTTCATCAAAAAAATCCGGATGCATCTTCTATTGTGTTTTCGAGGTTGGGTGATTTTACCGATTATTCATGATATAAGGTTCTACCTTTTATATTCATGATAAAATCCCCTCCTACAGACTTGTGTGTTTTCACTTCCTATTTGATAGCATTTGTTGTTATCATCCAAACAAAATTGGTTTCACTCGAATCGGAATTCAGGAGCATTAGTTATTAAAGAAAAGAGGAAAAAGAAAAAAAAGAAAGGGGAGGGCAGCCGGCCGACCGGGCCGCCGCCGGCCCACCCGGCCTGCCGCCTCACCCGCCTGGGCGACCGGTCAGCCGGGCCACACGCCGGCCCACCCGGCCGGCCGACCGGCCTGTCGCCTCACCCGGCCCAGCACCCGGCGCCCACCGGCCTACTTGGTGCCCCGCCCGGCCGACCGGCCTTCTGGCCGGGCCGGGCCCTTTCCTGGCTTCCCCGCGCGGCCCACGTCGGGCGCGGCCTCCCCTGGCCTCTCTGCCGCCCGGTGCGGCGCGCCGCCCCGCCCGGTCGCTGGTCCGGCTGGGCCGGATGCCAGGCCGGCCTCCTCAGCAGCCCATCCGGTCAGCCGGCTGCCATGCCGGCTGGGCCGACTTTTCTGCCGTTTTTCTTGCCCGTTTTTCTTGTCTTTTTCTCTGTCTTTTCCCCTAACGGGTATAGTTGCTCCCTAGCTATAAATAGCCCTTTCTTCCACCTTGAGCAATGAGTTCTTCCCCTTTCTTCACCTCCATTGTTGCTCTTGGAAGAACTTGCTCTCCCCTTTGATTCCTCCCATAGTTCTTGCTAATTCTTGAGGGATCTAAGAGAGGAGATCTGATCTACACTTCCACCGATCCATTTCTTCTCTAAGTGAGGGAACCCTTTGGATCTAGATCTTGGAGTCTTTTGTTGACTTTCCCCATTGTTCTTCCTCTCCAATCTCATCCTAGCATTTGTTGTTTGGGTGGGATTTGAGAGTGAAGGATTGAACACCTCTAGTGTTCTTGCTTTGCATCATTGCATAGTGTTGAGCTCTCCACCACGATTAGTTCGAGTGAGAGACCGTGAGCTTGTTACTCTTGGAGGAGACCTCCTAGTTGGCTTGGCGCTTGGTGCTCCGGTGATCTCTTCAAGAAGATTGTGAAGAGGCCCGGGCTTCTCCTTCGTGGAGCTTGTGAAGTGGTTGTGGAGCTTGCCATCTCCGGAGCGGAGGAAAAGCTAACCATAAGGAAAGGGCCATTATGCTTCGTGGGTGTGGTTCGGAAAATAGGGTGAGCCTTCGTGGCGCGGGGAATCCTTCGTGGGACCTCCACTCCTCCAAACGTGACGTACCTTGTTGCAAAAGGAACACGGAATACATCCTCATCTCCGCGTGCCTCGGTTATTTCTATACCCGAGCTCTCTTCTTGTGATAGCCATCGTGCTTGAAGTACATATATCTTGCTATCACTTGTGCTACATATATCTTGTGCCTATCTTGCTTAGCTCTAGTTGATATTGTTACACTTAGTTGAGCCTAGCATATTTAGGGTTTGTGCTTGTAAACTAAACGTTAGTTTAATTCCGCATTCCTACAAGACAAATCCGCAAGAGTTTTTAATTGCCTATTCACCCCCCCTCTAGGCGACATCTCGACCTTTCAGTGTCAACACTGAAAAGAGCTTCGCGCCTCTCCCTCTAGAACCAAACGGTCGGAATAAAAGCATGGGTGCGCACGACCGAATACCATCGATCCAACAAACTTCAGGCAATAGAAGCACTGTTATATTCGCCGGCGGAACCTTCCAGAAATGAACACTACGGCCAGATCGTGCAGGGCAAGCCTCCGACAAGTCTTCATCTTCGCCCAAGAGAGACCCAAGGACCGCCGCCTTTATTCAGGTCTGGCCCCCACGCCGCCGACCATCCCAGACTGGCCAAGGTGGCCGCTGGAGCCACCAAGCGCAGATCGCGTAGTCCGCTCACACCTGGCCCCCCACACCGACCGACCACCACGGCTGCCGCATCCACACAGCAAGCCAGAGCCGAAGCTCCACGCGCCTCCAACTTGCCCCGACGTCGCGACCCGCACAGGCCTGCAAAGGCCCAGATCGGGCCCTGCTGCCATGGACGGCTACAACCACCGGGATCACGTCGGCGCTGCAGCCGCGTCCACCTGCCATCCGCCTGCGCCACCAGACCCCGCCGCGTCGTTGGAAACCGCCGCCGCAGCCCAGGCCGAAGTCCTGCACGACCGCCGCCGCCAGGCCGATGGAACAGGAGAAGCCCTGCCCCCGTCATCGGCGGCGCGAGCCTTTGCTCGGCCACGTCCTGCGACGGAGTGAAAGATCGAGATGTCGCCTAGAGGGGGGGGTGAATAGGCAATTACAAACTCTTGCGGATTTGTCTTGTAACAATGCGGAATTAAACTAACGTTTAGTTTACAAGCACAAACCCTAAATATGGTAAGCTCAACTAAGTGTAACAATAGCAACTAGAGCTAAGCAAGATAGGCACAAGATATATGTAGCACAAGTGATAGCAAGATATATGTACTTCAAGCACGATGGCTATCACAAGGAAAGAGAGCTCGGGTATAGAAATAACCGAGGCACGCGGAGACGAGGATATATTCCCGTGTTCCCTTCCTTTGCAAGAAGGTACGTCACGTTTGGAGGAGTGGAGGTCCACAAAGGATTCCCCGCGCCACGAAGGCTCACCCTATTCTCCAAGCCATTCCCACGAAGGATAATGGCCCTTTCCTTATGGTTAGCTTTTCCTCCGCTCCGGAGATGGCTAGCTCCACAACCACTTCACAAGCTCCACGAAGGAGAAGCCCGGGCCTCTTCACAATCTTCTTGAAGAGATCACCGGAGCACCAACCGCCAAGCCAACTAGGAGGTTTCCCTCCAAGAGTAACAAGCTCACGGTCTCTCACTCGAACTAATCGTGGTGGAGAGCTCAACACTATGCAATGATGCAAAGCAAGAACACTAGAGGTGTTCAAATCCTTCACTCTCAAATCCCACCAAGCAACAAATGCTAAGATGAGATTGGAGAGGAAGAACAATGGGGAAAGTCAACAAAAGACTCCAAGATCTAGATCCCAAGAGTTCCCCTCACTTAGAGAAGAAATGGATTGGTGGAAGTGAAGATCTAGATCTCCTCTCTTAGATCCCTCAAGAATTAGCAACAATTATGGGAGGAATCAAAGGGGAGAGCAAGTTCTTCCAAGAGCAACAATGGAGGTGAAGAAAGGGGAAGAACTAACTCAACTCAAGGTGGGAGAAGGCTATTTATAGTTAGGAGGAAGAAATAACCGTTGGGGAGAAAAAGCCAAAGAAAAACGCAGAAAAACGGGCCAGAATAGTGCCCAGCCGGTTGGGCGACCGGCTGCGGATTATGGGCTGGGGAGGCCGTCTGGTCCGGTCGGGCCAGCCACCGGCCGGAAGGGCAGCGACCGCGAGCGGCGGATAGCAAGGAGGTGCGGCGCAAGTGGGCTGCGCGGGGGCGCCTGAGGCCCATCCGGCAGGCCGGCCTGGCCGGGAGCCAGCGCGGGCCCGGTAGCCGACCGAGCTGGGCCGGATGAGGCGGGAGTGGCCCAGAATGCCGCCCGGTCGGCGTTAAGCGCTGGGCCGGTTTTGGCCGTGTGGGCCGGCGTGCCGCCCGGCAGGCCGGTGGCCGGGCTGCCCCTCCCCTTTTCTCTTTTTCTTCTTTTTCTTCTTTTCCCCTTTTCCTTTTTCTTTAAAAACTAATGCTCCCGAACTCGATTCGCATGAAACCAATTTTGTTTGGAAGATAACAACAAATGCTATCTAATAGAAAGTGAAAACTCAAGAATGTAGGAGGGATTTTATCATGAATATAAAGGTACAACCTTATATCATGAATAACCGTAAAATCACCCAACCTCGCAATAGAAGATGCATTCGAACTCCGTTTTCGATGAACTTGGGCTTGTTGTAAAGCTAGCAACAAGCTCAAGAACTTAACACAGAGAAACACCAAGAAGCAATAAGGATATGCAAAGTATGCAAAGTTGAGCTCCCTAAGACGATGTGATCAAGTTACCAACCGAAAGCCCCTCTTGATAGTGCGGCTATCTATCCTATAATCCGGTGTCCCAAACAACCACATGAGAAAACCTATCAAGGTCATACCTTTGCCTTGCGCATCCCGCTTGATCTTCATGATAACTCTTCAAGATCTACACAAGCCGGAATGCCACAACTTGATCATTGTTGCCTTGTGAAGACTCACAAATGCTCCCCCATGCATACACTATGATGGGATAGCTTCATTGATGCACATCTTCACAAGTCCATTATCACCAAATGGACGACAAGCTTCAAGCATGTGATCCACTTGAGATGCTCATCTTGAACTTGCCCAACTCAAACTTGTATCTTCTCATACTCTCATAAGATAGAGCATGGCTACTATTGAGTTCCACATAAGAACTCCATCTTCATTTCTTCTTCTTGATCATATCACATATATGTCTTCAAATCGATGATCTTGATGCCAATACACAAGATGTATCTTTATTTACATGGCATCCATACTTGAATCCAACACATGGAATACAAGTAGAACCTATGGAATATTCCTTCATATAAACTCAATGAAAACATTAGTCCATAGGGGTTATCATTAATTACCAAAACCACACATAGGGGCAATGTACCCTTACAATCTCCCCCATTTTGGTAATTGATGACAATCACAATAAGAGGGTTTATATAATGAATATTAGAAACAAGTACGCAACTTATCCGAGAATAAGTTGTATACAAGAGGTTGTATTTGATATGGTCAAGTAACACAAAGCTACTAGCCCATATCAAAACCGGCTCTACTCACATAACTACAACAAATGCACGGGATGTGAGTAGAACCAATATATATAGAAAACTCCCCCACAATGTATGCATGTGTGATGAACATGAATTCATTGCATACATTGTCAAGATTAACCTTTGGGACAATTTCCACTATATATATATACAACCATGCAAGACATATAAATATGGAATGCATGAGAGGCAAAACACTTAAGCACAAACCAAACTTAAGTATAAAACCATTCCCTTAAACCCTCTAAACTTCTCCCCCATTGGCATCGAGTGCCAAAATGGGTGAAAATTTTAGAAAGCCAATATAATGTGAGTTCCTCCCCAAGGTGCGCACTTCTCATAATTTGAGTGGAATCAAATGCACATATCCAATGAAGAATACTTGAAGGAAGTCAAAATATATTGAGGATCAAAGATTGCACAAGGATAACATGGTGAAGGAAGTTTTAACAAATAAAGCAAGCAATCAAAGATCCAATTGGACGAACAAAGATATCATGATAAGAGAGATATAGTGCTCTAAATAAAAAAATAAGGAAGCTCCCCAAAGTTCATGCATAATTTATAATGTTTGTATTTGAATACAATATGCATAAACATGGAATCCTCACTCCCTCTATATCATTTAGAACACAACCAAGATAAAGAGAAGATGCTTATCAAGAACAACTTGAGTCCAATAATTACGAGATATGAGTGCATGAAGAAACACAAATAAACCAAGTACTCATAAATCTTCTTTACCAACACCACTAGAAATAAAAGGGTAAAAGATGGTTGGCAAAGAACAAGGATATCAAGATGATGGATTAACGCTCTCATGTATATAAGTTTCTAAAGTGAACATAGTGATCCATAAAGAAACATGCACACACAAGAGATTAACAAAATAAATAAGACAAGATATCCAAGATGAAGTCATGGAATATACCAAGAATGTTTGCTTAAAAAGCATATATAGCCTACGACTTCCAATTTTCACTTATGGTATATAAATGAGCTTCAACCAAGAGAATCTCAAAAACATCACAATTAACAATAAGGGAAGTAAAGCTAGTTGGAATGTTTTGAGAGAGGCAACAAGCATCACAAATATGGATTTACTTCGTAATTTCATCAAAATTGCACATACGAGTTCTTTGAGGAATTGATATGCAATAAATTGCTAGAGGACATATTTGGGTGGGTGAATCATGAACATGATTTATATATATATTCCCATCATATGCATCTTCTCAAATTACTCAAATGTACAATAAGAAGTTTTCTTTAAAAGGATTTTTCAAGAATCGCAATATTTTCGAAATAAATAATTTCATGCCAAGATGCAACCTACTAGAGGTTGGATACTATAGGAGAATGCATGAATAAGATACTTGTTACCGAGATAGCAATGGCATGATGTAGTAGATAAGAGTTCATTCATCATCCTAGCTTGACTCCAATTATCATATGGTGACAACACCTTCCTTATAGATGAGACAAGCCTCCATTGCATCTCCAATGTACCTAAAACATTATTCAAGTACATCTTGGTCCCCAAACTTATTGGGTCCAAAATGGTTAGACTAACCACAATACATAGTATACACTCCATATCAATATGTGCATATTTAGATGAAATTTGAATTTCATGCACATCTTAGCCATTTAGGATTTGATGGAGTATACCCTATATAATGGATCAAAGAAAGAAAGCATGCTAAGAATATAAACAAATTACATATAAGCACGCATAAAGACTTTAAAGATCCAAGGAAAATATACTTTGGACAAAACACAAAATGAATTGAAGAAGGCATAAAGATGCGACCAAACAAATTTGTGGTCCAAAATATATCAAAGACGCAAATCACAAAAGATTTGTTCAACAAAATTCAACAAATGAACTAAGAAGGAACCATTGCGCATAAAGGATGAAATAAAGCAAACATTCTCAAGGATTTATCTCTTTCAAGCAAATAAATCATGTAAGAAGGAATGAGATAGCAAACTCCCAAAAAGAGCAAGGTTCGAACAAATAAACCAAACCCTCTACACTTTTCACAATGGCACAATGTACCATAAAGAAAATGTTTGTCTTCCAAAACAAATACTTGATATTAATCAAGAGAATTTATCAAAATATTTTTCAAAGGGACAAGGAAGACACATGGGAGCAACAAAGATTTGTTGGAAATAAAATAAGGCAATAAGAAGCAATCCAAGATGAAGATGATCCATGAATTCAACCAGATACAAGGTTATCAATTGTCAAAGACAATGAGTATATTGGAAATAATTTCCGGTGGTGAATTGACAATGATAGTAAGGATCAAATTCACAATAAAAGGCATAGGATAAATGTATAGAATTAAGCACTATGCACGGATGAAGATTCTTGATAGCTTCAACTAGTCAAACAATCATGCACGGCAATGATTAGAATAACTTGAAGCAAACGGTGTCCCAAATAAGATATAGAGATATGTATTTGAGGGAAAACCGTACCAATAATTTCTTACTCAAACAAGAACCATAAGATGAGCGATAAAAGCTTTCTAATACAAGTGGAGCTTGTTTGAGCAAACATGCCACCTAGGATCAAGATAATTACGTGTACCAACTCCAAGTGGTATAACCTCATATGTACACATTTTCTTAGGCTTGTGATATGTACAAAACATATTACTCCCCCATAATGTGATAAAACATTTCTTCTAAACAAGAGGCAACTAAAAATTGACTAGAGATGATTAATGGACATTAGAATTTGAATTTCTCATGAGTATGACACACCACATAGTGACTAGATAATCTTGCAATATCAATACTAAGTGGTGGTACCCATGTACACACATTTTAAATAAAGAGAGATGCACAATGCATATCACTCCCCCAAAATGGGGTGTTCCATTAATCACTCAAAGAGAGCCAAATAAGATATTATCAAGATGCATTAAGCTCAAAACAATACACAAGTATATGATGAGTCAAACAAACATACTTGAATACACAAGATAGGTAAGTAAGACTCAACACATACACACAAATATTTGGTACAAAACCAAACATGCAAAGGGGCAAGTAACTTACAATAAATATGAAGAGTTGAAGTATAGGTTACCGCAAGGAGGAACATTGGATATAAGATATAGATAATGATCCATACGACTTGGCTTGGTCAAAATATAATATATGAAGATCCCTTAATTCTTCATGAATTAGCCAAGTCTCCAATGACCTCAATATGTACCTATTGATCACGTTTGAGCTTGTTGGTCCCCAACCAAGTTGGGTCCTAAGAGGTTAGTCACAATAGGCTTGGCAACCCAAATGGTCCTTTTCTTGAGACCACTTTGAGTTCCAACAAACTTGGCAAACACATTGCCATCCTTATCCTTTCCTAGAGAATAATCATCATCAACAATTATAGGGTTAGATAAGGTACTACCTAAACATGAAGAAGCAAAGTGCCCCTTCTCTCGGCATAAGTAGCAAGTGTTCCCATTTCTCTTCTTTATTGATTTCTTCTCTTGGGGAACAATGTCTTGATTCTTCTTGGGAAGTGGCCTATCTTCAACTTGAGGTCGAGCATGAGCTTGACCTTGACCTTGTGGCCGTTTCCCTTGTTGTTTCTCACTCAAGTGCTTCTTTTTCTTCAACGGGCATGATCTAACATGATGCCCTTCAACCTTGCACTTGAAGCAAACCAACTTGGCCGAATCATTGACTTTGTCTTGGCCTTTCTTCTTGTTGTTCTTGCTCTTGGACTTGTTCTTGTTATTGGAGTTGAATCCAAGTCCACTCTTGTCATTGGGGGATTGTTGCACACTTAGCATCTTGTCAAGTGTGGATTTCCCTTCATGACGCTTTTCCAAGTCTTTCTTTAAAGAAAGGACTTGGGCCTCGAGCTCTTTGATTTCCTCTACATGGTTAGTAGAAATACAAGTACTAGAGGAAGTATAAGCTTCATTGTTAGAGCAACAAGGCAAAGCAAGTAATCCAACACAAGGTGTATCACTAGTTTGACTAGATGGACTACTAGGACTAGCACATGTCAATATAGCATTTGTATAAGATATTGTGCTAATGTTCACATGAGGCTCACAAGATGTTACCTTAGTGATACAAGCCTCATGAGCTAACTTTAGCCCATCATAGGAAATTAGAAGGTCATCATGAGAGCCCGAGAGCTTTTTATGACTTTCTTCCAATTCCCTATAATTGCTAGTTAGCAACTCAAGTTGAGCCCTTAACTCAACATTCTCCTTTAAGATGGATTCTTCACAAGAATTAGAGTTAGTAGCACAAGCATCAACAACATTTTTCTCATTTTCATGCATATAGGATTCAATTTTTTGTGTAAGCATAAAATTAGTATGCTTCTCATCTTTTAGCTCATGCTTGAGGAGAGTGAATCTCATTTCCCCATTTTCAACATGGGACTCCAACTCCACTATGGTTTCCCTATATTTACTCAAGGTATCCATAGAGTGTTCGAGATTAGCACGAGCTTCTTTATTACCATGAAGAGAAGCATATACCATTGCCATATTATGCACCAAGATATTATATTCTTCATCATTATCATCATCATTACTCTCATCATTAGAGGAAGTGTTAGGAGTCAAAGTAGGAGATACCTTTGATCCATTTGCCATAAGGCACATGTGCATACCGGAGGATGAAGATGAAGATATTCTTGAATCCTCATTTGAAATCATGTCTTGATCCATAGTGTGTTCGGTTTCCTCTACATTGTTAGTCAACAAGCGACTAGAGGAAATAGAAGCATTTTGATTATGGGAGAAAGACAAGGCAAGCATATCATCATGAGATCTATGTAATCAATTTACACATGATATGCAAGGACTATCAACACAAGCATGTAGACTATTTTCAATGCTCGATGTGTTTAAGTCCAAAGAGGAAACATTGCAATGAGATAGAGATGAAGAGTCATCAATATTGAGCACAATATCAACATTGCAATTTCCCTCACCACTCACCATATCATTACCTTGTGTCTTGCAACACGTTGGTGAAGTGGAAGTAGATGATATATCATCACGGCCGGAGGTGGAAGCAACTTGGAGCTCTTCATGATGTGAAGGGGAAGAGAGCTCCTCGGAGACACCACCGACCAAATGAGAAATGGATCCACCAAACATTTCTTTAAGCTTGATCCACATCTCATGAGACGACTTTCGCTTTATATATATCAAGAACCTACGAAAATCGGGTCTCAAGGAGAATAAAAGCTCATTAGATACTAGAGCTTCAAGATGTAAGTTTTTCTCATCCTCTAAAGATAGATTTTGAGGATCCATCGGAGGAGAAAAACCTACGTCTAGAAATTGCTCAATGTTTGGACACAAGGTCCGAAGTTTGCAAAGCAAGCAATTTCGCCACAAAAGATAATTTGTGCCAACAAAGATAATTGTGTCATTGTGCACTAAGTTACTAGCCGACATCTTTACTCTCAAGGCGGTGAAGCCTTAAACAAGAGAGACCTTGCTCTGATACCAATTGAAAGATCGAGATGTCGCCTAGAGGGGGGGTGAATAGGCAATTACAAACTCTTGCGGATTTGTCTTGTAACAATGCGGAATTAAACTAACGTTTAGTTTACAAGCACAAACCCTAAATATGCTAAGCTCAACTAAGTGTAACAATAGCAACTAGAGCTAAGCAAGATAGGCACAAGATATATGTAGCACAAGTGATAGCAAGATATATGTACTTCAAGCACAATGGCTATCACAAGGAAAGAGAGATCGGGTATACAAATAACCGAGGCACGCGGAGATGAGGATGTATTCCCGTGTTCCCTTCCTTTGCAAGAAGGTACGTCACGTTTGGAGGAGTGGAGGTCCACGAAGGATTCCCCGCGCCACGAAGGCTCACCCTATTCTCCAAGCCACACCCACGAAGGATAATGGCCATTTCCTTATGGTTAGCTTTTCCTCCGCTCCGGAGATGGCTAGCTCCACAAGGACTTCACAAGCTCCACGAAGGAGAAGCCCGGGCCTCTTCACAATCTTCTTGAAGAGATCACCCGAGCACCAACCGCCAAGCCAACTAGGAGGTTTCCCTCCAAGAGTAACAAACTCACGGTCTCTCACTCGAACTAATCGTGGTGGAGAGCTCAACACTATGCAATGATGCAAAGCAAGAACACTAGAGGTGTTCAAATCCTTCACTCTCAAATCCCACCCAAGCAACAAATGCTAAGATGAGATTGGAGAGGAAGAACAATGGGGAAAGTCAACAAAAGACTCCAAGATCTAGATCCCAAGAGTTCCCCTCACTTAGAGAAGAAATGGATTGGTGGAAGTGTAGATCTAGATCTCCTCTCTTAGATCCCTCAAGAATTAGCAACAATTATGGGAGGAATCAAAGGGGAGAGCAAGTTCTTCCAAGAGCAACAATGGAGGTGAAGAAAGGGGAAGAACTAACTCAACTCAAGGTTGGAGAAGGCTATTTATAGTTAGGAGGAAGAAATAACCGTTGGGGAGAAAAAGCCAAAGAAAAACGCAGAAAAACGGGCCAGAATAGTGCCCAGCCGGTTGGGCGACCGGCTGACCGGATTATGGGCTGGGGAGGCCGGTCTGGGGTCCGGTCGGGCCGGCCCACCGACCGGACAGGGCAGCGACCGCGCGCAGGCGGCGGATAGCAAGGAGGTGCAGGCGCAGGTGGGCTGCGCGGGGGCGCCTGAGGCCCATCCGGCTTGGAGGCCGGCCTGGCCGGGGCCAGCGCCGGGCGGCCCGGTAGGCGACCGGAGCCTGGGCCGGATGAGGGCGGGAGTGGCCCAGAATGCCGCCCGGTCGGCGTTAAGCGCCTGGGCCGGTTTTGGCCGGGTGGGCCGGCGTGCCGCCCGGCAGGCCGGTCGGCCGGCTGGCTGCCCCTCCCCTTTTCTCTTTTTCTTCTTTTTCTTCTTTTCCCCTTTTTCCTTTTTCTTTAAAAACTAATGCTCCCGAACTCTGATTCGCATGAAACCAATTTTGTTTGGAAGATAACAACAAATGCTATCTAATAGAAAGTGAAAACTCAAGAAACTGTAGGAGGGGATTTTATCATGAATATAAAAGGTAGAACCTTATATCATGAATAACCGGTAAAATCACCCAACCTCGAAAACGCAATAGAAGATGCATTCGAACTCCGTTTTCGACGAACTTGGGCTTGTTGTAAAGCTAGCAACAAGCTCAAGAACTTAACACCGAGAAACACCAAGAAGCAATAAGGATATGCAAAGTATGCAAAGGATTGAGCTCCCTAAGACGATGTGATCAAGTTACTCAACCGAAAGCCCCTCTTGATAGTGCGGCTATCTATCCTATAATCCGGTCTCCCAACAACCACCTTGTGACCGGTAAAAGGAAAACCTATCAAGGTCATACCTTTGCCTTCCGCATCCCGCTTGATCTTGATGATAACTCTTCAAGCTCTACACAAGCCGGAATGCCACAACTTGATCATTGTTGCCTTGTGAAGACTCACAAATGCTCCCCCATACACTATGATGGGAAAGCTTCATTGATGCACATTTTCACAAGTCCATTATCACCAAATGGACGGCAAGCTTCAAGCATGTGATCCACTTGAGATGCTCATCTTGAACTTGCCCAACTCAACCTTGTATCTTCTCATACTCTCATAAGATAGAGCATTGCTACTATTGAGTTCCACATAAGAACTCCATCTTCATTTCTTCTTCTTGATCATATCACATATATGTCTTCAAATCGATGATCTTGATGCCAATACACAAGATGTATCTTTATTTACATGGCATCCATACTTGAATCCAACACATGGAATACAAGTAGAACCTATGGAATATTTCTTCATATAAACTCAATGAAAACATTAGTCCATAGGGGTTGTCATTAATTACCAAAACCACACATAGGGGCAATGTACCCTTACAGGAGAGAAGAGAGAGGACGGGGCTGACCCCGGCGGCGGCTAGGGTTGAGCCCCCGGTGCCGCCCGAGCAGAGGTGACACGTGAGGGGTTACGGGAGGAGAGACTTGGCCCTCTAAAAATGAGGAGAGAGAGAGAGGACTAGCCTAGGCCTCAAACATAAATAGGAACCTAAATTCGCTTCTGTGAGGATTTGAACTCAGGTGCTGGGTTCATACACCCACTCCGCCAACCAGTTGAGCTAGGCTCACTTCCCAAAAAAAAGTTTTACCATCGGGGATTCGCTTTGAAGGCTGGATCTGACGGCCACTAAAGTGAAATCACCGTGAGAGGCTCGTGGGGTGCAGCAATTATACTTTTAGAAGCGCATATATTGGTTTTCACTACTATTTCTTGTAAAATCAGAGCGTGTCCTTTGCATTTTGCTCCTCCAATTATGGTCGCAAATCGATGGATACAGCTAAAATACAGTACATCATATATTTTGTTCTACTAAGCACCATCGCTTGTCTATCTCTTGAAACTAAGGCAAAGAGACAGACAACTGCGAGGAGGCAGCCGCCCTAATACGAGATGACTGGGTATTGACCGTATCAAACGCTCTGAAACCACGTGATCGTGTGGGCGTGAAGTATCTATCCACAAAAACACGACCCAATTAGTTAAGCCGTATGTACACGGCACGATACCAGAGTGTCAGTGAGAATATTGCAAGTGTAGCGCACGTTGCTGACGTTCGGTGTGCTTACGGTAGAGAGCTGACGTCGCAAGATATGACAACATGCCATCGTCTTAATTATACTACTCGTACCTTTGATGGCTTTGAGATCGATCGGGATGCCATCGGCCATCGCATAGCTAGCAGACAAAAGCCAGGGTGCTCGCAGTTGACCATGCAATAGATTACTTTCCACGCCATCACGCAGGCTTACTCAATTCGAAAACACATACGTATTAAAACCAATGTGATCTTTTGTTTTTACTTTTTTGTTTTGTCCTGAGTGTGATGCTTAATCATATAATTATAGCGGATGACAATTACTAGCTTATTTCATAGAATATTTCACGATAAATGCCTTGAGATTATTGTGTGATACAGACAACAACACTATTTTTTTTTGAAGCTGATCAGTGGGTTTCCCCACTGTATTTATTTATTAATTTTTCAAAGTGTATAGAAGTTACAACCAAAAAAGAAGTTGCTAGGGATTATCAACAAAAGCTAGCTAGAGGCCCTAAGCCCAAATAGAAAAAAAAAAGAACCACAACACTAATTTTTGCAAACAAAACACACAAGGCTGGCATTTCTAGAGAATATATCTGTGTACTTTAATTAGCTATTTCCATGGAGGGAATATTTGAAGTTTATTGATGTTCCATATGTTATCAACCCCAGCTAATGATTTTTTGAAATACCTCCATCTTTGCAAGATTGTCAAAACATTGAACAACAATCACATTTTTATTTTACCATCTTTTCTTTTAGCATGGACACAACCTCGGAAGGGGGAGGAGGGGAGGGGGTGGAAGTTGCAAAGTCAACTACAATGTTTTGTGCGGGCGCACTAATATAGGTGCAAAGTCAACAACCGGAGCGGTGGATAGGAGTTGTGAATGCAGTGAAGGCCACATCGCCGTCCCATGTTCCTATCTTGGGAATTTCGGAACATACACAACGTAAGGGTGTTCCGGAATATTTCATCCATGTTATCTAATGGTTTTTGGAAGGATTGTAGACATGGGGTAGTTTCTAGCACGAAGCACTAGAAGTTCTTTTTCTTTCAAATAAGTGGCTGTATATTAATAACAAGATGATACTAATTACACACCGACCTTTGCATGTCAAGGTCCACTCAAGACATATAAAAATGCACACAACGGAATTATTTTAAAAAATGACACTGCCAAGACAAATCAACGAATCACAACAGCTGAAGACAATTGTTGATAAGCACCTACCGTTAAGCACATCGGTTTTGACGTGGACCGCCCAAAAAAAACCGTGTTTGCGAGGAACGTGCTGCCAACCGACATCTTCACCCAATCCACTGCATACACACCATCATCGACCACGATGCCTCACGTTGCCAAAAAAACCAATCCATTGGGCATAGCTGACATCGTGAGGACACAACCAAGACAAGGCGCAGGCTTCCAATGAAAAGTAGGCTTTGTTTGAACGAGGCATTTTTGCACCCGGGAGCATAGGCTCCCGGTGTTTGAAATGACTTTTATACATAGTTCAAATTGTCAAAAAATCCTAAACAAAAATTGACTCGTACATCTCGACAATTATATGTGCCCATAAAGTCGTTTCGCGGAAAACCAACATTTTTTACGTCGTGTGCAAAAAATATATATTTTGGTGCTTAAAAAAGCTTTTCACAAGATATTTCTTTATCTTTTTCACACATGACACAAAAAATGACAATTTTTCACGAAACTTGGCGTGCATACATATAATATCAACATATACACGCAAAAAATTTGTCCAATTTTCTTTTGACATTTTGAAATGTTTTCGCGGGTACGAGGAGCATATGCTACCAAGTTCAAAAGCGGTTTTCCGGCTTTGTTTTGGTCTCTTTTGTTTCTGTGGGTGTACACAAACTGGACTCCTCTTATATGGACACAGGACAAAGCTATTATATTGCTTGAGAAATCTCAAATCTCGTAGACATAAAAGTAGTGAAGATGGTCATACATGAGGTGAAGTATAGGTGTAATCAAATTCGTGCAAATACAACAAAACTCAATTTGGTTAATTTAATGAAATGGTGATAACATTGTTGATGTCACCTGCAGTAAAATAACCAATGTATTTTCTAATCACGCGGGTTACAGAAAGCAAGAGCCTACGCACCCTATTACGTCGACGACCCGGCGTCACACATGTAGTCATGTGCTTATGTCAGAAAACAAGCTAGGTTAAACTAATCTGCAAGGAAACGCGAGGATAGAGAGCAACATGAAGGCCCTAACCCTGGGACACCAACCTGTTGTAACTTGTTAATTAGTCTGCCAGTTGTAACCACGCTTAAATAAGCACATAAGAAGTGCTAGACGACCTACATGTCAGAATACAAGAGGTGGGAGGAAGATCTGAATCCAGGTAGCCTTTCCTTTTCTGGAAATTCAAGAACAGACTAATTTGTTTGCCCAGGTTGGCATGTGTCAGACTAGTCATAGTGGGGAGTAACATAGAGTAGTAACATGCACATGTTACTACTCTATGTTACTACCCACTATGGGTAGTAACATAAATGTGGTGTCATGCAAAGCCATATTAATTAGGTTGTAGACTCATCTTGTATTGGAAAGTGTGATGTTATGGTAAGAGCAAGAACAATAGTGTAGCCGGCAGTCGGCTATAACAATTTGCCACATCATCTATAGCCAACTTATAGCTAGCATGTACAATAGTAAGCTATAAAAGAGTAGTACTTTAACAATACATGCCCCACCTTTTAGTCTCACATAGTGCCTAGTAGCACGTGCTAGAGCTGGCTATTAGAGCAATTCCAATAGCGTAGTCAGCTGCTAGCTATAAGCCAAGTGCCATGTCATCTATAGCTAACTTAGAGCCAACATATACAATAGTGAGCTATAAAAGTGTAGTACTTTTACAATGCATGGCCCACCTTTTAGTCTCACATAGTCTAGGAGCGCGTCTAGAGCTGCTACAAGATAGTAGCCCACTCTCTTCTCTCTCTAATCTCTCCTCCAACTAAGCAAACTTATAATATTTTATCTCTTATAAGAAATGTTGTCTTATTACTTGCTCTTAGATAGTAGCCCACTCTCTTCTCTCTCTAATCTCTCTCCTCCAACTAAGCAAACATATAATATTTTCTCTCTAGCCTGACTGTGTATTGTGCTTCTTAGCTAGTTACCACCTCACTCTCCTTCTTCATTTATTATCATGCCATGTCACCAAAATGCTTTGGAGTGTGTGATGTTACTAGCTATGTTACTCCCACTATGAGTAGTCTCAGGATTTCATGTCCATAGTTTTTAATTGGCTGGCCGGTGGGGTTTTAAAATGATCTGGCATTGAATCTTGGAAGACAACGCGCGTTACTGCAAGTGGAGTTTCAAATGATCTGGCATTGAATCTTGCCAACAACGCGGCGTCAGGGCATGCCCGGCCCCATGCTCGCACGAATTGTGTGAATGTTTAGACGATAGATCTGGTTAGTGGTGACCTTGAGAGGGGTTCCACAATGCCAATATACCTTTAGTCAAACCCAAACCTGTCGCTAGCATCTTTCCGTCATGCTAAATATTTATGGAGGAATGGTTGGGAGCCTAATTTATGGCACATAGCAATGCCCAGGCCCTTCCACCAAGAAGCTTTAGACATGTCACAACGAGTATCGTAGTAACTCCTTCAGACCTCTCACAAGTGGAAGCATGGTACTCCTCTATAATTGCATGCAAGAGTACAACAAAAATTCCTATGATTTTAATTTTTATAAGCTAATCATGTCTTGCTGTAAAAGTTCGTAACTTATGTAACCCTGCAAAATTCCAAAGATATTTGGAGGAACACCATCTTCTTAAGTTCTTGGGCCGGTCCCGTTGCTCCTAATCAGCCATCTCTTAGCAATTTCCACGTAGGATCGAAACTAATGTGGAGAGGTATATAGAGAACAAACAGATGGTTGGTGTCATATATATGTAAGTGGAGATACGACTCTTGTCCCGCAAACCAATGAAACCGGTGAGCTTCATCGCTTTTGGGCTCAGTCCTACACTACGCACTCGTGGCACACGGGACGCGTCGGAAGATGTTCTCGCAGACCTAACAAACCTGTTTCATTATCAATGGAACCTCATGGGCTAATTTGCTCCGTGAAAAAGAGAATCGGTTGGCTGGCATATATGCATAAAGCCTCCACAAGCTCTTCTCTTTTGTGATCACGGCATGCAAAAAGATGGGAACAAGAAAAACGACCCGCTGAGGCAGCCATGCTTTTATCGTCAACGTGGGAGAGTTGATATGGCTCGGAAGAGCCAACGCATTAAGGGTATAACATTTATTTTTCTAACTTTTTTGCACATGAAAGAGATTTGTGAATTTTGAGGAATTTATGAAATTTTGTAAAATGAAATAGAAAACCAGTAAGATTAGAGTATGGCGCTCAAATATTTTTCGAAAAATTAAATGAGGCCACATGGATCCAAACTCCAAACCTTACAAACAGCTACATAAGCACTCCACCACTGCACTACAACAAGTTCATGCTATGAATATGCTTTATTTCTTATTGAAGCTTTTTTTTTGGATATATTCAAATTTGACAAAAATATCTTGCCGAGATTATGTTCTCTCGTCTCTTACCTAAAATCGTTTATTTCGTGAAACCTTTCCGGATTTTCGACGATTTTTCCTCTAGAATGTGAGTATGGGTATGCCATGGCGGTGTATGGGTATTTTATGTTCTACTTGGTGCTCCGCGGAAAAAGATGTGTAAATGGTCGTACAAAATCCATTGAATCAAAGAAAGAAACCATTCTTTCCAAATACTATATAAAATGTTAACCTTTGGTGAAGCAAAAGTGTACCGCCCAGCAGGATCCTTCGAATCTGCGCCGGCAAGGCGCGTGTCTTCCAAACATAGTCAAGGATGGCATCAACCGTGATGCAGCCATGGCTGTCGTCGTCTGAGGCTACGATCGAGACTGCGCGTGTAGTGTGAAACCATGTGGTACTGGTATGTCGATTGTCGACGAAGACCCCAACCCCACTACTTGCATATCGTAGCAAAGCAACGCCCATGCGAATTCGAGCACCTGATCAAAAGGGCTCACCTGGATAGAATAAACGCAGCTTTCAAAAAACCATCGATTTGTCCCGGAAAGCCAACTTGACCATCGCAATTATTTGCCCTTTCTCAGGACGCGGCAATCGCCGATTGCTAGATTGGCTGCGAATTGTTTATGACGCGGCTGCAGAGTGCCAACGCAGTGGCTGGGGGCGTCACGCTGCTGACGCTTCCCGTGGTGACGCACGGGCGCTGACGTACAGATGCATCCATCCAGCAGCACGTGGCCGGGGACAGCAACCTGATCATGGAAGAGGATGCATTCGATGCGATCTAGGCGGGAGAACGTGCGTCACTAAAATCTGGTATTGTCGTTCCTTAGGCCATCTCCAACGTGGATGGGTTCGCATCGGACAAAATCGCGGCCCAACGCCGCGACGCATCCCAAAAGCGGATGACTGTGGTGTTCGGGACGATCCAAATTTGGCTTAAATTTGGACAAGATTTGCGTGGCCGCGGATGGCAAGCGGCGTCCTCGCGTGTCCACCTAATCGCCTTCCTAGCCCTATGTCGGTGGGCGGGCACGCGTCTTATTAAATGTGGATCGGGAGGGGACTGTCCCTGTCCATTCCACTTCCCCACTCCCACTCCAACTCCCCACACGCTTGCATCTGCCACCATGGTCCCGAAGAGACCTTTCGCTCCTGGCGCCTACGACGACGAGGCCGGCAGCAGCCGGCGGATCGCGCCAGCGATGAGGGCTGCCCGACACCACGGCGGCATGTACATTCAGGATGCGGGCCAAGTGGCTGCGGCAGTGGCGCAGCCCGCGCCGTGCGAAGCCGAGGACGACCCCGACCTCGCGCCGCTCTGGCGGCGTCCCTCACGGAGGAGGCCGCCAAGTGGCCGCATCTCGCGGAGGTGCTCCGCGCCTCGAGATGGAGGGAGGAGGACGCGGCCGAGGCCTGGGCGTTGCTGGGCTAGGAACGCCGACAGAAGGAGGCCAGGCGCCAAGCGGAGCAGGAGCGCCACCTCCGCCTCAGGGAGGAGGCGGAGCTGCGGGCGGCCAGCCCTCCGGACACGCGGTCGGTTTGGGAAGAGGCCTAGTGGTCGCCGTGGCTGGAGTCCCCGGTGCGCTCGAGCCACAACAGCGCGTCGCCGCCCGGGGCGTCATCGACGCCCACGGCGACGAGGTCAACTGGGACTAGGCGATGCACCGACGGCCACCTCGTCCACCTCAAACCCTAGCTAGGGTTTTATTTCTTCTTTTAGTTAAAGCCCATATAAGGCTTTCTTTTATATAAATTTGCCCAAAATAGGGCATATGTTTAAATGAACTATGTTTTAAGTTTAATTGTTTTTCTTTTTTTCTTTTTTTGTGGTCTTTTACTTTTGCGGTGTGTCCGCGCGTTGGGCGCACTGCGCGACCCAAACGGACCGTCGGCCAGGTCCGCGTGTCCGCTCGGCCACCCAAACGGCCCAATCCGGACGGGCCAACGCGTCCGGTTTGGGTCGGCGCATTGGAGATGCCCTTAGCTAAACCAATTTCAATAATGTCTTTTAATTTATCTGCAGGTATATTGTCATCTAGAAAGTACTCACTCGGTTCCAAAATATAAAGCGTCTAAGGATTAGTTAGAAATCAAACTTTACTAATGTTAACTAAATATTTAGGAAAAAATACATTTAAAATATTGAATTGACGTATATTAAGAAAATATACTTTATAGTGAATCTATTGAAATTAATTCAGCATTATAATTGTTTATATTTTGTGTATAAACTTGATGAAACTTCAGTATAACAAAGGAGGGCCTCTGCTCCCCTAGGGTCCCCGAAGTGCTAGGAACGGCCCTGGTCGAATGTGTAGTTGCTATATAGGGAGTCATGATGACATCACTAACCTTAAGGCTTTTTTTTGTTTATCCCTGCTCAAATACCTTTATCACCCAGCGATGCTCGGGGAAAGCGTAGGATAATAGATTCATGGTGTGTGCTGTATGCATGCGATGATGTCCTTTGGAAACATCGCCCCTTTACATTGTGTATCTTATTATTACATACATTATATTTGTGCTTATTATTATCTTTATAATTTCATAACCATCATTGCACACCTGCACACCTGGAGGTGAAACCTTGGTCGTCCTAGCTTACTTCCATCCATTGATAATACGTACCAAAAATAAAATAACACATTTGGTCAAGTGAAACAATGACTAAACGAAGTCTCGAAGTCTTGTTTGCAGTGATCACCATTAGCATTCTTCCCCTGGACTTGATAAATCTAGGGCCGCTTAGGGAAAAAGAAGCGTACTATAATCCAATAATCCGCATCAAAGGTATCATTATTTACTTCGAATAAGTAGAAGCTTTAGATACAACAAAACATGCAAAAACCTTGGCCAAAGACAAGGAAGAAATATACGTCTACTCTCTCAACATTTTAAACCAAGAAATTCTTTTTTTTGCGAAACAAAACCAAGAAATTCTTAGGCGCACCGCCGCGTGGTCCTTATTTTTTGCCACAATGATAGAAAGAGTAAGAACTTGACCATGGAAAATCCTCACATTATGCTCCTTCCAAATTTACCATGATATAAGTATTACAAAATGGGGGCAGAAGATGTGGTGAGGATGCTTGAACTTGGTTACAAATGAGCCAAAGGCCGCAATTCATCCACCTCCATCTCTCGAAATGATATGCATTCCAAATCTAATTATGCATGTCCAACAAGGTGAAGATCTTCCCGTTAGAAGGTATCTAAACATCCCAGACAGAAGGGACCAAGGAGGTGTTTGTGTGTACAACAAACATGTCCTTGTAAAATGACGTAGAGGTGTAAGTGCCTCTATCAGTGAACCCAACAAATAGTATGAGGGGTGCCGGGAGTAATGACATCATGCTAAAGCTTCTTCCAAATAGTCAGAAATCAATGTAAGTTCTGGACAAAGAGCCGTGCTAGATATTGATAAGATATATCTAAATACTATCGTAGATACCAGCTTGATGGTGATCTGCTTCTTTCTAAAGTTTACAAAATGCTAGGCGCCAAAACATTAGGCTGCAACAATCCATCCATTTAAGGTGAATTCTAGAAGATTGTCTTTGCTCTATCACGTATAGACACCACCAATGGCCCAACAAAGACACCCCAATCACGATTGTTATAGGGGTTTCCATTCGTATCCACGGTTTTGTATCATCTACCCATTTACCCCCAATGCTACCATAGTCTAGAACTGAAGTCGTTAACTTCCCCACATTTAAAACGTCGAGGCCACTAGGATGCTACATCTTCCAAACATGTTCCCAGTTCACCTTGCACTTGCCCTAGGAACCTTATCACAAGCAACCCAAATATAAGCACGCCCCAGATATCAATTATCTTTGGGTCATATGGAGGAAGGTCAATGGAATTAAGTGAGATAATAACTCACCAAGAAATAGGAAGCACTATCATGGTGAGAATGTTTCTCCCTACCATATTAACATGATACCTTATGCAAGGAGGTATATTTCCTGCAACTTTGCCAATAAAGTATTGAAGGTCTGCAATTTTCAATCTTTTTGCCATGAAAGGGAGTTCAGGATATGCCATAGTCACATATATATGGCATATGCTATGGCTGAGTAAGGTTAGAGGATGTCATAGAGATCAAGATCCTCACATATAATCAGAGACACAAGGCTCCTTCGAAAATTTGTGACCAAACTGGTTATGTCGCCGAAGGAGCGGAGAGTGGCAAAAAAAAAATGGATGTAATCGGTGCAACAATATTCAACATCATTATCATAGAGAAATGTGTGGATGGTTGGACTGGAAATGCTCCTCAGGACCTTGGCAGGAAGGTCAACGTGCGCTAGAGCATGTAGTATGTACTTGCTTGTCACTTTGAGACTAAAACTAAACCATCATGTACACACTTTGATTGAAGCATCTCAGAGTTGTTGTTTTTATCGGCAATACACACAGGAATCCGATGGGTTAAAACACCCGAGACATATTTATACAGACTCGGAGCCCCTAGTCACAAAATCCATGCCCATGTTGGAGATTTGTATTTGTTTTGTACCACATGATCGGGTTTGGTGTATGTGGTATCGTGACGTGTGGCTAGGTTTTGCTTTCCCTCCCTATTTCACCTTATGTACGTAGGTGGACAAGGCTTACAAAGTGCCATCATCGCCTTAAATGTAGAGTCATAGCTGGACATATATACAAACTATTCAAGGCATGTACTTCTCTTGTGTTGTACTTCAAAGTACCTAAAGTTCTAGGGAAATTTTTTCTAGTGCAACATAAAACGTGCTAACCAATTGGCATCTCAGCCCAACCATCAATGGATCATTGTACAACTCACCGAAATCCGGCCATATACCGCCATGATGCCAAAATCCGCACCAATCTCCAGCGAGCTCGCCTAATTGCGTCTAATATCCGACAAAATTGAAATTTTAGGCATGCATGCACGTGGATTCAAGAACGTCCATGAAACATGCATAGGAGGCCAACGAGGGGCAAGGGAGACGGAGGGCGGTTCGACCGGAGCAGGGGCGGAGCCGCCAAGGAGCAAGGTGGCGGCTAGGACGATTGCTGGGACCTGCTCAAGCGCATGCAGGCGGGGCCCCGGCAACGCCTGACCAAGGCCACCGTGTTGGGAGCTGGGATGGATGCACTGGGCACACGGCTGTGTGAGATGGAGGTAGAGGAAGAAGCTAACCGATATAAAGGGGAAATGAAAAGAAGATATTAACATGTGCGCCATAGGTGGGTCCTGCAAGGTAGACCAAAATTTGGTGTCTATTTACGTTGTATCTTTTGTTCGGGTCCATTTCACACCCTAAAAACAATTTTAGGTGTCCTTTATACGGTTTTTAAGATTTTGATTTGTACATTATCTACTAGAGATGCGCTAGCATTTTAGCGGTCCCAAGAGCCAAAAGCTTCCTCTGACCAAAAGAGAAGCTAACTAGGGGTCTCACATATTGTGTAAGATCATACAGAATTCTAGAGTCTATATGTAGCTAGAGATAGGGCACTTGTAAAAGAAATTCAGTATATCATCAACTAAGCAAAATAAACATACATTGACATCTGCACCAACTACATCATATAGCAATTTTCAGAGTGGTTTCGAAACTAACTTTTGTATTCTTTATGTACCAAATTAATTGACTCGGTTTTATCTAGATAGATACATACAAAGTTGGGTCAATTAATGTGGTACGGCGGGAGCAATACAAATTTCCCTCATGTAAAAAGATTGTAAATAAATTCAAAATAGTACTCCCTCTATGCTAAAATATAGTTCCTATAAGATTTTTTTGAAGTCAAAACAGGTAAACTTTGACCAAATTTATTATAAAAAATATCAAAATTTAAGTCAGTAGCATTGAATTCATCATAAAATATAATTTAATATTGTATAGATAAAGTATTGTATATATATATATATAAATTTATCAATAAATTTAGTCAAATTTAGTGTAGTTTGACTTTCACGGAAACCAATACTCACTATATTATGTCACTGAGGGAGTAGATACTTGAGAGACAGAGAGAGTCAGCTGAGGTGGAGTGCCACGTGTCAGTGTGGGTTAAAAATACTACCAGTTCAGCGAGTAGACCATTTTGAGCGTGTCAATCTTATTGAACTCTAGTCTTTTCTCTTTTGGTCATTGCCCTCGATACATCAAAATCACATCATATATAACGACCCTAGTCATTCTCCACATACATGGTCAGTCTCATATATACACATTAAAGCTAGGCACTACTTAAGTTTCACACACATATGCACCTAACACTTGTAAGATTGGGCAGACATAAATATATTACTCTTTTGCTAATAAGCCTTTCTCTTACGTACGGACACTTGACCATACCATTTCACAGGGGAGCTCCCAGATAGCGCATTATTCAAGCATTCCAACACCCACTCAGAGTTCACATCGTGTCCAGCTGCTGAAGACTAGAGTAATATCGATCCCCCCATGGCGATGCGGCGCCCCAAGTCCGAGATGTCCCCGCCGGCTCCACCTTCGCCCTCCGACCAGAGAGATGCCGTCATCGAGGAGCTCCAGAAAGGCGCTCAGCTGGCGGATTCCCTCAGGCGGCAGGTGGAGCTCATCCCGGAGCCTGGCCGCCGCGACGCCGCCCTGGCCAACGTCAGCGACATCTCCACGGCCCTCGCGTCGTCGCTCTCCGTCCTACAGTCCGAGAGAGAGCAGTACAGCTGCTCCTCCTCCGACGCCGCGACGGCCAATGCTGCCCGCGCCTCCGGTGGCGGGGGTGTCAGGGCGCGAAATGGTGCCTTGCGCAGCAGGAAGGCGAAGCAACGGCGAGGCGCCGATGGCCAGGAGCTTCCGATGTGAGTATCTAACTAAATATTTTGCGTGTGTTCGCTACAGCAAATACTCCAGTACTGTAGCATGCGTATCTGTGGGGATCTGTGCTAGAGAAGAATCGGTATCAGCAGATCTATGCTATACTTGGTTTTCAATGAGGATGAACTAACCACTCTCGTTTCCGTCGCTAAAAAAGAGCTAATCGCTGTCTTGACACTGCTGCTAGCTACTCTCAGTTGCTTTAAAATCTTGCTTCATATTTCTTCGGCTTCTCTTGAGGACACTAGCAAAAGCCGGAAACATCTCAGTTGGTCTGTGCCGAAGGATTTCTAGATCTACGTTTCAAACAAAATATAAATGAAAAAAATGTGCTAATCTGTTGGTAGATCTTGTCTAGTCTATTCCAGTTCATGGGGTACGTGAGGCGTGATGTAGACTAGTAGTAGAAGCACATGCTTGTTTTTTGCGCACTGTGATTTATATTTCATGGTTAGCTAGGAATGAATGAGCGCAGTGAAGTTGAGAACAACTAATTATATATACTTCTTGCCTCTTGTTATTCAGCGAGGAGATGCTCACGGAGACACCAGAAAACGATGGATTCCATTGGAGGAAATATGGGGAGAAGAAGATCCTAAATGCTGAATTTCCAAGGTATGATTCTTTGATGGATTTTTATCTCTGAGACAGCTCTATCTAATTATTTTTTACTTCAATTTGTCTTTAATACTTTATGAATATGTAGAACTTACATTTCCTAATGTAGTTTATAAATAGAGAAAATTTAGCAGTAATTTTCATATTGTACAACTTTGTGTATGTGTCTTGTTTGTAACTTGTCACCCCTTTTGTCTCTTTATACGGACTCTGTACCATTTTTTATGACATATGCTTACTTTGAATGCATCTTCCACTAATATTGTAAGGCTTCTCATGTATAGTACGTAGTATTAAATTGTAAAGAATCAATGAAACAATTAATGATGGTTACGAAAATCAAAGAGATAAAGTACTTCAATTCTAAATTTAGCATCTGTGGCTCAACATGGATGATCACCTGCCACATCAATTACTTGCTTCAACATGGAGTATGGTTGATATAGGCCCCATGTGGGGCACATCTCATATTAGGGTATTAGCTAGCATCAGAGTTTGGCTTAATTTTATTAATAAAATCAATACATACAGTTAGTTCTCCCATCCATATCAAAGTCTTTTTTTGTCTCGCTCATCCATGTCAAATTTGAAGCTCAAGAAAATAGTAGTTCCATATGACGTTTCTGTTTGTGCACGTACACAAACTCGTACGCATGAAGCACTTAAGCAAATAGTGTGTTCTAAAAGAAATGTTATACACAAATCAATCATGCACTTGGATGGACTTGTATCAGACATATTTCTGCACGTGTGTGGATAATAATACCAATTCCTAGCTTGACACAAATCGACCATACATGCTTAAGGTCATTTACTTGTGTCT
This sequence comes from Lolium multiflorum, assembly GCA_030979885.1. Lineage (NCBI taxonomy): Eukaryota > Viridiplantae > Streptophyta > Magnoliopsida > Poales > Poaceae > Lolium > Lolium multiflorum. The sequence continues at coordinate 193,194,931 of CM061747.1, forward strand.
GTTTTGGCAACTTAAACCTCAAAGCCTTTGCCTTCATGTGGTACATAGGCAACTTGTAGTCTGTTCTTCTTAATGAATATATAGCTTGTTCATGTCGTATGGTTTGTTGTAAGAAATTATGAGATTAGTTATAAACAAGATCAACCTGAATGCTGCTAGGTAATGATACGATCCACTTTTTCTCCAAGAAGGAACATATACCCTGGCTTCTACATCGAGAGATTCATGCGGATATTTTTAATTTGTGTGTGCAAAGTTTCAATTCTTACAAAACGACAAGATGACAACTCAAAGTGACAAAAGACCAGAAAAATAAAATTGAATGTTGTACTTAGCATCTAAAACCCTGTTGCTATAGATCGTCATCTGAATCGGCTAAACAAAACCCTGCACCCAAAGGCCAGAGATTCCTGAGCCTCCACAGAGTGATGATCATGCAAACATCACATCTAATGTGATCAATCAAAAACTGTATATTATGATTTCTAATTTCGATGGGGCCTCATATGAAATCTTACAGGCCATCAATTCAAATTCCCACTCGTATTGGAATTAGACACTGACATGTGAACAAAGACATAACTACTAGCAGCATGTTATCTAATCTAAACTAAGAAAAAACATACACTCATTTTCACTTCAGGAAAGTTTTCTTACTTCCTTGTATGTGCATGCACATGAAATATTATAATTACCTAGGAATTCATTTTTTTTCATACAGTTCAACAAATGTTTGGTCTATTAAAAAGCAGAACACGAAAAATGCTTATGCTCATATGCTCGGTAAATCAACGTTTTGCAGGTTATACTACAGATGTGGATATAGCGATGAGCACAAATGCCCGGCAAAGAAGTATGTGCAGCAGAAAAACAACAACGACCCTCCCGAGTTCTTGGTCACCCTCATCGACAACCACACATGCCATACCTTGTTCCCAGCCGAAGCCAACCAACGAACAATGAGCAGCTCAAGCAGCGCTAACTCGCAACTGCTCGACTTCACCAAAGCATCACTCTCTTCAGCAGCTGGTGTTTCTAGGATGAAGGAAGAGGAAGACACCGCAGCAGGAATGTCTGTGGCTGTTCCCAGCTACGCATACGACGAGTTGTACTCTTCTTCCTCGCTACCATTGCTGTCGCCAACACAGTGGGAGATGGAGATGGATATCAAGTCACTCTATCATCGTCACTCCGGAGGTGATAGCTATTAAGCTGGGCGTGTGTGAAACTGAGTGTTCTAGTAGATCAAATGGTTGCATCATCCAAACAGCTACCTGAACCCTAATAATCGTATGATCGGGAGAGCCTACTCTCTAGTGTTGTAATGTTAGTACTACAACAGCTAGCCCAGCTGCTAGAGATCTTTGTTTAGATGAATAACGTTAACGTACCTGCCTAATTATGCCTACGCAATTTGACTAACCTTGTCGTGCTTAATAACGATATCTTCTCATGTAACATAAAAGCTTTTTTACGGTACCCTATATACTCGTATTAATTAATTTGAGAATATTAATCGCATACCCACGGGGATACCTATATATATCCATAGCACGCGCCACCATCGGCTATCCCTTCACAGCTATAGACGGATGGCAACTAAGCGGTCAAGTAAGTACAGACGATTTAGTGCAAATCATCAAAGAAGCATGCCACTGTGGTACATGTCAGCGCAACATGTCTCAAGTTAACACAGCTACTAGTGCCACGTCCACGCATGTAGCATTTTTGACATGCCATGCATGTAGTCTTGGTGCTGGAGTAAATGCTTTGTACTCCTTCCGTCCTTAAAAGGATATCGACCGCAAACTTGTCTAAATCCCCGCACCCCCTAACAAACCCTAACCACCTCCCGCCGCCGCAGCCGGTGGCACCGCCGGGCAAAGACCGCGTGGCGTGGCGGCGGCGGCCTTTCCTCGTTGCCGCGCTGGGGACGGCAGCTGTGATCCCTCCTCGACGTTGTGGCCGGTCGGACGTGGATGGTGCTGGGTGGTGGCGGCCAGACCTTGATCGGCGCTGCAGCCGCCCTGCCCCCCGCCTCCCGTCGGCTCCTCGCCGCGGCATGCCGGTGGTGGCTGGTGGTGGACGGCGGCCAAGTCCTTGATCTGCGCCACTGCATTGCCCCGCCTCTCGCCGCTGCGTGGAGGTGATCTTGAGCTTCTCCCGCGGCACAAGGTCGCCCTGGGCAACAACCTTAGGTTCGACGGTAGAGGCGGCCCTCTTCTTCGCCGGAGATGGTCGGCCTACGGATGGTGGTGGTGGGTCTTTCGATCTGTCACCGCGTTTCGGCGGCAAGATGGAGAGGCGTGGAAGTCGGCAACGGCTGATGTCACCGGTGGAGGGCTGGCGTTCGGCTGCGGCGGTGCCTAGGGCGTGTGCGGTGTCTCCGAACAACGCGATATGCGCTTGGTGTCTCCGGCGACAATTGTGGCCAGCCTAGGATGGTCGCCGGTGTGGGGGCCCGACCTAAATAAAGGCGGCGGTCCTAGGGTCTCTTTTGGGAGAAGATGAAGACTTACCTGAGGTTTGCTCTTCTCGATCTGGCAGGAGTGTTGAGTCCGGAAGGCGCCACCGGCGAATGTAACAGTGCTTTTTTTGCCTAGAGTTTGCTGGATAGGTGGTATGCGGTCGTGCGCACACACGCTTTTATTCTGGCCGATTGGTTCTGGAGGGAGCGGCGCAAAGCTCTGGTTTGTGTTGGCATCAAGAGACATTTTGGTCCATGATGCAGTCAGCTGAAGGGAATAACATGAAGGCCGGAGCGGAGGACTAGCTAAGGGAGGTTCAAGTCTCCGTGTTGTTGAGGGACTTGCTCGGTGTCCCAGGCTACGTAGAAGTGGTATGAGAGTGGCGGCGGCAGCACATGTGAAGTTCAGAGCCCTAGCTTTCAGGGTGAAAACCCAATGTCTGGCCTTAACTGGTTCTGTCTGGCAATAACCTTGTTGGAGGCATTTTTCTGAGAGCGGGGACTATCTTCAGGTGAAAACCTAAGATCTTTGGTCGAGCGACGACGGCGCTAGTGCACCGTTTCCTTCTTGGAGACGTCGTTTTTGGAGATTCTGTATTTCAGGTGTTGTCTTGGTGGTGGTTGTATTGCTGTTGCTAAACCTAGGATGCTATAGCGGGACTTTTATTTCTTAGTTTTATTTTCTATGTTTTGGCTGTGTGCATCCGTACTGCCATTAGGGTGTTGCGTTGTTGCAGAGGCTGGATGTAGTTGGTATCTTTTGATATTAATATATTCCCTTTATCAAAAAAGGTGCATTCAAATTTAGATAAATTTGTGACATTCTTTTGTACAACGGGCAGCAGTTCACGTTTGTCCCTGCTCTCGTTTAGGCATAATGTACGGAATCATGTTATAGCACCATGGTGGGGTATTTATTCGTGAACTTTTCATCGCAGTGGCGTAGCTATACGCGGGTATGTGTGTGTGTGGTGGTGGTGGTGGTGGTGGGGGGGTGGGGGGGGGGCACCCCCAACTTTTAAATATTTACTGAAGGGAAAAATCCACAAGGTTTAGAAGGAAAAAATTAGAGCATCCCCCTGGCCCCCATATAACTGTTTGCAAGCTCCGCCGCTGCTTCGTCTCGTACGACTACACCGTAGAATCAAACGAAAAACGAACCACATATATATGTATAATCAGTTTGATCTGGTTGTTTTTCCTTATTTTTCGTATACGTCACATTCCATGGGTAAATCCAGGGTGGAGAGCAAAGAAATAATAGGGGAGCCACGAATATCCATGCAAAAAGAAACACTCTAAAACTTTAATTGTTAAAAGGAGGGTTCACACGCACAGAAAATAAACATGGAGAAATAATTTTCTGACAAAGATGTGATAGAGAAGAAAAAAAATGTACAACTTCTCCGCTGACAAGTGTTGGCACCCCCTAACTACGCTATTATATATGACGTACATGCATGGAGTCAATTAATATACACACGTAGTATGTACCGGCTGCCGTATTGCATATATAGCTTCATGGATTGAAGTTTTGATTTGCCATGACAGGCATCTGGTGCCGAATCTCGATGTGAAACACCTAGGGTCAGATGTACGGTGGGCAACACAGCCCTGGAGACCACACATGCATGCATATCCCTTTTAAATCGATCGCAAACTTTTCTTTTGTATCAATTCTGCCACTTTGCAAGATAGGAGTTGGCCCCGCTTGTCCCGAAGGAACACAAAATGCGGGAGAAAGTGGCGTAAGATCATATCAGATCAGATTATTATAGTTCCACGGAAATGTTCTATGCGAAAAACAAATGGATATACAAACGGAAGAAAGTTCTCAAAAGAAGTGGTTACAATGAACTTGATTGTATAAACGAAAACACAACAAAACTGTTGATCGGGAAAAGCTAGCTTGGATCCCGGCATGCAGGATATAGCATCTTCCCAACTAATAATAATTTATAGGCACACTACGAAAATTCATTCATGATTATCCCCAAGCAGTGTTGATGTCACATATGCTATCGTGAGCATTGCGTCGAAGACATGACATAATGGATGAATGGATCCCACACAAAATAAACAAAATGAACGTATCAATGATTCATCGTGCTCTCCTTTGAGTCTCAACAACATCTAGTCATAGATCATGTGAATACAGTAGCCAGGCCAGCTATGCCACCAGCTGATTTCATTTCTGCAAGTTGTTGATAGTCCACTCAAGGCTGGAGCAAAAGAGCACGTTGAGTCGATCGCATCATGCACATAAGAATTAAGATACCGCTTGAGATGTGGAGAGGCCACCAAGCTAGAGGTTGTCAACTAGTAACGTTCATCAAGAAAAACAATCAAGTTGATCATTTGTTATTTCCGATGGTTAACAAAAAGAGGTATGTATCTACCATTACAGGTGTAAGAGACACCTGCGTTTTCTAAAAGTAGTAACGAAAATATATTAGTTTTTTAGAATGAAAATATATTAGTTTTGAAAATGTATAAAATTTCACTCAGAAGGAAAGGAAAATTAGCATCAAATGTTTATAATACCAAGTTGTCAACTGTGTATAGCTTAATGGGGGCAAGGACAACTCCTGTCCAGATGATGGGCAAGGTTAATTAGCTTAAGTATATTTAGTAGATAATGAATAAGCTTAACTAATAGTCCACTCAATTGCATGAAATGGACATATACCACTTGATGGGGGTGGGTGTGTGCCATATATATGTAGCTCTTGTCTCTTCTGAAGTTCTCAATTGACTAGTCAAGATTTGTGCTCCACTTTGTTTGATTGCAAAATTGTAATCAAGTCATGGTAAGTACAAAATTCACATGCAATTATTTCAGGGAATGAACTTCGTATAGATACACTAGATTTGGCTCAGTATATAAGGATAATTAGGCCGAAAACCACACAAACATTATTCATTTAAGAAAAACCTCACAAAACCCTCGCTATGAGTAAGTCACTTAGCTACCAAAATACTTGGCAAAGGACAAGCTCCAGTTCCCGAAGACCCAACAACTTCCTAGCCACCTATCAGCTAGCCTTACAACACTACGTGTCAACCTCAGCCCCAGTCGATGTCTACAAGGTGACGCCTCAAAAGAAGGGTATGACGTCGAGTTACCGTTGTTGCCTGACCTAACACAACCTGGTCTTAGGTTTTCACCAGGAGGCCAACAACAGGGATGGAGGAAAGCACCAGGTTGCACAATGATGCACCCAAAGAAGAGGTTTGCGTCCTGACCGACTCTGACAAAAATGTGGTACCCTCCCCCACCGCATATATGTGACCTTCCAGCGCCAGATATAGTCGGCCAGTGACGGACCTAGAAGCCTAGGAAAATATGTCTTCAGTGTTAACTTTTTGGTGAATAATTTATAGAAAATCATGTGTTATAAGGCACCGCGCCGCCTGTAAGCTTGGGCGGCCACTTGGGCAACAGGGATGATGGATCTGCCGCTGTATCTCTGCCGACGCACTTTGTTTTGGTGGTTCAGCTCGAGCCACAACCTCGTTGACCGGGCCACAAGCATGCCGACCCCAAGCAATCAACACACCTCATGTACTTTAAAAAAAATGAAAGGCCTCCAGGCCCGGCTTTGATATAAAGTCCCACACGACACAAACCAAGTCACATAGTTTTACAACTACACCCAAACACCAACATTGTACGATCACACCAGGATCATAGATGAATCGGTACAACAAGGAAACCAAACATCGTGTCCAAACTATAGACTAGGATAAGTGGTGCACATGATCATCTCCTCGAGGGCTGTCAGCCTCCGCCCTACTCCTCGCGTACAGTCGTCTGACGTCGCTTACCACCATGTAGAGAAGCTCCATCTCCTTCTTTCTGACCAGAACCCTCCAGCTTTGGATATGAATAGTCATTTGGTATAGTACATCAGCAGGGTTGCTAATCAGTTTGCCTTCTATCGCTAGCTTGTTACGAATGTTCCAAAGCGTCCAATATTGAGCCGCAAAAGTAAACCAGACTATCCTACCCAAGCGACCTGACAGGCTTTATGCGATAAAGGAGCCTGCCCTGCTGGGTTCCAATCACAGTGTAGGAGCTCCCTAGATCCTTCCCACATGAATCTCGCCAAGTGGCACGAGAAAAAGATGTGGTTGCAGTTTTCGTCTCCCCGCAAAAAGCACACATCCCATTGGATGGGCCATGCCATTTAGCTAGCTGAACCCCAGACAGAAGTCTGCCCCTGATCAGTTGTGAGAGGAATATCTTAATCTTGGGTGCCACCCTCAGGCGCCACACCTCCTTGAAGGAGGTCACCACCGCCCCCTGCGACAGGCCAAGGTAGATTCGAGCAGGTCAGATAAACACAGTCCCTTTCCAGCGCCTGACACCTTGTCCTCCGTTGTGAGGGAGGGGAGCGCCTTTATCTCCCTACACATGTTGTCCCACTCAACTGCCTTAGTAAGGTCAAATTGCCTTCTGAAGCGGATACGCCATTCTCCTGGTTCCCCATTAGCCACCCCATGGCATGCACTATGATGAACGGCTTCGCACATCAGGAGAAGAGGGGAGGGAATCTAGCTCGGAGAGGGGCCGTCTTTGACCACCAACTTACTAGGAAGGTTCGCTTCCCATTGTGAACCTTGTACTTGGCGCCTAATATGAATTCCATTTAAGATTTTGTATTGCTTTACAGAATTGTGATCCCTGGACGGACTCTTCGCGAGAGAAAATGTCTGTATCCCTTAGGTATTTGGCACGAATGAGCTCAGCCCACAACCCCTCTGTGTTTTGATACAGTTTCCAAACCCACTTTAGCATCAATACTATGTTCAAGAGTTTGGTATTGAGGATGCCCAGGGCCCCATACTACTTGGGCTTTCACAGCGTGGCCTAGTCCACCATGTGGTACTTACTCTTTTTGCGCACTCCGACCCAAAAGAAGCGGGCCCTCGACTTGTCCATGGCCTTGTGAGTGCTATCGTGCAAGAGATACATGCTCATGGCAAACATCGGCAAACTGGACAAGCACGGGTTCGTGAGTTCCAGTCTCCCACCAGAGGCAAGGAAGAGACCCTGCCATGGGTCCACTTTCTCCCGAAGAAAGTCCCAATCCACTACAATCAGTGGCCTGTCACTAATCGGAAGACCCGGTTATTTGATTGGGAACTTGCCTAATTTACAGCTGAGCAAGTTGGCGACCCTTTGCTGCTCCGCTGAAGTGACCGCTGCCACCACCACTTCACTTTTGTCGAAGCTTATCTTTAGGCCCGACATGTTCTCGAAGCAAAGGAGCAGTAGCTTTAGGTTCGTGATTCCCAGGTCCGAGGGTTCAATCATGATCATCGTGGCATCCGCGTATTGCAGATGAGTCGCCCCCTGTGATGAGATGTGGTACAAAACCCTAGAGATAGCCAACCGCCCTAGCCTTCGCCAGGAGAGCTGCCAACCCATCCACCATGAAGTCAAAGAGGATGGGGGAGAGGGGGTCGCCCTGACGCACACCTCTAGCGTTACGGAAGAAGGTCCGAACTTCTATGTTAACGTTGATCGCAGTCTATCCTCCCTTGACCAGCTGCATCAGCCTATGAACCAACATCGGGGAGAAGCCTTTGCATCACCTCATGTACTTGCACAGTAGCCACCGCATCGCAGTCTCACGCTACTCATGCCACCTCATGGACTCAATGCTCGCACCTGCTCATCGTTAGGACTTAGGAGACGACATCTACTTGCCCACAGTCATCCCGCTACAACGAGGGTTGAGCCAGTGACATGTGTGGTGGCGGGGTTCCTTCTTTTCGAAAAGGAGCAAGCCCCAGCATCTGCACCGATCGGTGCATACGGCTGGAGGGAGCAAAGTGGATCCTGTACAACTGTGTATTCTGTATAGTACTCATTCCAAATGCAAATTGTATCATGTATTATTATGGTTGTGCAGTGTGTACGTGCGAACGGCCCGATTGGTCCCCTCCAACGACTCCGGTTAATTTAGCTGATGAGCGACGCGCCATTAGACGCGGTAGCTAGATGATCGAAGCCATGGCCCCCGCGCGCGTAGGTATTCGAAACGTGAAACGCACGTGGGTAAATAGAATTATTTGGTTAGCCTCACTCTCAATCGAGCTTAATCACTTTGGCATGTGCTAGCTCTTCGGTCGTCGCTAGCAGCTGTCACCTGTATCCAAGCTACCACTGTACTACGGATCCAATCGAAGCTCGCCCGAGAGTATAAATGCACTACCTTTCCATCTGAACTGCCACAGGCAAAAAAGCTTAGATCAACAGGCTAGCTAGTTAGTGACAATATACCACAGAGCAACCTCAGCCATAGAGGAGAGGACATGGCAGCACTCTTCACTCCAGCTGCTTGCTCGTTGTCCAAGTTGATGGTGCAGGGCCGGGAGTCCGCAGCCGCCCTCGAGGCTCTTCTCCGAGCTGCGTCTCCTCAGGAGCACGGGGAGGTCCAGGAGCTCGCCGCGGAGATCCTCCGCTGCTGCGACCGCGCCCTCGCCGCGCTCCACCACGGCGGCGTGGCTGACAACGGTGCCGGCGGCAGGAAGCGCAAGTCCGGCGCAGCCGCGCGGACGAGGTCGAGCAAAAGGACGCGCGCGGACGGCGGAGAGGCGGCGGCGATGAGGGTCGAGAAGAAGTGGACGTCGGAGGACGGGTTCATATGGAGGAAGTACGGGCAGAAGGAGATCCTCAACAGCAAGCACCCGAGGCTCTACTTCAGGTGCACCTACAGGGACGACAGTGGCTGCAAGGCGACGAGGCAGGTCCAGATGTCGGAGGAAGACCCTTCCCTCTATGTCATCACCTACTTCGGCCACCACACCTGCTGCACGGACGTCGCCGCCGCCGCAGCCTCCGAGGTCAATGACCTCGGGGAGAAGCATCAGTTCGTCATCAACTTCGGCACCTCCGCCGCGAGCAGCGGCTCGCCGCCGTGGCTTTCCTCGTCGTCCTCCTCCGATGTCCGGAACGAGACCTCACGCTCGTCGCAAGGCGTGTGTTCGCCGGAGGAGGGAGGGGAGGACGAACTCCGGGTGAAGGAGACCAAGGTCGAGCCAGCGTCGTCAGAGTCATACTTGCAGCCGGTGGCGGAGCCTAGCTCGTCGGCCGACGGTTCTAGCTCCTCCCCATCTTGGGACCCCCTGGCCGCCTGCTCGGACTGGGATTTCTTCGGCGAGAGCTCCTTCGATTTCATTAGCGAGTTCATCAACTCCGACGATCTTGCTCTGTACCAATCGTGCGGTGCGCGCGTGGATTAATTACTCCGCGCGCGCGCTTGATAGTTGATAGATCATAGATTGCAAACGGCAGGTGTAATTTTGCGATGGGTGTGGTGATTTCTATGTTGTTTATTGCGGTGAACACGGGCGTGAACCGGTGAAAGATCTATTTCTAGTTTTCTACTGTCTAGATCATGCATACGCCAAGTTGACAATACTAAATAGTGCAGTACTATGTTAGTTTTTGTGCGAGCTTCCGGACAAGCTGCACGCCTGCATACAGCCTTGCAGGGATAATATGTGCTTATCTCACGACGATGAAGTAGTATAATATTTACTGATAAATTTAAGGTAGGTGTGTCACTGTGACAGATCTATAGACTATGAATATAGCAATACAAAAGAATACAGAATATACTTTAGAAGGTGTATTAATTTTTTTGGGAGGAAAGGCTAAGATGGCCGGTATAATATGTAAATGTTCACATCAATAACCTCTCGGTGCAACCCATGACCAATAAGCACCGATATATTTAGTCTATATATATGACTATGAGGAAGGCGTGGTTTGAACCATACACATGTTGATGCTTTGCGTAGACATAATACAGTAGACAAAGCAACGTTAGGTGAGGAGGAGGGATCAACTTGGCCATTTAAATTAAACAGAGCAGGGTTTTCTTTTAGAGGAGGAATGGTACATACCGATTTTTTTTTGCTAGTTCTAGATTTACCGAGAATTAAGTTAGTTATATGACAACTCTAGAACCGCTAGATTTGCATCGTGTTCCGTGCATATGAGAATTACATAAGGGTGTTCAATTGCACATATATATGTGTGCAGCTGCACGTTCTTTTTCTTAGTTGTACATGAATTGCACATAAAACCGAGTAAAAGAGAGAGAAACTACATTACAAGCATATGCTTCTTAAACCTTGGAGTTTATTAAACTCGTAGACTATCATCGAAGGTCCCTAGAAAAAACCTTAATCGTCTCAGGATATTGTTTCGACTGCCCTTGATGTCTGCAAGTGACATGGGTATACCATATTGGGTACTCGACATGGACAACCCTCGTATGGATTCAAGAAGGAGCGCACGAGGCCCATGAAGCCCAAGGATAGTCCAAGAATAGAAACTATACGAAAATAGGCAAATATTAGCCATATCGGGTAAACTGACATAGATCATTGTAACCGACCCAGATGTGGGCTGTGAGACCCAGCCCACTATATAAAGGTTAGAAGGAGCCACCGGGAAGGGCATCGAAACTCTTGTAACATCACATGTTGTTGCAAACCCTAGTTCTAATACAATCTTGGCGACTTTAGCCTCTAATTCGTTTTCGTCGGATACCTAGTGATGGCTGTTAAATACGCCATTTTTTCTCGCGTTTAAACTCTTAGCTAAGTCAAAAAATTGACTAAATTTACCACTTAACTTGACTAATTAATGCAAAGATGTGCAATCTCTTCTATTATTGAATTGTGTGCAGGAAATCACGTCATAATGACAAATGGACCTGCAATTACTGAAGAAAATCGCGTTAGGAGTACGACAAAGTTGACTACGCTTGAAGAGGCGGTTCTAGAGACTTTAACGGGCATCGGTACGGGCAAGCCCCGCCCGTACCGTCCGCCCGTACCATGTGCCGCAGCCTTCCTGAGGTCAAAACCTATAAGTTTCGTGAAAGACCCGACGCCAAAAAGAGAGCCATTTGTCGCCAAACGAAGCCGCCATCCATCAGATCCATCTGCACCACACAGAAGGAGATCCACCACCATAGTTCATCAATTCCATCTCCAATCTCCTCCATAGCCATAGCCATCACAATTGTAATAGAAATCTCCTTCGGAATTGGCGACCATTGTAAAAATATTGTGATTTTAATCCAAGTATTTGCAACAATAATTTATATATTTGTTATTGATCTTGATATCATGTGTGAGTAGTCCTCATGGGCTGCGGGTTGGGGTGAGTCCTCGCAGCGTTTATGTGCATCTAATCTTACTATATGTGAAAGGATTGAATATGAGTTTTGCAATCTTGTATTCTTGTCTCTTTGCCTCGTTTCGATGATCTTCCCATATCATTCGGACCAATCAAGGGAAGAGGTGAGATGAGTGGAGAACGGTGTGCTACCGCGAAACCTCAGTGACAGAAAGGAAAAAAAATAACGGTACATTTTTAGTGATTCATTTGGGATCATGGCACAATCATCTAGCTTAATGCTTTGGTCCGTATTTATATGCTTAATAACTGTTGTTGCTCGCGGCTGTGAGAACAGTGGTTGGGCCTAGAGGCTCTTGTCACCTCTGGCTTTAGGGCAAGAGTATTTACGGATGTGCTACTCATAAATCTCTTATCTCTATTTTATTTATTACACATTTACGCTTCAATTATATATGTATGCATAGTTGCAGGAGAAACCTTAACCCTAGCCTATTTCCATCATTGAACACAACCCCCTTCAAAGTACACTAGAAAGGTCCCGTAAACATAAAATCAAATTAACTAGCAAGTCTTGTAGAAGTTTCCTTTACACCATTTTAGCAGTGCTTTCCAAGGTTCGATTAAACCTAGTGACATAGGTATGCCTAACAGGCATGTTGAATAATTACCCTGGGTCTACAGGGAAGCATGAAGCCCATGGACTGGAAGCTTGAAAGGCCCAGAAGGTTGACGGCTTTCGGGTTAGGAAAGTAGAGTTGTAATAGGTAACTTGTATCAATATAGGAAAATCCCAATGCGGCCCGATAGTTTACAACTTGTATGACACGGAAAAGCCTCGGCTTCGCCTCCTATATAAAAGGGAAGCCGAGGGAGACAGAAGGGATCGAAAACCATTGTAACCCTAGCCACCGTAAGATTGAGTTGAGCATTCGGCTGAACCTTCGAGATCTACTTGCCCTCTACGTCTTACGAAAATCTAATTCTACAATACGTAGGCATTGACGAGTTAATCCCTCGTCAATTGGCGCCGTCAGTGGGAATTGGAGGCTGCAAGGTTCTGATCTCGATGGAATCTTCAACATCATCGTCAACAGCAAGCAACGCGATGGACTGAGGTAAATGAGTACAACCTGATCTCGCCGATTTTGTTCCTCACCCTCCCGCCTGTTTGCATGCATATGCCGATTAGGAGGAGTCGACGGAGGTGACTTTTGGGAGCTTCCGTTTCCTCGTCGGGAAAGAAGGATCGCATCGTCTCGCGGCATCGATTTTTTCGGGACCGTTGGCAGTCGACCCTGATTTCTCGGAATCGTCAACATCATTTGTCGAGTCAGGCGACGAGGAAGTTTCGCCGCCATGTTTCACCAAGCCCGCCGACGGCGGGGCACTCGCCGATCTGTTCGGTGATATGACTTTCTGGTCGTTCACGGGAACCGATCTATCTCAAGATAGCGACTCGGAAAGATTCACCAACTTCGAATTCACCAACATCAACAACTCTGCCGCTAGTAGGGAGGTCTTCGCCGATCTATACGACGATGTCACCTACCTTAAAGCCGACGAAAATACAACTGCACCATATCACCAGATCTGTGTAATCACAGGAGCAAGTCGTGAAGAGGATGAAGAGTCTGAGGCTTTCGACGATTTGGGCAACCCCTATGTCGATCCCGAGATCTCACGCGAGGAACGGGAAGAAAATATATTGGAACTGAGCCACGAGAAAAAGTACAGCTGTCGCAGGAAGCATGGGATAGAGCTATAAGAGCCATGAACGGCACGGAGCCGATGACTACACAAGCTTCGCTGCAAGTGGTACAAGCATATCAATATAAACTCGGTCGTTCCAGACTTGAGCTAGAAAAACTGCAGCGAAAACTCGACGAAAGAGAAGCTGTTGCAGATGCCTCCAGCGAGCGTAGGGCCAACTTGAGTCAACACTCGAGAAACTCAGCAGACAATCATAGGTACAACCGCGCAAGAGCAAGATCTTGGTTGGCAGGCATACCCGAAGGAGAACGGGAGAACCTCATTCAAAACCTCGACATTTCCTTCATGTCAATAGACACGAGAGGGCACATTATCTCGAAAACACCAGAGGCAGGATACATGGCGACACACGCATTCCTAATGGCATCCAAGCCACCTCAAGCAGATCCACGATCATCATTGTACCAGATGGCTATGGCAGGAGTTGGTGTTATGGGTGCGGCGATAGCAGGAAGAGAAATAGCACTACAACCCGAAAGTGCTCCACGCCGGAGCAGCCCAAGGCAAAATAGTCCCCGATGTACTGTGGCAGCAACGTGAGACGCTCCAAGAGAAGGAGACGCGAGGAATATGGTAGCTCAAGCTCGAGTTGACAGAGCACGCGAGGAAAGAGGCCGAGAAAACAGAACCCGCGAAAGTCGCCATACAGCAGAAGATAGGGATGAGGATTTGTGCAGACTCCCTTGCTTTACCTGAAGGGGTCGCAAAACTTGAGTGCCCACTAGTTTCAAGCTACCCGACAATTATAAAAAATTCGACGGACTTTAAGATCTGGAGGATTGGTTGGTTGACTACCTGGAGACAGTAAAATTGATGGGCGACACAAGAGAAACAACTATGCAAAGTATTCAGATCCCCCTCAGTGGAGCCGCAAGATTCTGAATGAGGAAGTTGCCAGAGGGGTCCATAGATAGCTGGGAAACCTTCGAGGACCTGTTCGTGAACAATTTTCGTTCTACTTGCAAAAAATCAGCATCAATAGAGCAGCTAAGGACTTGCAAGCAGAATTCGGATGAATCGATGAGAACGTATATCCAGTGGTGGAGTATCATAAAAAAAACTCGGCCGAGCACGTGTGTGATGAAAGGGCAATCGACGCGTTTATCGCACGAATACGAAGGAGAGACTTAATCTAAGAATTGGGGAGATCTAACCCGAGAACAGTAGCAGAACTCATGGAAATAGCGAATCTGTGGGCCGACGGAGAAGATGTTGTTCATAATAAATGGAAGAGGTCACCCGAAGAAGATCGCAATAGAAACAACAACCAGAACATGCGATGTTTCCGCAACTTTGCAGAATATGACGGTCCCGGCCAAGTATCAGCTGCCTTCCGAGGAAATAGTGGAGGAAATCACCGTGATGATTATCACAGGAGCAATGACCAACAAAGTGATCACAGAGATGCACCGAGTTCCAGTAGACAAAACAATCTACCAAGGTTTCCAAGGCCATACAATGTGTCACCCTAATAATTGTTGAACGGGCCGGGACGTCATATGCACTTCTACGTCGACAATGATGGAAGGAGACAGTCAGGTCACTCCCAGAAGGACTTCCAAACTTTCCAAGCTTTGCGAAGGGCAACAGAAAGCACACATGCGGAAGCAGTAAACAAAGGATATGTGCAAGGACTAAGGAGCGAAGTACATGTATCTCTGCCACCACCACCCGCAATTACTAGTGCAAATCAACATCAATTGCAAATTGTGGGGCCTCCAGACACCAATGATTAATCCACGCGTACAAGAGGAGCAGTATCAATGATACAGAAGGGTAGACCTTCGAATAGGTCATAGAAGCTAATTTCTTGGCAGGTGATCGAACATAGTAGTACTGGCACCTCCACCAACTATTGAGTACCTCAATTGGTCGGGTCAACCAATAGGATCCAGTATAGAGGATCACCCTCCCCAAGTTCCACGGCCAGGACATTCAGCGATGGTACTACCAGCGGTTATCGAAGGATATAACGTCTCTTGCATATTTATCGATGGAGGAAGCAGTTTGAATCTCATATACGCGGATACATTGCGGAAGATGAACATCTCGCTGGCCAACTTGGCACCAATAGACACACGTTTTCATGGCATCACACCCAAAAAACCAAACTATCCCCTGGGCAAGATTGCACTCGACGTACAGTTTAGAACAATAGAAAATTCCAGAAAGGAGAAACTGGAGTTTGAAGTCATTGACTGGCCATCGCAATATCACGCTTCTTGGGATGACCCGCATATGCTAGATTTATGGTTGTGCCGCATTACACATATTTGTTATGGAGGATCCCTGGACCTAAGGGCCCAATAACAGTCAAAGAAAGATTTGCTCCATCAGATAAGTGCGACAAAGATTTTCACAAGCTTTCCGAAACATTTGGAATGCAAGCTGAATATGAAGCAACCAAGTCCACCACCAACCATGATGTACTTCCAGATGGGGGTAGATCCTTGCAGGAGAAAACTTTCGACACCTCCAAAGATTCTAAGGAAGTTCAAATCCACCTGACAGATCTTAAAAAGATGACGTCCATCACTACCAACTTGGATAGCGTATAGGAAAGAGCGCTCATCAAGTTACTCCATGAGCGCTGGGAAATCTTCGCATGGTGTCCAGCTGACATGCCAGGAAAACCCAGGGAACTTGCCGAGCACGCACTCAATTTGGATCCAAGAGCTAGGCCAATCCGACAACTATGTTATCTGAAATTCATCGACTTGAAGAAGTTGGTTTCATCAAAGAACTCAAGACTGAGGCTACTTGGGTCGCCAACCTAGTGCTAGTCCCGAAGAAAAACACTGAAGTCCTTCGCATGTGCGTCGATTTCATGTGTCTCAATAAACATTGTCCAAAGGATCACTTTCCCCTCCCAAGGATCGATCAAATTATCGATTCCACGGCAGGTTGCGAACGTCTTTCCTTCCTTGACGCGTATTCTGGTTAGAATAAGATCCGTCTGAAAGAAGAAGATGAAGTCAAAACAGCTTTTATAACACCTTATGGCGTGTTTTTCTTCAGAACAATGCCCTTTGGGTTTAAAAAAATGCAGGAGCTACATATCAGAGGATGCTGCAGAAGTGCCTCGCCACGCAGATCGGCAAAAACGTCCAAGTATACATCGACGACGTTGTCATCACAACAAAGCAAGGGTTATCCCTCATTGACGATCTTCGGGAAACCTTCGACAATCTCGATAAATTACTCTCAAGCTGAACCCGACAAAATGTTCCTTTGGTGTTCCTGCGGGAGAACTCATCGGATACTTGGTGTAAGCCGGAGGAATTGAGGCCAATCCAGAGAAAATACAAGCTATTCTGACGATGAGAAAACCAACCAAGTTGAAGGAGATCATCAGCTAACTGGGCGAGTCGCAACTTTGAGCAGATTCGTCGCAAGGTTGGGAAAAAAAGCGTTGCCCTTTTACACGCTTATCAAGCAAGGGGAAAAGTTCGAGTGGAACGAGGAAGTAGACCAAGCTTTTGAACATTTGAAGCGCACAATTTCGACATCACCATTATTGGTGGCGCCACAAGAAAAAAAAACACCTACCGATGTACATTGCGACCACACCTCAGGTGGTCGGCACAGTTCTCATGGTAGAGCGGGAAGAAGAAGGAAAAATTAATGGAGTCCAACGACCAGTATATTTTCTTAGCGAAGTCTTATCACCATCCAAGCAGCGCTACCCGCATTATCATAAGCTAGCGTATGGAGTCTTCATGTCAGCAAGAAATCTAAGACATTATTTTTTGGCACACCCGATAATAGTGGTAAATGAGGCACCTCTCTCGAACATTCTGAACAATCTAGAAGCTACAAGACGTGTCTCCCTCTGGGGAATCAAACTTTCCCCTCGGGACATCACATATGAAAAAAAGAAAATCAATCAAGTCGCAAATTCTGCCGAACTTTGTTGAAGAGTGGATGGAACTCCAAACCACAGGACCTCCAGATTTGTCGAGTACCTGGCATATGAACTTCGACGGATCCAAGAGATTAGAAGGAGCTGGAGCATGCATGGTACTTGTTTCACCGCAAGTTGACAAGATGAAGTACATATTACTGATGACCTTCCCCAACACATCAAACAATGAAGCAGAATATGAAGCTCTTATCCATGGGATGAAGATGGCAAAAGCATGTGGCGCTACTCACCGCAAAATCATCGGTGATTCTCAGTTGGTTGCACAACAGGTGATGAACAAGTGTGATGCAGTCAATGACCGCATGATAGCATGCAAAGACATATACAATGAACTCAAGAAAACCTTCGACGGTTGCCAAGTAAATCATGTGAGCAGACTCAGCAATGACGAAGTCGACGTTTTGGTAAACATCGGGTCACAATGTCTGCCCATACAACCTGGAGTTGTTTGGGAGGAAATCAGCGAGAGATCAACCAAGACAAAGAAAACGACAAAGCCGAAGCAATCGAAGAAAAAGAATAAACCCAAGAAAGCCTCGGGGGCTGCAGCAGTCCTAGAACCACATATTTCGGATGAAGAGGAAGAACCAGAGGAGGTCATGATGATACAAATCCCTTGGATGCAAACATACTTGGCGTATATCACGAAGAAAGAATTACCCGAAGACCCAATAGATCGAAGCACGAAGAGTTATCCGGCGATCTAAGGCATTTACAGTAGTTAAGGGAGAACTATACAAACGAAGTATATCGGGTGTGCTGCAGAGATGTGTTTCACCCGAAGAAGGACGAGTCATATTGAAGGTCATACATGAAGAAATATGTGGCCATCACCCAAGCAGTCGAGAAATCGCAGCTAAAACTTTCGAGCTGGATTTTACTGGTTATCAATCATAGAGGATGCGAAGGAAATCGTGCGCACTTGTGAAGCTTGCCAAAGATTCGCATCTAAACCTCACTCTCTAGCAGCAGAAATAATGCCAATATCTTTGGCGTGGCCTTTTGCTCAATGGGGACTAGATATGGTGGGAAAATTACATAAGTCTTGGCCAGGAGGACACGTTTATCTACTTGTAGCAGTCGACAGATTTACCAAGTGGATTGAAGCAATACCAGTAACTTCGGCAGATCCAACATCAGCAGTAAACTTCATCAAAGGGATAGTTTTTTGGTTTGGCGTCCCTAACAGCATAGTCACGGATAACGGCAGCAACTTCACCTCCCGAGAATTCAAGGATTACTGTGAAGGTCTAGGCATCAAGCTGCAGTTTGCGTCTGTCGCACATCCGCAAACCAACGGCCAAGTCGAAAAAGCAAACGGCCTGATATGCAATGGAATCAAGAAACGTCTGCTGGCACCACTCGAAAAAGTGAGACACGCTTGGGTCGACGAGTTACCCTCCGTGTTATGGAGCTTACGAACAACACCAAACGCAACAACTCAAGAAACTCCATTCTTCCTAGTTCTTGATGTTGAAGCAGTGCTACCGATAAAAATAGAACATAACTCTCCCAGAGTTGCGGAATATGACGAAGAGGCTTCGCAAAAGGCGCTCGATGATGATGTCGATTCAATTGATGAAGCAAGGGATGTGGTGCTCTCAAGAGTAAGTGCATATTAGCAGAACCTTAAAAACTATCACAGTTGACGTTTGCGGCCTAGATCCTTCGAAGTCGGTGATCTAGTTCTTCGACTCAAGCAAGACGGACATGAGAAGCTAGAATCACCATGGTTGGGGCCATACATCGTTACCGAAGTTATTCCAGGAGAAGCATATCGACTAAAAGATAAGAAGACGGGAAAAGATGAAGGGAACCCGTGGAACGTTGCACAGCTGCGACGTTTTTACGCTTAGAAGGAAGCCAATATAGTAGAAACCATATAAACATACATTGTACCTGAGCAGCTCGCAAGTTTTGAGACGCACTATTTTCCTTTTAGGGCACCGAGTGGGACTGAAAGGTTTTTAATGAGGCAGGCTTGCTTTGCTGCAATATAGCATGGTTGAAATAAAAAGTAGTGATGACATATATCTTTATTTTCTTTGCGAGCAACACTCGGGGGCTAGAACCCGCAAAATACAACATAGCTTAACTCGATGAATTTGGAAATATATCCGCCTTGGTTTCACAAAGAACCTCGCGAACAAATAACACTCTTATATCACCCCAAATACTCGGGGGCTAAGAAGAAAATTACAAGTCAATGGAGGAAATATCAGAAGAATTTGCTTTGACTGTCCAACTGCCTCGCAAAGTTTTACAACAAGATACGACAATATAGTATGCGGGAAACTTGTTGTCTATACAAGGACCGGATAATTAAACAAACATACAACGAGTACATACGTATATAGCATTGCGTCTTGCCTCAAACCTTACGCAGTAAGGAGTATAAGAAGTCACTATCTCAACCTATCTATATTTTCCCTTGCAGCAAGCATCTGCTGCGTCGAATCATCGTATCGGTATTCTTTAAAGAAAGAAGAGTCTATTTCAAGGAGTTTATCTATCATCTTCTCGGCAATAGGGGACACAGCCGCGTTGTGCCGGTCAAGGTTTATTTTTTCTCTTTGAGCTCTTGAGAAGAACACCTTCCACGACTTTGTCAAGATCCATCTGCGAGTGGTAAATTCGCAGCCAGATCAAAGCAAATTTAGCGCCAGCCACCATGTGAGCCTTCACGAAGTCATGAATATTACGAACATCCTTGAACTTATCCATGAGTTGGGTAAGATTATCGGGTTGTGGATTGCGAGTAAACATGGCGTTGTATACCATGGCAAAGGTGTTGTTGCAGAAATCAAGAAACTCCCGAGTCTGGGTAGAACGGTCTTGAAATTGAACAGTACGGCGACACCGTGCCTCATCCGCCCAAAAATCAAAGTTATTATCTTTGGCAAGATGTAGAAGGTTGTCAAACCGCAAGTTTACTCTCTGTTCTTCGGCTGCAGTATCTAAGAAAGCACCTATGGGAGACAAAGTAAAAACAATATAGTACAGAGGCAAAGATGGAAAGGCAATGCAAAACTAGTAAGACAAGAAAAACGCACCAGCCATATCTTGACTCGCATCAGTCATAAGGTCCAGCATGTAGTTTTCACGTTGCACAGAGTGGGCGGCGTTGGAAGTCGCAGTTTTCTCCAGTTCAAGAGATTATTGCGCCTGACGAAGAGAAGTTTGTTCGCGATCCGAGGATTTTCGCGCTTGTTCCAAGGCAGTCATGGTTTGTTTCTTCATCGTCTGAAGCTGCTATCGTAAATCTGCCATTTCTTATTTTCATCGAGTCAGGGCATGATGAAACGTCCGAGGAAGTACTGTCAGGCACTTTCATAGAATGTGATGCAGCGGGGGATGTGTCGGAGTATCCCGCCCCGGTATAATTGTCAAAAATCAACTGAAAGCAAAAATTATGGAAATCAATTACTCAGCAAGGCGAACTTTTCATTCATAGCCATAGTACATTACATCAAGGAGTTTTAAAAATATGTGGCTCATAAGGCGCTTACATAAATGATCGGGAGCAACGAAAGGAGAAAGATATCTACAAAGAAAAAGGAGTACAAGTTTGTCTACTTGACCTCAGTTTGGGCAGCGCTGGTAGAAGCAGAAGATCTTGGGTCAAGAATGGCAATGAGCTTCCTCGAGAAGACATTTGCATCCTTTATCAGAACCTTCCACCTTTTGTTGTTCAAGCCTTTGACGGCTGCAACCTTGGTCCAGTCGACCTTTTCCCCACTGGCCGCCACGAGAGCAATAGTGCCTTTGACTCCAATCTTCAAGCTTGCTTGGCGATGCGCCAAGGCTGGATCATCTTTTCCAAGGAAGTTCTTGGCGAGTTGGTCAAACCTCTCGGGCTGTTGGGTCTTTGGAAAAAAGTGAGGGAAGATGCGTCCAAACACAGTCCGCGCAGACTTCAAGCACTCGCGCGACAGGGAGCAATTCAACTCCAGGACGGTGAGAGTATCCTGGAGACGATCTTCATCCAAATCTTGGTTCCTGGTGTAATGCTCACCAATCTTCTCTGCTGAAGAAAGTAAACATCTTATCAATATAAATATAGCACCGGCATGAAAACGCAAGTAAAAGGACAGAGAAGGGAGAGGTAATATTACTCGAAAATCTAGAGGATTGCGTCTCGAAGTGCGCAATTATGTCGTATTCCCGTTGGACGAGTCTGGCTTCTCTGTCGCTCAAGGCATCTTCGGCGGCTTGAAGCCTTTCTCGAAGATTTTTGACACCAGCAGCATCTTTTTCAGCATTTTTGCGAGCTTTCTCGCTGGCCTTAAGCTTCTTTTCCAAGTTGGTGGATGGAGAAGCACTTCAAGTTGTTGATTAGCTTTGTTCGTGATGCTTGATGTTGTTAGAGCATCTTTCGCCGCGTCCCCCTAACGCGGCCCCCAAGAGGCGCCAGATCGAGCGTTTGAGGGACGCGTTTTCTTCATGCCGCGTTTGAGGGACGTTGTTCCCCAGCCGCGCCCCCAAACGCGGCCCCCAAACTTATTTTTACACTAAAATACTATTTTTTTGCATTTTCATTTCAATAAAGAGGAGAAACATTAAACAAACTAATACATAATTGGAAACATGGTTTTTCCACAAATTAAAATATTGCAAAATGAGAAAACCTAACTATAGTTGGCCTCACAGATTTTGTATGTTCGCTGAGTGTCAGGCACTCTCAGTCACCCAAACTGAAAAATCTAGCTGGTAATGATAGCTCTGTTGGTTCTTTGCAGGGAGAACATACAGAAACCTTGATACGTCTCCAACGTATCAATAATTTCTGATGTTCCATGCTAGTTTTATGACAATACCTACATGTTTTGTTCACACTTTATATCATTTTTATGCATTTTCCGGAACTAACCTATTAACAAGATGCCGAAGTGCCAGTTCCTGTTTTCTGCTGTTTTTGGTTCCAGAAATTCTACAGAGGAAATATTCTCTGAATTGGACGAAACAAAAGCCCAAGGCCTTATTTTTCACGGATTGTTCCAGAACACCGAAGGAGAGACGGAGAGGGGCCACGAGGTGGCCACCCCACCTGGCGGCGCGGCCAAGAGGGGGGCGTGCCCCCCTATGGTGTGGGCCTCTCGGGACTCCTCCGAGGCAGCCCTTCCGCCTATTAATTCTTCCAGCCGCGAAAACCCTAAATCAATCGGTCTTCCTCCACGAAAAGTTACGTAGCCGCCGCCATCGCGAAGCCAAGTTCGGGGACGAGTCTCTTCCGGCACGCCGCCGGAAGTGCCCCGAATCCATCTCCATCGACACCACCGCCATCTTCATCGCCGTTCTTTGTCTCCCATGATGAGGAGGGAGTAGTTCTCCCCCGAGGCTGAGGGCTCTACCGGTATCTATGTGGTTCATCTCTCTCTCCCATGGTGTGATATTTATGTGATCATGAGCTTTGTGATCTAGTTGAATATGTAGATGTTACTCTTGTCTATTATGCACTCTAGAGGTTACTTTAATATGAACTCCGGGGTTACTCTCCGCGGTGTGATGGTGATAGTGTGCGCATCGTGTGTGATTCCTTTATGAAGTTGTAGAGCTTGTTTACTCCGGCTTGAGGGTGCTCTTGTAGCCCTACACAATGAATGGTGTTTGTTATCCAACAAAAGAGTGTTTGAGAGTAGCATTTATTTATTCGATTATGTGATCATTGTTGAGAGTGTCCACTAGTGAAAGTATGATCCCTAGGCCTTGTTTCTAATCATTGAAACACCGTTTCCAACAAGTTCTGCAACATGTTCGCTTGCTGCCATTTTTATTTCAGATTGCAATTACTACTTATAATCATCCATATTACTTGTATTTCACTATCTCTTCGCCGAACTAGTGCACCTATACATCGACAAGTGTATTAGGTGTGTTGGGGACACAAGAGACTTCTTGTATCTTAATTGCAGGGTTGCTTGAGAGGGATATCTTTGACCTCTACCTCCCGAGTTCGATAAACCTTGGGTGATTCACTTAAGGAAACTTGCTGTTCTACAAACCTCTGCTCTTGGAGGCCCAACACTATCTACAGGAATAGAAGCGTGCGTAGACATCAAGCTATTTTGGCGCCGTTGTGGGGAGGTAAGGTAAAGGTATTCACATCCTCCTACTAAGCTATTTCCTAGCACTGTTGCCGGTGTGTGAGTGCTCGAAGTTATTTCCTTTAGATCCTGCAATTGCATCTTTTTGTTTCTTGTTTTTATTTCACTAGTTAGGCTTAATGGAAAACAACAAAAATATTAGAGATCTTTATAGTATTTATCTTGAGTTAGGACATGAGGTGTTTGAAGAGAAAATTAAAAAACCTATGGAACTTTATATGCATGCTAATGGCAATGTTATTAGTATGAATGCTTTGAACACCATTGTTGCTAATGCTATGGAAAATTCTAAGCTTGGGGAAGCTGGTTTTGAGGAGCATGATATTTTTAGTCCCCCAAGCATGGAGGAGAAAATTTACTTTGATGATACTTTACCTCCTATATATGATGATTACAATGATGACTATCATATTTTCAGTCCACCTATTATTGAGGAGAAAATTAATTATGATTACAATATGTCCCCTATATATGATGATTATGGTGATGAGAATAATAATGATAGCTATCTTATTGAATTTGCTCCCACTACAATTAATAGTAATGACTATGCTTATGTGGAGAGTAATAATTTTATGCATGTAGCTCATGATAAGAATGTTTCATGTGATAGTTATATTGTTGAGTTTGTTCATGATGCTACTGAAAATCTTTATGAGAGAGGACAATATGGTTGTAGGGATTTTCATGTTACTAAAACACCTCTCTTTTTGCTTAGAATCTTGAAGTTGCGTTTGTCTTGTTTTCCTATGCTTATTGCATTATGCTTACATGACTTGTTTATTTACAAGATTCCTTTTCATAGGAAGTGGGTTAGACTTAAAAGTGTTTCCTATTTGCTTTTGATGCTCTCTTTTGCTTCAACTCTTATTTCTTGCGAGAGCATCATTAAAATTATTGAGCCCATCTTAATGGCTATAAAGAAAGCACTTCTTGGGAGATAACCCATGTTTTTATTTTGCTAGTTTTGTTGTGTCAAGGTGCTTGTTACTACTGTAGCAATACCTTTGTATCTTTATTTTCTTGCATTGTTGTGCCAAGTAAACTCTCTAATAGAAAGTTGATACTAGATTTGGATTTCTGCGCAGAAACAGATTTCTTTGCTGTCACGAATTCGCGTTTTTATCTCTGTAGAAGAATCTAGAAAATCTGCAAAAATTCATGCGTGATCCTCAGATATGTACGCAACTTTTGTTATTTTTGAGTTTTATGATCTGAGCAAGTTAAGTGCCTCGAAAAAATTTGTCTTTACGGACTGTTCTGTTTTGACAGATTCTGCCTTTTATTTCGCATTGCCTCTTTTCTTGTGTTTGAGTGGATTTCTTTGCTCCATTAAATTTCAGTAGCCTTGGGTAATGTCCAAGTGTTGGGAATGATTGTGTCCTTGCTGAACATGTGAATTTTTGATTATGCACTAACCCACTAATGAGATTGCTTTGAGTTTGGTGTGGAGGAAGTTTTCAAGGATCAAGAGAGGATGATATGATATGATCAAGAAGAGTAAAAAGTCTAAGCTTGAGTATGCCCCGTGATTCATCCCTGCATATTTCAAGAAGACTCAAGCGTCTAAGCTTGGGGATGCCCAAGGCATCCCCTTCTTCATCAACAAACTTATCAGGTCACCTCTAGTGAAACTATATTTTAATTCCGTCACATCTTATGTGCTTTATTTGGAGCGTCTGTTTGTTTTTATTTTTGTTTATGTTTGAATAAATTCGGATCCTAGCAATCCTTGTGTTGGAGAGAGACACGCTCCGCTTTTTCATTTGAACACTTGTGTTCTTTGTTTTACTTATTATAATGGCGAAAGCTGAAAGCCGCAGCACTTGTACTTGTTGTTATTTGGTTGGAAACAGAAAATGCCTCATATTGTCTTGAATAATTTGATACTTGACAATTGTTTTGAGCTCTCAAGTAGATCATGTTTAAGCTCCTGCATCATGTAGTTTAAATCAATTAGTGGAGAACTACCGTAGAGCTTGTTGAAGGTTTGCATGATTGGTCTCTCTAAGGTCTAGATATTTTCTGGTAAAAGTGTTTGAACAACAAGGAAGACAGTGTAGAGTCTTATAATGCTTGCAATATGTTCTTGTGTAAGTTTTTGTACCGATTCATACTTGTGTTTGCTTCAAACAACCTTGCTAGCCAAAGCCTTGTATTGAGAGGAAATGCTTCTCGTGCATCCAAAAACCTTGAGCCAAAATCTATGCCATTTGTGTCCACCATAACTACCTATTATGTGGTATTTTTCTGTCATTCCAAAGTAAATTGCCTGCGTGCTACCTTTAAAATTTCATTCCTTGTCTTTGCAATACATAGCTCATGGGAAAGTAGCCTAAAAACTATTGTGGTAATGAATATGTTGCTATGTATCTTAGTTCTTATAAATTGCTTGTTGAGCGGTAACCATGTTTCTGGGGACGCCATCAACCTATACCTTTGTTGAATATCATGTGAGTTGCTATGCATGTTCATCTTGTCTGAAGTAAGAGATTTGCCATGATTTGAATGGTTTGAGTATGCATGTTGTTAGAGAAGAACATTGGGCCGCCAACCAAAGCCATGCATCATGGTGGAAGTTTCAGCTTGGACATTAATCCTCAGAATCTCTTATGAGAATATTATTTGTTGTTGAATGCTTAAAGCATTAAAAAGAGGAGTCCATTATCTGTTTTCTATGTTGTCCCGGTATGGATGTCCTCAAGTTGAGATCTATCAAAATCGAGAAATCAAATGTGATTTATCTCCTTGGACCTTTGTACAGGTGGCATAGAGGTACCCCTTTGTGACACTTGGTTGAAACATATGTAATGCAATGATAATCCATGGAAATCCGAGTTAATTAGGACAAGGTGCGGGCACTATTAGTATTCGATGCATGAGGTTTGCAACTTATAGGAAGTTTTATGCATAACCCATATGAATTATTACTACCGTTGACACAATTGTTTCCATGTTTTCAAAATAAAAAGCTCTAGCACATGAGTAATCCCTGCTTCCCTCTGCGAAGGGCCTTTCTTTTACTTTATGTTGAGTCGGTTTACCTACTTCTTTCTATCTTAGAAGCAAACACTTGTGTCAACTGTGTGCACGATTCTTACATGTTTACTTATTGCACTTGTTATATTGCTTTATGTTGACAACTATCCATGAGATATACATGTTACAAGTTGAAAGCAATTGCTGAAACTTAAATCTTCCTTTGTGTTGCTTCAAAGCCTCTTATTAAGAATCTATTGCTTTATGAGTTAACTCTTATGCAAGACTTTTTTATGCTTATCTTGAAAGTATTATTCATGAAAAGTTTTTGCTATATGATTCAGTTGTTTAGTCATTATCTTTTTGTTAGCAATCTATATACCATTGCTTTGAATCACTTCATTCATCTCATATGCTTTACAATATTGTTGATCAAGATTATGTTGGTAGCATGTCACTTCAGAAATTATTGTTTTTATCGTTTACCTACTCGAGGGCAAGTAGGAACTAAGCTTGGGGATGCTTGATACGTCTCCAATGTATCTATAATTTCTTATGTTCCATGCTAGTTTTATGACAATACATACATGTTTTGTTCACACTTTATATCATTTTTATGCATTTTCCGGAACTAACCTATTAACAAGATGCCGAAGTGCCGGTTCTTTCTGCTTTTTGGTTCCGAAATTCTACACGGGAAATATTCTCGGAATTGGACGAAACAAAAGCCCAAGGCCTTATTTTCCACGGATTGTTCCAGAACACAAAGGAGACGGAGAGGGGCCACGAGGTGGCCACCCCACTGGCGGCGCGGCCAAGAGGGGGGGGCGCCCCCCTATGGTGTGGGCCCCTCGGGACTCCTCCAAGGCCGCCCTTCCGCCTATATATTCTTCCAGCCGCGAAAACCCTAAATCAATCGGTCTTCCTCCATGAAAAGTTATGTAGCCGCTGCCATCGCGAAGCCAAGTTCGGGGGACAGAAGTCTCTGTTCCGGCACGCCGCCGAGACGGGAAGTGCCCCCGGAATATATCTCCATCGACACCACCGCCATCTTCGTCGTCGTTGCTGTCTCCCATGATGAGGAGGGAGTAGTTCTCCCCCGAGGCTGAGGGCTCTACCGGTAGCTATGTGGTTCATCTCTCTCTCTCATGGTGTGATCTTTATGTGATCATGAGCTTTGTGATCTAGTTGAATATGTAGATGTTACTCTTGTCTATTATGCACTCTAGTTGTTACTTTAATATGAACTCTGGAGTTACTCTCCACGGTGCGATGGTGACAGTGTGCGCATCGTGTGTGATTCCTTATGAAGTTGTGGAGCTTGTTTACTCCGGCTTGAGGGTGCTCTTGTAGCCCTACACAATAAATGGTGTTTGTTATTCAACAAAAGAGTGTTTGAGAGTAGCATTTATTTATTAAATTATGTGATCATTGTTGAGAGTGTCCACTAGTGAAAGTATGACCCTAGGCCTTGTTTCTAAGCATTGAAACACCGTTTCCAACCGTCGGACACCTCACTACTAGGAAAATGCATATGTGTGGCGCACGTTTTTTGAATTTTGTGGCGCATATTCCATGCGCCACAGAAGTCACGCCACTAAATTTTATTTTTGTGATGCTTATCTATATGTGCCACAGAATTCTGACATTTCTGTGGCGCATATCCACGATATGCTCCAAGGAATTCTCGAAAAATACAAAAAAAAATTAAAAAATCAAAAACAAATCAAGAAAAATGAAAAAATCTGGAAAAAACTAAATATTTGAATGTTTGAACATCTAATAACACTTCGAACATATCTCATCAAATCATATTAAAATGACTACTTCCCACTAGGTCATCCATCCTCAAACTCCTCCAACCTAAGCATGCTTAACTTTTGAGTTCTAGTTGATTGAGCTACCACTCTACTACTAAAGTTATTATTGATATTAATATCATATGATCCCTCTTAAGCCTTGTTTGTGTATATGTGTGTAGATGTGTGTGTAGTTTATGTGTGGTATTTGTACATATATGTGTGTTTAGGTGTGTTTTAAAAAATTCAAAAAATCGAAAAGTTTAAAAGTAAATTCCAAAATTCCAAAAAAAAAATTACAAACTTCAAAAAAATCAAATTTAAAAAAAATTTATAAAAATTCCAAAAAATTTAAAAAAATTTAAATTTTTTTAGAAAATTTCGAAGAAACTAAATTTTTCAAAAAAAAATATCCTTAAAGTTCAAAAAATGTAAAAGAATCTAAAAAAAATTCTGAAATTTCAAAAGGTCTAAAATTTGAAAATAAAATGATCTTCAAAAAAACTACAAAATCAGAAAAAGTATTAAAATATTAAATATTAATTTTTTTTTAAATTTCAAAAAGAACTAATTTAAAAAATCAAAAATCCTAGAAGTTCAAAAACTGGAAAAGATTCTAAAATTTCTACAAATCTAAAATTTCAAAAAATATAGAATTTAAAAATCCAAAAAAATTGTGTGGCGCATATTGATATGCGCCACGGAAATACACAATTATATGGCGCACTATGGGCCTCAGCATTGTGTATTTCTATGGCCCATATCACACGCATATGATTTGCATGCGCCACATAATTCCAACAATTCGGTGTAGCATTTGTTTATGCGCCACATAAATATTTTTGTGGAGCATGCCTTTTTAAATGCACCACATAATACATACCTACCTATAAGGGTTTTCCTAGTAGTGCCTTCACGCTCATCTCCTCGTCGCCTTGGTACGAGAATGTGAGCACGCATCCGGCTTGGAGGTCGTGGAAACGCGCGAAATTCTCCCAGCCGGTGTGGAGGTACATCTTGCCGCGCCCGTTGAAGAGCACGTCCACCGGCCACCGGCAGAAGCAGCAGCCAGCTTCCCGCAGCGGCAGCAGTAGCGCGACCGTCTCGTTGTCAGCGACGAACTCGGCGAACTTGTCCGGCAACCCCTGGATGCCGAGTTGGTCGCAATTGAGGACGATGATGAACTCGAACTCCCACTCCCCCTCGGAAGACAACGACATCGCAGGCGACGGTGACCGTGCAGCCCTTGCTGCTCCAGCACGGCTGCGGCCGCGTCCACGGCCACGGCCATGGCCGCGACCTCGGCCTTGGCCTCTGCCTCTACCAGCCATGGAAAGGCCCTCGACTCTTGAGATGGTGGCGGCTAGGGTTGGGGAGAGAGGCGCTAGGGTTTGTGTGTGAGGGACGATGCGAGAGCGCCCCTTTGTATAGTTCGGAGGGAGGCGGGGGAGCGGTGGCGCTCATTAACGCCGGCACGGAGAGCTAGGCGTGACGAGACGCATCTCTACGCCTCTGCGGGAACTGCACCGTCGCTGCGCGCCAATAACTTCCGTCACGAGGTAGGCGACAGTTAGGTTAAACTTGAATGTGCCAATGACGCGTTGGGCCCGCCATTCCCCACCTCGCTTCTCATTGTGTCAGGCGTGCTCGGAGCGTCCCATGTAGACCGGGGACAGGCTCGGGGCGATGGGCACCGTATTGGGCAGCGCCGGACGGAAGGAGGCTTTGGGGCACGCGGCAGGGAACGAAAAAATGCTCGACGCGCCCTCAAAAACCTTTGGGGGTCGCTTTGGAGGACCGCGGCTAGAGACACTCTTAGCTGGCAGTCTAGTACCAATAGGTGCTTTTGTTTTTATCTATTCTTCTTGTGTGTTTTGTTGTGTCAGACTATGTCTTGAGTGTGTGGGTGTGGCATCCGTGTAGAAATTAAAAATAAAGATGATCTATGGTGACTTGCTGTTTCTTCAATGAAACGGGAGCTCGAGCCTTGTCTGTTGGTGGGGGATGACCTGCTGAAGTTGAAATTGAACTTGAACTTGTCGGAGACCGACTTTTGTGAACCTGGGTGTATGTGAACTCACTTTTTCAAAAGTGGGTTTGTGATGTCAAAACATGTTTCAAAAATCAAAACACAAAATGATTGCAAAGATGATCTCAAACATGTGCCCTGGACATGAGTTTCGTTCTGAAAAAACATTTTATTTTGCCTCGGCAAAAAAGTGAAATTTCAGGGCTATATAGCAGTACATATGTGACGTATTTTGTCTTTTTTAGATTCTGAAATAAAAAAAGTTGTTTCTACGCGAAAACTTTCTACGCACACATGGAACATGTATACGTACCCCGATATTTTTATTTCAGAATTTTTTCACATTTCGAAAATGCATTTTCAACCTGAGTTCACGTACACCCAGGTTCAACTAGGGCTTTTCCGTCGTATTGTGCCTTTATTAAGTTATAGTTGGGCCATGGGCCTTATGTTTAAGAAAACAGGAGCTTGAGCCCTTTTATCCTAAAAAAGACACTGGCAATAAATGCTTATCCTCAAGTAAGCTAATGTCAGAGACGCTACCGTGAGTATTGCGTTACAACATGTGACGGAATGGAACCCACACGAAATAAAGAAAATGAAAGTGTCAATCCTCCATGGGGCTTTCCTTTGAGTCTTGCCAACATCTTGTCATAGATCATGTGAACACAGTAGCCAGCCAGCCAAGCCAGCTGATTTCACGTCGGCAAGTTGTTGATAGTCCACTTAAGGCTGCATTAAGACAAAATTTTAAGTGATGTTAAAGTCGCTGCCAAAGAACACGTTGAGTCGAGCGCATCATGCACATGAGATACTGCTATGCCACTAGCTAGGCTGCCAGCTTTGCCATCGTTCACCAAGGGAAAAAAACAATCAAGTTGAGCATTCGTTAGCTCAGATGATTGACAAAAACGGCACGCATCTACCGTTTCAGATATCAGAGGACCATCTGTTTTCTAAAAATAGTAAAAAAAAAGTTATTAGAACTCTCAAGTTGAAGAAAAATAATAGTGTACCCGGGAGAAAAGGAAAATTAGCATTCGATTTTGCTAATGCCAAGTTGCCCATTGTGTTTAGCTTAATGATGATATGTCAACTCCTGTCTCGAATGGGCAAGTTCATTTGCTTAACTAAATCGTGTACATAATAAATTGTTTTAACTAATTAATGGTTCCTTCAGTTGCATGAAATGGGCAGCATGAGTTGTATTCTGAAAGAAACATACCATCTGATGAGATGGGTTGGTGCCATAGATGTGTAGCTCCTCTTGTCTCTTCTGAAGTTCGTAATTGACTAGTCAAGATTTGTATTCCACTTTGTTAGATTGTAGCAGTTGTAATCAAGTCATGGAAAGTAGCTAAATTTTCATGCGGTTTTGTAGAAATTATCCGGTCCAATAGTAGGGCATTCCTACAACGCCTATAAATAGAATAGAATTGACTCAATTTATAAGGATTAGTAGGAGGGACAAGACACACGCAAGTCCTTTTCAAGAAAACCACACAAAACCCTGACTGCGAGCAAACCTCTTAGCTGTTGTTGACGAGGAAATATCTAGCCGGGTAGGACCAGTGTAGTACGATCCAATCGCTTCCCCCACGGGCTCGCTCGCAAGGATCCAGATCCATTTGAAGGTCAAAACAACCCATAGAAGGCCAACTTTAAGGACAAACCAATGATCCAACAATGGTAGTCGACTTAGCTTATGGACGAGTCTCTTATATAAGGCTTGGCAAGAGGAAGTGAACCCTATATCA
This sequence comes from Lolium multiflorum, assembly GCA_030979885.1. Classification (NCBI taxonomy): domain Eukaryota; kingdom Viridiplantae; phylum Streptophyta; class Magnoliopsida; order Poales; family Poaceae; genus Lolium; species Lolium multiflorum. Next base: position 193,226,930 of record CM061747.1, read on the forward strand.
CATTCGTCTACTCTTAGCCTCCTTCTCGACCTCTATGGACTTTTAAACACATCATCAATACAATATCAAAACCGAGAGAGGCTGAACCTGGGTACATCGTGTCTGTACGAATCTCATCCAAGACATCCAATGTTGCCAAGGCTCTCTGCCTCATCTAAGCTACAGTAATAAAATATATCTCAACAATACATCGACAATTTTAGACTTGGTTTCCAGAATGTTGTAGCGGCAAGGCAAACCTCCATAAGAACCACTCTTGCCCAACAGAAGTGAACGTTTTGCGCTAGGGGAGCTCGGCAGACTTGGACCTCTCCAAACACAACTGGGACGGTGGAAAACACCTTGACCAACGATGAGCTCACGATTCCTATCATAACCACTAGCCAGATAAAAACGAGCTTCACAACATCATAGGTCAAACTCCGATGCGGGACAACGTCTCGAAGGCAATGCCTCAACACAGGACATGACACTGAGGGTCATCATGGTCAGTTGAATTGGCATAGCCAGATCTTAGATCGATTTCCACCTCGAGGACCACGATTATTATTTTCGACAAAACGCATGAGATTTTGTGTTTCATTTCATTGAACAAGAAGATGACATCGGGGGCACAACCTCCAGAAGGAGGGACACACACGACACATACACGGCCATCCTCACCAAGCGACTACAAGTTGGTAAGGAGGTGACCTCGACTATGATGATGGGGGAAACATGGCGTTTCCCAGCTATGACATATTGCTGTCAAGTCCGAAAAGGTCAGAGCTAGGTTTTTCATCCGCCACTGCGCACCCAGTCCCTGTAGCAGATAAAAAGAGTTAGCCTTTTCTGGAGGCCCACCAACTTGTCGTCCTCCCTCGCGTTCTCTACATATTCACACTACAAACCCTTCCACTGCTAGAACCTCTCACTACCAGATCAAGCCGTCGTCATGTCTAACCCATGGCGATGTACTTCTGCTCGTCGGATCAGTTCTAGCCATGGCCTAGCTTGGTGCCCCTGTAGCATGCATGCCAGCCCCAAGCTACCAACGTGCATGTGCAGCCCACGGGAGGCGACGTCCCCATCGTGTTGGGAAGGGGGGGGGGTGTGAAGGGGAGGTGGTGACGCACACGTAGGGTTGAGTCGCCATCCATGTCACCTTGGGAGAGCAACACGGGGTCCTCCACAAGTGTGCATCTCAAAATAACCCAAAAACATAAGTTGTTGCCACGGCGCGATGAACCATGAACCCCTGGGCGACATTAAAATCTAGACAATGATGGAAAATTGGATAAGAAAAAAAACATTGGCTGGAAGTTGCCACGTTCCGCGCACTCCAAAATAATCGTTCTGGTGCAATTCGTATCAATGCATTATTATGGCTGTTGCAACGTGCAAGTGTGAACGGCCCTGAAACGACTCTGGTTAATTTACGCGCCATTAGACGCGGTAGATGATCGAAGCGCGCGTTGGCCCAGCGCTCGTCCGTATTCGGAACGGCGTGTGGGTCAATAGCCTCACTCTCGATCAATCGAGCTCACCTTGGCATGTGCTCTTCGGTCGTCGCTACTACTAGCTGGCAAACTCTGCAGATTAAGATGTATCTAAGCTCGGCCGCGAGTATAAATGGGCGCCACCTTTCCCACCGAAACCTCATCGACCAAAAATCTTAGATCGAGAAGAGTAGCTAGCTAGAGACAACAAAAAAAAGAACACAAGGCAAGCTCAGTCCTAGCTAGAGGGGAGGAGGAGAGGACATGGCAGCACTCGTCACCCCAGCTGCTTCCTTGGTGTCCGAGCTGATGGTGCAGGGCCGGCAGTCCGCCGCCGTCCTCGAGGCCCTGCTCCAGGACGCGTCCCCCACGGAGCACGCCGGGATCCGGGAGCTTGCCGCCGAGATCCTCCGCTGCTGCGACCGCGCGCTCGCCGCGCTCCACCACGGCGGCGTGGCCGACGGCGGTGACAGCGGCAGGAAGCGCAAGTCGGGCGCAGCCGCGCACAAGAGGCGGGACAAGAGGGCGCGCGCGAGCGGCGGAGAGGCGGCGGCGGCGGCGAAGAGAGTCGAGAAGAAGCGGACGGCGGAGGACGGCTTCATATGGAGGAAGTACGGGCAGAAGGAGATCCTCAACAACAAGCACCCGAGGCTCTACTTCAGGTGCACCTACAAGGACGACGGCGGCTGCCCAGCCACCCGGCAGGTCCAGCTGTCGGAGGACGACCCCTCGCTCTTCGTCATCACCTACTTCGGCCACCACACCTGCTGCGCCGACGTCGCCGCCGCCGCAGCCGCCGAGGAGGTCAATGACCTCGGGGAGACGCGTCCGTTCGTCATCAACTTCGGCTCCTCGTCCTCGGACGATTACTGCGGTGGCCAGAGCGAGACCTCATCGCGCTTGTCTTCGCGGAATGGGTGCTTGCTGGAGGGAGGAAACGTGGGGGAGGAGCTCCGACCCATGGTGGCCAAAGTTGAGGCAGCGTCGCCAGACTTGCAGCCCACAGCGGAGCCGTGCTCGTCCGGCGACGCTTCCTGTGCCTCCCTTCCATGGGACTGGGATATCTTCAACGAGACCTCGTTCGATGATGTTAGCGATTTTTTTCCATTTTGATGGCACTGCTTTGTACCAATAGGAGGGCTTATTTTCTTATCTGTGATAGGTATGGCAGGCAGATATAATTTTGTGATGCGCGTGTTTCTATATTTTTATTGTAGCTGGTGATGAACATGAGCACAAAAGCGAGTGTGTGTATATTTCTGTGACAGCTTCTTCCAGTATATTTTTAGATGGAAGATGTGGTTTTGTGACGGTTGTGTTTCAATACTTATTTTTGTTCAAATCAGCCTCACTACATAAAAAAGTAAGGGAAAAGCTGCCTAGAAATACCCTTCCACAAACCCCACAGTATGTGGGAGCTTTCAACACTATGTACGCCATTTCTGTTTCAATATTTTTATTGCGGCTGGTGATGAACATGTGCAAGAAATCAGAGTTTTGTGTATAAAAATATCGAATTACTCTACCTACTACTTCCAAGTGCCTGATATGTAATGGACCTTCAAAAAAACTTCTTCGAAGAATCAAGAGCGTAAGAAGATGAGGCGGAGCAACAATTGATGTGGGGGCTCCGCCAAGTTTAGAGAGGTCAACGTTTGGGGCGGGGTTTTCATCCGAAAAGAATCTTTGTTGTCTTAGAGGAATGGTCGGCAAGGTTGGCGGTGCTCCAACAGAGATCGAATGATGAGAGTAGTGTTTGTGTGCCGATAGTAATGAGAGGATAATGGCGGCATGGCCATGTGGTTAATTAGCATGGTCATGGTCGATCTGCTTACATTGATAGTTGTCCGAAATGGGAGCACACGGAGGATAAGAATGTCAAGAGAGGAGAGGCTTTCAATTATACTGGTGGGTGGCAGCACAAACCTCTTGGGAGAGATGTGGTTGTATAGACGGTAATTGAACCCTAGCCCACCATCAAGGGATCAAACCCTAAGTAATAGAATTAAAATTTATGTCGGAGGCGATGTTCTCTCAATAGCTAGAGACATTTTTGTGGTGGTTTTGTGATTTTGCCAATCATGCTGCTCCACGACTCCAATCCTTATTAGGGTTCATGGCGTGGTGTTCACGTGTTTGCGTCATACAACTTATAGTGAGTGTTCTAAAAAAAAATAGAGAGGGGAGGTATGTGGGTGTTAGGTTTGAGGAGATGAAAAAAAATCAAGATAGTTGGATGGCGATTTAATCATAAAAATGTAGGAAAGTTCAGCTTTCTCCCTTATTAGTCACCCGTGATAGCATTTTGCTGAATTTTGCTCAATATTGACATGCTTTACTCCTTGTTATGACATTGTGGCAACAATTAACCTCTATTACCTTCCATAATCTGAAAAGTTATATCTAAGTGTTGGGACAACGTGAAGACTGAACATGGAGATAACTTGAGAGCGCACTTGACAGGGGCCTACATAATTATGCCAATTTTCATAAAATTCAGTCAAAGGGTAGCAACACCACAGTATTCCTACGCTATGTTGAATATACGCCTAGCAAATTACGGCTTAAGTTTTTCGCCCAGGTTGCTTCCAAGTCATAATAACAAATGGGTATCTCTTCTTGATTTTAAAAAAATATTAAAACGTCACAAACTACAAGTAAATTAAATATGACAATACATTTCAAATAGGATAAACATTTCATAAGATTGAAGTGGAATTTACTATAAAAAGGACTGAAGGCACAATTGGTTTCAGGCAACTGAATAGTTTCATCTGAACTTGATACCGTGGTACTTTTGCACAATCCATATACATCAAATAATTGAACTCCTATGGGATTGAGCGATCGGACGGCCGTCCGTATCTTCTCTGGTCAAACCCCTCCAGCTTCAGAATAATAATCCGGATCTGTGTTTAGATCATGCATGCCAAATTGCCACTATTAAAAATGATCGCTGCCCTGGAGTTTCGGGACCAACTGCACCGGTTGAAGACTGGATAGTGGATACAGACTTGCAGGAATGCTAGTTTACCTCACGATCGACAGCGAGGTATACATACAGTACGTACTTATAAATTGAAGGTCAATATGTTATTGTGACAGTTAGAGTATGATATAACAATGTATGTAAGGAAAATGTTCACATCAACACCCTGCGCGCAACCCATGAGATGATATACTTTGGGTTGGGCATAACGATGAAAGCCTTGGACCTTGAACCGTTCATGTGAGAGATTGCACGAGTCGCATCCTTGTAAATGTAATAAAGCAGCTAGCTAGTAGCTAGGTGGAAGAAGAGGGAGTCAACTCTAGCCTATGCAAATTAATATATGGAGTAGGTTATTGCTAGAGTGATAAATCTGAATATTTTTAAAGGGATGGTACCCCGAAGGCCGGAAGGATATTTAAGTGGGGGCAATTGTATTGTGCAAATTGAAAGGATATCAATATTTTTCTTGAGAATTTCAGAGAAATTATAAAATTTAAGTAGGGCCGAGCCTACACTCATGTCATCTTGGGTGTTGGCTCCACTCATGAGATTTTTGTTCCTAAATGTCTTCAAGAATTTATTTTAGGGAAACAGCCACCACTTGTGTTCAAGAACTTTTTGTTTTTGGAAACAACTTCAAGAACCTTTGTTTTAGAACCCTCTGTCTTCAAGAACTGATGCAGCGGAATGAAATGGGACTTGGAGTTGGCCCCCCTGGCCTTTTTTAGTCTTCTGCGTCTAGTGGGCTTGCATACACGGAGAGATGTGCTAGGCCCGGATGGCTGGGCAGGCCCAGAGTAGAGGTGGAAAGCTGAAACGTAGTACTACGTTGTGTCTCAAGATTTTTAAAACTTGAAAGGAGTAAAATCATATAGAGTAAAATACATGGTATGTCATTGAACGTGTTCGTATATTTGTTTTAGTCATTGTATTTAGAGAAGTGACATTTACAGTCACTAAAGACGCGCAACTATGTCATGTACGGTCACCGCAGACGCCGGAGCTAAGTATTTGCTGACATGGCAGTGTGGGACCCATTCAGCAGTGGATATATCAAACTACAATGTCTATGGGCAATGAAGACAAGACCATGGATAATAACGAGACATCCACCATGGAAGGAATAGAGGACAACTTGAATGAAGACACAGATCAGGCAGCGGCGCCAGCCTCTAAGGCGTCACAGGCGCAATGAGTCTCATATCATGGAACTGTCAAGGTGTGGGCAGGAGCCTTGACAGTACAAAGATGCTACATCTTGACCGGATGATCCGGTCTACGAATGCTAAGGTAATATTTCTATCTGAAACCAAGACTTCTAGGTTCACTAAATCTCGAATTTCTAATCATTTTAATATTGCTCATAGCTATGTAGTTCCTTCTGAAGGTCGATCTGGAGGTTTATGGCTTTTATGGGATAGCGACATCGACCTAAAAGTAGTTAGTTCTAGTTCTAGTTAGGGATTTTCATGCAGTGGCTCAATCAAGGAAACATAAATGATGTTCTCGTGCAAGCTACTACCATGGTGGATTCTGCTTTGATGGCTGAAGCAAATGCTCTTGAACTTGCAGCTCAAATAGGACATGCCATGAAGGTGCAACATCCAAATTTCTTAACAGATAGTCAAGTCTTGGCGGAGGCAAATCCGGCAAGCAGGGCCGGCCCTGAGGGGGGGCAGGCAGGGCGGCCGCCCCGGGCCCCCGAACCAAAGGGGCCCCAAATCCAACCTAGACAAGACGAATATAATGTATTAATTCTGCAGCGCCATTAGAGCTAGTTAGGAGCTTCTCTCGTGCGGTTCAGGGGAGACGAAGACAAAGCGATAATCTCTGCGTCATACTAGATTTGGGCCTTTTCTTCGTTTTCTTAACTTGGGCTTTTAACATTATTTAGCATGAGCCTTTTTCCTGTATGAAGGGACAAGCTAGGCCGGTGGATATCAGATTCTATATTGCTAATCATGTATGCCACGTGATGAGGCCTGTGCGGCTGTGCTCTTGACCAGGGCCGGAAAAAAGATCCAGAAATGCAGCACACGACTTATTTTCTTCCTTCCACTAACAAAACAACTTTCTCTCAAGTAAATTATTAATAAATAAATTGACTCAGTTTTTTTCCATTCCAAAAGAATCTGATCATTTTTTTTCCATTTCTCTTATGTACCTATCTAAATTGTACCTTGTGCTGCATAGTTTAACCATTTCTAAAACTGGAGACTAGCTACCACACATCGACAATAGGCGCCCTCCGTGGCAACACGGTCTAGGCACATCTAGACATGATAATCAATAAGATTGACATTGATATAACATCATCACTGACTTTGCATCTATTTATGTTAGAAGAAATTTCAAAAAAAAAGTATTTATACATTATTTGATACCAATATAGCTTTTGTGCGCACTTCAGGAGTTTTATATACTTTTAAAAATTCATTCGCAACACTTGATATATAGAAATAAACAAAATTCTGATGCTTATAGGCCCTGGATTTGTGTTCCGCCCCAGGCCCCCAAAATCTCAGGACCGGCCCTGCCGGCAAGGTACCCAGGGCACTGGATAATTAGACCAAGTTTGCATCAGTTCGTCTCATACACGCAAGGCATTGATGCTAGAGTATTCAAGATAAAAAGAGAGAGCAACATGATAACTCACAAGCAAGCTCAAGATGCTTATCACCTATCCAATTTAGAAACCTGTCAGTGCACTTGCTTAGGTTCAAACCATGATGTTTTTAGCTGCCCTGTTAAAGTTGTTCTCAGCTCTCTTAATGTGCAATCTTGCACATTGATGTTAGTGACTTGTCTATGAAGTTGAATAAAGTTTTTGATTACCGTAAATTTCACATCTAAAGCCTGCCACGTTAGCCAATACGTTGCTGCTACATCTACGGTGACCGTAGGTGACACACCTGCGTGTCTTTTATTACCGTAAATTTCACTTCTCTAAATACAATGATCAAAATGAAATATACGAACAAGTTCAGTGACCTACCATGTATTTTACTCAATCATATATGGCATCAAAATGATATACTCCCTTCGTCTATAAAACATAAAAGAACGTCGAAGATTTAACTAAATTCAAATGTATCTGTACACTAAAAAGTCTCTAGATACATTCAAATTTAGACAAAATTTCAACATCCTTTTATAGTCAGAGATAGTATTATGAAACTATATTGCAAGAAAAATCTGGTGATACTAATAGAAGTACACTTTATGGACTGATGGAGTAGGCAAAGATAGATGTACTGCGCTAGATTGTTAACTCAGGAGCAACCTAGTTGGCCAAAGCCAGTCAGAAGGTAAAAATTAAAGAACATAACTGGCAGCCTACACAAAGCAGGGTGTGGTGTAGGCTATAGATCAACATTGATGGTCAGAGTTAGTGTTGCATAATGAGACTGAGCCATGACAACTCCATGAGGTACAGTTGATGCAAGTAGGGTCGATGTGATGGACACTGGGGTGGTCAGGTGTGGTTTAAACTTAGGTACTGGTTCAACAAAATTTAAATCATCAAAGAACTTATGCAACTACAGTCAATTGAGAAAAGTGCCCAGTCCTGGCCCATGTACAGATCGGATTCACAGTCAAAATATCATAGGAGAGTCCTGTGACTCATGTTCCTTGAACAGATCGGGTTCAGTCAAAATAACATGAATTGAATACAGGTACAGGCCTGATGCAGGAGAGCGGGAACATGCACTATCCAGAAGGGAAATAACTAGACAAAGGAGGAAAAACCAAAAAGGCAATCCCTGTGCTGGGATTGGTGACTCGGTACTAGCAACTGCTTCTGCAAACACAAGTGTCGAAGCTATCTCCAACACGATTCACAACGCTCGACCAAAGAATGCACATTACATAGTGCTACCTCAAATGACAGCCTATTAAGAATCTATACATCCAACCTGTCCCGGTAGATATTCCACTGCACAGAATGAGTGATGGAATATGTACGTCGTTGTGTTGTTTGGAACTCAGGAGTGTAGTATTCAGCATGAAAACTATCATGAGAAAAAGAATGATATACCCCTCCAAAAGAATAGCGGAAGTTTGTATGGTCATGTAACTAATGCTACGACATTACAGCCAAAAAAGTACAACTTGTACCACTAGTTTCTGTATCAGCTCAGAACAAAAGTAGTACCTGGAACATTAATTTGTGCAAACCGTATGAATACAAACAAGCCTATGGTTTTCCAGGATAAGGGTCACCTTGTCAAGGACGCATCCTCCAAGTTTCAGGTTAAGTTGGCTCTTGTATTTTGCCTCAAGCCATTGAGATGGACTTATCTTCTCATATTTCACAAGGATAAATTTTCAACATTCTGTTGTAGCTTAGTCATCCCAATCTACATCCCAACCGTCCTTGCTCTTGGTTTGAGATCTTGAAGAAAGGCCATTTGCTGAGATGCTTCCAGCAGGTGCATTCTCTGAAGATCTTGCAGGTGCTTCTTCATCATCCCAGTCATCATCCCAGCCCTCGTCCCAGCCATCTACTGTGCTTGTAGTGTTGTTTGCACCTGATGGGTCAGGAGCCTGAGATCCCATCTCAAGCTGCTGATAAGGGACTCCTTCATCACGCTTTCTCCCTGCAAACTTGCAACAAGCATATACACCCCCAACCAAGACAACTGTGAAAACAAAGAAGTAGGCTCCATAGATCGGCTTCATTGTTGTTGCATAAACTGCAAGCTGCTGGAATTGCTGTTGCCAATCATAAACTGGCTGCCCGATGTGCAAGGAACAAGGCTCTGTGCCAACATTTAGTGTAATATCTCCACCATTCAGATTGCTATAGCTAATGTTGACCTGGTAATATGATTTGACAGTAAGTTTCAGCAAATCCATACGAATTGAGAATAGCAGTTGACTAAACTACCAGGCATGCTAAGAGAAACACATATCGCTAAGGTTAAAACAAATTAAAGTTGCGTACCCTTTTAGATTCACCCTTGCTGAGACTGAGAGGTGGCAACTTCTGCTTAATACTTATATCTGATGTTGCTTTGACATTAACAGTTATGGTATTCTGCCCTGTATTCTTGACCAAAAAATATTGTCCACTTGAAGCTGCAAGAATAAACAAACATGAAGCTTTCTCAGACTTGCGGAACTGAAGGTCATACCAGATATCCATATTATGAAGTATAACCATTTTTAACTGTCGGAGAAAACAAACATAACATTTCTTCAGATAAAGTAAAGTGAAGGCAACACTAGGCAGTCCATGCTATGATTTCAGCAAGGAGAAATGAAACATGTGCACATCAAATTGTTTGTCAAATTACTTGCATGCTATTATCTGGAGAATCTCAATCTCTACACCAATATTGCCTTCACTAAAAAGGTAACCAGTATGTCCTCTTATGCAATAACCGCTGTACAAAATTGTATAAATCGAAGCCCAGTGATTCTTTATGCAGCAAGAAGATGAGTTCCTTCAAGCACAATGTACCACGTCACCATCTTACTATACCACCAGAATGAGCCGTAATTACGCAATGATAACAAGGAAGACCACACTGCTTAAGTTTCTAACTGTACAATGCACTAAGAAGATAAAAATGGCGAACAACCATGATGAATCCATTTACACAGGACAGAACCATCTTGTTGACCTTGCTGGATAGTTGGTTTAACCCCCTCTTTTATTCACAAATGAAGTAAGATCTTAAAAAAAAATTGTATTAATCGAAGCACTGTGATTCTTTATGCATCAAGATCAAGAAGATGAGTTCCTTCATGCACAATGTACCACCTCACCATCTCATTATACGGCTAGAATGGGCCGCTATTAAGCAACGGTAGCAATGCTACAATGCTTAAGTTTCTAACTGTACACTGCACTACGAAGATTTAAAAAATGCTGAACAACCATGATTAATGCATTTACACAGGACAGAACCATCTTGTTGACCTTGCTGGATAATTGGTTGAACCCCCTCTTTTATTCACAAATGAAGTAAGATCTTAAAAATATTCAGAGACCTCCACTTAAGATATCTACTTCTGAAGACAAGCTTGTAACGTCTCAGGTTTGATTTAAAGGTAATGGCATGTATGCTATGATATATTCAATAGATTGCAGTGTCAAAATAGTCGCTTCTTCTCAATAAAAGCGCATGAAATGAGTTTCAGCAACTATCTACATTCTCAGTAAAATGTTCAGAGATTCCTTTCTGGCTTTGCACTTGAAGGCAAATATCTAGGGTCAATCTTTCACACTACCTACGGCTCAAGCCAACGCTCATATCCACACTTATGACTAAAACATCAATGTCGAAGTTGCAGGAAACATTTTGCATCATCACACTAAGGGACACAGAGAATGAACCCTGGAAAAATCTCTAGCATGGACATATGTATTGAAATAAATAGCTTGAAGCTTCAAGTTTAAAGAAAACTATCTAGAAACATTACCGGTCTTAGATATCTGAAGGCAAGCAGACAATTTCCCAGCAATTGAACATGTGTCTACAGGATCAATACACTTCTCCACCACCTCTTCTGGCCCATCCGGCTTCTTCTTCCCAGGACTTCCTCCTTCACTGTCCGGCCCGCCAGTCGACTCAGGACCTCCTGGAGGGGGGCTCGCCTTGGGCACTTTCGTCGATGGCACCGGCTGTCCGGAGACCTGCGCTTCACCCCCTTCCTGCCCCTTATCCTCTGGCGCACCTGACGGTGGCGGCGGAGGATCCTTTGGTGTTTGTGTCGTCTCCGGCGGTGGCGGCGGTGTTTGTGTGGTTTCCGGTGGTGGCGGTGATTTCTGGTGCTGTTTATCGGCCACAGGATTCTGCACTGCAGCTGATGCCTGCCCCGATTCTTTCGAAATGGGGCTCTTCTCAGATCCAGCGGTAGGTGCAGGAGCTCCCTGGACAGATCAAAACAACAGCAAAATCCATAGCTCGTCCTCTTTTTTATTTCTCCGAATAACACTAGCCCATTCCAGTAATTGATAACTCGAACAGCTGCGGTTCCTCACCTCGCTGGAGCGGGGCTTCTCGCCCTGCAAAACCCTAGCGGCCTCGGGGCGAGGGAGCAGGGCGAACGCGAGGAGGAGCGCCGCGAGCGCGGCGAATCCGAAGGAGCCCATCGAATTGCGCAGGAGCGGGAGCGGGGGGCGTCAGCCGGTCCGTGGTGGAATCCGGCGGCGCGGGGCCGGCGTGGATCGCATCGGCGGGGGATCGGGATCTGGAGGGGGGCCGGATCGCCGCGTGTTGAGGCCTCCGCCGGGTCGAGATCTCGGTGGAGTTGGAGCGGCTTCGATCGATGCAGAGGAGGTGGCCTTGTGGGACGAAGAGGGCAGGATCGGAGGAGGAAGAAGAGTTGCTCCGACGCCAAACTCGCACAAAGTCGGAGAGGCTTGGGCAGCCGCCCACTCGAACGGAAGTGTTCTGGTCGCAGTTGACTCGAGATTTTTCCTGGTGGATTTGGTTCCGTTTGGGGAAATTTTGCTGAATTTATATCTGTCAAAGTGCAGAACAACCTTTTTGTTGGCTTTTTTCTGACATGCAAAATAGGGCAACTTGTTTGAACAACTTGTTCTTTTCACATTTGTTTGACCAACTTGTTGAATTTACTCCAATGTGCAGGCATATTGCTAGCGTTCAAGTGAGAGAGGTTCAAAACTTCTAATATATACAAGCGGGGAAGCAAATCCAAGCCATTTCCATCGTTTTCTTGGACGGGAACCAAGGGCCATCGACACATAAATTGCCCAAACAAACAAAATCAACTTCACCTTTCAAAGCATCTCACTGGATAAATTTTGAAGAGATATCTCCATCATTCATCATCTTCCCTATCGCAATTTCCATCTCCTACACCAGAGAACGTCTTGCAAAGGAAGAGTAGCAACGGGAGTCCTTGATCCACTCACACCCATGACCAAGTTGAGAAAATTATCAGCACCTGAGTAGAGAGCCTCTGGGGGAATATGTAAACCTGTCAATATTTCATAAATACAACAGAGTAGAAAACTAGATCAGTCAGGGAGCTAATCAACTATTTGTCAAAACAAGCTCTATTGTGGAGCTTCCAGATGGCCCAACAAATATTGGCGGCCCAAACAATTTGAACATTTCGGCTTGCATGAGTAAGTTATGGACGATTGGGAAAAGGAGCGAGGACGATTTTGAGCACTAATTGCAGAACAAACAATGCTCTAGAAGAATTTAGCTACAGAACAGTCAAAGAAACAACATCGTGAGTTGCCTATCTAGTTGCGATTCACCATGTTGTCTTTGGTAGAAATGGCATTATGCCATATTAGCCATAGCCAAACATTGATCTTAGGGCTCCTTTGATTCATAGGATAGAAAAAGCATAGGACTAGGATGTCATGCATACTTGAATCTTATAGGAAGATGAAGTGTGTTTGATTGTAGCAAAGGAATTTATCCATGAGGTATGGCCAAGTGCTTTTTTTCCTATAGAATTTGCACTACAAAATTCCTATAGGATTAGTTCCTGTAGGATATGTTCCTATGAATCAAACAACTTGTGTAGGACATCTTCCTATAGGATCCAAATCCTTCACTATTCATATACAATTCCTATGAATCAAAGAGTCCCTTAAGAGGAATCTTACTCTTTCATAGGTGTTTAAAGGGTCTATCAATCCCATTTCCACACAAGTGTTTATAATTACTTTTTATACTGCATTGACCACTTTTTTCATTTCTAAAATGGTCTGTCATCATCTGAAATGGTGATCTCAATGAGCAAGCCAATAAGCCTACACATTTGTACATTGCAGATATTTAAGAGTTCAGGAATTTTATCTTTGATCGGAGGACATTGCCCACACCAAGAATCTCCCGAAAAGCTTGTTCTTTTGCCATTCCCAACAATGATTCTCCTGCCACATAAATAGAACTCTTTGATATAAAGAATATCTTACCAGAGAGGAGAGTCACCAAGTCGAAAAATTGATGCCTACATCACCAAGGTATTTTCTTCTATTGAAATCTTGCCATGGTCCCTTGCCAATTTCCAATTTCTGCCACCATTTGCACATAAGACTAATACTGAATTTGGTTGGCTCCTTCAGGCCACCACCTTTACTTTTTGTCTTGCAGATCCACCTCCACTTGACAAAGCGATATTTTCTTTTATTGGGAATAACAGTCTGGTGTGTTTATCAAGATTTCAATGTTTGTTTTGTGCAATAACCACCTTGTGGACATTTGATATACAACAACAATGGACAAACATGCATAAATTTTAGTCGATCTCCAACAAATTGACGTAGTCCCATGATGTGTGCATTTTATATAGTCGATCTCTCATTGTATACTATATCTAGCAATTGTTATGTCATTTATACATGATTGCTTGATTCCTTTCATTTCATGAGAGCTTTGCAAAACTAGAAGTTGTATTAGGATTTTACTATATTTTCTTGGCTTTCATGTGTGTGTAGGAGTTCTCAATATTTATGAATAAAGCGCGGTGAAAGGAGCCAAGTGGAGAAAATATGGAGGAGTTACATGCACCAGACTTATCCACAAGAAGAGTTACCATAAAAATATAATAAAGATCTAAAACCATGGTGTTGTAGGCCTTTGTTCATACAAATCCAAGGATCCAAAGCATGCCCCAATCAAAGTCCATATGAGGAAATGGCATCAAAATTACTGTAGACATAAGAGAGTTTAACGAACAGAGGTGACCGTACGGACCTCCATTGGGACTGTATAATCAAACCGAACCTATTTTAACAAGGGGTACGAGGTTATTCGGGGCGGAGCTACCTAGAAACTCGAAACCGATCTCTAGGAGCCTATTTAAAGGAGGGAAAGACACCACCACTAACCAGTCTCAATTCGCGTCTCCATGACGGAGCCGTGCCACCTCCGCCATGAAGATCACCACACCGTCAGCATCCAAGGAAGAGGAGAATAAGGCTTGGGACAAGGAGGCATCGATATCAACCTTTATCGTCATCTTCTTCTACGCACCCGCCAACGATTCATCCATCCATCGTGTTGTAATCCAACTCTATTGCGGATCCCTATGTGTATCATTTTATTCCTTCATCCATTATTAGCATATAATGTCTTGTACCCTTGTACTAGAGTAGTTTAGTTGGGGATATGGATGAACCCCAGAACTACAAGGCATTGAAGTAAAGGTTAAGATGTATTCTTTTGTATGCGTGTAATATTATTCTTCAGTGATGTTGTGTGAATCTAGCTACATAATAGTTTGCCCCTTTGGGGCGATGGAGTAAAACATCGTTGTAGGTAGATTGGTGGTTTGAGGGTGGAAGTGAGAGCAACCCATCACATCCCATCAACTACTGTCAATTAGGGTATTACGTGGGTCCTAGAACTATATCCGTAACCATGGGAGACCCATAATCACTAGTGTTTTTTTCTAATATAGAAGGACCGGAGGTGGTTAAGCGGGGTGTGTATGCACAACGTACCTATGATGGACCTTTATTTGACTCAACCCGGACATATATAATACATCTTAAATCAATGGTACTAATGCTCGTGGTGATTCTAGACTCCTCTATAGACGTCTTTATCTTACTCTCCGTTTACCTTCAATTTTAGTTTTAAGTTTACTTTATTTTGTTCTTCATTTATTTCTCATAGTTCACTACTACTTTTAATTCTCTAGTTGAATACAATAATTCCGTAGCAACCTATAGTGTAGGCTATTTTCAAGTTTGGGTGCGAACATGGCTGCATTCACCATGCAGTCGTGAAGTTGTGTACTTACAAGTGGCAGAGCTTGTGTGGACGGTACTTTAGGGATATATTTGCCGTTTTTTTATACCGCAATCATCTTGTTGGGGTGCAGGAAAACCAGTCACCATCCCACCCATCGAGCCTCCCATCTCTTTCTTCAACTTTTCTTCACTTCCTCTTCATCTTCTACCGTCACTTCACTCCTATAAAAATTGATTTTCAACCCAAACATTGTCTAAAAGATATAAAGAAGTAATTTCAAATTCATTGCTCCTGCCAAGTCATCTTGCAATGGTAAGATGATATCATCAGCATACTGGAGGATAACCACATCATTCTAAACCAAGTTGTAATCCAAACTATTAGCAAGATATTTATATGAGCAATAGTTATCATCTTGGAGAAACTATTACTCCCTCCATTTTTATTTTTATTGTGTTTTGGGATTTTTGAAAATCAAATTTTATAAGATTAACCAAAAATATAGAGAAAAATATCAATAATCATAATAACAAATGCATATAATATAAAAAATATATAGCTTAGGGCGATTCCAAGATTATAGCTTTTATGTTGTAGATGCTACTATTTTTCTAAATATTTTTTTCAACATTTTCAGAGTTTAACTTTAACTAAACCAAAAGGGGCCGGAATAATTGTAAACGGAGCTAGTAGGATCCATATTAAATAGGAAGGGGGCAAAGAGATCACATTGCCTCACACCTTTAAAGCTACCAAGATACTCCCTCCGTACGTACACTCGGGTTTTTCAAGATAAATTATGAAGTGGAGTGAAAAATACATTGGGAACATGCATATCTTCTCTTTAATTCTTTCACTTCCAATAAGCTAAGTGCATGTTGAAAACAAGAAGAACATGCGTTTAGTATTATTGAGTTTGATTTCCGTGCGATAAGAGAGAAACAATTAAAGTGTATTAGGAAGATATGAGTACACTCTTTTGTTGACAAAGTTTAAAACTAGATGTCCACTTATTTGAGGACGGAGGGAGTAAGGTCCTACCACATCATTAACTTTTACACTAATAGTCCCCTGATTCTTCATCAATTAACTGGGCAATCCAAACTTCTTATCAATGATGAAGAAATATGTTGTCTTGTCTACACTACTTAAAAAGGAAGAACTTCCTCCGTTTTCTGCCAACCCCCTTCGTCAAGCATTTCGTCACCCCGCATGGGCCCAACTGGGCCAAAACCAACGACATCATCAGAATAGAACGAGATCCCAACAACCAAAACCCTCGCCTCATCATCCACCTCCCCTGCGCGGACTCCACGACCCAGATGTGGTGCTGCCGCCGACAACCCTCCGCCTCCTCCCACGGAGCTCGGAGAACCTCCAGTCCGCCGGCCGCCTCCCTCAGATCCACAGAGTCGCTCCACGGTTGAGGCTATCGACACGGGCGGAGGGACGGACGTGGAGATGGAGAGGGCTGCGTCTCTCTGTGGTGATGGCATTGAGAGCACGCCGCCCCAAGCTCTCCGGTCAGGCGACCACAGTTCCTCCTGGAACGCACGCCGTCGAAACCTTGCCCACTGCTTGCCGAGCAGGTCCTCCTCTCCGACCGTTCCTGTGCTGCCCCTGCAGTTCCATGTGCCCCCCTCCAGCGCCATGCGTCTCCAACAGACGCGAAAGTGACGATGTGTGACCCTGCTATTCCCCTCAATCCTTGCTCTTTGCGATGGGCATGCCACTGCCGTGTGCAGAGGATCGTGATAGATGAATTGGTTGCCCTCTTCCAACTTGGTCTGAACCTGTTCCCTGTGTCAATCTTTCATTTTATATACTCCCTACATGCTCTGTCTAGCTATTGATTCTTTACTTATCTGAGGATTATTTGATGCTGAATTGGGGGAGAGAGGAGCTGCCCCATTCCACACTTACACGTGGTCAATCCGAGTGCTTTGAAATTTTTGTTGGGGGTAAGAGGTGCTACATCAGCCTCTTTTTGGGTATGCCTTTTTATTCAATTAGGTAGTAGAAATTTCTTCTGGATGTGTCATATAGTGTAAATAATTTATTTCATCCTTTGACTAGGAAATACGAAGGGAATGGCTTCCTCAAGTTCTCTTCAGAAAATGATGCAGCTGCAGCACTGAAGAAAATGGGCGATGAAGTAATATATGGTTTATGAATATAGCACAAGTCAAGGTAATATGCAAGTCTTAGTGATGTTATTTTCCTTATGCTAACACAACTATTGCACAAATAATTGTTTCAGCAGCTTGCTGGAAGGAACATATGGAAACAACAGATGATTTTCTGCTGCCGTTGAGCAAGGAGCTTATTCAGTATTATTTCTTGTATCTGGAATTTGTGATGTTAAATGGAACCCTAGACATGTACCTTTGACTACTTGTACTTGTACATGCTGCAATTTAATTTGGTCCTATTTTGTTTTTTCATTTCATAATACTTATGTCATGTGTGCTCCTCTAATATGCATAGACTCAGTTTTGGGATAAGTTCACAATTTCTGCATATTTCTGAAAGTACCAGGAGAAGTACACTGGCTCTATATGCAGAGATTCAGGTTCGGGGGTAATTTCAAGATTGCTGTGTATTTAAACTAATGGGAGAAGTGTTTGGCACCATTTCGTTTTGCTACAGATCTGAACAATATATTATTTTAAAAAAAAACTGGGAGAAGTTACCATGGCTTGCATTTTTCGTGCCTAGAAGCCTATGGTAACAAGTCAGCTCCCCCAAATATAATACTATGCTCATCCTAATGAACATATGCTTTTAGCCATCTCAATTTCTAAAATGTATATGTTTTTGTTCATGTCAGGCTGGTGGTGGAAGTCGCATCATGTAACAGGATTTAAGCTTAGCAACATGCATCAGGCCAATGCTGGTTCGAGGAAAAATTCAGACATGTCTTCTTTTGTTCTCCTTAGCTTGTGTTCTGTATGCTGATTTGTTCCAGAAGGTCACCTCTTAGTAGTAGCTTCAGATGGGAATTCTTGGTTGACTTATTTTTGTTTATTTGTACTGGACATCATATCAGCTGAAATGTTGTGTGGTCCATGCCGAGCTCCCAGTCAGTCTCGCTCCGGCCCTCTGTTGGCCCAATGCCAAGGATGAAAGAAATATATGGTGGGGCAGGGTTTGGCCTTGTGATCTTCAAGCAGCTGGTATGAATTTGTTTAGTTTGAATCATTAATTTATCAAAAAACAACATTAAGATATTCAGATGTTTTCATCTTCGTATATGTAGTAAAACTGTGTACCAGTTAAAATTTATTTTTCACAATAATATAGTGTACTTGATGGGTCGTACCTTAAGCTTCACCATTTAGTGTCAGGCTGCCTTCCACAGCTCCAGTAAGAAAAGCATATTTATGATCCTGATGACGGGCAAAGTCTTCAGGCTTGCAGGTTCCAATAACATATCAACGATTTGGCCAATGAAATTTTCCTCAAATACGAGAGACGGCATTAGTTAGCACAATTCTGTGAGCATGGAACATCACGTCCTCCTTCCGTACTTCAGCATGTCTTCAATAAGTTGGTGCAGAGGCTGTTGGCATATTCGTTCTGAAACTTTTACTATATCAGCCCCCCAAATGTTCTTCCGCACACTACGCACCAAAAGATTTTCAAACAACACAAATGTTCCAAAGACTTGAGAAAGAATGATCTAAAGAGTAGCTGAAAAGTAGAATTTGACATCTAATGATCATTTGTCATATTTACGGATATATTAGATTCATGCAGTGATTGGATCTTATGATTTTTTTTTAAATGTAGAGGATGAATGTAAAAACACTCATATTTATATACATAAAAAGATGAACAGAGGTGAATCAAATTACAAACTCGAACTGTAATTGCTATATAAGGCCAGCCCGTGTTGGCCATGCTCTTGTTCTTTCATCCCTTTCTATGTAAGATTTTGTCTAAAAAAATTTATCCAGACTTCTCAGGTTTGTAGCCTTTTTATTAGGCACATATCGACCAGTAATTTTTCATGTCTCTCTTAGTTAATCATCTCTTCAGAAAGCATTATCACACTGAGCCATATCGTTCTATTAAGTATGGAGGTTCCTTGCAAGTGGCAAAGCATTGCAGGTTGTCAATTATCTGACTGCTTGCGTTCGCCTTCACAATTGGTAATTGAAGGTGTGATAATAACTATGTGATGACAGACTTCTCTTTTTTATAATATGTTTTAGTGTTGGACAAAATTATCAGGTATGACATCCTTCTCTCCAGATACTTCCGTAAAATTTGCACGTGCATGCAATCATAGTATGATCAAA
The DNA here is from genome assembly GCA_030979885.1 of Lolium multiflorum. Classification (NCBI taxonomy): domain Eukaryota; kingdom Viridiplantae; phylum Streptophyta; class Magnoliopsida; order Poales; family Poaceae; genus Lolium; species Lolium multiflorum. The sequence goes on from CM061747.1 coordinate 193,246,401, forward strand.
CTCTGAATCATCATGTCATCTGTGTGACTACGTAATGTTAGGATGCCTTAACAAGCCTGATCAAATTTACTTTTTTATGTCTGTAGTAAACATTCTTTATTCGCTCTGATCCTTGATGCGTATCATTACCTCCATAGACAGCGGGGTTCATCTTCTCCAAAAAAAAAAAGGACAGCGGGGTTCATGGTGGATGGCGCACATGGTGGTGGCGGACAGCACTCTAAGACAGGGCATTTTGTTCGTCCTGTTGTGCTCGAAGATCTCTGTGACGAGTGGAATCGAGCAACTCACGTCGGAGAACCGCGCGGGGCATTCAAAAGGCTGCGTTGGAGATCGAGCGCGAAGGGCCGCCGCCTGTCAATTTAAGAGCAGAACGAGGTTATAGGAGTGGCCTGAGTTGCCTGACTGGTTTGTTATGGGATCACATGTTAACGGTATCATTAAACGCAAGATATATGTTTTGAGCTATTATAAGAAATAAACAAGATATGGCACAGTTAGTATTCATTCTTATTTGGACGAAGTTGTTTACACATATTCTGGGTGGTATTTTTTCTAAAGTACCAGATGCTTTTCATGATTCTTTTGAACAAAGGAAACAAAATATGTGAATTGTGCAATCACTAAGATCCACATTATATATATGTTACGCTTAGATCAAAATTTCACTCTGCCTGGAGATAGAAATCTGAAATCTTGAACCAAAGTATCTGCTATCTAAATCTGTCCACTCTTGGGGCCTGGAGCATTCCATCGACTAAAGAAGCGAGGTGGGGAGAACTCTTGGTCACCAGGAAAGGACGAGGGGACCGACCCGACTGGCAATGAGCGGCGGAGGATAGGCCGATGATGGAGGTGCGGCTTCTCCATCTTTGTGTGCATGGAAGATCTCCCCGACAAGAGCTGCTGGCAGGGGTTAAATGTTCAAGGCAAATGACTGACTATGAGTATGCACCGTCTATCCACTACAGTTAAATATGTACATTGTAAGTCACAAATCAAAAACCGACATGTCGATGAAAAAAAAGACGGAGCCCCCAGCAGGTCTCGCGACCATGTCCGTGATGGAGCCCCCCCGGCCGCCGCCGCCTTGATCTCTGGCCTCCGTCCAGCTCCGCCGCCGCCGCGGCCAGATCCGGTTCCTCCTCGGCGTCCTCTCCCCGCCCAGCCCGAGGTTCGCCGCGGCCGCCGCTGAGTCGCAGCAGCCACCCTGCTCTGTTGCGCCGCCATGTCGCCGGCTCCTCCTCCTGCGCAAGCTCGTCGTCGGGACTCCCCCCCACTCCCTCCTCGACCCCGGGCGCCCCCGCCTGCTGCTGCCTCTCGCAGGTCATCGCGGCTGCCCCCGGCTGGACGGTTTCGCGTGGAGAATTGCAGCGCTTTGGTGTCGTCCACGGACGTCCCCGTCCCTGCAGCGCCCGCTCATGGTCGGCTACTCGGCGCCGATGCAGTCTCCGGCCTGCTGCCGTCGTGTGCTGCTCCGAGTGTTGGAGGAGCCGGGCTGCAGTTGGAGGCCCTGACGGCTGCGCCATCTTCCGTCCAACTTTCCGGCCCTGCTGCGCCTGCCCTCTCCACTCCGCCTACTGCATCGCCGTCTGCTCCGTCTCCCAGTGGCCCCTCCGCCTCGCCGCTGCCTGCGTTGTGGGTATCCTTTGCTGATGACGATGAGGACAGCGATGAAGACGATGGTGAAGTACTGGCCCCCAAGACGCCGCCGGATGTCATCAAGACTTGCTGCGGGGCTGATCTACCATGTTCTGCTGTTGTCGATGGTGTGGCGGGAAATGGGGCGCCGCCCCTCGCTGCCATGGCGTGGCCTCCATCTTGGGCGTCCGCTTCGGACAACGTCGATGAGGACGGCGAAGAGGAGCTGGTCCCCCAGACGCCACCGGCCACTAAGACCTTCAACACTGCTGCTGTTGTCACGGTTGATGGCGTGGAGGCGGATTGTGTGGCGGGTGAGCGTGATGGTTGGCAGGAGGTGATGTCGCGGCGCTGCCTGCGCCGCCTGGCTCCGCCAGCCCCGCCTTTTGCTCGCCCCTATCCCTACTTGGCTCAAGGGTAGATGTTGCAGGTGTCTTGCTCCTGGTCACCACGCTGCGGTTTGCTGTGAACCCTTCAGGTGCTCTCGATGCCTTGAGAACGGTCATCGGGCGCGTGTTTGCCGCAACGCTTGGCGTCCTCTCAGTTGGTTGGCCGGCCATGTCCCATTGTCACCCCGCCAGGCGAATGAGGTCTCGCTCCCGTCCGTTGTGCCTTGTCGTCGATCCTGGGCATCAGTTGTTGTTGCTCCCGTTAGCTCTTTGGCCTTAGAGGATACAAAATCTGCTTTGGAGGTGCAAACTAAGTTGCTTCAGGTGGCCGTCCGTCCTCTTCAAGAGGCTGTTGACTCCTTGCACGGTTGGGGGCTTTCTGGAGCGCGCGGAAGCTGTGTTGGGTAGGCTCTCCCAGACGCCTGTTGATCCATTGGTTCCTCCTGTTGTTGGTAAAGTGGGCACGAGCGGAGCGGGCATTCATGGTTGTTTCTCTCCTCGAGCTAGGGCGAGCTCGGCAATCACGACTCCGGTCATGCAGATCTTGCCTGATCTCATGGAGTTGTGTGCTGGTGTGCTTACGCCTCCTTCCGTCGAGGAAGTGAGGCCCGGCTCACACGAGTCCTCGGATGTGATTTCTCCGTCGTGTCTTGGCTTTGAGAAGTGTGATATTATTGACGCTGCAGTCTCTTTCTCGCCTGAGTTTGACAGACAAGTGGTTCCTATTGGTGATGAGGTTTCGGAGTCAGCGGTGCCTGGAGCGGTCGTCGCCAGAGAAGTTTGCGATTTTCTCGCTACCTTGGCTATCGCCTACCCTGAACCTGCAGTTGGCTAACGGGTGCCCCCTATGTCGTAGCTTGTCCTTTACGGCTCGATGTTGGAGTATCGTGTTTGAGTGTTTGTTAGTGTCGCGGTGTTGGAGTGTCTTGGTTGTGGGTGTGTGGGTATGTTGTTGTGTGGGCTTGGCCCTGTTGCTGTAGGTTTTCGCTCGTTTTTCTCCTAAAAACTGAGCACACTCTTCTTAATTAATAGCGAGCAAAGCTTTTGCCTCCGTTTCAAAAAAAAAAAACATTGTAAGTCAAAAAAAACATTGTAAGTCACCATGCAGACCACCGTGAAACTGGAGAAGTGTAAGGAAGGGGGGCATTTTAGTTAATTAGTTTTTTTTGTTAAATTTTCAAAGTTGTACACTATTTATTTTTTATTTAACTTTCTTACGGTCATAAATGTGTTATCTATGTTATTGAAGGATAATGACCGGCAGACATTATCATTGCACTATGCATATCTTCACTCATCTCTTGTGGTAGGAGAACGGTATCATTTTGTAACAAAACAATCCGCACCATCTTTAGGGCTGAGGGCCATTTAGCAGATTTGCTAGCCCTTTGAAAAGGCGCTTAGAGCATCTCCAGTCGCGTCCCCCAAACCGTCCCCAAAGGGATTTGGGCGCGCCGGACCAAAACGTTCAGCCGCGTCCCAAAGCCTTTTTTGTCCGCGCCCGATACGGTGTCCGGCGCCCGAGCCCGTCCCCGTCCCACGGGGACGCTCCGGGACACGCCGGACCGGGCGGCGAGTGGCGGGCCGACCCGTCAGCGGCACAATTAATTTCCCTAACCGTCGTCTACCTCGCGACGGAAGTTACGCGCAGCGGTGCGTTCCGCGAGAGGCGCGGCGACGCGTCCTGTCGCGCCTAGCTCCGTGCCGGCGTTAATGAGCGCCACCGCTCCTCCGCCTCCCTCCGGCCTATAAAAGGGCGCCTCTCATCGTCCCTCTCACACACAAACCCTAGCGCCTCTCTCCCAAACCCTAGCCGCCACCATCTCTCAACAAGACTCGCCGCCATGTCTGGTAGAGCGGAGGCGGAGGCCGACCGCGCGGCCGTGGTCGTGGTCGTGGTCGTGGCCGCGGCATAGCTGAACGATCGCCGTCGCCTCCCGCGCCGTTGTCTTCATCGTCGGAGATGGACGTGGAGCCGGACGTCTGTTCGAGTTCGTCCACGTCCTCAAGGGCGACCCGCGGCATCCGAGGCTGCCGGACTCCTTCGCCGAGTACGTTGGCGGCGTACGCCCGCGCACGATGCATCTGCGGGAGCATTCGTGCGGCTACGCCGGTGGATCGTCGACGCGATCTACGACGCGCGGCAAGATGTACCTCAACATCGGTGGGAGAGAAGTTCGCGCGCCACCACAGCCTCCAAGCCGGCTTCATCCTCGTGTTCTCCTACTTCGGCAACGGGGACATGAGCATCAAGGTCTTCGACGAGAGTCGCCGCCGGGACTACCACGTCGAGGGACTCCCACGACAACGCAGACTCGGAGGACGGTAGTGTTGTTTCTTCGCAGCGAATACGTGCACGGAGGTTTCTGCTGTTCGCCTCATCGGTAGAACCAACAAGGGCACCATCCTCCCGCTGGATTTTCCGCTTTAGGTGACTGTGTGCCCGGAGTGTTGTTTCTTAGCAGCGAACAGGAAACACCGATGCACGGCCTAGTTAGGTTTAGTTTTTTTGCAATATTTTATATTTGTGTCCACCATGGTTCAAACTATGTATTAGTTTGTGGAAAACCATGTTCCTAACTATGTCTTCGTGTAAACCACGTTCCCAATTATGTATTAGTTTGTGGAAATTGAAATAAAAATGCCAAGAAAAATATTTTAAATGTTTGGGGCGGCGTTTGGGGGACGCTGGGGAGCGACGTCCCCCACACGTCCCAAACGCTCGATCCGGCGCGGTTTGGGGGACGGTTTGGGGGACGCGACTGGAGATGCTCTTAGGCCATGGTAAAAAGAGCTGACATATTTTTGAAGGTAAAGAGAGATGACATATATTTGGCTATGTTAAAGAGAGATGATGTATTTTTGAAACTGCGGGAATGAAATAGGGATGGGAGGGAGGAGGCATATTTTTGAATCAAAACAATGGGTAGATGGGGAGTCATATTAGGCCAAATTGTTTTTTATCCCGTGGCAACGCACGGGCAATTCAACTACTAGTTATAAAAAAAGAGTTCAGAGTTGAGCAGATTGCTTGCAGGTTGCAGCTTCTCCCTCTGCACTTCAACTTTAATGAGTACAGTATGCTTTTTGCAGAAGCAAATGGAATTTTCTCTGTTGGGCAAATAAAGCGCCGGAGCCAGAATCTCGAACGACACAATTATGGTGCAACCACAGTGCAAAGTTCCGTTCCTTTAACAAGGAGACGCTTTGTTCCTTGCGTATGGCTCCTCGAAGCACACAGTAAACGACCTAGTGCCTGGACCATCAATAGTGCCGTACGTCCTCTTCGTCGGAGGCCGGCACAACGACTTTGCCATGCATGCATGATACACGCATACGCGCTTCCGTTTACACGATCCGTACCGAACAAGCTCGACCGGCGGCGATGCTTGCCGTCGCTCCGACGCCAAGCTCGCACAAACTTTCGCCCAGAATAATGGCGTAGCCCCGGGCAGGCGAGGACCACCACGCTGGCCAGTGCCCACTACATACCGGCGCCAGCATGCCTAAATACAGTGGCGATGTCATTCGCGCGTACAGGCGGCGCGATAATACTGTATGTAGTACTGCAATGGGGAGCTCGAGAGAAATCGTCGACGGCGGCGGAAACGACGACGACCTCGGCATAGTCCTGGGGCGGTACAGCCTCGACGTGAGCGCCGGCTGCGGCGGGCGGCGGAGCACCCTGCTGGACGAGTACGAGCGGCTGGCGTTCGAGGCCCAGCTCAACAGCGCCATCCTGCGCCGGTGCTACTCCGAGCCCAGCCCGGTCAGGTTCGCCCATCCTTCTGCCGGCGTGTCGCCGGCGGCGCCGGCTCAGTGGACCGGAGGAGAGGCGCAACGGGATGAGCCTGCGGCCGCCGGGAGATCGTGGCGTCTCCTCGGGCTGGTGGCTAAGTGGCTCGAGATGTTGAAGACGGTGCTCTGGTGGCTCGGGAGCGTGTGGGAGCGGCGCCGTTGGAAGGAGCAGGACATGCGACGACGCCCGCCGGCGACGGTGCCACGGGTTAAGTTGCAGGACTACCTATGTTAGTTACAGTGTTTTATTTTGAACAAGTAGTTACACTTGCACTGTCTTGTCTCTGAAAGTGTCTGTGTGCGTGCGTACTGTACGATTTTTCCTTTTTCTGTTGTTATTTGAAAGTGGTTTCTTTTTCGGTTCGTATATCTTGGAACGGAAGTGGAACTTCGTTTGGCTACTTGAATGCCCGTGTATTTCTATGCATTTCTATGGGCGCCTCTATATTTTTTTTATGCAACACCTCAGTATAATAAATGGAAAAATTATATGTATGAGACTAGAGCCACAATATATTTCTAAGAACCCATAAGATTGTGCCTCATTTGAAATATATTTCAACAAAATACATCGATTGAATGTGAAAATAAGCAATCGACTAGTTTTTTTATCAACTAATATCTACTCCCTCCGTTCTCTTTTAATTGACTTGGATTTAGTACAACTTTGTACTAAATTCGAGTCAATTAAAAAAGAACGGAGGGAGTATCTTTGATGCTTCTTAGATATTGTTGTACAATGTTAGTGATATTGTCTTCTGCTTGAGTGGTCGGAGCTCTGTTCGGCAGCAGGAGATGGCGGAGGTGGCGTAGAGAAGGTGATGGTAGTCAAGCCGATTTGTAAATTAGGCCAGTAGTTGTAATGAGCTTTGTTAGTGTTGAACCTGAGTTACATTACCCTGTCCCAAATTCGATCAAATTTGTCTTATACATTAAAACACGTATACAAGCGTATGTAGATAAATCTGGGACATGTAAATTTTTTTTTTGAGGGGAATCTGGGACATGTAATTGAGACAGAGTATACCCGGCATGGGTAGACTGGCCTAGTCAGCCCGGCCCAAAAATTCCAGGCTTGGGCTAACATGCGGGCTAGGCATGGGCCTGATTTTCACGAAACATGATTCATGAAACACGATGCAAGCACGATACATGGCGATGTGAGCGGGGGATGAGGTGGAGTGCGCATGAACTCATTCTCTTTTCACTCAGGGCATGTTTGATTCGCAGGATTTCACAAACGTAGGAATAGGAAAAATACATGAATATGGTAGGAATATATTCCTATAGAATTATCAAAGCACACGAATTTCTGAGAACGAGCTGATAGCTCGTTGGCTAGTGGTAGCAGTGGCTACCCAGCCCGCCCGGGATCGATCCCCACTGGGGACGATTTTCGCGGGTGTCTCACAGGGGCTTTGATCCCTTTAATAATCCTCTCACACGCATGTACGCCGCAATTACTAGCTCCTTTGGGACACTGGGTACCCTTGCGTGCTGTGTGTATAGTTCTAGGCTCTAACTTGTGCACTAGGGGTGTGCGTGAGTGTGGTGTGAGTGTGGTGTCGAGTTAGTGCATAAGTTCAGATACTACAACTGTAACACAGATCGAGAGGTCTCAAAAAAAAAAAAAAAGCACACGAATTTCTGAAGTTGGATGTTTGATTCACAGGAATATGAAAAACACAGGAATCCTTAAAACAATAATTAAAATAAATATAAAAGTAAGATTAGATCAATATCATGAAACTTATGACATTTTTCTCGTTCTTTATGCGTAGGAATGTAAAAAAGAGGTTTGAGTGGATTGTGAAATTCCTTTGATTTCCCTATGAAACCTAAACTAAAGGAAAAATTCCTACACTTTTCCTACACCATATTCCTTCGAATCAAATGGATGAATAGTGGCACTAAAGGAAAATTCCTATTCCTATGATTTTCCTCCAACATTCATATGAATCAAACATGTCCTTACTAGAGTTAGAACAACAATCCTTATAAACTGCTCCAACTTTCTCAACTTGTAATGTGAGACTAAACTTTATCTCCCACGGCTTCCAAGCTGCCGTAAAAAATAAGACTTGAGATTTAAGATATTGTAGGCTATATGGGCTATTTTGGATTGGCGGCCGTGTACATCAACACAATTGTACATACCATTAGCGTCAGGATCGAGTACCAGTTAAGCTAGACATTCCAATCAACCACTACTAAAAAATAGGGCTTCCGTTCGGAGCTCTGCGAGCATCAGTCTCGATCGCGTTACACACCGAGACTAGTGTAAGCATTAGTCCCGGTTCGAACTGCTAGGACACCGCACGGGGCCGGGCCAGCATCAATCCCGATTTGAATGAAACTTTTTATCCCGATTGAAGACACCAACCGAGACTAAAGGTGTGGCACGGGTTAGGATGCCGCAAGAGGGCAGGCGCGAGACCCTTTAGTCCCGGTTGGTGTTACCAACGGGGACTAAAGCCCCTCCACCCCGAGCGCTCGAGCCTAGCCATGTGGAGACCCTTTAGTTTTGGTTTGCAACACAACCGGGTCTAAAGGAAGGCCTTTAGTCTCGATTTTCTACCAGTGAACACAATGTATAAGTCATGATTGGATAGGTAAAGAGTCACGTGGGTAGGTGCTTTGGTGCCATGTGGAACAGGAAATCGTCTTTGCCTCTGCCGGTTGCTGCACCAACATGAGAAAGTTATGCAGCAGTCCATGGCGATCTTTTCCCGTGGAAGATGGTCGTGGCGAAACTTGATCTCCTGAGATAGTCGGCAAATGAAAGCAGAGCCGGACGAAACTGACGGGGAACTTATTCAATTCCATCAAGTGGTTGAACTGAACCGTCAGTCGTCCTCTACCCATCGTCGTCATCGGCCACACTCACGGTGCGAGGGCAGCTACCTGGATGAGAGGATGCGTGATTCGGGTGCGCACCGGGCGACGGCGACGGAGCTGCCCTCCGTCCGTGCGGCTAGACGTGGCGATCGTGGGGCGTTGGCGCGTCGGGGTGATCCCGGCGGTTCAACCGCCGACGCGATCGCCGTCGCGTGCGGGCGAAGGCACGCGCACGTCGCCCTGGTGGTTGGCTCGCTTGCGGATCTCGGTAGGCGCCCACGTGTCGACGTGCCATGTCCAAGCACCAGGCAACCGGCCGACATCCGCGACCCCGGCCGGGCATGCAAGCCGCCGCGCGCCGGCGACGAAAATTCAGCAAAGCTTGTTGCTCACAGTATGTCAGTACAATGTTTTGCGGCGTCGAATCCTTACAGTGAGCGATCATACATTCGACGCGGCAAGTGGAGCGCCTGACGAACAGACAATCGTGCATGGCAGCCGTCGCCGGAAAACTGTACAAGAGCTTGCTCGTGCGGAACTGTGCTGCTGTAGTACCGGCAAAGGCGTGGGAGTCTCAGTTGTTCGATCGACCAGCTCACACGATGACCACGGCGATCGTGTCAGTCTCCGCAGGACGTTGGCTCCGTCCGGCGCCGCCCTTCGCGGGCACGCCCTCGATGACCGGCCGCCGGCACGTGGGGCAGGAGCCGTGGGAGACGAGCCAGGCGTCGACGCAGCGGACGTGGAACCCGTGGCCGCACCGCGGCAGCACGCGCACCTTCTCGCCGTCCACGAACTCGCCGAGGCAGATGGCGCACACGTCGTCGATGTCCTCCCCGCCCCCGGCGCCGTACACCTCCACGGGGAGGCTCCTCAGCGCGCGCCTCTTGATGCCGCCGCCGCCGCCGCTTCCGCGCCGCGCGGACGCGCCGCCCTCGGCGGTGGACGCTGCCGCGGCCGCCGCCCCGCGTCCGCCGTACCGGAGCGCGCACCGGGCCAGGGAGTTGAGCCCGATGGCGAAGAGCAGCGCGAAGAAGAGCGCCGCGAGGATGATCACCACGTTGGTGTCGAACGCCGAGTCGCGTCCCGCCGGCGCTGCACCCGCGGGGCCTCCTACTTGGGCGTGGTCGTGGTCGTGGAAGCCCCGCCCCGCCGTACCGACGCTCGACGGCGCCGGTGCCTTCGAATCAGGGCGACCCATGGTTGATGAAGCTAATTCGGAAGATGTCCAGCAGCTCGACCGATCAGAGTTCGCGGTGCAGCCGATTGATCGATTCTTCGAGCTATTTGCACTCTCGATTCATGCCCACCCAGCTCGCTCGATGGATGCTTCAAGCTATTCGACTCGATTGATTCTTGCGCTATCCTTGTGAGCGTGCCTGTCACTCTCTGCTCTGTTCCTGGAGTATATATAAGAGGGCGCCTACACCATTGTTCTAGCGAGTGTGTGTACTTTGCAAAAGGGCGCTCCGTCCGGCACCAAGTTGCACCCTGCTGCTAGGTGAGTTGTTGCAGGGATAGGGACACGCGCGCTCGTAGATAAGCGCATACTGCGGCCACACATACGCTTTTTGGTTGCTTTCGAGGCCGAGTTAAGATATTTTCTTTCTTTGTTCCCTCCATCCACAAAGAGATGCCGGTGATCTGTCTAATTCAAATGTGGAAATTTAATCCATCTCCCAGGTGCGTATGGTCCCTCTACCAAAAATATATATTTTGAAATATCGAAATTTTAGACAATTTTTTTACATGTACATCTTCATAATATATATGCGTTCGTCAAGTTCCGCGAGGAACCAATATTTTTTGTGGTCTATGTAAAAAAGAGAAAAATCATAGTATGAAAAAGCTTATTTTTAGCATTGATCAAAGCAAGTTGATTTTTCATGAAACGACTTTATAAGCGTGTAGCACGTGAAGATATACGTGCGATTTTTTCGTTTCTTTTTTTTAAAAACTTCAAAATATGACATGTATTTCAAAATAAAGGGAGCATATGCTCCCATGTGCCAAAATATCACTCTCATTCAAATGTATCTATACAATAAATAATGTTTAGATATATTTAAATTTAGATAAATTTGTGATATCCTTTTATGAATAGAGATAGTATATTATAGAAAAGCAAGATGCTTAGGTTGTGTTTATCAAAATAAACTCGTTTTATACAAGCTCGTTGGTGCTTATTTATACGAATAACCAGCAGGATTAACAAAGTACTATACTTGGTTTATTTTTGTAAATATATCCTAAGCAATTTGCGGATGGCCGCATGTACGCCCTTTAAGTGGGTGTTCATCAAAATAAGTCAGTTTTTTGTTTAAGCAATGATGTTTTTTATTCTCTACATCTCTAATATACAAATAAACACTAGTGCTAAACAAAATACTTGATTTATTATCGCGAGCAGTCTACTAAGAACTTTGCATTATACATGACCTTCTGCGAGCTTTTGTTGCGTGTATGGGGGCAGCACGGACCTTATGTCTGGATAGCAAACTCGCCTCTTGTGCCGGCGAACAAAAGGTTTAGTGCAAGTTCAGTGAGTGCTATCACCTGTCGATAGAGTTCATGAAAAATGTGTTGAAATACAGTCACCAGAGATAATACTATAGCTGGTGAGTTAATCCAAAATGATTGGATACATAAACCACCTGATGCTATTATACCTCTTCTGGTTTCAGATGTAACACATATCTCCAATGAAAAAATAGATGTAATTTATATTCAAAAAAGAAGATTTAGTGCAATTTCAGTTGAGGAAAAGCGCACCTACCACCTTGCCGCGCTGTCGCTTTATCAGAGTACAGTACAGTACACTATGGTGCACACCTCAAAATAGCAATAGGTAGCCTCACACGTAAACCTGGCCATGGCCAGCCCGACCTAGCCCAAAAATTCCGGAGCGTGCCAGGCATGCATGTCCAGCACAAATGACACGAAATAGTTAGAAAAAGGCTGATTTTCGTGAAGGGAAGACAAATTCGCACGTGACAAGCGATGCTGTGGTTTCAAAAAATCCCTAGGAAGTGGTCTTACTGCTCGCCACGTGTCGCAAGGGGAAACAAGGTGGGGATGAGGGAGGAGACAGAACACAACGGGTCAATTTTTTTTTTCTAGATTCGTTTTTTTTAAATGAAATATCTTGAGAACCGTAAGTTCAAATGATGAACCGTTTCCACTTTTGAGATCATCGCATCGAGATCTTCAAAACTAGATCCCATGTTGATATGTTTTAAGATATTTTTTTTCCCGTACTTCCAATACTATTATGATTGTAATCGTGGTGTGTACCTAACTGTACTCGTGTTTTAACTGATAAGTACTTCTGTTTTTAGTGTATTTGGTGCACTTTTCCCTTTACTCGGTAACTGTACTCGCTCGTGTGCACGAACATGTACTTACTCGTTTGCGCGACTGTACCTGCTCGTGTGCGCGACTGTACCTGCTCGTGTGCGTGACTGTAATTTACTCACCGTGTGTGCAACTGTACTCGTGTGTTATACGCAACTATACTCGTGTGTTGTACACAACTGTACTCGTGTGCGTGCGTGACTGTACTTGTACTCGCCCGTGTGTGCAATTATAACTACTCGTGTGCGTGGCTGTATTTGTACTCGCCCGTGTGTGCAAACTGTACTCGTGTATTATACACAACTGCACTCGTGTCTTTTACTTTGTTGTACTTGTATTCGGGTACCCGAACTTACTTATAATTATATTCGTATCTTATTTGTAAGTGTATTCGTGTGTATCACTAAGTTGTACTCGGGTATTCAGATATGTGCTTTCTAGTTTGAAACCAAAAAATCTATTACAGCAAGTGGTTCAATCGGTACGTTGCATGCGTAGGAGTAGTAGCTAGCTTTTCAACAAAACGAGCCTCGTCATGTCGCGCCTCGCGTGGGCGTACTTCGTCCGCGCCCGATTCGTACTCGCTCGCGCCGTCGCGTACGCGCTCCCGCGTGGTTCGTACTTGCTCGTACCGTCGCGCGCTTGCGCCGTAGCCTCGTAGGTTTGACATGTGTCGATCCTTCGGTTGATATGCGGTCTGCTGTTTCCCTTTGTGAAGGTTGGTCTCTATTAAGTGATACCCTAAATGACATGATAGACTTGGGACTGACATATCGGCCGGCTACAATGGCAGCCTAGCCCAAGTCCCGTCTGTTTTTGCGTATTTGGGCCAGACATGATGGGTGTCAACATCGGGGATTTTTAGGCCCATCATTATCCGAGGTATGACCATGTATAGAAAAAAGCATTTTCTAAAAAAAGTATAGTAAAAAGCAAAAAAACATTAAACTTTTCTTCAACAGAGATCACTAGTAGGGTAAGACTCTTTTGTGGCGCACCAAAAACCACATTCTGTGGCGCATGGGCGATGCGCCACAGAATTCTCGCCGTAAAAATAAGAATTCTATGACGCACATACCCATGCGCCACAGAAAGTACTACTTCTATGGCACACCAGGTGGGCATGCGCCATAGAAAATTTTCTGTAGCGCACCCAGCGGTGGTGCGCCACATTTTTTTTTGAATTAAAAAATGGCAACCATATCTAGATCTGGGCTGCCGATTTTTTTTTTGAATTTTTCTGGCCGAAGGTGGGTGGGGTGGGTGGAGGAGGAGGAGGAGGGAGAGGAGGTTGGCTGGAGGTTGTTGGTGGAGGAGGAGGTGGTGGTGGTGGGTGGAGGAGGAGGAGGAGGAGGTGGTGGTGGTGGTCGCCGGAGGAGGAGGTGGTGGTCGCCGGAGGAGGAGGAGGAGGAGGTGGGTGGGTGGAGGAGGAGTAGGAGGAGGAGGAGAAGGTGGTCACCGGAGGAGGAGGAGGTGGTCGCCGAAGGAGGAGGAGGAGGTCGCCGGAGGAGGAGAAGAAGGTGGTCGCCGGAGACGGAGGAGGTCGTCGGGTGTAGGTGGAGGAAGATGAGGGAGAAGAAAGGGGAAGGAGGAGAAGGGAGGAGAAAAAGGAGAAGGGAGAAAGAGGAGAAGTGGAGGAGGAGAAGGGAGAAGAGAAGAAAGAGAAGTGGAGGAGGAGGACGCCCCCGAAATTAAAAATTCAGCACTAGAATTTTGTGGCGCATGGGCATATGGTGCGCCGCGGAATTCTTTTTTCAAATTTTTAATTTTGCAGGAAAAAATCTTGATTTTGCCATATCTTTTTACAATTTTTGAATTTGGCGATTCTAAAAATTATATAAACAGGTAAACCCGGGTGATTTCGGATGTAGAATTTTCTCCCGGTCATTTTGATATATTGTGCGGTTTTTTTCTAGTTCGTATGCAACCAGAAATCTAGTTTGATGATTTTGCAACGCAATTTTACAAAAAAAGTTGAAATTGATCTTTGTTAATTCTCAATGAAACTATATGACATAATACTTGGACACCTCAAAGGATTTTATTTTTTTTAAATTTCTATCTATCTCTTTTGCATTTCATAGTGCTTAAAAAGGCGATCCAGGGCGTGGAGTTGTATGGGGAGAAAAAAATCTTCTGTGACACATGGAGCTCATGTGCGCCACATAAATGTGGATTTTCTGTGGCGCATCAGCCCATGTGCGCCACAGAAAGTCTTATTTCTGTGGCGCACCAGGCAAGATGCGCCACAGAAATAGTGGAACAAATTATTGGGCCTGGCCGGGGGTGGGGCCCACCATATTTCTGTGGCGCATGTATGCCTGGTGCGCAAAAATACATTAGTTCTGTGGCTCGCGCAAAACATGTGCGCCAGAGAATAGCATTCCACCTATAGCTAGTTTCCTACTAGTAGATAACCTCTAACAGTGTGTTTAGGGGAAAGTGTGCATTTCTCGACTGTTTGAAACGGTCTGTGTGGATAGGAGTACTGGCTGCGCACGATTTAACGGTGTGATCCAAATAAACTATCCGTTTGGAGTGACCCGTCCATTCACTAAACTAGATGACACCCCGCGCGTTGCGGCGGGAGTTCTTGCTTTTAGACTCATAATACTATGTTATAAATGAATGGATTGTAGATATATGATCCCTAGATGAAAATATAACAGTAGAGACTTACATGGCGATGTGAATTTTGTGGTTAAGTTGTTTACTGAACATACATGAAATAAGTACCACGGCACGACTTACTCGTACATTAAAATGTCCATGCTTACATAGATATATTCACAAATAGTAATGTGAAGACATACAAATACAATTACTTACATAAGTGAAAAGTTGCTACTATGAACATAGAAAAAGTGGAAATACACTGGAGAAAATGATTCCTGTTTTGTAAAATGATTTATCATGATATATATACATAAAAGCCGTACCAAAGTATGTGGTCAAACATAAAATGTCACAATTCCTGCCCCTTGGAGGGCACATACCTAATATACAGTTGTTGTTTTTTTTCCATTAAGAGGTCCGAACATGAAAAATGCAAGGAGTACATGATATACCACTGCATCAGTAAAATTGCATTTGATTCTCCCAAATTTATATGGTTTTTCTGTTCAGCTGGAGAATAACAGAAAAGGGGAAAATGCATAGGAATGGGCGGATCATCAAGAAAGAACGATGTAAATAGAACACAACTGGAAAAAGAAATCGTTGAAATGATTGTAGATAATGTACCTCTTGAACTAAAAAAAATTAACAGCGGGACTTCCAAGCAACATGAAAACTGGATAAACTATTGTTGTCACCAGTTACGAACTTTCGTTCTTGTATAGAAGTGATCGGACTATATAGCCATGGCTTTGTAATGACTGACGACTTGCTTTGACCGTTACAACACAGCTGCTCATCCCTGCGACCCGCAGAAATGTGGAAATCAGGCCACTCGTTTCTCTATCGAGGATGTACTCCCCGCAAAACCAATAATAAGGCTGGAAGGAGTCAAACTGCAATATTTTCTTACCGTCTCGGTTGATTCAACATGCAGCCTTTCCCCATCTTGTGATTTCTGAAGAACTCCTCTGCTCGATTATTGGTGACTTTCAGGGCTTCATGCCTTCGCTGGGCCGGCCATCCATCTCATCGCTAATCAGATCATTCTCTACTCCGACCTCGACCAGCGCCGCCCCTCCTCTTATAGGCCTGAATCGATCTGATCGAGTACAACACAATTTTATGAGCGTGGTGCAGATATGAGGACATCGAACTGTGGTGCACGTCTCCAGTATTTAAAGGGGTCACAAACGTCTGCCCGTTTACCTTCACCAGTTAATTTCAGAAATTTTAGGAGAGAATATGGAGATCGAGCAGGAGAGAAGTCAATCCACATAGAAGATGAATGTTGTCCACTTAAGTAGCCGCAATTTTCTCACGGGAATGGTGAGTGGTGCCGTGAACATTGATTGAGAGGAGGAGGCAGTGGTCTTGCCGATCCAAATTCCGTTTGATGGAAAAGAGAAACAGTTGTTCGCTGAGCTGAAGAATGGCTTCTATTAGACTGCTCAGAGCAATTCCAATAGTGTAGCCAGCTGCTAGCTATAAGCCAAGTGCCATGTCATCTATAGCTAACTTAGAGTCAACATATACAATAGTGAGCTATAAAAGTGTAATCTTTACAATGCATGGCCCACCTTTTGCCACATAGTAGGAGCGCGTCTTAGGAGATAGTAGCCACTCTCTTCTCTCTCCTAATCTCTCCTCCAACTAAGACTTATAATATTTTATCTCTTATAGCAACTGTTTATTGTACTTGCTCATAGTGGGAGTAACATAGCTAGTAACATCACACATCTCAAGGCATTTTGGTGACATGGCATGCTAATAAATGAAGAAAGAGAGTGAGGTGGTAACTAGCTATGTTACCATAACATCACACACCTCAAGGCAAGATGAGTCTACAACATAATAAATAATACAATGCATGACACCACATATAAGTTACTACCCACTATGAAGGTAGTAACCTAAACTAGTAACATGGCATATGTTACTAGTCTAAGTTACTCCCCACTATGACCAGCCTTATTATGTATGGCACGAACAACGCTGGGAGAATGGGAGGGAATTCTTAGAGAAAGTAAAAAAAGAAAATGTGATAAAACTGCTGATGTGGCATGTTGCTGAGGTGGATAGGCTGCATGTTGAGAGAAATCACTTAGTGGGTTGCTTCTATTTAGTTATTATAGATTTGTGGAACTGACGTGTATGTATGGACAACGAGCGGATCGCGTGAGTGTCCGCCCGTCTGCAGGTGGAACGTGCGTAATCGAGACATTTGTAAATAGATGCTGCATCATTAAAGTTTAGACAACCATCTACAAAAAGGCACACATCTAAAATAACAAAAATTAAAAGAGACGACCTCTACTGTTGGCCGACCTACCGTCCACTCCTTGTTGTCGCTAAGGCCTCCGTTGCAGGCGGGTTCGGCATCATCGATCGCCGCCCGCAGCCCAAATAGCGCATTCCTATCTGCGTTGCACGGCGACCAAGTGGCGGTGGTCGGCGGTGCGAACCACCTTCTAGACCCACTTGGTCCACGATGGGCCAACGCGGTGTCGATCTTGGCTGCCCAGTGCTCCCTCCTCCCCTGCTCAATGACCCGCTCCGCCTGTGCCGCATCGAGCACCTTATCATGCAACGCCACCGCAGCGAGCTTCATCGTCTGGCGTGGCGCCGACGCTTCCTCGTCACACTTCTGATGAACGCGTTCACGTGTCCTTGCCGCGGAGCTGCGTTGCATCCTGTGAAGTTGCCAGAGGTCCTCCCCATGGCTAGGCATCGATGACGCGCTTGGTCCGGCGTCATGCACCGGGACGTTCACCTCCTCTTCTTCCTCCTCCTTGTCCAGGAGTCCCCAAGCCATAGCCACGACCGCCGCCTCTGCCACGCGGTTCTCCTCCGTTGCCTCATCATCGATGGCGCACAAGGAGATGGAGGAGGCAGCAGCGCACGAGAAGGCCGACTGCGCCCGCCACCCTCCGCTGCGGTGGCGTGCTGAAGATCATGCACGAAGATGTTAGCGGCCTCATGCGCCACCGCCTTCAACATCTCCATGGACACCGTGTGGTGAATCTCACGCACGGGCCGCGGTCGTGGCTGCCGTGGCAGGGGCCCGAGAGCAGGATCCCCCTTCCCCTCGCCTGAACGCTCGTCGTCGCTGGACTGCTTCCACCTCGAGTTCTTCGAGTTCGTCATCTTCATCAAAGAGGACCCTTTGAGTTTAAAAATGCACCCGAAGAAGTTCTTGCAATATCTGGCCGCCGGCTCCAGGAAACCAACTACGGCTTTTGCCGGTGGCGTGTCAATGTGTTGTTGGACGGGGAAGGCCACATGTTCCTCCACGTTGGATGGGAGAAATTCGCCCGCACCCACAACCAGGAGGTCGGCTGCTTGGTGGAATTCATGGGAAGGCAACAACGAGAGGGTGAACGTGTTTGCCGACACATACTGCCGCATGCACTACCATGGCGACATACTAGAAGGCTATGCACACGGCTCCTGATGGTCGCTCAGGATATCTTGTGCCAGGCTGGTTGGCGACATACTAGAAGGCTATGTTGATGTGTAGTCTTAGTATGTTTTCATGGTTTTTGGTCGATGGTTGATTATTGTATCGATCTTCGAGGTTCTGTGACTTGTAAACAATGTTACTTTGAACTTTATTTTAATAAAGGGCCGTGTGCATCATCATGATGCAGAAGCCGGGGAATACCCCATTTCGAAAAAATGCACTACCATGGCGACAACAACGACGACAGTGACGATGGCAACAACGATGAGCAGAAGCCCATCATTTAGGTTCCGGATGTAATATTTCTATCTCAATTAAAATTTGTTTTATTATTTACAATCTTTTTAGGATTCCTTATCGAGGTCGCCGGTGTGTCCAACCTCTCTCTAAATTGGGGAGCAGGTGCCGGCGTCTCCCATAGCGCACTGCCAGCGTCTAACTAGGAGGCGCCCTTGAAGATGTTCTAAATAGACCATTATCTGTCCGCGGGCCAACCCGAACGAACTAAAACGGATCAAATGGGTTGCCGTTTTGGATCACCGTGTTGAAGATGCCCTCAAGTAGACAGTGATAGTTAGTGCTACTTGTGCGTCCCCAATTATTTGTTTATGTGTACTTTGTTTGGTATTTTGCATCCAAGGTTCTGAATGAAAGTGCGCATGGAGCTATCGTAGATTGATTGGCCGTGTGAAGTTCTTGGCGTCGCTTTAGCCGAGAGATTCCGAAGATACTGATTTGTTTTGTAAACTATCATGATTTATGAACATAGTAAATAACTTAGCTTATCCGTCCGTAAAGATACGCATACGCCGAGCAATTAATAAACCTTCGAGGGGAAGAAAACAAGTGCAACAAAGAAGTACTCCCTCCGTCCCAAATTAGTTGTCCCACTTTTTTTTAAATATAGATGTATCTAGACATGCTTTAGTGTCTTGATGCATCTATATTTTAACAAACTTGAGACAACTAATTTGGGACGGAGGATAGTAGTATGTAACTCGGAGCGTAGACCGTACTTTTAAATAACGATTTAGATCAGAGTAGTTCAAGTATGCACTAGTAGCTAATATCTTCCTAGTCACACGCATGCACCAGCAAAGCGAATAGTAGTATCTTCTTTTGCAAATATCTTTCTTAACACGCTGTGCCTTTTCGAAAACAAGGTTAATATCTAGCTGTGCCAAATATCTTTGTCTTCAGATATTTATTTTCAAACTTAAGAGTTGTGCAAAGTTAATCCTCTATTAAAGTTGCACACTTGCACTAGCAGAAAATATCTCCCTTTGTAAATATCTTACCTTGGGCAACTATTGGTTTATCAAATGGTTCACCTTGGGGCGCATAACCTCGCCCAACACCTCGTCCACCAGCTCACAGCTGTCTAACCAAAATCCTCCAAGATTGCATATGTAGAGACACTTGGAAGAAAACATTAGCAGGGTTACCAATGGTCTTGCCTTCTATAGTTAGTTTCATAGTTTGTTTCGCGTAAACCATAGGATCTAATTGAACCGCAAAGGTAAACCAAACTACATTGTGAAAGCTATCTGACAGGGTTTGGGCAATGACAAGGAAGTCCCCAGCCCTGCTAGGTTCCAATCCTAGTGTAGGAGTTGGCTGGGTTCCAGTCATAGTGTAGGAGTTACCTAATTCCCACCCACAATAAACGAGCAATTGGGCAAGTAAACAAGATATGGTTACAATCCTAAATCTCCTGGCACAGAGAGAAAGTGCCGTTTGAAAGCCCATGTCTCTTAGCCACTTGCTGGCAAGAGGGCAACCGTCCCCTAATCAGTTGGCACAAAAAAATCTTAATCTTGGGAGGCACCCTAGTGCGCCATACATCTTTGAAGCTGGTAACAGCCACACCAGGAGAGAGGCAGTGGTACATAGATCGCACGGAGAATTCTTCAGACGCCTTAAACGACCAGGAGATAATCCGGTAGCTCCTGGATCTCCCTGTGTAGGTTGTCCCACTCCACTGTCTCATCTAACCCAAACTGACTCCAAAACCTTATTCTCTACTCCTCTTGGAGAACCTTTCTGGCCTGCGTTCCGTCAACAGTGATGAAAGTATCAGCACAACATCCAAATAAATAAAGGGAAGTGCTCGCGTAGCGGAACCGATCCCGTCACCAGTCCAACCTGAAATATGTGTGTTTCCCATTGACCACCCTGTGCTTTGGTCACAGCTTGAAGAACCACTTGATCTTTATGGAGTGGTTTACCTCGCAAATAAATCGCGACCACCCCCCCCCCCACCCCCCATGCTGGTATTTAGCACAAATAAGGTCCGCCCAGAGCCCTTTATCGTTGTGCTATATCTTCCATTTGAGTATGAGGGCAAACGTTACATCACACAGATGATATATCATTTCTTATTAGATATTGTCTTTGTATAGTCAGATGTACCTTGTTGGTATTTCAAACGAACTTTTTTGTAATCCGCGGTAGAAAAATATGCTTTCTTCATCACAACAGACCCTGCAAGCATCAAAAGCATGGAAAAACCATGGTGGCAATTGATCTACGCAAAAAAAAACTTGTACAGTGCTTGTGGACGAACTGTTCCTTGGTCACATTGTTATTTTTTTGTCTAACTTACAAACTTTTGTATTTAAGTTTCAAACGTGGCACCAACATACATGCATACATTATCTACATGAAAAAATTATTTCATATTTGTTTCACTTTATTTACTATCTATTTTTTTTTTTACCGTTCACTTCCACATCAGGGGTATATTTTTTTTCTGAGAATTACATCAAGAGTATCTAGGTTCTGAAGTTTTGAGTCTAGTTTTTCACCTATTCAGGTAGTATTTACGGTTCGGCCTTCGGAGAGGAAGCGATTGGTGGATCATGAAGGGTTTCTAGTTCCCGGTATACTTGGGCATGTGTCGGGCCGGGCCGGGCCTCGGGCCGGCCCGAGGAAAGCCCGACGCTAAAAAATCTGGCCCAAGCCTGGCCCGGCCCGACCAAATACCCACCAAGCCCGTTGGGCCATCAGGCCGCGGACCGGACTGTAGTGTTAAATTGTGTTTTTGGGCTACCCAGGCCCGGCCCGGCTCGGCAGTCGGGCCAACATTTCTCGGCCCAGGGCCGGGCTTCGGGCCGGGCCTCGGGCCGGGCTGCCCATGGCCAGGTTTAGTTCCCGGTAGCTGACATTCCACCATCTTATATTCACAAAATTATAGAAATTAATCGACATAGTCAAACTGTTAGGACAAAGATAGGCCACATTGAACAAAAAGTTCTCTTGCCGCGAAAGCTCACATGTGCACACGCTAGTGGCTGCTGTGCGGGTACGTGTATGTGTTTGTGTGTCCCCACTGCCTGTTATAAAATTAGACCAAATATAATATTATTTCATTAGCCAACTATGTCAAAAGTTTGAAATAATGGAAAGAAACTAGGTAGTATATTTATATTTAACACTATTTCTCACGTCTAGTTTATTTTAGTTCTTAGCCTGTGTTCGGTGTAGAATATTGCTTGAGCAGGATTTTAAACTTGAGATTTTTTTTATCTCTGATACCATATAAAATTGTTGCTCTACCCAAGTATCACAAATTTGAAAGAGCGTTGGACTTCTTGCTGTATAGACCATAGACTCTCGTGAAAAGCTCACCCGTGTGTGCGTTAGTGGCGAGTGTGCGTGTACGTGGTGCGTGTCCCCACGTCCTGATGAAATTGAGCAAAAGCGCATGCTTTTCTTCCACCCGGGTAGACTATGAACAAGGTTCTCTCCGTTCGCATGCTGACTGACGCCGAGCTGGCAAGCTCTAGGTGGTCTCTAATCAAGTCGGCATCCCTGTAGGGAGTTAATAATTAGCGTACGCTTTCTAAGAATTAACATAACTAGTCGCTAGTGCGTGCTCTAAAGCAGACAGTGATACTTAGTACCACTTGGGCGTCCCTCTTTTGTTTATGTTACTTTGTTTGGTATCTTACGTCCAAGGTTTTAGATGAAAGTGCGCATGGAGGTATCTTACATTAATTGATTGGCCGCGTCAAGCTCCCTGGCGCCGATTTACTGGCGAGCGCTGAGAGATTCGGATGATATTAGTAGTTAGTTTTCTAAGCAATAGGTTATTTAGGTTATCTGTCCCGTAGATGTTGCGCCGAGCATTAACGAGAACCAAAGTGCTCCAAAGTATCTTGCTCCGAACTTACTTTTGAAACAGCGATATACGACTAGCATATCTTCCTAGCCATAGGCAAATATCTCGGGGATGCAGTTTTGGCTCCCGGGTGTATTTGCTCCTGGTATCTCGACCATCAGAAAGTGCTTCAAGATTGGTGTACCTGGAAAAATACTCTGACACACAAGCAGCAGAAAAGTGTCGATACACCCGTGCCTCGCTATACAGTAACGAGCGGACGAGGCTTGAGTTTGACGGAGAAGTGGTAGTGCCAACCTGGACCCGCGGAACAAGAAGGTCATGGTTACATGGACCATGGTACAGGAAACAGAGCAGGCCACACGACTATAGCAGCACATCGTTGGTTCCCCACAACCGATTCCAGCGACTGGCCTGGCGGCGCGCATGTAGAGCAGGCGACCGGTGAGACACAGCGGCACTTCACCGGCGGCTCCTATGGATTTCACCTGGAGGCTGTGAGCAGGTAAGTGCGTGCGATTTTTCTCGATTGGAAACTATGGGTGAGAAATTTGTCCCCAATTATGGCGGGCGGCCGATTATTTCTGCCATTGCGGTGCGCCAATCTACGAGGGCACAGTTGTTGTGCCTGAAAATGGTGCAAATCCATCCGTGATGCAGTGGTGGAAGGCGGTGCCTGCAGCCATGTCGGGTCGGTTGAGCCAGATCCATCCGTGGCGGGCATCTTGCAAGTGCTACCTAGCAGGTGCCAGCAATGGAAAAGGGGACGGGGAGGCCGATTCAACGCAGTGCACGGTGAATCAGACATCGATGGACCGCGCCAAGAGGTAAAAAAGTAGAATCATATTCGTAATTTCTGAAATTTTGGAAAATGTCAGTCATTGTGTAGGTGGATAACATATAAAAAGCAGCCCAGAAATCTGAGTTTGGTAGACCGGTGTAAGCAACACATGAGAATTAGCCAGGATAAAAGAAAAATCATGTCGATTTGAGTAACAGCTGATCGTCCATGGTCAGTTAAAGAATTGTTATTGTGAATGATGCAGTGATGTGAAGTTAGTGAACATTAGAAGGGGTTGTGCGTTGTAGTTAAAGTTCAAATTTAGCTGGAAATGGCATGAATCTGAGCCAGGTTGTGAACTCCTGAGGTATGAAGTTCTGTATAGAAAAGAAATTGTTCAGTTGTTGAGTGAACTGGATGTAGGTAAGTGGCAGTGATGATAAGGTAGAATTTACACATACAGAGATAGCATGAATTTGTAGCCCTGGCTAGCAGGTTGCCAACAGTTATCAGTTTGTGCAGTTGCGTGTAAAAAGGAAAAATGATGATGAAAGAATTAGTATGAGTGTTCTGTAGACCTAACTAACCTATGGTAGATGTTGCGAACCTGTGCAGGATAAAGATGGGTCAGGCACCATCAGACATGGCGCCATATCTTTCGAGACCGAGTGCTCTTGAGAAATCAATATGTGGCTACACAGAAAAGCTAGGTTGGAGGGGTGCACATGGAGACACAATGGTTGCCGATGCAATAGCGGGTACAGAACAGACACAAAAATACTTTTGATGTTTGCATGCATTGGCTGAACAGAATTAGATCACGTATTTGCAGGGGTTCCAGAAAAAAATGCAGCACATTGAGGCCGAGGGGGTTGCTGCTGGATTATCATCCGATGAAATATTTACAAGATAACTACATGAGCTCTACAGTTTGAACAGTACGTTCCAATATCACTAGTTTTAATAATTTGTCCAAACACATCTGTAAAGAAAATGCAGATAATAACGTTGTTCTGACATGTTTGGTCAGTTGTTGACGTGGACAAGGTAACAAGTGAAACAATAAAAGGCGCTACAGTCTCGGCACACGCTAGTCGAGTTGCATCTCTCGGAGGAAAAGGTGCTCCTAAATTTTCAGCAGGTGAGTTCTCCTTCTGTTTGCAGCACACCTTGTGTTTGTATTCCCCATGATGGAAAAATTAAGGGGTATGCATGATTTTAATTCAGAAAATTGTGTGTTGCTCCGCAGATGCCCCGTCCAATTGTGGAACTGTTGTGGCTGACGCCTGACGGCACAGATGATATCGAGGAACCTAAAGTGCCAGAAATGGATGATGACGTGCTAGATGCTCCAGGGGCTGAAACGGTGGCGTCAAACCCGTCCAGCCATCCACGCCTATCTGAGGTAGGAGAAACAAACGAGATCACACTGGTTTACCTTTGAATGCACTATGCACCGAAGAGTGTTCGGTTTGCATCTGGTGCCACCTCAGTGGGTGGACAATCTAGCATGAGAGGGCAGGAATCTCATGGACGCATGTAATTTTCACAGAGACCTGTGTTTTATGTTGTGGGGTGTGCAAATTCAGTAACCTAATGATGCCTACTTTTTATCAAAAAAAATATAGTTAATGAGTC
Organism: Lolium multiflorum; assembly: GCA_030979885.1. NCBI lineage: Eukaryota > Viridiplantae > Streptophyta > Magnoliopsida > Poales > Poaceae > Lolium > Lolium multiflorum. Next base: position 193,271,042 of record CM061747.1, read on the forward strand.
TGGCTGATCGTGAGGAACTGACAGCTACCTAATCGGGCAGTGGTAATGGGTTTAGCTGTGCATATTTGTGATAGTGTGCTCATAGATTCTTCTAATTCTGATAATGGTTTACGGTTATCCGTAGGTCAAGGAGGACATAGTGATAGGGAGTGCAAAGACGACCAGTACAACTCATCATGGTGCATCAGCAGCAGCTGGTAATTCAAGAATTTGAGTATATACCTGGGATACAAAGGGTGAGGCTTGGATAAGTCTTAATGCCATGTTATACTGCGTATTCAGCAGGTGCCGCGAGTGGCGACGTATCCAGGGGCATCGTCCAGTTGAGGCCTCGGCACTATAACTGGTATGTCGTGCTCAAGTGTTAATGACATTACTATGTGATGCTGAAAAAACTTTGCAATTGAGTGTACTCCGAATCTGATATGGCTAGTTGTTGCGCACTGTCTGAAAGTTGTGCTTCTACCCTTTGCTGTAGGTATACGGACTTTCGTTCAGCTTCCAGGCATAGAGAAGCACATTCGGTGCTAATTCAGATAGACGATAAGGATTGCGTGAAGAAAGAGCTAGACTAGCAGTTCCCAATCACAGACGATGCAGGGGTGCAGCATGATCAGCCAGTCCTTCAATATGGATGAGGTGGGCGAAGCCATGGATCTCGGGGAATGTATCCACAAAGATACCACCCCTGTTCCGCAATGAAGGAGTTCAAGTCGTCAGTCCGAACAGGTACAGTCCAGGATGGTGTGTGTCGGTCCAAGTCGTCAGCCCGCATTCTGTACCGTCAATATGGAGATGACTGCAACGTATTCAATTGTGTTGCCCAGTGGGCCTGGGCACTGTTTATTAATCGGGATACTGACTCCAATACTCACAAATATACGCACATGGGCTTCCATCTGTCTGGGCATGATTGGTCCAGGACGCGAGTGTAGATGCACCCGGGAGCCAAACCACATTTCCGAAATATCTCCTGCAACTATCTTGCTCCTAAGTCCTAACATACTGTTCTTTTTTTTATAGAAACGATTGAAGACAAGATCAACATCTACTTGTGCCAAATATCTTTGCCTTACCATTCGTAATATCAAACCCTTCAGTGCAAGAGTTGTTCAAAGTCAACATTCTCCTAATGTTGAACACTTGCACTAGCAAATATCTCCCTCATGTACTTTTGCCAAATACTAGTTTCACAACAAAGTTATGTTTCACCTGAACGTTGGTGAAATAGTTTTGTTACCTAAGGTTAATGAGGTAGGAAGGATCCATCAGTACAGACTTATTTGTCTTCTTAGCTTTTTTAATTTTCTATGAAAAATGCAATACCATGTAGTTCATCATTCTCAAACCGCGTTCATGCTAGGAACAAGCATTCTAGATGGGTGGTCATTCTTAATGAAACAGTTCACGAATTATAGCGAAAAAGTTGAATGGGGTGATCCTTAGGATCAACTTTCAAAAAGCTTTGTGTCTCAAGGTAGCCGGCCATAAAATCAATGATGATATTGGCAGATACTTCTAGACAAAGAAAGGTCTTTGACAAGGCGATCCATTATCATCAATGCTATTTAATATACTCGTTGATATGTTAGCCGCCGTGATTGAGCGTGCAAAGGTTGATGGCCAAATTGAGGGTGTGACTCCTCATCTTGTTGATGGAGGACTTTCTATCCTTCAATATGCCGATGATACAATCCTATTTATGGAACATGACATTGAAAATCAAGGAATCTGGAAGTAATTTTATTATCTTTCGAGCAACTTTTGGGTCTGAATTGTTTCGAAGAGGCTCGAGACAATGCTAATCATTATACATTTTCAAAGACTTATAAATGCCGAATGGAAAATTGTTGAGTAGAGACTACAAAATAATTTAAATATTTTGAAAGGTAAATTGGTGGAAAAATGTATTAAGAATTTCGTTACTAAGTAATATGGTACTGTATATCATCCCATTCTTTGAGCTTCCCAAATGAGTCTAAAAATGATTGAATTATTTCCGATCAAAATTCTTTTGCCAAGGACATAGTGAGAACAAAATAATTATCGAATCGATAGGTTGAGTGTGGTTTGTCGTCCCAAAGACCAAGATGGGCTAGGTATTGTTGATATTGAGGTCAAATATATTGCCTTGTTCTTGTTGCCTTTTAAGCTACTTACTGAGGATGATATTTGCCAAACCCTCCTAAAAAAGTATGTTTGCTCGAATGATGTTTCCCAAATATACTGGAATTAGCCTGGAGACTCACATTTTTGGGCTATTCTAATCGCCATGAAGAAATATTTCTTCCTCTTTGGATCATTTTCTATTAAGAATGAGTCAGAAATACTTTTCCGGGAGGATAAGTGGCTAGGTAATACCGGTCTCTAGGAATGATACCCTGCTTTGTACAGTATTGTTTGTCCCAAGAGAAATACAATTTCCATGGTCTTAGAGTCCTTCCCGCTGAATGTGATGTTCAGAAGACATTTAATGTGTCCTAGCCCAACTTCTAGGAATGCCTTATTTGGTAGTTGGTTGTGGTCCAACACCCGCGAGGGGCTGGCAAATTTCATTGAAAATTACCGGAGAATGGTAAATCCTCCTTTGATTACATTTACAAGGATTTAGTCCTACCTGATATACCAGTCTATAACAATAGAAAAATTTGGAAGATGAAAATACCACTAAAAAAATAAAAGCTTAGCATGGTATCTTCATCCTAACCAAAGAAAATCTTGTAAGGAGGAATTGGCATGGAAGCACAAAGTGTTAACTTTTTCATCACGACGAGACAATTAAACATTTATTCTTCCATTGCAAGTTTTCCCGTTCTATATGGTCAATCATCCAAGTAGCTTCGAACTTGTCTCAACCTCGTAGTATTACCAATGTTTTTTTGGGTAATGGGCTACATGGTATAGATCACAAGTTTAGAATACTTCTATGGGTGGGAGAGCTTGCCCTTATTTGGTCGCTATGACTAAGTGTTTAACAATAAAAGCTCTTCTCTTATGCAGGTTATCCATTTGTGGTGGTATCTACAACGTGTGGAGCATCGTGCCCTGCTTATGGAGGTGTACGTCTACACACTTGGAGGACATGGTTATGGTTACATTTACCCAACATGGATGGCAGCATAATCTCCGGATAGGCCCTCTAGCACCTTTTGCGTTATGCATTTTCTCATCTTTGATATGCATTTCATCTTTTTTGAGTTCTTAGACTTGGTACGGCTATGTGCATCATTTCTATGCAGAGCCCGGGTGTAATGCTTAAAACTATCAACTAATAAAACATCCTTTATAAAAAAATCAGCTTCAAAACTATATATATCAATGCCAACGGTCCATGTTATGCACGTATCTAGTGAATGGAGGTAGAGTGGTATGGTTCTACCTATGTATGAAGCAGATTGTGCACCACCACAATTCATCGCATCGCTGATATATTTTTTCTTATTAGACAATGTCTTGTATAGTCAGTTGTATCTTGTTGGTATCTTGATGTACTTTGGTAAACACCAACATAAAATATGCTTTCTTCATTACAACAAATCCTACAAGCTTGGGAAGAATGGAAAAATCAGGTATGACCATTGGGCTCTAGCCCACTTGTACTATTCCAAATTGGCGGAGCTTTGTTGGGGCAAATTCGGACCATGGCCCGCCAAGGTTTTTAAACATACTTTGACTTATATGCATCTAAAGCCCACACCATTAGCACACTTGTATATATTGTTCGTTCGACACTCCCCGTCTTGTTCTGTCGAGAGACAGAAAGCATGACCATGGAGATGTGGAGGCTCCTCACTACAATTAGGTATAGTGATTTAGCCAGAAGAAACATGGGTAATCGGAGGAGGGATCAATGAAGGGCACATGATTACCCAAGGAAGCAGTGAAGCAGGGTCCGCTGCCACCTGCAGCCAGGGGACAACCGGGGGACGCTGCAGCGCCAGCCTATAGGTACATGACCACAAAGCGCGGCGCCCCGGCCGTAGATGCATCAACCGATGCTACCGAGCAAATTGAGCCCTTCTCTTCTCCATTGTCCTTGCCCAAGTACTTTCAGCAATTTGGTAACATGGAGGATTGTGAACCAAAATTGTTCTTCTATTTTGCAAATTGCAACAGGCCAACATCCATGGGAAAGGCCACTCAAAGATGAATTAATGTTAAAAAGAGATGACATAAGCAAAGTTGAAGAAGATTTTTCAGCACTAGAATTTTGTGTGTAGAGAAGTAGTGTGCTTGAACAACAAATTTCGTGTTTCCTTTAGCTTGGCCCACTCATGTTTTTTTTTTCAAGCTCTGCCATCTGTTGGGATGTTGTCCCTTACTTCAAGGTTCACGTCTCCTGTGACTACAAGGACTACTGCTTTGACATCGACTCTCTTGCCATCCAAGAAATGAAGAAGCACTTGCCAGACGTGGGCTTCAACTGAAGAGGCCCAACCCAAAGTATGCCAGTGGGTTCTGAAGACTGTGATGCTTGTCTACTAGTTACTAATATCAGGCACGTGTGATCCAAGTTGTCGAGGAATATAGGAATAGAATGGTAACGGCGGCAACTCTCCTAGAAACCCCATTTCTGTACAGCCCTAGCTTGTACCACTACTCTTCCCATGTTAATCCACGGACGTAACAATAGTTTCTTCTTATGAACATCTTCGTGATAGTTTTCATGTGAATCCTGGTCTTCAATCCGCCGGTACACCTTAAGAAATGATTGGAGCCAGTACACATTCCTAGGAGGTGGGTACCAACGTACGTAGTCATACTCTTAGTCCACATCCTTGCCACTCTCATCCTATATGATCATGTTATTAAGGATCAAATAATATATCAATGTGATATATCTATGGAATATATTTAGTAAAATGAAACTATAATGAAATATTGACACTATTTTAAAATATTGTACATAGATTGCACACAAATTTGGGTAATTTCAGCTATATTTCATTAAGTTACAGAGAATCTCGGTTCTTAAAAAACTTTCGACAGGATCTCATTGTGATTTGATTTAGATTAAAAAAATATCACATTGATACCAAACAAGACACATACTACAAGACAGACACATCAAGACGAATTAATCACAATGCACTTTGGCCTGTCCGATCCAGACCGGTAGGAGCAGCTCGGCTCTATGAGAAAAATCAGGTTCTACTCTATCTCAAGTGTATAAGTAAAGTATAAATAAATACTTTCAAGCATCTCTCGTCACAGGCTTGCTTCACCATTGCCAAAAGCCTTGTTATGTCTTTGGCTTTAGTTACCCTACTATGCAAAAGTCGAGACATCCCCTTTTGAATAAAAGGCCTCGAGAAAATGGTCTCCACAAATTTCCTACTGTTGAAATATTATATTGGGCTCACTTTTAGTGACCCAAATTAGATTTCAGTTTTCCCTATAAATCTCAAAGCCCACATAGTGGCGCATTTTGAAGTTGGTGGCAGCTCACTAGTGAGTGGCAAGAGGTGAGAAGTTTAGTCCCACATGGAAAGTTGGGAGCAAGTTCGACCACCTTAAAAGGTGGGTTGTTTCACCACTAGTAAGTGAGTGAGAATAGGAGTGCTACACGCGCACTCCTCCTCCTCGCTCGTCGCGCGCCGCGCCGCGCCGCGCCGCGCCGCGCTCGTGGTGAGTGGATCGAGCCGAGACTTTCCTTACTTTTTGCCCGGCTACCGCAGAAACATACCGAGTTAGGGTTTCCACCTCTCTCTGCTTGCGCCGTCATCGTAGCCTACTCCATCCCGTGCATCGGCGAACAGGAGAGCAGGTCTCCGGAACCACTCGTCCTTGCGATCCTGTACGGGAGAGGGCGGATTAGGTTTTTGGGAAGCGCTCAAGTTCTTCATCGCGGGTCGCCTTCCGTCCAAGTCGGGCGGTGCTGTCTACCGTCGTCTTCAACGCCGTCTACTTCGACCCGTCGTCAACAACGTTGTCATCAACAACGTTACTGCTGCGACATCGTTTGCAACGCCTCCACCGCCACCTCCACCAGATCGGTACGTGCGACATATCTCGGTCTATTTAGCGATGGATGTTGTACCGTTTGCCATGCTACTATTCATGTTGATTAATGCATCTAGTATGTTCGAGGTTCACATGTTAGTAGTTGCTGTTGTCATGCTTAATATTCTGGAATTAATCATGGAAATTGTGCCTAATTCTCCAACACCTACTCTGACCCATAATACTTGTCGCTAATAAATGAGTGAATAAACACACTAAAATATGTTTCCGCAACAAGTATTATAAATTAGAGGGAGTAGTAGACATTAGATTTGTCTTTTCCTCAATGCGAAAGTGTTCATCGGCGTGAACACATGAACGCCATATGCGAACACTCACGGTGCTGGCCGCTGATATACCTCCTAAAAATCACTAAACCCGAGATCACTAGTTGTACTCCTCCCTCGGAGTGAAGGTGAGCTTCAATAGCATTGCCAACGCGAAGTTGCGAACAAGGTGCTACGGGAGCAAATTCGGCAAAAATTGTTTACTCATTTGCGCCGTGGAATCTGTACATTGAGCAATTGGTCGAGCAGTTCTCTAGTGTTTAGATCAGTCGACCAGGCCAGACAAGTATCGCCGGAAAATTCCGGAAAGATATGGATGAGCTCGCGCTCAGGCCAGGGCAGAGCAGGGCTGCCTTGTTGTGCTTGTACCGGCACAGGTAGGCATGCATGCTTCAACTCGATCGGTTGGTTACCTCACACGATGACCACGGCGATCACGTCGGTCTCTGCGGGACGCTGGCTCAGGCCGCCGCCCTTCGCGGGCGTCCCATCGATCACGGGCTGCCGGCACGTCGGGCACGAGCCGTGGGACACGAGCCAGGCGTCGACGCACCGGACGTGGAACCCGTGGCCACACCGCGGCAGCACGCGCACCTTCTCGCCGTCGACGAATTCGCCGAGGCAGATGGCGCAGACGTCGTCGATTACTTCCCCGCAGCCGTACACCTCCACCGGCAGGCTCCTCAGCACGCGCATCTTGATGCCATCGCCGGCGCGGCGTGCCGCACGCGCCGACGCCGCGGCCTCGTCGGCGGTGACCGCGGCAGCACCGCGTCCTCTACACCGCAGCACGCACCGCGCTAGGAAGTTGAGCCCGATGGCGAATAGCAGCGCGAAGAAGAGCGCCGCGAGGATGATAACCACGTTGGTTTCGAAGGCCGAGTGGCCTCCCGCCGGCGCCGGGGCCGCCGCCGCGCCTCCGCCGTGGGCGTTTGTGTGGTCGTGGAAGCCCAGCGCCGCAGCGACAATGGACGCCGCCGGTGCTTCAGAATCAGGACGACCCATGGTTGACGAAGCTAGTTTGAAAGATGTCCACCAAGCTCTCGATCAGAGTTCGCCCGGCAGCCAGTGGGGTGGATGCTCTTGGAGTTGTTTGGACTCGATAGATGCCTGTGCTATCTGTATTTGTGTGTCACTCTCTGCTCCGTCCGTGGCGTATATATAGACGGAGTGGTCGCGGCGCCCACCATTATTCAGGTTTTGTTGTGCGAGTGTGTACTTTGCAAAAGGCCACTCGTCCGGCCCCAAGATGCACCCCTGCTGCTAGGAGTAGGAGGCAGGTAAGCTGTTGCAGGGGAAGGGACACGCACGCGCGCAGTTTCATAAACAGATGGCGCGGGAGAAATGCACGCAGTGGCGAATCTACTGCTCCCTTGATCCCTATTGCAGAGGGCATCTCCGGCGGCCCGCCCCGCATCGAAAAATAGGGCCACACCCCTGCTAGCGGCCCCAGCAAACTGAATGGTGCGAGCACCAAACAAGGCCCCAATTGCACCAGGAATGCGTCTGCGCCGATGCGTCGCGGGACGCAGCGCGTGTTCGCGCCTTGTCATCACGGGCCCGCTTGCCAGCGGGTGCGAGGCCACATTGCTTTCCCCACGACGTGTGCTCGCAGCCTTCCCTATCAATGGTGCCTCGTCTTCAGAGGCCGTGCTTGGTCTGGCGCTACGCCGCCATCAATGGCACGCACCTTCATGTCCTGCGCCATCCTTAAAAGGGCACCGGCAATATTCTGCCATCGCCCACACCTCAAAGGCCACGCTTGCACCCAATACACCGACAGCCACAACACGCCGCCACAATACCATGGACAAGAAGATGAACGACCACGAGGCGTTGCAGGGGCGAAGGAGAAGAAACCTCTTCGAGCACCTGCCAGCCGCTGGCTAGGTCTCGTGGCCTTAGCCACCACCTCCCATGGCTGCCCCTTCCGTCGCCCCGTCCTCCGTCAATAGGAAGCGTGCGGGCAAGCACCTCGTCGTCGTTGATGCTTCCCTGGCCCTCCCCATAGGTGCGGCCCCGACTGCCCCAACCGCCCACGCCGGTGCTGCCCTGCCGGGCGCGAAAAAGGCACGCGCTATGTTCAATGTGAAGAAGCCAGGGGAGGGTCGAAGAGGAAGCCAACCGTTCATTGTCATGCTATTCCTCTCGCCGCTCCGCCGGTTGTCGAGATCATCAACTCGCAGAAGGTCTTGCTTGAGATTCCTTCTATGTCATTGATACGTTGCAAACATATCTATAATTTTTTATGCTCTATGCTTCTTTTAGACCAATTTATCTATGTTTTGTTTACACTTTGTGGCACTTTTATGCATTTTCCGAAACTAACCTATTAACAAGATGCCATAGTGCCAGATCATGTTTTATGCTGCTTTTGTATTTTAGAAATTTTGTGCACGAAATATTCTCGGAATTGGACGAAACAAAAGCCGAAGTTCCTATTTTACTATAACGAAGACGAATTCTAGAGGGTAGACAAAGAAGTGCTAGGAGGCGGCCACGCCATGCCTACGCGCGGGCCACCCCCTGTCCGCGCCTAGGGGTGGTGTGGGCCCCTCGGACGCCCACATACCTCGCCGTTCCTCCTATAAATTCAACTGATCGGGAAAAACCTAAATACCCGAGCCTCCATCCACGAAAAGTTCCGTGGCGGCCGCCATCGTCGACCCTAGCTCGGGAGGGTTCTGAATCTCTTCCCGACACCCTGCCGGAGAGGGAGATCATCACCAGAGGCCTCTACATCGCCATGCCCGCCTTCGAAGTGATGCGTGAGTAGTTCATCTCTTGACTACGAGTTCATAGCAGTAGCTAGATGGTTGTCTTCTCCACTTTATGGTTCATGTTTAGATCTTGCGAGCTGCCTATCATGATCAAGATCATCTTTATGTAATGCTACATGTTGTGTTTGTTGTGATCCGATGAATATTGAATACTATGGTTGAGATTGATTATATACTTGTCATATGTTATTTGTGATCTTGCATGCTCTCCGTTGCTAGTAGATGATCTGGCCAAGTATGTGCTTGTGACTCCAAGAGGGAGTATTTATGCTCGATAGTGGGTTCATGCCTCTAGTAATCTGGAAGAGGGACAATAATTTTTAAGGTTGTAGATGTGTTGTTGCTACTAGGGAGAAAACAACAATGCTTTATCCAAGGATAATTCTATTGTTTACTTTACACACTTTTCTTATTGCAATAATCTGTTGTTTGCAACTTAATACTGAAAGGGGTGCGGATGCTAACCGGAAGGTGGATTATTAGTCATAGACGCAGTTGGATTATGGTCTATGTATCTTGTATTGCCCAAATGAATCTAATAGTAAACATCTTGTCATGTATGTTTTTTATTCTGTCAATTGCCCAGCTGTAATTTGTTCATCCAACATGTTATTTATCTTTATGGAGAGACACCTCTAGTGAACTTTGGACCCCGGTTCTTTCCTTTACACTGATAAATTCATCTACTGCAAATACTATTATCTTTAATTTCACTGCAAACAAACATATCTTTTCGCACTATACGTTTTATCCTTTGTTTTCAGCAAAACCCACCAGAAGTTGGGGCAAAGTATTTTGGTTGTGTTGTGTGCATGTTTCACGTTGTTGCTGACGCCTGTAGTGCGCATGCCAAAGTCAGCTAGAAACACCTTCAGAAGTGATTTCTTTCTCCTATTGGTCGATTAGACCTTGGTTTCTTATTGAGGGAAAACTTACTACTGTGCTCATCTTACCTTCCTCTTGGGGTTCTCAACGGCGTGCTTTGCACAACATCAAGCTCTTTTTCTGCGCCGTTGCCGGGGAGAAAGAGGATTTCTGCAAGGGGAGTCTCTCATCTCCAATATTTTTACTTTGTTATTGTTTTGCTTAGTTTATTTTACTTTATCTTGTTTTCTTATTTATATCAAAAACACAATTTTTTATTTCTATAATAGCTTTTATTTCTGTTACTTAGTATTAATCTTGCTAAAATGAGTACTCCTGAGAACACTAAATTGTGTGACTTTAATAGCACGAACAACAATGATTTTATTTGTACACATATTGCTCCACTTGCTCTTGAAACAACCTTCTATAAAATTAAACCTTCTTTGTTAAATCTTGTTATGAAAGAGCATTTTTCTAGTGCTAGTACTGATAATGCTGCTTCTCACCTTAATAATTTTGTTGAAATTTATGAGATGCAAAAGTATAAGGATGATGGCGACATTATTAAACTAAAATTGTTTCCTTTCTCTTTGAGAGGGAGAGCTAAAGATTGGTTGCTACCTTTGCCTACAAATAGTATTGATTCTTAGGTTAAATGAAAAGATGCTTTCATTGGAAAATATTATCCCCCTGCTAAGATTATATCCTTGAGAAGTGACATAATGAAATTTAGACAATTTGATAATGAACATGTTGCTCAAGCATGGGGAAGAATGAAATATTTGGTAAAGAGTTGTCCCACTCATGGACTGACTAATTGGATGATCATCCAAACTTTATATGGAGGACTGAATTTTTCTACAAGAAACCTTCTGGATTCAGCTGCTGGAGGCACCTTTATGTCCATTACTTTGAGGGTTGCAACAAAACTCCTTGATGATATGATGATAAATTATTCTGAATGGCACACTGAGAAAGCTCCACAAGGTAAGAAGGTAAATTCTGTCGAAGAAACATCTTCCTTGAGTGATAAGATTGATACCATTATGTCTATGCTTGTTAATCGTAAAGCTCATGTCGATCCAAATAATATTCCTTTAGCTTCTTTGGTTGCTCAAGAATAGCATGTTGATGTGAACTTCATTAAAATCAATAATTTTAACAACAATGCTTATAGGAATAACTTTGGTGGTAACAACTATAGGCCATATCCTTCTGATAATGGTTATGGTAATTCTTATGGTAATTCCTACAACAACAAACTGATGAAGAAAAGTTTGGTAAAATTGATGTTCTTGCTTCTAAAGTTGATAGCCTTGCTCTTGATGTTGAACTTCTTAAATTAAAAGTTATGCCTCATGATGTTAAAGAAATCAAGACTTTGAATGCCATTCAAGTTAGAACTGATGACTATGTTAGGATGTTGGCTGAATTGCATGCTAGGTGGGAAAGAGAGGATGAAATTGCTAGAAATAATAATATGACTAAAGTTTGTACCATTACCACCACTAGTAGTGCCGAAGTCTCAAATGCTAGAAAACCTCCTACTATAATGGTAAAATAATTGGTGTAGGAAAAGTTCTCACTCCTTCTACAAAATTGCCTAGAACCACTGGAACTGTTTCTGATAAGAGTGTTGAAATTTTTCGAAGTATGGAGACAATAGTCCTTTTAACTTTGATAATAATGACTTTGATTTTGATAGTTGCAATATCTCTGAAGTAATTAAGTTCTTACAAAAGCTTGCTAGAAGTCCTAATGCTAGTGCTATAAATATGGCTTTTACAAAACATATAACAAATGCTCTTATGCAAATTAGAGAAGAAAAATTGAAACATGAAGCTTCTATTCCTAGGAAGTTAGAAGATGGTTGGGAGCCCATCATCAAGATGAAAGTGGATGACTTTGATTGCAATGCTTTATGTGATCTTGGTGCGAGCATCTCTATTATGCCTAGAAAAAATTATGATATGCTTGATTTGCCACCTTTGGAATAATGTTATTTGGATGTTCATCTTGCCGATATTGCTAAGAAGAAACCTTTGGGGAGAATTAATAATGTTCTTATTATGGTTAATAATAACTTTGTCCCCGTTGACTTTTTTGTTTTGGATATGGAATGCAATTCTTCTTGTCCTATTGTTTTAGGAAAGGGATTTCTATTTTCGTGCCCCTGGTTCGTTAGTTGTACTCAGTTTTCCCCAGACCCTTAGTTTTTCCTCAGTTTTCCCCTCCTCTAGTTTGAAACACGCACAAGTGCTGGAACGGCCGGTAGCCGTCAGGTCAGAGGCCTTGACCGTTAGTCTGACCGGGTGGGGCCGCAGAGGGGTGATACGTCCAAAACGTATCTCCTTTCCCGAACACTTTTGCTATTGTTTTGCCTCTAATTTGTGTATTTTGGATACAACTAACATGGACTAACGCTTTTTTCAGCAGAACTGCTCTGGTGTCTCGTTTTTGTGCAGAAATCCAACTTTCGGGAAAATCCTCGAATTTATGCGAAGGCCCTATTTTACAGAATCTTGTGAGCCGAAGGGCAAGAGAGGTGGAGGCCCGGGGCCCCACACCATAGGCGGCGCGGCCTAGGGGGCCCGCGCGGCCTATGGTGTGGCCCCCTCGGCGGCCTCCGACGCCCCTTCGGACTACTTATCGGGTTCGACCTAAAAACGCACGGGAGAAGTCGAAGTCGCCAAACCCTCCAGAGAGCGCCACATCGCGAAACTCCGTCGCGGGAGCCAAGTCTCCGTTCGGCACTCCGCCGGACGGGGAATTGGAGGAGATCATCACCGCCATCACCGCCGACGCCTCTCCATCGACCAGCCATGTTTCCCCCATCCATGTGTGAGTAATTCCCCGCTGTAGGCTGAAGGGGATGGTAGGGATTGGATGAGATTGGTCATGTAATAGTCATAAGATTGTTAGGGCATAGTGCCTAGTATCCGTAGATGTCACTTTTATGATATTGTTGCAACTTGTTATGCTTAATGCTTGTCACTAGGGCCCGAGTGCCATGATCTCAGATCTGAACATGTTATTGATTCATGAAGATATTTGTTGTTTATGATCTTACCTGCAAGTTGTATACACATGTCGTGTCCGGAACCAATGGCCCCAAGTGACAGAAATCGGGACAACCGGAGGGAATGGTAGTGATGTGAGGATCACATGTGTTCACGGAGTGTTAATGCTTTGCTCCGTACTCTATTAAAAGGAGTACCTTAATTTCCAGTAGTTTCCCTAGAGGCCGGCTGCCACGGCTGGTAGGACAAAAGATGTTGTGCAAGTTTCTCATTGAGCACGTACGACTAAATATGGAACACATGCCTATTGATTGATTAGTACTTGGATACCGTTTTATTATTATCTGCAAATGCCCCTGCTTTGATTGTTACATGAGTTTCTCTCATCCATGCAACGCCCGTTAAATCCGTCCCTGTGCCTACAGTATTTTAATCCTGTTGTTTACTATAATCACTACTGCTGTCTTTATTTCACCGCCTGTTATTTCACTATTTCCACTGCTATCAAACTGTTACTACTGATAAACTCTTGCGAGCAAGTCTGTTTCCAGGTGCAGCTGAATTGACAACTCCGCTGTTAAGGCTTACAAGTATTCTTTGTCTCCCCTTGTGGCGAATCAATAAATTGGGTAATACTTCCCTCGAAGACTGTTGCGATCCCCTATACTTGTGGGTCATCAAGACTATTTTCTGGCGCCGTTGCCGGGGAGCATAGCTTTATTTGGAAGTTCACTTGGATTGATATTGTTCGCTGCAAATTCTCCATCATGGGTAAACCTCGCGATACTAAGATCGCCATATTACCATCCACTACAAGAAAAGGTACAACTCTTAGTACCTCTGCTGCTCTTGATTCACCATCTGTGATAAGTAAACTTGTTTCACCACCACAAGCTTCAAATGCTGGTACTTCTGCTGAATCTGAAAATTCCTCTCATAATTGTGATGATGCTTCTGCTGTGCTTGATAATGATGGTTCGTTAGGATCTTTTCTAGATGCTACAATTGCTAAGTCTAGACAAATTGAAAATACTGAAACTCCTAATGAAAATGCTGCTACACCTGTTAATTCACCTGAGTCTGTTGAATATTCTAGTGATGATCTTGATGAAGATTATGTAGAGCTTGATGATGATTTTATTGAAAAATGCAATGCTACTACTGATGCAAGAAAAATTAAAAAGTTGCTTGCAGAACATGCTGTTAGATATAAACTGTCTCCTGATCCTAAATTTGCCACGTCTCCTATAAACATTAGGGATAAAGATTATGATTTTTCTCTTGATCTATCTCATATAGCTATTGTTGAGAAAACACCCTTTTGTGGTACTGAAAAAGAAAGTGCTGTTGAACACATGACTGAGTTATCTACTCTTAGTGGCTTGTTTTCGATGATATTAAGATGCGTACTTATTTTGTCGCTAAAATTTTCCTTTCTCATTAAAGGATGATGCTAAAACTTGGTATAATAATTTGCCTCCTGGTTCTATGAAAAGTCCAAAAGAATTGCTTGATGTTTTCTTCCGGAAATACTTTCTGCTAGTGCTCAACATGCTGCTTTAGAGAATTTATAATTTTGACCAGGAAGATGGAGAGAAATTGCCTGAGGCTTGGGCTAGATTTTGCTCTCTTATTAGAGCTCACCTGACCATGATTTGGAAAAGCATGATTTACTTGATATATTTTATAGTGGACTAACCATTGAGTCTAGGGCATACCTGGATAGTTGTGCTGGTTGTGTTTTCAGGAAAAGAACTCCAGACGACGCTGAAGAATTATTGGCTAAAATAGGCCGGAATCATGATGATTGGTCTACACCAGAACCAACCCCGACACCGATAGTGAAGAAGAGGGGTATGATTAAATTAAATGATGAAGATATGAGGGAAGCCAAGAAGTCTCTTAAAGAGAAGGGTATTAAACGAAGATGTGAAGAATTTACCTCCTATAGAAGATTTATGTGAGATAACTCCCCCTTCATCCATGATTGAGGTACACTCTCTTCAACGCTTTACTAGGGAAGATATTCCGTATTCAAAACCTCTGCTCAATGCTTAGATGAATTTGATAATTATATTGTTAAGCAAGAAAACTTTAATATGAGAGTAGAGAATCATTTAATGGAAAATTCTCGAGCTATTAATGCATGGTATTGTGGAGAGAACCTCCAATGATGTTAAGATACTTGTTAAACATTTTCAAATGGTTCAAACTCAAATTGATCAACTTACTAAAGTGCAAAATGACTTGTTGGGAAATAATTCTAAAGAAAAACATGCTTATGAAGTAACAACTAGAGGTGGTGTTTCTACCCAGGATCCTCTATATCCTGAAGGGCATCCCAAAAGAGTTGAACAAGATTCTCAACTAACTAAAACTAGTGCTCCATCTAAGAAAAAGAAACATAAGAATGTTGTAGAATCCTCTGAACCTAATTATCTATTTCTGATGCTGAAACTGAAAGTGGTAATGAACATGATAAAGATAATGATAAGGATGATACTCCTGATAAAGAAGAAATTGAAAAAGAACCTGAAAAGCCTGCTAAAAATAAAAAGTACACTAAAGAAGATTTTATTACTGAGAAACATGGTAATGAAAGAGAACCTTGGGTTCAAAAGCAAATGCCTTTTCCTGCTAAGAAACTAAAATCAAAGGAGGAGGAACATTATAATAAATTTTGTGATTGGATGAAACCTTTATTTTTGCAAATTCCTTTGACTGATGCTATTAAATTGCCTCCTTATTCAAAGTATATGAAAGATATTGTTACTAACAAAAGGAAAGTCCCCAATGAGGAAATTTCCACTATGCTCGCTAACTACTCCTTCAATGGTAAGATTCCAAAGAAGCTTGGAGACCCAGGTATACCGACTATTCCTTGTTCCATCAAGAATAATTATGTTAGAACTGCTCTATGTGATTTGGGAGCAGGTGTGAGTGTGATGCCTTTTTCTCTTTATAAGAGACTTGATTTAGATAAATTGATACCAACTGATATATCTTTGCAAATGGCTGATAAATCTACTGCTATTCCTGTTGGTTTATGTGAAAATGTTCCTGTTCAAGTTACTCAGCATTGCTTGATATTAACTGATTTTGTTGTGTTGGAAATGCCTGAAGATGATAATATGTCCATTATTCTTGGAAGACCCTTTCTTAATACTGCAGGGGCTGTTATTGATTGCAATAAAGGCATGGTTACTTTCAATGTTGATGATAAGGAACATACTGTCTATTTTCCCAAGAGGATTGATAAAGTATGTGGAGTCAATACAATTTTTAATGTGAAAACTATCAAAGTGGGATCCATTGATTGTCCTATATATGAGCCTAAAGAAGAATATCAAACTCTTGTGATTGGATCCATATCAATTCAATATAAGGTAACATGATTGATTTGAGGTTTATTTCTTCTTATGTCATATAAAATTTATTTGGTAGCAAGACTTGATCAACCTTGTTAACAAGTATATTTTAATGCATAAGAGAACTAAACAACATTTCTTTCTTTCTTTCTCCCGCCACTTATTTTACTCGCTGTAGCACCTTTTGTTTTGCAATATGCTTTAGTCGTTTAAGATTTTAGAAATCATTTTCCTGCAGTAATCATTAATTTACCCAGAAATGTGCATTTTTCGAAGTTCTCTAAAAATTACAAAAATTACACCGTTGGTCCTATTTTTCGACGAGGCACCTGGGAGTACCAGAGGATGACCTGTGGGGCACCGGGGTGCCACACCAGCCGGCGCGGCCAAGGAGGTGGGCGCGCCACCCGTGGTGTGGGCCCCTCCTCCCCACTACATCATCTCTTCCTCCCAGCATCTTCTCTCTCCCGAAAAAACTCGTACCAAGTTCCTCTCACTCGTGTTTCTGCTCAAGAACTCGCGATTTTTCGATCTCCTTGCTCAGCCCAGATTTGTTTGAAATTTGGCATATTTACTCCTTGGTATGTGACTCCTTTGATTGTCCAACTAGAATTTCATTTGGTTGAGTATATCTTGAATATTTTGCTGCTGTAGATAACATGTTTAGTGAGCTTGCATGCTTGTTCTAAGTGGAAGAAACTAGTTTTGATGCATGTTTAGTACTCTAGCAAGTTCCTATAGTAGTTCCCTTCAATTATATACCTTGAAATCAAATTTTATAATGATTGTTGAAAAATTTCAGAAAATGGAAGGGAGTATGCACCAACTTAACCAACAAGAGTTGGAGGTACAGCAAGTCATGAGAGTTCATCGTGAAGAGGGAGTATACCCCTCTTATTACCCATGCACGGATTTTATGCGGAATGCAGGAATCCTGCAAGATGTTCAAACACTGATTTCCAATGCAGGGTTGGAAGGTTTTACTGTTGGTGAACCTCACCAATATGCTAAACTAACGGTGTCGGTTGTGCAGGATTTCGAATTTCACCGGTCTCAAACTAACCCCATGGTCCGGTACAAGATTTACAACAAAACTATCGACTTGCCTTTCAGTGATTTTTGTACAGCAATTAGAGTGCCGCGGTGGGGATCCTGCGAGAAGATCAGGGGAACACCGCGGGAGCTCTCAAATCTTTATACAATGATTTGTAATGGGAGGAGCTTCTCCAATGATAGTGGTAAGATTAGTAGCATTCAACAGCCAGCTATCCGCTACTTTGCTTATTTCGTTACAAAGTGCGTTCTTGCGAGAAAGACTGGAGGTAAATTATCTGTCCAAGATTTGGCTTTCTTAGCTGCTGCTTTGCAACAGGATAGGACTTATAATTTGGGTGCTTTAATAGCTTGTAGACTTGCTACTAACCGTGAGAAAGGAGGAATTTGTGGAGGTCTTATCGCCTCTCGCTTATTAGCTATGCATGGTGTAGAACCTCACCATTTAGATATTCCGCTTTCTATAGAGAAGCTTGATGTTGTTTCCATGATTAAACATGAATTTATTTTAGATGCATCTAATTTGAACAACCTGCATTATAGGATAACTTTGTATAAGAAAAATTGGAGTATAACTAAGAAAATTGAAAAACTAGTACGATTGCCTGCACCTGCTTTGTTTAACCTTGATGCCAGGAACGGGTGGTCGATCACAGAAAATGAGCTAAACGCATACATAGAAAGGGAAAGCCGTCGTGCAAGGGAAGATGTGGAGGAGGCCGAGGAGCACCCCGACTCATCGTCCGATGCAGCGAGCTCCTCATATCAACATCATGGGCATGTGGAACCTCCACGATATTCTTCTGCACAGGGGCCCTATTACCACTCCATGTATGATCCACCGGCGTGGAACTCCGACCCTCGTTGGGAATGAACTCCACTTAGGCCAAAAGCCTAAGCTTGGGGGAGGTATACCGGCATCACTCATTCTTTGCATATTATGGTTGCTGGATACTTGTACATACTTGTTTAGTCTCTAGAGTGGTTTTCTAATGAGAGGGAGATGATATTTGGGGAAGTGCTGTCCAAAAACAGATTCTGGGCTGTTACCAAAAAAATTCGTGCGCACAGCCAGAACGTTATTTTGAGTTGCCAATTTTTGAGCATGTGCCCCAGGTTGTTATCTAACTTTCATTAGTTGAACACTTTTTGGTCTGAGCAATGGAAGATTTTTTTAATTTCGATTTCTGTACTGCTGTCAGGATTTGGCAGATTTCTGTCATCCTGCTTTTCTGTGTTTCTGTTAGTTTGCATTCTTTTGTTTTCGCTTTGTTTCTTTCCTAAAACACAAAAAGACCAAAAATATTTCTGTTGTTTCTCTTCACCATTTGTTTATTTGGTTCCTTGCTCTTAGTTTACTTTATTTGCTATCGTTGGTTTGTTATGAGAAAACCCAAAAAGATTTTGCTTTGTTTGCTTATTTTCTTTTGTTCTTGTTTCCAATTCGAAAACACCAAAAATATTTGCTGTTCTTCTTTGGTTTGTAAAGTTCATCATGAGTTCAATGGTCTTCGGTGGCTGGAGCGTGGTTTTCATTTCATATTATCCAAGCTACACAAGTGAAAAGGCAATAATGACGATCTACGACAATCTGATTGTGGTGAGAGGCTGGTATGAACTCTATTTGCTTTCATTTTTGTACATATACTCATCCATATGAGCATGCTTAGTTGGTTCATGTGAGGTATATGTTATTTGAGAAAGTCTAGTAGTTCATGATCTCTCATGTTTAGCTCCAATTTATTAATATGAGTAGCATGTCATGGATGTTCGCTTACATTGTTTTATTCATAAGTAAGTATGGCATTGTGGTATCCTCCTCTGAATAACTCATTTATATCGACTTGGCACGTGCTCACGCATGCATATGACTGAAAAAAAGTCAATTAAGCCTCGATGATTTACATTGCTTCAGAGTTCTTGTATCACTTTTATGCCTCCGTTAATTTATTTTGCCGCAAGCATGATTATGACAGTTACTGCTCTCTTGATTTGTCGCTCCCTAGTCTTTTGCTAGCCTTCACTTGTACTGAGCGGGAACGCCGCTCGTGCTTCCAAACACCTGAAAACCAAGTTGTTCCAAAGTGTCCACCATAAACACCTATGCATGGCATTTCAAACCATTCCAAGTAAATTCTCATGTGCTACCTTTAAAACTTTCAAAATGCTTCTCAATTTGTGTTAATGTTTCATAGCTCATGAGGAAGTATGTGGTGTTTAGCTTTCAACCTTGTCATTTACCTTTGACGGACTCTTATATGGAATAGTGGCACATCCGCTTATCCAATAATTTTGCAAAAAGAGCTGGCAATGGGATTCCCAGTCCCAAATTAATTAACTTAAATAGACACTCCTCCATGGTTTGTGATTGTTGGACGGCACCCGAAGGATTCGGTTAGCCATGGCTTGTGTAAGCAAAGGTTGGGGGGAGTGTCATCATCATAATAAAACTTAAATAAAAAGGCACTCCTTCATGGTATGTGATTGTTGGCAGGCACCCGAGATTCGGTTAGCCATGGTTTGTGAAAGAAAGGTTGGAAGGAGTGCCACCCAAAAATAAATAAAATGGGAGCCGCTCTTGTGAGTCCGGTTGATGAGGTAGTTAGTGTACCCATTACCATTCGTTGACAACAACAAACACCTCTCAAAATAATTTTACTCCTGCTTTACAAATGAAAAGCTCTAGCGCATGTTAATCCCTGCTTCCCTCTGCGAAGGGTCAATCTTTTACTTTTATGTTGTGTCTCCATTCTTTCTTTGAGCACTATCTTGAGAGCACAACTGTCATTCTTAGTATAATATGCTTGTCTCAAAATATGATTGATTGTGGTATAACTTTGATGCTTTTATCTTTGACAATCACTACTTCTAGTCTTTCTATGAACTCAAGAGGTGCCTCGGCATTTATGTTTTGCCGATCAAATACGGGCAAGCGAGATACCACTTTATCATATTCTCTTATGAACATTGCAATTCTGCTTATATACATGATTTATGGTGCTTATTATTAATTGTTGGTACCTCTCCATGATTGACATAGCTGTTGGATGATCTTATTTGCATGTGTCTCATTATGAACTGCTTAAGTATTAGCCATAGCATGAGAATATATACATCATATGAGCAAATGTGTTCGTGAAAGTTCTTTTATCGCTCAGTTGTTAACTGAATTGCTTGAGGACAAGCAATAAGCTAAGCTTGGGGGAGTTGATACGTCCAAAACGTATCTCCTTTCCCGAACACTTTTGCTATTGTTTTGCCTCTAATTTGTGTATTTTGGATACAACTAACACGGACTAACGCAGAATTGCTCTGGTGTCTCGTTTTTGTGCAGAAATCCAACTTTCGGGAAAATCCTCGAATTTATGCGAAGGCCCTATTTTACCAGAATACGATGGAGCCAGAAGGGCAAGAGAGGCGGAGGCCCGAGGGCCCCACACCATAAGGCGGCGCGGCCTAGGGGGCCCGCGCGGCCCTATGGTGTGGCCCCCTGGCCTCCGACGCCCCCCCGGACTACTTATCGGGTTCGACCTAAAAACGCACGGGGAGAAGTCGAAGTCGCCGAAACCCTCCGAGAGCCGCCACATCGCGAAACTCCGTCGCGGGAGCCGAAGTCTCCGTTCGGCACTCCGCGGAGACGGGGAATTGGAGGAGATCATCACCGCCATCACCGCCAACGCCTCTCCATCGACCAGCCATGTTTCCCCCATCCATGTGTGAGTAATTCCCCCGCTGTAGGCTGAAGGGGATGGTAGGGATTGGATGAGATTGGTCATGTAATAGTCATAAGATTGTTAGGGCATAGTGCCTAGTATCCGTAGATGTCACTTTTATGATATTGTTGCAACTTGTTATGCTTAATGCTTGTCACTAGGGCCCGAGTGCCATGATCTCAGATCTGAACATGTTATTGATTCATGAAGATATTCGTTGTTTATGATCTTACCTGCAAGTTGTATACACATGTCGCTGTCCGGAACCAATGGCCCCGAAGTGACAGAAATCGGGACAACCGGAGGGAATGGTAGTGATGTGAGGATCACATGTGTTCACGGAGTGTTAATGCTTTGCTCCGGTACTCTATTAAAAGGAGTACCTTAATTTCCAGTAGTTTCCCTAGAGGCCCGGCTGCCACCGGCTGGTAGGACAAAAGATGTTGTGCAAGTTTCTCATTGCGAGCACGTACGACTAAATATGGAACACATGCCTATTGATTGATTAGTACTTGGATACCGTTTTATTATTATCTGCAAATGCCCTGCTTTGATTGTTACATGAGTTTCTCTCATCCATGCAACGCCCGTTAAATCCGTCCCTGTGCCTACATATTTTAATCCTGTTGTTTACTATAATCACTACTGCTGTCTTTATTTCACCGCTTGTTATTTCACTATTTCCACTGCTATCAAACTGTTACTACTGATAAACTCTTGCGAGCAAGTCTGTTTCCAGGTGCAGCTGAATTGACAACTCCGCTGTTAAGGCTTACAAGTATTCTTTGTCTCCCCTTGTGTCGAATCAATAAATTGGGTAATACTTCCCTCGAAGACTGTTGCGATCCCCTATACTTGTGGGTCATCAAGGGGCAGCTCCTCCCTGACCGTCTCGTGCTAACGGGTAGGGTCAGGAGACACGTCGGAGCAGCCATCCATCTATCGCTGACGTGTGGGCCGTTTTATTTCATGATTTTATACGCGGTGCTGCCAATGACAAATGGTGCCGCTCTATGGGCTGCCGCAGCCAATGACCAGTGGGGTCGTATATTTTTCAGGAAAAGACATATATTGCCGCTCTGTGGGGCTGCCGCAGCCAATGACCAGTGGGGTCGTCTATTTATTTATAGAAAATCATATATTGCCGCTCTGTGGGGCCTCCGCAGCCAATGACCAGTGGGGTCGTCTATTTTTCAGGAAAAGACATATATTGCCGCTTTGTGGGGCTGCCGCAGCCAATGACCAGTGGGGTCGTCTATTTATTTAAAGAAAATCATATATTGCCGGGTCGTCTATTTTTCAGGAAAAGACATATATTGCCGCTCTGTGGGGCTGCCGCAGCCAATGACCAGTGGGGTCGTCTATTTATTTAGAGAATATCATAGAGAGAAGCAACAAGTTCGCTAATTAATTATTCTTAAGCTAGACCCATCATTAGTCATCGGAGAACCGCTGGCAGCTCGTTTCCCACCGTCGGACGGAGCAGCCATCGCCGGCGCCTCGTCGCGCCGCCGGCTCTGTCCCCCGGCGGCGTCGGACGGACTGCGGCGCTGCACGTCAAGCACGGCTCCAACACTTGTTTCGTCCGCACGCATTGTACCCACCGCAGGAAAGTCCGCCGCAAGCAGATCCGCCGCCCACGACGATCGGGATTTGTTCCGCGCACCAATTGGTAGTATAGCTTGGTAAGACCTCCGCTTCTGCCTCCCCCGCCCCCTAATCGATTCGGTTCCCGTAATTTATTGGAGTTTGCAGGTACGAAATAGTCCTCAATGTCTGGTCGTAGCGGGTACACCGGCGAGGGTGGGGATTCGATCATGTCGTGGCCACGTTCTACTTCTCCTACCTCGTCGGAAGTGCAGGTATCTAGCTTCAGCTCTCTGTACTACCGTTGAATTTGAAGTGCCGCCATGGCCTGTTGGAGTGATTTCAGTTGTTCTTTTTTCCATTATTGTTACAGTTAGCCAGGCAAGCCGATGATCCATGGTACATTGCATACCAAGATGAATCAACCCAGTGGTGTAGCCAGAGGATGGATTTGGAGGAGAAGTTGGCCAATTTAGGTGATGAATTGGCCCGTAAAAACCTAATGATATTCGAGCTGAAGCGTACTGTGGAGGAAGAAAAGAAGAATTCAGAGCTTATTCGCAAGGAGAAGTTGAGAGTTGAGACAGATCTTGCCGTATTTGATCAAGTGGTAGAAAATCTAGAACATGAACTTCAAGTGATGGGAGAGGAGAAAAGTAGATTCATCTGGGCAGTTTTATTAGGTGTCATCCCTGTCCTAGCAGTTATGTGGTTCTGGTAGACGATTTAGTATAGAATTGTTATTCAGTAGATGGCTCTAACCACTGTATTTTGTTGTGGCTCTAAGCACTGTATTTTGGCGTACAATTTCCTAGTTGTGCTAAGTAATGCGCACGATAATTTTAGCATGCATGAACATTTTATAAAAGTGAAGGGATCCCAAAAGTGAAAGCATGTACCAGCCTCCGGATCAAATACATATCAATATCTTCCCAATCAAGTTGGGATAGAATTCAAATCATACATACGGATGTACATGGACACATCAAGAACGTGGAGAAGCTTTTTTTGAGACGAAGGTAGTAGTTTGAACAATTTTATCTGTTACCACCCGATTTTGGCCAAATCAGGAGATGGGCCGTAGGTGAAGATGGGCTTGAAGGACATACACATGAAGCATCTTCGAAGCGGCCTTGCGCTGAGAGTTTGGGCTAAGTTGCCCGTGTATCTGTAAATTATTAGATCGCATTGTAATTTAGATTTAAGAGATAGAGTCTGGCCCGTGCACGGTTAGGTGCACGCCTCAATTAGAAAGTCCCTTGGACTATAAATATGTATCTAGGGTTATCGGAAAAGGAGGACAATCATCGTTCAACCAACACAAACCAAATACGGCGCATCGCCACCCCTTCTCTTCGAGGGTTTCTACCGGTAAGCATCATGCTGCCTAGATCGCATCTTGCGATCTAGGCAGCATAAGCTTCATGTTGTTCATGCGTTGCTCGTACTGAAGCCTTTTTGATGGCGAGCAACGTAGTTATCATAGATATGTTAGGGTTAGCATTGTTCTTCACGTAATATGCTACCGTAGTGCAACTCTTGCATATCTAGCTGCCCTTACGTCTATCTAGACGTAAGGGCAGCATCTTGCTTGATCATGCTTAGTAGATCCGATCCGTTATAGTTGCTCCTTGCTACGCAAGGATTAGTTTAATATCTGCATAGTTAGGCCTTATGCTGGGGTCGGAGGATCCGGTGGTGCGTTAGATGCTGTTTACCGTCCCTGCGAGGGATGTTCCGGGGATCAACGTTATGTTGGTTTTTAGGCCTCTCGTAGGGGTAGTTTGCATCGTCTCTCGTAGCTGCTAGGCCCGATCGCACGTAGGACGTTCCGATTATGCGGTGAAAACCCTAAACTGTCGTGGATCGCTTTAGCTTTGTCCTGATCAAGCAGGATCCCCATGCCATTGCTAATCCATCAAGGACCATGGGGCGATCGGCTCTTTGAGCCGATCCACAGGGAAACCTGAGAGCCGATAAGGCTCGTATTTAATGTGCACGTGTCTACCATGCAGGAACAATCGAAGCACTAACACCTTCCTGACCAGGTCTAGGTCAGGTGGCACGCCCAGCAACCGCCAGGACGCGCGCCAGAAGATTTGCGGGACGACGCGAGGTGCCAGGGATCCACTAAGCGGCCCTGGGAGCTTCCCGGCTCTTCGTGTTGCTTAACCAAAGCCCGTCGGGGGGTTTTGGAGGGTAACATTATCCCAATTGGAAATTGAAAAATACAAATTTATCATAATTTATCCCAATTTGCGGCGTCGAACACGGCCGCGCAGCGATGGGCAAGAAAGGCCGGGACGACGGGCGGCTGAGGGGTGGTCATCTGCGCCATCCGCCGTTGAAGCGATGTTATCGGCGATGGCTTCAATGTTCGTGGCATCGATGACCACTGTCGGAACCGCCGCTGTCTTGGTGTACTTCATCAGCGACGGATCTGCGGAGGGCTGGATCGGCGGCTTTGCAGCGCGGTTGTAGACGATGGCTTCAATCGTCTTGGCATCGATTCGCACTCTCGGCACCGGAAGTGAGACATCAATAGGCTCCGACATTGAAGGCTGGGTCTGCGCCGTCGAAGCGATGTTGTAGGCGATGGATTCAATGTTCGTGGCATCGATGACCACTGTCGGCATGGCCGCCGTCTTGGTGTCCTTCATCAGCAACGGATCTGAGGAGGGCAACGGAAGTGAGACATCAATAGGCTCCGACATTGAATGCTGGATCTGCGCCGTCTTGGTGTTCTTCATCATTCAACAGATCTGAGAAGAGAAACGAAAGTGAGACAGAGAGAGACATTTCAACTATTTCTGACGGTTAGATCCTCACCGGCACTCTTAGATCCACGCCGCATGCACGGTTAGATCCGCGCCGCCGCACGCAGCCGCACGCACGGTTAGATCCGCGCCGCCGCACGCCGCCGCACGCACGGTTAGATCCGCGCCGCCGCGACCGCCGGAGTAAGAGAGGAAATAGGAGAGAGGAAGATGCGACTGGAATATGCGACTGCCAGGGTTGGTAGGTATGTGCTCTGCTCTTCTCTCCGTATGCGTCCATCGTGGTAGAGAGAGATATACAGGCCGTCCGATCATAAATGATCAAACGGTGCAAGCGTTCGTTGAGCTTTCAACCAACCAAGATCCGTGTGACATACATCTCGACCAATCAGAGATCAGCCAGTGAGTACAAGTTAGGAAAACTGAGTAGAACTAAGAGGGGGAAAAGTGAGGAAATATTTATCGGAAGGGCAAAACTGAGTAGGACTGAGTAAAACAAGTGGGCCCGGAGGGGGAAAACTGAGTAACACTAAGTAAAACAGGGGCACCCAAATAATAAAGGGACTAAGGGAATTTGAAGCTTTTGGCATAAAAATTGTAAAATTGTGTTATTTGAACAATATATTACATTTTGGCCGACTTGATATTGTTTGCAATTCAAAGATACACAAGTGTGACGAATTTGGACTCATTTGGACAAAGTTTGTAAGCATAGTGGGTATTTGGGAGGTGTATTGAGCAGAAAGCCCTGCATCTTCATATCTAGTAGCTCATGGACTAGGAAGTGGTTTTGAAGCTTTTGGCATAAAAACTTCATATCTCTATATTTCCTTTTCCATTATTATTTCTCTAGGTTGTAGGTAACATAACAAGACTCCATGGGAAGGTTCCACCATGTTTTGAATTATTTTGAATAAAACCCTAAACCCTAAAACCCTAAAACCCTAAACCCTAGAGAAAATGATAAATGTGGCTTAAATGTGGCATACAAATTGTTCATACAAATTCAATTTGTTGAACACAAAGGGATCCCCAATACAAAGGGATCCGCAATACAAAGGGAACCCTTATTCAAATTCAAATTGTTCATACAAATTCAAATTGTTCAACACAAAGGCATCCCCAATACAAAGGGAACCCCAATACAAATTGTTCAACACAAAGGGATCCCCAATACAAAGGGAACCCCAATACAAATTGTTCATACAAATTCAAATTAGTTGTTCAGAATAAAATCTTTCTCTTGCTCCTGGTGTGACTCGCTGGGGCCACCACCTTACTCCGGGTAACCCTACCAGGGATATTACCGGTGTCTACCTTCCTTTTGCCCTCTTTCTTGTTCTTCTTCTTCTGCGAAGGTTGTGCTTTTTCTTCGGCCATGAGCTCTTCGAAGCGTGCTCATGGCTTACGTCGAAGCAATCTCGATCATACTGTTCCTTCTCCTCTGGACTCATCGGTTGAAGCATTCTACATCCATCTGTTCCCTCTGCTCTCGATCCATCGGTTCAATCTCCTCATGTTCAATTGCTGCTTCAATCTCCTCATGTTGAACTGCTGCTTCAATCTCCTCATGTTGAACTGCTGCTTCAATCTCCTCATGTTGAACTGCTGCTTCAATCTCCTCATGTTGAACTGCTGCTTCAATCTCAAGTAGAATTGCTGCTTCATTCTCCTCTGCATTTGCTGCTCCCGCCTGATCTTCCATTCCAAAAGCTGGGTCAACTCCATTTTTACAAAGCCTAGCAATGTGTCCAGGGATTCCACAACGTTTGCACTTACGTTTTCGAATCGGTGCACCACCCTCTGCACTAGCTCTGATCCTATTCTTCCTCGGCCTACCTGCCGGTCTAGTCAATACTGGAGAGTACAGTTTGAAGCCTGGATCGACTTTCATCCATTGGTCTTTTCCCAACAAGGTAGGAACATTCATAGCATATGCAGCCCTAAATTTGGCAACAGAGAAATACTCTGACACATACTGATCAACTTCACCATCTTCACCCCCTATAACACTCATGAAAAACAATGCGTGTATGCAGGGTATCCCACGGATCTGCCATCCCCTACAATGGCATGTCCTATCAACCAAACTCACTGGATACCTCCACTGCCTGTTTTTACTGTCAGTGTAGGTTACCTCAGCCTCCATTCCTTTTCTGACGCATTGCATCCTCAATTGTTTTGCCCTGTCATGCAAAGACTTAATCAAAGATGGGAGCATGAGATGGCCAGCATATTTTGTGGATGCAATTCTTTGACGCAGATCGATCTTTATCATGATCATCTGCCTAATCTTATCAAATATTTGCCACAGCATAAGCCCTTTCAATGACTTGACCTTTGAATTGAAACTCTCCGCAAGGTTACTTGTTACATAGTCTACCTTGCAAATTTCATTGAATTGGCTTCTTGACCACACCCTACCATGATGTTCATCCAAGTACTCCTTCACCCCAGGTTTTTGTTTATACAACACATCCAAATGAAACAGATGCTTCCTAGAGCTGCATGTGTATGAAGCTGGCCATAGGTTGTCAGTAAAAACTTTACCCTTGAATTTCTTTGTAAAATTCTGTACCAAGTGTCGCATACATTCCCTATGCTCCACTCCAGGGAATACTGCTTCTACCGCACTCTCCAAACCTTTGCAAGCGTCTGTGTGGATAACAAGTCCTGGTGGATGACCTATAAGGTCGCGCAAATTCTGCAGAAACCAAGTCCAACTTTCCTCTGACTCAACCTCCAAAACTCCATAAGCAACAGGGAACATCCAATTATGTCCATCAACTGCAGTAGCAGCAACTAGCTGTCCTTTAAACCTGCCATGAAGAGCTGATGCATCCACGGCCAAATAAGGCCTGCAACCGTCCAAAAAGCCTTTCCAGCAAGCTTTGAAACAAACAAAAGCCCTTCTAAAACATTCCTTGTGCATTACCTTCCCGCTTTTCAATTTGTAGGGAACTGTATGCTTGTCTATCGCTACAACACTGCCTGGACTAGCCATCTCCACTTCAGCTTTGAAAGTGTAAAGCAACTGAAAGCTTTCATTCCATGGACCATTGATCTTGTCAAGAGCCATTTCCTTTGCATAGAACATCCTCATGTAAGGTACTTTCATTTTATACTTCTCAACCACCTTTTTTACGAGTGTTGTTGGACCAAGTGAAGGAGTTTCTCTCAGCCAATCTAGGATTATATCTGCCAACCACCTAGTCTTCGCTAGCTTTGTTTTCAGCTCTGGCTCTCCCCCTAGAGGTGGACACCTATGGATCTCCTTATTCTTCTTTATCTGAAACATAATGATAAGGGATGTCAGTAATAGATAACAAATTTTACACCGTGATCTAAATACACAACTGGTTGGCGTAGTACCTGAACCAAGCTGCTTCTGCGCATTGTGGATGCATGCAGCCTCCACCTACACCTTGGGTATGGGCATTTAACTGTGAACCTACCTGGCTCACTTTTAATAACCTCATAATTATTCTTAGAGAGAATGTGATATGTAGTAATTGCATTACGGCAGTCCATCATCGTTTGAAACACGGTGCCTTCTGAGGATTGTCCCTGTCCCACTCAATTGTTGGCAAGTCTTCACCTTCGTAATCGGCTAAAACGAGGCTGTCATCGTTCTCATTCTTCTCTTCATCATCAGTCTCATCAAATCTGGCACCAAAAGCAACATCATATCTTCCATGTATTGATCCTCCATTGCCTGCTTACTGCATCGATCTACCAATTCAGGAAACATCAACTCATCCTCATCATCTTGAGGAGACTGATCCTCAATGTCTGCATCGTCCTCCACATCGACCGTACGAACGATCTGGCTACCACTAGCACTGGGGACAGATGGTGCTGCTGTGGACCTACAAGGAGCGCCACGGCGCACACTATTAGCAGAGGCATGCTTGTTGCGAGTAGATGTACACGTCCGTTGGGAACCCCAAGAGGAAGGTATGATGCGCACAACAACAAGTTTCCCTCATGAAACCAAGGTTATCGAACCGGCAGGAGCCAAGAAGCACGTGAAGGTTGTTGGTGGAGGAATGTAGTGCGGCGCAACACCATGAAACCGGCGCCAACGTGGAACCTGCACAACACAATCAAATTACTTTGCCCCAACGTAACAGTGAGGTTGTCAATCTCACCGGCTTGCTGAAAACAAAGGATTAAGCGTATCGAGTGGAAGATGGTGTTTGTTTGCAAAGAACAGTAAAACAGTAGAATGTATTCAGATGTAAAAGAATGGACCGGGGTCCACAGTTCACTAGAGGTGTCTCTCCAATAAGATAACTAACATGCTGGGTGAACAAATTACAGGCGGGCAATTGACAAATAAAGATTCAATACATATCAACGATGATTACTATGTGATTTAATCAGGGCATTACGACAAAGTACATAGACCGCTATCCAACATGCATCTATGCCTAAATAATCCACCTTCAGGTTATCATCCGAACCCCTTCCAGTATTAAGTTGTAAACAACAGATAATTGCATTAAGTATGGCGCGTAATGTAATCAACACAAATATCCTTAGACAAAGCATCGATGTTTTATCCCTAGTAGCAACAGCACATCCACAACCTTAGAACTTTCTGTCACTGTCCCAGATTCAATGGAGGCATGAACCCACTATCGAGCATAATTACTCCCTCTTGGAGTTACAAGTATCAACTTGGCCAGAGCCTCTACTAGCAACGGAGAGCATGCAAGAACATAAACAACACATATATGATAGATTGATAATCAACTTAACATAATATTCTATATTCATCGGATCCCGCCAAACACAACATGTAGCATTACAAATAGATGATCTTGATCATGTTAGGCAACTCACAAGATCTAAATAATGATAGCACAAGCGGAGAAGACAACCATCTAGCTACTGCTATGGACCCATAGTCCAAGGATGAACTACTCACGCATCAATCCGGAGGCGGGCATGATGATGTAGAGCCCCTCCGGTGATGATTCCCCTCTCCGGCAGGGTGCCGGAGGCGATCTCCTGAATTCCCGAGATGGGATTCGCGACGGCGGCGTCTCAGGTTTTCCGTATCGTGGCTCTCGGTACGGGGGTTTCACGACGAAGGCTATATGTAGGCGGAAGGGTAGGTCGGGGGCGACACGAGGGGCCCACACACTAGGCCGACGGCGGGGCCAGGCCGCGCCGCCTAGTGTGTGGCCGCCTCGTCGCCCCACTTCGTTTCCCTTTCGGTCTTCTGAAGCTTCGTGTAAAAATAGGACCCGGCGTTGATTTCGTCCAATTCCGAGAATATTTCCTTACTAGGATTTCTGAAACCAAAAACAGCAGAAAACAACAACTGGCGCTTCGGCAACTTGTTAATAGGTTAGTGCCGGAAAATGTATAATAATGTAAAGTATGTATAAAACATTCAAGTATTGTCATAAAAGTAGCATGGAACATAAGAAATTATAGATATGTTTGAGACGTATCAAGCATCCCCAATCTTAGTTCCTACTCGCCCTCGAGTAGGTAAACGATAACACAAATAATTTCTGAAGTGACATGCTACCAACATAATCTTGATCAACATTATTGTAAAGCATATGGGATGAATGGAGTGATCTGAACAAAAGATTGCTAACAAAGATAATGACTAAACAAATGAATCATATAGCAAAACTTTTCATGAATAGTACTTTCAAACAAGTATCAATAAGACTTGCATAAGAGCTAACTCATAAGCAATAAATTCAAAGTAGAATGAATTGAAGCAACACAAAGGATGATTAAGTTTCAGCAATTGCTTTCAACTTGTAACATATATACCTCATGGATATTTGTCAACATAGAGAAGTATAACAGGTGCAATAAGTAAACATGTAAGAATCAATGCACACTGTTAACACAAGTGTTTGCTTCTAAGATAGAAAGAAGTGGGTAAACTGACTCAACATAAAGTAAAAGAATGGCCCTTCGCAGAGGGAAACATGGATTACTATTTTTGTGCTAGAGCTTTTGTTTTGAAAACATAGAAACAATTTTGTCAACGGTAGTAATAATTCATATGTACTATGCATAATACTTCCTACAAGTTGCAAGTCTCATGCATAGAGTACTAATAGTGCTCGCACCTTGTCCTACTTAGCTCGGAAAACACGGATTATCATTGCATAACATATGTTTCAACCAAGTGTCACAAAGGGGTACCTCTATGCCGCCTGTACAAGTGTCTAAGGAGAAAGCACGCATTGGATTTCTCGCTTTTGATTATTCTTAACTTAGACATCCATACCGGGACAACATAGACAACAGATAATGGACTCCTCTTTTAATGCTTAAGCATTTAACAACAGTTAATATTCTCATAAGAGATTGAGGTTGTATGTCCAAACTGAAACTTCCACCATGATACATGGCTTTAGTTAGCGGCCCAATGTTCTTCTCTAACATATGCATACTCAAACCATTTGATCATGAAATCGCACTTACTTCAGACAAGACGAACATGCATAGCATCTCACATGATATCCAACAAAGGTAAAAAGTTGATGGCGTCCCCAGAAACATGGTTACCGCTCAACAAGCAACTTATAAGAACTAAGACACATAACTACATATTCATCACCACAATAGTTTTTAAGCTATTTGTCCCATGAGCTATATATTGCAAAGATAAAGGAATGAAATTTTAAGGTAGCACTCAAGTAATTTACTTTGGAATGGCAGAAAAATACCACATAGTAGGTAGATATGGTGGACACAAATGGCATGGGTTTTGGCTCAAGGTGTTTGGATGCACGAGAAGCATTTCCTCTTAGTACAAGGTTTGGGCTAGCAAGGTTGTTTGAAGCAAACACAAGTATGAACAGGTACAACAAAACTCACACAAGAACATATTGCAAGCATTATAAAGCTCTACACTGTCTTCCTTGTTGTTCAAACACTTTACCCGAAAATATCTAGACTTAGAGAGACCAATCATGCAAACCAAATTAAACAAGCTCTACGGTAGTTCTTCATTAATAGATTAAACTACATGATGCAAGAGCTTAAACATGATCTAAGAGAGCTCAAACAATTGCCAAGTTAATCCAAACCATATGCAGCATTTTCTGATTCCAACCTAATAGCAATTTAACGAAGCAATTTCAGCCTTCGCCATGAACATTAAAGCACAATTAAGAACACAAGTGTTCCATATGAAAAAGCGGAGCGTAATATCTCCAATATAAGAATGGTGGGATCCAACTTTATTCAAACCAAAACAAAAATAAAAGCAAACCGATGCTCCAAGTAAAGAACATAAGATGTGATGGAATAAAAATATAGTTTCACTAGAAGTGACCTGATAATGTTGTCGATGAAGAAGGGGATGCCTTGGGCATTGATGGCGTGTAACTCACACGTTCGTTGGGAACCCCAAGAGGAAGGTATGATGCGCACAGTAGCAAGTTTTCCCTCAGAAAGAAACCAAGGTTTAATCGAACCAGGAGGAGCCAAGAAGCACGTTGAAGGTTGATGGTGGCGAAATGTGATGCGGCGCAACAGGGATTCCAGCGCCAACGTGGAATCTGCACAACAAAACCAAAGTACTTTGCCCCAACGAAACAGTGAGGTTGTCAATCTCACCGGCTTGCTGTAACAAAGGATTAAGCGTATCGAGTGGAAGATGATTGTTTGCAAGAAAACAGTAAAACACAATTGCAGTAGATTGTATGCTATGTAAAGAATAGGACCGGGGTCCACAGTTCACTAGAGGTGTCTCTCCCATAAGATAAAAGCATGTTGGGTGAACAAATTACAGTCGGGCAATTGACAAATAGAGAAGGGCATAACAATGCATGTACATGATATGATAAATATAGTGAGATTTCATTGGGCATTACGACAAAGTACATAGACCGCCATCCAACTGCATCTATGCCTAAAAAGTCCACCTTCAGGTTATCATCCGAACCCCATTCAGTATTAAGTTGCAAAGCAACAGACAATTGCATTAAGTATGGTGCGTAATGTAATCAACAACTACATCCTTAGACATAGAATCAATGTTTTATCCCTAGTGGCAACATCACATCACAACCTTAGAACTTTCTGTCACTGTCCCCGGTGTCAATGAAGGCATGAACCCACTATCGAGCATAAATACTCCCTCTTGGAGTTAAGAGTACAAACTTGGCCAGAGCCTCTACTAATAACGGAGAGCATGCAAGATCATAAACAACACATAAACAATAGATTGATAATCACCATAACATAGTATTCTCTATCCATCGGATCCGACAAACACAACATATAGTATTACATATAGATGATCTTGATCATGTTAGGGAGCTCACAAGATCCAACAATGAAGCACAACAAGGAGAAGACGACCATCTAGCTACTGCTATGGACCCATGGTCCGGGGTGAACTACTCACTCATCACTCCGAGGCGATCATGGCGATGAAGAGTCCTCCGGGAGATGAATCCCTCTCCGGCGGTGCCGGAGCGATCTCCTGAATCCCCCGAGATGGGATTCGCGGCGGCGCGTCTGGAAGGTTTTCCGTATCGTGGCCCTCGGTACGGGGGTTTCGCGACGGAGGCTTTAAGTAGGCGGAAGGGTAGGTCGGGGGGCTGACGAGGGCCCACACCATAGCGGCGCGGGCCCCCTGCGGCCGCTGCCCTATGGTGGCGGCGCCTCGTCGCCCCACTTCGTTATCTCTCGGTCTTCTGGAAGCTCCGTGCAAAAATAGGACCGGGCGAAGATTTCGTCCAATTCCGAGAATATTTCCTTACTAGGATTTCTGAAACCAAAAACAGCAGACAACGGCTCTTCGGCATCTTGTTAATAGGTTAGTTCGAGAAAATGCATAAATATGACATATAATGTGCATAAAACATGTAGGTATCATCAATAAAGTAGCATGGAACATAAGAAATTATCGATACGTTGGAGACGTATCGGCATCCCCAAGCTTAGTTGCTCTCGAGCAGGTAAACGATAACAAAGATAATTTCTGAAGTGACATGCCATTATAATCTTGATCATACTATTTGTAAACATATGTAATGAATGCAGCGATCAAAACAAAGGTAATGACATGAGTAAACAAGTGAATCATATGACAAAGACTTTTCATGAATAGTACTTCAAGACAAGCATCAATAAGTCTTGCATAAGAGTTAACTCATAAAGCAATAAATCAAAGTAAAGGTATTGAAGCAACACAAAGGAAGATTAAGTTTCAGCGGTTGCTTTCAACTTATAACATGTATATCTCATGGATATTGTCAACATAAAGTAATATAATAAGTGCAATATGCAAGTATGTAGGAATCAATGCACAGTTCACACAAGTGTTTGCTTCTTAAGGTGGAGGAAGATAGGTAAACTGACTCAACAATAAAAGTAAAAGAATGGTCCTTCAAAGAGGAAAGCATCGATTGCTGTATTTGTGCTAGAGCTTTTATTTTGAAAACATGAAACAATTTTGTCAACGGTAGTAGTAAAGCATATGAGTTATGTAAATTATATCTTACAAGTTGCAAGCCTCATGCATAGTATACTAATAGTGCCCGCACCTCGTACTTAGCTTGGACTACCGGATCTTTGCATGCCATGTTTCAACCAAGTGTCACAAAGGGTACCTCCATGCCGCCTGTACAAAGGTCTAAGGAGAAAGCTCGCATTTTGGATTTCTCGCTTTTGATTATTCTCAACTTAGACATCCATACCGGGACAACATGGACAACAGATAATGGA
Source organism: Lolium multiflorum (assembly GCA_030979885.1). Lineage (NCBI taxonomy): Eukaryota > Viridiplantae > Streptophyta > Magnoliopsida > Poales > Poaceae > Lolium > Lolium multiflorum. The sequence goes on from CM061747.1 coordinate 193,306,220, forward strand.
CTCCTCTAAAATGCATAAGCATGTAGCAATGATTATTATTCTCATATGAGATTGAGGATATATGTCCAAAACTGAAACTTCAACCATGATTCATGGCTTTAGTTAGCGGCCCAATGTTCTTCTCTAACAATTTTGCATGCTCCAACCACTAAGGTGATAGATCCTTCAGACAAGACGGACATGCATAGCAACTCACATGATATTCAACAATAGTTGATGGTGTTCCCCAGAAGCATGGTTATCGCACAACAAGCAACTTAATAAAAGATAAAGTGCATAAGTACATATTCAATACTACGATAGTTTTTAAGGCTATTTTGTCCCATGAGCTATATATTGCAAAGGTGAATGATGGAATTTTAAAGGTAGCACTCAAGCAATTTACTTTGGAATGGCGGAGAAATACCATGTAGTAGGTAGGTATGGTGGACACAAATGGCATAGTAGTTGGCTCAAGGATTTTGGATGCATGAGAAGTATTCCCTCTCGATACAAGGTTTAGGCTAGCAAGGTTATTTGAAGCAAACTCAAGGATGAACCGGTGCAGCAAAACTCACATAAAAGACATATTGTAAACATTATAAGACTCTACACCGTCTTCCTTGTTGTTCAAAACTCAATACTAGATATTATCTAGACCTTAGAGAGACCAAATATGCAAATCAAATTTTAGCAAGCTCTATGTATTTCTTCATTAATGGGTGCAAAGTATATGATGCAAGAGTTTAATCATGAGCACAACAATTGCAAAGTATCACATTATCCAAGATATTTTAGAATTACTACATGTAGCATTTTCCAATTCCAACCATATAACAATTTAACGAAGAAGGAACTTCGCCTTGAACATTATGAGTAAAGCCTAAGGACATATTTGTCCATATGCAACAGCGGAGCGTGTCTCTCTCCCACAAAGTGAATGCTAGGATCCATTTTATTCAAACAAAAACAAAAACAAAAACAAACCGACGCTCCAAGTAAAGAACACAAGATGTGATTGAATAAAAATATAGTTTCGGGGGAGGAACCTGATGATGTTGTCGATGAAGAAGGGGATGCCTTGGGCATCCCCAAGCTTAGACGCTTGAGTCTTCTTAGAATATGCAGGGGTGAACCACGGGGTCATCCCCAAGCTTAGAGCTTTTCACTCCTCTTGATCATAGTATATCATACTCCTCTCTTGACCCTTGAAAACTTCCTTCACACCAAACTTCAAGCAAACTCATTAGAGGGTTAGTGCACAATTAATAATTCACACATTCAGAGGTGACACAAACATTCTTTACACTTCTGGACATTGCATAAAGCTACCGGACATTAATGGATCAAAGAAATAAATCCAACATAGCAAAAGAGGCAATGCGAAATAAAAGGCAGAATCTGTCAAAAACAGAACAGTCCGTAAAGACGAATTTAAAGTGGCACCAGACTTGCTCAAATGGAAAAACTCAAAACTAATGAAAGTTGCGTACATATCGAGGATCACGCTCGTAAATTGGCAGATTTTTCGAATTTTCTACAGAGGCCTGTGCCCAGATTCGTGACAGACTGTTTCTGCGCAGCGATCCCAAATATAACATCAACTTTGATATAGAAACTTTACTTGGCACAAAAACATGATAATGAGAGGTTGCTACAGTAGTAAACAACTTCCAAGACTCAACAAAACAAAAAATTGCTGTAGTAAAAACATGGGTTGTCTCCCATAAGCGCTTTTCTTTAACGCCTTTCAGCTAGGCGCAGAAAGTGCAAATCAAGTATTATCGGATGGTAGTGCATCATCCTTACCTTGGGCTTTATCCTTACCTTTCTTGTTGTTTTCCTTTCTCTTTGATTTAGGAAATGTATGATTTCCCCCTGGTATAGAGGTGAAATCCAAGATGCCTTCTCCCACATCTATGACTGCTCCCAATAGTTTTAGCAGGGATCTTCCGAGTGTGACCTTTCCTGTCCCTACACATTCAATAACAAGATAATCAATGGATATTGTTCTTCCAAGAATGGTTGTATGCACACCTGCGGCTATTCCCTTAGGAATTATAACAGAATTATCAATGAGAGTTATTTCTTCTCCTCCTTCATCAACTCCCCATAGTTCCAAAGATTTATAAATGCTCTCAGGCATAAGGCAAAATTCAGACATAATATCACAGTTGGCACGAAGAGTTTGATCACCAATAACAATTTTAACAGTAGGATCCCATAATGAAGGTTTAGAGTTCACTAAAATTTGTTCAAGACGATTACGAACACAGTGATAGTTGTCATTCAAGCGAGATGTACTTATCTCGAGATTGTTCAATCTATTATAAATGCTAATAAGGGCTGAATCAAAGTTATTAGCTGAATCATGTGATGCAACCAATTTCTTTATGGCATTAAAAGCTTGATCCCCATTACAATGAAGGAAATCTCCTCCTACTAAAGCATCCAAAGCATATCTATAACAAATCATAAGACCAAAATAAAAATTACTAAGGAGCAAACTTAGAGTCATTTGAGGTTCAGTTTTAAGATAAGAAGTAAAAATTCTAGACCAAGCATCTTTAAAACTTTCCTCATCCCCTTGTTTAAAAGTAAAAACTAATTCCTCAGGTGAAGAAGTAACAGGTGTAGAGCTAGACATGGTAGTAAAAGTAAACTAGATAAAGTAAATGCAAGTAACTAATTTTTTTGTGTTTTTGATATAGAGAGCAAGACAATAAATAAAGTAAAACTAGCAACTATTTTTTGTGTGTTTTGTTTAGGTGCAGCAAACAAAGTAGTAAATAAAATAAAGCAAGACAAAAACAAAGTAAAGAGATTGAAAGTGGAGACTCCCCTTGCGGCGTGTCTTGATCTCCCCGGCAACGGCGCCAGAAAAAGAGCTTGATGGTGTGTAACTCACACGTTCGTTGGGAACCCCAAGAGGAAGGTATGATGCGCACGGTAGCAAGTTTTCCCTCAGAAAGAAACCAAGGTTTAATCGAACCAGGAGGAGCCAAGAAGCACGTTGAAGGTTGATGGTGGCGAAATGTGATGCGGCGTAACAACGGGATTCCAGCGCCAACGTGGAATCTGCACAACAAAACCAAAGTACTTTGCCCCAACGAAACAGTGAGGTTGTCAATCTCACCGGCTTGCTGCAACAAAGGATTAAGCGTATCGAGTGGAAGATAATTGTTTGCACGAAAACAGTAAAACACAATTGCAGTAGATTGTATGCTATGTAAAGAATAGGACCGGGGTCCACAGTTCACTAGAGGTGTCTCTCCCATAAGATAAAAGCATGTTGGGTGAACAAATTACAGTCGGGCAATTGACAAATAGAGAAGGGCATAACAATGCATGTACATGATATGATAAATATAGTGAGATTTAATTGGGCATTACGACAAAGTACATAGACCGCCATCCAACTGCATCTATGCCTAAAAAGTCCACCTTCGAGTTATCATCCGAACCCCATTCAGTATTAAGTTGCAAAGCAACAGACAATTGCATTAAGTATGGTGCGTAATGTAATCGACAACTACATCCTTAGACATAGAATCAATGTTTTATCCCTAGTGGCAACATCACATCACAACCTTAGAACTTTCTGTCACTGTCCCAGGTGTCAATGAAGGCATGAACCCACTATCGAGCATAAATACTCCCTCTTGGAGTTAAGAGTACAAACTTGGCCAGAGCCTCTACTAATAACGGAGAGCATGCAAGATCATAAACAACACATAAACAATAGATTGATAATCACCATAACATAGTATTCTCTATCCATCGGATCCCGACAAACACAACATATAGTATTACATATAGATGATCTTGATCATGTTAGGCAGCTCACAAGATCCAACAATGAAGCACAACAAGGAGAAGACGACCATCTAGCTACTGCTATGGACCCATGGTCCAGGGGTGAACTACTCACTCATCACTCCGGAGGCGATCATGGCGATGAAGAGTCCTCCGGGAGATGAATCCCCTCTCCGGCAGGGTGCGAGCGATCTCCTGAATCCCCGAGATGGGATTCGCGGCGGCGGCGTCTGAAAGTTTTCCGTATCGTGGCCCTCGGTCATTGGGGGTTTCGCGACGGAGGCTTTAAGTAGGCGGAAGGGTAGGTCAGGGGGGCTGACGAGGGGCCCACACCATGGGCGCGGGCCCCCCTCTGGCGACCCTATGGTGGCGGCGCCTCGTCGCTTCCCATCGTTATCTCTTCGGTCTGGAAGCTCCGTGCAAAAATAGGACCCTGGGCGAAGATTTCGTCCAATTCCGAGAATATTTCCTTACTAGGATTTCTGAAACCAAAAACAGCAGAAAACAGCAACGGCTCTTCGGCATCTTGTTAATAGGTTAGTTCCAGAAAATGCATAAATATGACATATAATGTGCATAAAACATGTAGGTATCATCAATAAAGTAGCATGGAACATAAGAAATTATCGATACGTTGGAGACGTATCAGGCATCCCCAAGCTTAGATGCTTGAGTCTTCTTAAAATATGCGGGGATGAACCACCGGGCATCCCCAAGCTTAGACCTTTCACTCTTCTTGATCATAGTATATCATCCTCTTCTCTTGACCCTTGAAAACTTCCTCCACAGAAACTTCAAGCAAACTTATTAGAAGGTTAGTGCATAATAAAAATTCACATATTCAGAGGTGACACAATCATTCTTAACACTTCTGGACATTGCACAAAGCTTCTGAAAGTTAATGGAACAAAGAAACTCATTCAACATAGCAAAAGCGGCAATGCGAAATAAAAGGCAGAATCTGTCAAAAACAGAACAGTTCGTAAAGATGAATCTAGCAGGGGCACTTAACTTGCTCAAATGGAAAAACTCAAAACTAATGAAAGTTGCGTACATATATGAGGATCACGCTTGTAAATTTGCAGATTTTTTCGATTTTTTTACAGGGAGCTCTGCGAGAATTCGTGACAGACAGCAATGTTGTTTCTGCGCAGCGATCCAAATCTATCATCAACTTTAGCATAGAAACTTTACTTGGCACAAAAACATGATAAGGAGAGGTTGCTACAGTAGTAAACAACTTCAAGACTCAAAAATACAGTAAATAAAATAAAACATGGGTTATCTCCCAAGAAGTGCTTTTCTTTAACGCCTTTCGGCTAGCGCAGAAAGTACAAATCAAGTATTTTCAAGAGATGATGCATCAACATTATTACCTTGGGAGTTGGGAGTTTTCTCAACAATGCATTGTATCTAGTATATATAAGTAACTCCTTTCTCATTGCTCCTAGGCTTACTATTCTCATCAAACAAATTTTCAGGAACAAGCCAAGCATAGTTATTTTCCAAAGCTTCATGCATCCCTAGGAGCTTACTAGGTATTGGCACTTTAATTTCCCTACCATCATTAACATTATTAGTATACTTAATTCTATCCATATCCATCTTTTCAAGTATTTATTTAAAATTAGGAAAGAAACCAAGCCTCTTATGCTTAATAAAAACTTTTCTAGCTTCTTTAGATATATCCTCAAATTCTCTAACAAGGACTTTTAAAACAAAATTTCTCTTTTCTCCCATCTCCATATCCGAAAGTGTGAGAAACATATGTTGTATTATGGGATTGAGAATAACAAATCTAGTTTCCAACATGTGTATTAAACAGGCAGAAGCACTTTCATAAGTAGGAGCAGTTTTTAATAATGGTATATCTTCAAAATCTTCATCCATACTAACATGGGTGAAAAATTCTTCTATATTATCTCTTCCAATGATACACCCTCGTCCTACCGGTATCTTTTCCAGAGTAAACTTAGGATGAAGCATGATGAAATAAGCAAAAAGTAAACTAAACAAGTAAAGTAAAGACAAGTAACTAATTTTTTGTGTGTTTTTGATATAGAGCTAGTAAATAAGACAGTAAATAAAGTAACTAATTTTTTTGTGTTTAGTATGAAGCAAACAAGACAGTAAATAAAATAAAGTAAAGCAAGACAAAAACAAAGTAAAGAGATTGGAAGTGGAGACTCCCCTTGCGGCGTGTCTTGATCTCCCGGCAACGGCGCCGGAAAAAAGATGCTTGTTGCGTAGATGTACACGTCGGTTGGGAACCCCAAGAGGAAGGTATGATGCGCACAGCAGCAAGTTTCCCTCAGTATGAAACCAAGGTTATCGAACCAGTAGGAGCCAAGAAGCACGTGAAGGTTGTTGGTGGAGGAATGTAGTGCAGCGCAACACCGGGAAACCGGCGCCAACGTGGAACCTGCACAACACAATCAAAGTACTTTGCCCCAACGTAACGGTGAGGTTGTCAATCTCACCGGCTTGCAAAACAAAGGATTAAGCGTATCGAGTGGAAGATGGTGTTTGTTTGCAAAGAACAGAAAAACAGTAGAATGTATTCAGATGTAAAAGAATGGACCATGGTCCACAGTTCACTAGAGGTGTCTCTCCAATAAGATAACTAACATGCTGGGTGAACAAATTACAGGCGGGCAATTGACAAATAAAGATTCAATACATATCAACGATGATTACTATGTGATTTAATCAGGGCATTACGACAAAGTACATAGACCGCTATCCGGCATGCATCTATGCCTAAATAATCCACCTTCAGGTTATCATCCGAACCCCTTCCAGTATTAAGTTGTAAACAACAGATAATTGCATTAAGTATGGCGCGTAATGTAATCAACACAAATATCCTTAGACAAAGCATCGATGTTTTATCCCTAGTAGCAACAGCACATCCACAACCTTAGAACTTTCTGTCACTGTCCCAGATTCAATGGAGGCATGAACCCACTATCGAGCATAATTACTCCCTCTTGGAGTTACAAGTATCAACTTGGCCAGAGCCTCTACTAGCAACGGAGAGCATGCAAGAACATAAACAAAACATATATGATAGATTGATAATCAACTTAACATAATATTCTATATTCATCGGATCCCGCCAAACACAACATGTAGCATTACAAATAGATGATCTTGATCATGTTAGGCAGCTCACAAGATCTAAACAATGATAGCACAAGCGGAGAAGACAACCATCTAGCTACTGCTATGGACCCATAGTCCAAGGATGAACTACTCACGCATCAATCCGGAGGCGGGCATGATGATGTAGAGCCCCTCCGGTGATGATTCCCCTCTCGGCAGGGTGCGGCGATCTCCTGAATCCCTCGAGATGGGATTCGCGACGACGGCGTCTGGAAGGTTTTCCGTATCGTGGCTCTCGGTACAGGGGGTTTCGCGATGAAGGCTATATGTAGGCGAAAGGGTAGGTCAGTGGGCGACACGAGGGGCCCACACACTAGGCCGGCGCGGCCAGGGCCTGGGCCGCGCCGCCCTGGTGTGTGGCCGCCTCGTCGCCCACTTCGTTTCCCTTTCGGTCTTCGGAAGCTTCGTGTAAAAATAGGACCACAGGCGTTGATTTCGTCCAATTCCGAGAATATTTCCTTACTAGGATTTCTGAAACCAAAAACAGCAGAAAACAGCAACTGGCGCTTCGGCAACTTGTTAATAGGTTAGTGCCGAAAAATGTATAATAATGCTGTAAAGTATGTATAAAACATTCAAGTATTGTCATAAAAGTAGCATGTAACATAAGAAATTATAGATACGTTTGAGACGTATCAAGGCAGCAGCAGTAGAGAGACATGATGCCCGACCACCTGATGATGCCCCAGCACCAGAGAGAGATGATGCCTGGCCCCTGTCCACATGGATACCAATTTTACCGAACCGTCAAGAAGCATTCAAAGCAAAAAAGAATTCCCAGATCATCGTCGGAAATTAGTGGAACAAATCTTCCCTCCGTGTTGTGGAAATATTTGAAATGAACTGCGTCGGCAGAGCTCCAGCTGTACTTATCGCAGATGTTAGCTTTCAAATCCCTCAACGAGATGGTGGTTGCAACCACCGCAGGGAAGTAAAACCCATTATTATAGCGTTTAGAATCAGGCGTAAAGCTACAATCCAGCCTAACCACCAGCCGAAAAGCCTGCGCTAGATCAATCCTATTCGAAAAGCAACGCAGTTAGTTGAGCAACAACGATTGACGCTCAAAAACTGCCTACTGTTAATTCACATAGGCAGACGATGCTTACCCAGATGGAATCCATGCGTTAGATCCCTCCGATTCCCAATCTTCTCCGCGGCTTGCGGGAAGAGTCGGCACACCAGATGGACATACAAACTCCGCGACAGGGGTAGATCTAGATCTGGTGGAGGCGGAGCCCTCTCCGCCTCCCGGGGGTGGTGGTGGGGGCGGGGGCGGCTCGGCGGCGGACGACGCCATAAGGTAGGAGGGCAGGACGGCGTGGCGGCGGAGGGGCGGTGTGTGAGCTCCTCCAGTCTCGGGCGGAGTGGAAAGCTTTGGGTGAGCTCCTCCAGTCAACAGTCAACACAGTTCGAAAGAAACGGTCAATTCAACACCAACGCGGCTCCCTAGCCGTCACCGGTAACGGTGAAGGCCTCTGACCAGACGGCAACCCTCCCGTCTGAGCGTCTGCGAGGGGTTTCAAACTAGAGGGAGGGGAAAACTGAGGAAAAACTAAGGGGCTGGGGAAAACTGAGTACAACTAACGAACCAGGGGCACGAAAATAGAAATCCCTTTAGGAAAACCTTTTCTTAGAACTGTTGGTGCTGCTATTGATATGAGAGATGGGATTATTAAATATCAATTCCCACTCAAGAAAGCTATGGAACACTTTCCTAGAAAAAGAAAGAAGTTACCTTTTGATTCTATTGTTAGGACAAGTTATGATGTTGATGCTTCTTCACTTGAAAATACTTGATTCGAGCTCTTTTTCTGGCGCCTAGCTGAAAGGCGTTGAAGAAAAGCACTCTTGGGAGATAACCCATGTTTATTTCTGAATTTTTTTTTTGAGTCTTGGAAGTTGTTACCTCTGTAATAACCTCTTCTTATCTTTTTTATTTCGTTTTTGTGCCAAGAATAGCCTCCAATAAAAGAAAGCAAGATTTGGAAAAGTTGATGTCCTTAAACAGATTCTTTTCTATCACCAAAAACATTCGTATTCACAGCCAGAAAGTAATATTGAGCTGATAATTTTTGATCATATGCCCCAGGTTATTATCTAACTTTCGTAAGTTTTCACTCTTCGATTTGAGCAATAGAGGATTTTCAAAAAAATTGATCTTTACCCGATGTTCTGTTTTGACAGATTTCTGCCACTATTTGCATTTTCCTCTTAATATTTTTCTTTTTGAGTTCTTCTGAGAGAAAGAGTTTTTTAAATAAGTTGCTACAGTAGCTAATGTTTTAATGGATGCTATACTTATGTTAGAACTGAACCAAAATTTATTTATTATTTTGATTGCACTAATGCTGCTAATGAAAATTGTGTGATGTTTTGTATGAAGAAAATTTTCAAGTGTAGGGAGAGAACAATGATGTGATGAGATAAAGGATGGATAAAATCTCAAGCTTGGGAATGCCCATGTCACCCCAAGAAATATCCAAGAGGTGCAAGCGTCAAAGCTTGGGGACGCCCAACGCATCCCCTTCTTCATCAACAAAGTATTAGGTCATCTTTCAAAACGCTATATTTTTATTGCTTCATATGCTATGTGTTGTTCCTGGAGCGTCTTTATTTTTTGTTTTTGTTTTTGTTTTGTTTTGTTTGCTATAGCATTTGGTTGGATCTCAACATATTTGTTTTGCAGAATGACACACTCCGTTTTCATTGCATAGAACACTCTAGTTTTCACTCTTATTGTTCTGTGAGTGTTCTCTTTTGCTAGTACTGCGTTTAGCTCTGGTTATCTACTCATATTTTATTCAGAGCTTGTTAGTTTTATTTAGTAAGTTATGATTAGCTCTCTGGTATTTATTTATTATTATCTATGAGAGTTGCTTTAAATAAATTGATTGTTGTTGGAGACGAGTAAAATGTTTCATGTTTATAGTGGTGCAAAAAGAAGTTTGTTTAGACTGTGGCTTAGACTTTACCATGTCATGTTGGATGTTATTTTAATCATATGCTTAGTAGTTATTGTTGTAGCATGACTTGTATCAAATAGCTGAGAGTGCTTAATGTGCCATTGAAAGAATCATGTGTTGTTTCTATCATACAAAAGCATAATATTGTGGTATTCTTCTTTGATGCTTTATTGGGTTGACTTGGCACATGCTTACATCATGTTATGACTACAAACCAGTCACCTAAAGCCTGTATGATCATTTAATTTTTGACTTGTAATATCATTTTATGCTTTGATTAATAATGTTTTGTCGCTATGCATGATTATGACCATCATTGCTCTCTTAGTTGGTCGCTCCCGGTCTTTTGCTAGCCTTCGCCTGTACTAAGTATGAGCTCTACTCGTGCATCCAACTCCCAAAAACCAAAGTTTGGAAATTGTGTCCACCATACCTACCTATATGTGGTATTTCACCGCCACTTCAAAGTGAATTGCTTGTGTGCTACCTTTAAACCTTCAAAAATTATTACCTGTTTTGTGTTCCTGCTTTAGCTTAAGAGGGAGTGTTGAATGCTTTATTATCTCTTCCATGTTTATTTTGGCTTCACACCTTGACTAGCATGCATAATGTGATAGTTCTCTATATTGCAAAAAGAGCAGGCAAGCGGGTGCCCAACCCACTAAAATATATAATGAACCAATACCCAAAATCTCCTAACACTATGTGCTTGAGAAATCATGAACTTAGCTTGTTCAAACAAAGAAGAAGAAGAACTTCATTGTTCTCTCTATGGGAGCCACTCTTGAAGCCATTAAACATTAAAGGATGATAAATCATTTGATGCCATTCGTTAACATAGACATACATACCTCTTAAAATATATTTTCAACACCTCTATTGCATTCAAAATAAAAAGCTCTAGCACATGAGTAATCTTGCTTCGCTCTGCACCTGGCCTTTCTTTACTTTATGTTGAATCTTCATCTTCTTACTTTATGCACCAATTAAGAGAGCATAGTTGTCATTCTGAGTATAATATTCATAGTCCCAAAATTTATTGACTGATTCATGATTATGTTATTGCTTGTTCTCAACCTATTTGTATCTAATCACCCTTTAAACTTTAAAGGTGTTCTGGCATTTATGTTTTGCTATTCCATAAAGGATAAGTTGAATACCACTTTGCTATATTTTCTCTTTGCTCAAAAACAAACATTTGCTTTCAGTGCAGTATTATTCATGATTTTTTGTTCGAGTTACTTCTCATGTTGTAACATAGTTGCTAAGTTCTGTTGTTAGAATTATATCTATCATGCCTATGTTTAGAGTACTTTGATCCCAGCTCACAATGCTTTTACAATAACTTGATCAAGATTGTGTTGGTTTCATGTCACCTTAAAAATTATTTTTTTATCACTTACCTACTCGAGGACGAGCAGGAGTTAAGCTTGGGGATGCTGATACGTTGCAAACTTACCTATAATTTTTGATGCTTCATGCTTGTTTTACACCAATTCCTCTATGTTTTGTTTACACTTCATGGCACTTTTATGCATTTTTCGGAGCTAACCTATTAACAAGATGCCACAGTGCATGTTCCTGTTTTCTGTTGTTTCTGTATTTCAGAAAAGTTGTACACGAAATATTCTCGGAATTGGACGAAACAGAAACCGAAGTTCCTATTTTACTGTAACGAAGACGGAGTCTAGAGGGCAGACGAAGAAGTGCCAGGAGGCGGCCACGCCATGCCTAGGCGCGGGCCACCCCCTAGCCACGCCTAGGGGTGGTGTGGGCCCCTCGGGCTCCCGCCGACCTCGCTCTTTCGCCTATAAATTCATCTGATCGGGGAAAACCTAAATACCCGAGCCTCCATCCATGAAAAGTTCTGTGGCGGCCGCCATCATCGACCCTAGCTCGGGAGGGTTCTGAAGCTCTTCCTGGCACCCTGCCGGAGAGGGAGATCATCACCGGAGGCCTCGACATCGCCATGCCCGCCTCCGAAGTGATGCGTGAGTAGTTCCTCTGTGGAATACGGGTCCATAGCAATAGCTAGATGGTTGTATTCTCCACTTTATGCTTCATGTTAAGATCTTGTGAGATGCCTATCATGATCAAGATCATCTTTATGTAATGCTACATGTTGTGTTTGCTGGGATCCGGTGAATATTGAATACTATGGTTGATATTGATTATATACTTGTATGGTTGAGATTGATTATATAATTGTCATATATTATTTATGATGTTGCATGCTCTCAGTTGCTAGTAGATGCTCTGGGCAAGTATGTGCTTGTGACTCCAAGAGGGAATATTTATGCTCGATAGTGGGTTCATGCCTTTAGTAATCTGGAAGAGTGACAATAATTTCTAAGGTTGTAGATGTGTTGTTGCTACTAGGGAGAAAACAACAATGGTTTATCCAAGGATAATTCTATTGTTTACTTTACACACTTTACTTAATGCAATAATATGTTGTTTACAACTTAATACTGAAAGGGGTGCGGATGCTAACCGGAAGGTGGATTATTAGTCATAGACGCAGTTGGATTATGGTCTATGTATCTTGTTGTAATGCTCAAATAAATCTAATAATAATCATCTTGTCATGTATGGTCTTTATTTTATCAATTGCCCAGCTGTAATTTGTTCACCTAGCATGTTATTTATTTTTATGGAGAGAGACCTCTAGTGAACTGTGGACCCCAGTCCTTTTCTTTACACTGATAAATTCATCTACTGCAAATACTGTTCTGTTTAATTTCACTGCAAACAAACATCTCTTTTCACACTATACGTTTAATTATTTGTTTTTAGTAAAATCGGTGAGATTGACAACCTCACTGTAAGTTGGGGCAAAGTATTTTGGTTGTGTTGTGTGCAGGTTCCACGCTCCTACTGATCGATTAAACCTTGGTTTCTTACTGAGGAAAAACTTGCTACTGTGATCATCATACTTTTTTCTTGGGGTTTCCCAACGGTGTGCTTTGCACAATATCAGTCGTGTTGGTCGATGAGCGCGTGAAAAAATATTTCATGTTTATTTGGATCAGTTTAATTATTAGGGTACTATGCTGTCAAACTATGTCATACCGTCGCTTTTGCTGTCGAAATTGTAGGAACTATCATACTTGATGTTTATAGTTCACATTTTGCGCGCGGCGACGCCGATCAGATTTTGTATAACAGAACTGTAAAAAGGAATAATCGGCGCGCATATCGGCGCTGCGCCGTGAGCTCGAAAATGGCATTTGCCATGCCCTTACTCGCGAGTTTCCGTGCCAAGATATAAGGGCATGTACAATGGGATGATGTCAGCTTTCCCTTAGAGATGCCACGTCAGATTTTTGCTTAGTTGGAGGAGAGAGAATGAAGAGAGAGAAGGTTGTCTTTCCTTAGCTAAGGGATCATCTCTTACGAAATAAGGGAAGACTATTTTCTCCATTGTATCACATATGTCTTCCTTTAGCAACAAATTTCCTACCAAAATTTAATTATTAATATTAATTGCTAGAGATGGCAATAAAAGATAATGCGTTGTATGATTTATATCTAATGCCTTCTCTAGCTGATGTGGCGAGATAAGGAAAGGCATGTCTTCTCTACCATTGTACATGCCCTAAGAGATCTCCAAGAGTTGCTCTAATCAGTTCCAATATCCGTGGGAAAGGAAAAGAAAAAAAAAACAGGCCCAATTTACGGCATGCATGGGACGTTTTAAATTGCTGCCCGTACATAGTGATAGTACACTCTGAGAGCGCTAGTGGCATAAGCGTGCGTGTACGTTGTGCACATCCCCATTGTGTCCTAAGATATTACTATGGCAAAATTTCACTTATTTGCAACCAAAGAGTGTGTTTACGTGCTGTACGGCTCCACCGTATCCACAAGAAAAGTGGGGCAAAAGTGCCCACTTTGATTTCCACCAAGAGACTGAGGAAAAAGGAAGATGTCGATCACATCCATGCATAAGTTCCTTTTGCTCGCATCCTACATGGCATCAGCGACGCCGACGTGGAATGCTCTTTCCTGGAATGTATGGCCAGCATACACTCTGGGGTATTCACTATCGTGCACTTTGCACCAGAGAGCCGGAGAGTGGGTAAGATGATAATTAGCTAGTGTGTGCACACGCTACAGCAGAGGAGAAGTCGTTGTGATGATACGAGAAAAACAAAAATATTTATATTTGTAGTAGAAAATAGGTCTATGCTATGCTCCAACGGAAGGAGAAAATAAAGCTCCTAGGTGTCATGCCATTTATGATATTTTTCGCACTAGCACGGTGGCACTCGGAAATGTAATGGCAGCACCTTAATATGTCTAGAAGCCTTTTTATGGTTCTATAGAATTTTATATTAAGATTAGAATTAATATTGGTCTATACTAGACACCAACTCGCCATATATATTATTCTAAATAAAAAAACCACTTGTGCGAGAGACATCTTTCCTCAACTGTAATTTGTGGGAAAATTAATTGTTAATCCTGCCACCAAAAAGAGCGTTCATTATTATATGAGCCTTTTGTACGTGGTGGTATAAAATTAGTCCACATAATTAAGTATATATTGCAAGCTAGGATGTAGTGTTTGTTACTTCATTGTGAGGTTATATCTTATGCTCGCCAACTTTTGATTGATTTTAGAGTAAAAAAAGCCAATATATTGTTGTGTAAACAATAATTTCTGGGACAATGACGACTATATAGTAAATGAGATCAATTAGTTGCAGATTTTTAACAAATATATAAGATTAAAGGTCTGAATTTTTAGCAAAGATATCTGACTACTTAGAAAAGAGTTGGCATATATGCCATGCTCCAATTGAGGGAGAAAAAAGGCTCCTTGCTGTCACGCCATTTTTGATGGTTTTCACATGTGTTCTAGGATTTTCCCATCAACGTCACCCTTTTTGGTGCCGAGGTGGGAGGACTACGGATCAATGATAGAGCTAGGCACATATAGTTTCTACTAAGCTAGGTTGGTGCATCGTTGGCAACATCACCTCGTTGACAAAGGCAGCTTGTTTTAGTGTTTGGATGGCTGCCTTTATCAACGAGGTTGTCAAGGTTGGTGAATTCTATTTAACATATATGGATCTCATCTTTGGTGAATTTTTTGCTTTGGTCGGCTTGGTCTTTACAACCTTGACACGACGACTTCATATTCGTCTACTATGACAAATTCTAGTACAACAAGTTTTATTCCAATGATGGAGGCACTCCTTCGGCTCACACTGGTGTATGTAGTCGTCTCTAGGTGGTCTAAAACCCTTTTTGTATGTATATTGCTTTTTCAACGTTCTTGGTGCTACTATGATTATCAATAGATTGGTGGCTTTTTTTCAAAAAATAATTTGACAGAAAATTCTCTCGCGGCGAATGTTCAGTTGTACGCCGTTAGTGGCGAGTGCATGTGTATACGTGCTGCGTGTCCCCGCTGCGTTCTATAAAAATTAGAGCAAAAATTTAAAGGACGTTCAACTTGTTGTTGCTCGGTAGAGATAATAATCTGCCATGGCGAAAGCTCACTTGTGTGTGCGTACACATCGAGCCCGTCCCCACCGCGTGCTATGAAAAATTGAGCAAAAGCGCACCCCGCTGGATAAGACCATGAACAAGGTTCTCTCCTCATGACAACGTCAGTTGGTTTGAAAAGATATCCTACATGGCATCGTGACTAACAAGCTCTGTGTGGTTCTAATCAAGTCGGCATCCCTGTGGGGAGTTTATTAGCGTACACTTTTGTCTCAGATGACATGTAGATAGTGCCTGCACGCTCTAAAGCACACTCTGTTCTTTATCTGCACTTTGTTGGTATATCTTGCATCCAAGGTTTTGGAGGCATCAGAGATTGATTGGCCGCGTCAAGTTCCAGGCGCCGCTTTAGCCGAGAGATTCGAAGATACTAATCAGTTTTCTAAACGCGTTGATTGTTTAGGTTATCTATGCCGTAAAAGTTTCACCGAGCCATTGAGCCTCAGCGGGACAAGGAAGAAACGCACCAAAGTGTGTATAGTGCCCTGAGCGCACTTTGTAATAGCGATTTAGAGCAGAACGCAGTTCAGGTATGCACTACTAGCTAAGCTCTTCCTAGTCACACAGATGCACTCGCGAGCAGATATCTTCTTCTGCAATTATCTTTGCTCTCAACATACCGTTCTTTTTTCAGAAACCATTGAGAACAGAACTGCTCCAAAGTACCTTGCTCTGAGCGCACTTTTTAACAGCGATTCACAGCGGAGCAGTTCAGGTACCAGCAAGCAAATATCTGCTTTTGCAAATATTTTCCTAGTCACGGAGATGCACCAGCAAGCAACCATCTTCTTTGGCAAATATCTTGCTCTTAACATAATTTTCTTTTGAAGAAAAAATTGTTGAGAACCAGCCGAAAATGTTAAGATCATCTTCCTGTGCCAAATATGTTTATCTTATAAGATACTTATTTTCAAACCCTTTGGTGCAGGAGTCGTTCAAAACATTTTCGAACACTCACATTATTTCAAAATGATTAATTAGAGAGCTGTTTGACTTATTGTGGTGACACTGCATACCACTGCATGTTGTAGTATGCCAGTCGTTGATATAACATTCACGAAGTACCAAAACGCAAATATTACATCCCTCGGAGTAGTACAACAGAACATAGCAGGTCCATAATTCATTCATTTATTATTACAAGTCATATGTACATATCATCCCGGAGCTCCTCCTGGGTCCTAAGAGGAATACTCCTGGGTTCGAGGTGAACCCAACTTAACTTACAATATAAGAGTCTTACTAGATTATACATTTATTTCAAACGAGCAGTTAAGTACTAAGAGTTCGTACTGCTCGGATACTACTACTACTTATCGGTCTAAGCTTGTTCTCCTCCGGAGCCCTCCCGGTTCCGTAGACTATAAGGTAGTCTACACCTTCGACACCTCCAGAGAGGTCTGGTTCTTCATAGCCGATGATGTCGGCTCCTTCAGGGTTGTCGTTGTCCTCCTCCAGATGATTCAGACAATCTAAGCAGGGGATTTAAGAGTGGTATGAGTACGAGCGTACTCAACAAGTTCATATTAGGAAAGAGGTGTTTAATGCACTATCTACGATACCAGACCAGAAAATCTGATACTATGCAGGTTTTGATAACCATTTCTTCAAAAAGTTGTTTTTATTCAGAAGAACTATGTCCGTCAGCCTTCACCGGTTGACTAGAACTTTATGGAGTTCCTTTCCGGCAGCGTTCGCAGTTCCAAATCCCGGAACAAGGAGTGACTGGTCACAATTCGTTACACTCTGCAGAGGTGTGTTGCTTTACCCATAAGAGATCTTAACCTTGGTGCCAACCGGGCAGCTTTCCCGTCCACACTTCCTTTGGTGTGAAGCCCGGTATAAGGTCCTAGCCAATCATGTTCCTCCGCTACCTCGAACACCCACCCTTTGTTGCATACCCCGACCCTGGGTCCTCGTCGGTCCCATTATTCCCACTCACGGGTGGACCCCGACCACGACAACAGTTTGGGATCGAACCAAACTCCTTCGCCGGTAGCTGCAACCCATCATAGACCGCAATACCGTGGGGACTTAGGACTCCCCAGCCTCACCGCTTGCTCCTTCGGGCGACAAGTGTACTACGGACTATGCCGTGGGGACTTAGGACTCCCCAGCCTCACCGCTTGCCCCCTTCAATTACAAGTGTACTACGGTAAAGCGCGTCCGTTGATGAACGAGAGGTGGAAACACTTTTGACTACTTTGTCCCACTCCAGATCTTATGGTGAACACGGGTTTTACGGCACAAGAATCACTGGACGACATTTGTTGTTTAATCCTAGATGGATATAAACCCTTGCAATGGAACCTCCACCATATCAACACAATCCATGGTTCCATTGCCCACAACTTAGTCATATTCATAGTTATGAAAATAGTGGTTTTGCTTTTTATGCAATAGTGATAAACATAGTACGTTGCAAGTAATTTGGTAAAATACTCAAATGACATGAGCAAGCGATGAACTTGCCTGAGCAAAGTGTTGCGGTTGGATGGTGTGGACTGACCCTTGTCCTCTGTTCTTTGAAAAATAGCATCATTGTCCGATAAGGGCAATGGTTAAAGAAGCAATTATGCATGCATTCTAGTTTTAGGGTTTGTCCTCCCTTCCGATGTCTTATTATTTCATCTGAGAGGTTAGTACTAAGAATAATTTAAAGGATACTCTGTTTAGGGTAAAATACAACCTTAAAATGTTGTCAAGGTGTTTTTAGTGTCCAAAGGATTTATGGACTTATTTTCATTAATGAAAATATAATGTGTATTTTAAGTGATTATTTAATCACCAAATTTGTCTTAATCATGTTTGTCTTCAAAACTTCTAGTTCATATTTTATTATGAAAGAGGATTTTATGCTGAGAAATTTTCATATTTTTAATTATTTTTTTAGAGTCATATTTTATTTTATAAAATTCTTTGAAATCCTCATTTAAATGGGTATTTTGGAATTGACCAAAATACCCCTCGGGCCCACCTGTCAGGTGACCGAGCTGGTTAGGTTGGACCAGCCCACTGGGCTCGGTCCAACCGACCCAGTCGCGTCTTCTTACCCCGCGTCGCCCTAACCCTAATCCTCTCTCAGCTCTCGCGACTCCGAAATCGCCTCCGCCGTCGCCGCTTTATTCCGGTCGCCTCCGGTCCTCGCCGGCGACGAGATGGTGCGGATCTGGACCGCTTGCGACGGCGCACTAGATCCTCCGCGTCGATCTGGCTTTCGTCGCCTCCTTGACTCGCCCCCAACGCGTTCGCCCGCACGGCCGTGGGGTTCCGCGGCGATGCGTTGCTCTCCGGCGAGCCAGATGCGATGACGCGGCCGTGTGCTACGCCGTGGTGGTGCTGGGGCGCTCGTGCCCGGCGACGCCAGGTTGGCGCTGCCGTGGTCGGTCTGTGCCGCCGTGCCGCCATGGCACGCCGTGGTGCTTCTGCTCCAGGTATGTGCGCCACCTCCTCTTCTTCTACCTATTCTGTTTCTTCTCCTCCTCCTCTTCTTCGTCTAGCTTGGTCACTGGCCTGCCTCTCCTCGTAGAGGTGTGATGCGCGTAAATGTACACGTCCGTTGGGAACCCCAAGAGGAAGGTATGATGCGCACAGCAGCAAGTTCCCTCTATATGAAACCAAGGTTATCGAACCAGTAGGAGCCAAGAAGCACGTGAAGGTTGTTGGTGGAGGAATGTAGTGCGGCACAACACCAGTGAAACCGGCGCCAACGTGGAACCTGCACAACACAATCAAAGTACTTTGCCCCAACGTAACGATGAGGTTGTCAATCTCACCGCTTGCTGAAAACAAAGGATTAAGCGTATCGAGTGGAAAATGGTGTTTGTTTGCAAGAACAGTAAAAACAGTAGAATGTATTCAGATGTAAAAGAATGGACCGGGGTCCACAGTTCACTAGAGGTGTCTCTCCAATAAGATAACTAACATGCTAGGTGAATAAATTACAGGCGGGCAATTGGCAAATAAAGATTCAATACATATCAATGATGATTACTATGTGATTTAATCAGGGCATTATGACAAAGTACATAGACCGCTATCCAGCATGCATCTATGCCTAAATAATCCACCTTCAGGTTATCATCCGAACCCCTTCCGGTATTAAGTTGTAAACAACGAGATAATTGCATTAAGTATGGCGCGTAATGTAATCAACACAAATATCCTTAGACAAAGCATCGATGTTTTATCCCTAGTAGCAACAGCACATCCACAACCTTAGAACTTTCTGTCACTGTCCCAGATTCAATGGAGGCATGAACCCACTATCGAGCATAATTACTCCCTCTTGGAGTTACAAGTATCAACTTGGCCAGAGCCTCTACTAGCAACGGAGAGCATGCAAGAACATAAACAACACATATATGATAGATTGATAATCAACTTAACATAATATTCTATATTCATCGGATCCCGCCAAACACAACATGTAGCATTACAAATAGATGATCTTGATCATGTTAGGCAACTCACAAGATCTAAACAATGATAGCACAAGCGGAGAAGACAACCATCTAGCTACTGCTATGGACCCATAGTCCAAGGATGAACTACTCACACATCAATCCGGAGGCGGGCATGATGATGTAGAGCCCTCCGGTGATGATTCCCCTCTCGGCAGGGTGCCGGAGATCTCCTGAATCCCCGAGATGGGATTCGCGACGGCGGCGTCTCTGGAAGGTTTCCGTATCGTGGCTCTCGGTACAGGGGTTTCGCGACGAAGGCTATATGTAGGCGGAAGGGTAGGTCAGGGGGGGTCACGAGGGGCCCACACAACAGGGCCGCGGCCAGGGCCTGGGCCGCGCCGCCTGGTGTCTGGCCACCTCGTGGCCCCACTTCCTTTCCCCTCGGTCTTCTGGAAGCTTCGTGTAAAAATAGGACCTCGGCGTTGATTTCGTCCAATTCCGAGAATATTTCCTTACTAGGATTTCTGAAACCAAAAACAACAGAAAACAGCAACCGGCGCTTCGGCATCTTGTTAATAGGTTAGTGCGGAAAATGTATAATAATGCTGTAAAGTATGTATAAAACATTCAAGTATTGTCATAAAAGTAGCATGGAACATAAGAAATTATAGATACGTTTGAGACGTATCAAGCCCCAAGCTTAGTTCCTACTCGCCCTCGAGTAGGTAAACGATAACACAAATAATTTCTGAAGTGACATGCTACCAACATAATCTTGATCAACATTATTGTAAAGCATATGAGATGAATGGAGTGATCTGAACAAAAGATTGCTAACAAAGATAATGACTAAACAAATGAATCATATAGCAAAGCTTTTCATGAATAGTACTTTTAAGACAAGTATCAATAAGACTTGCATAAAAGCTAACTCATAAGCAATAAATTCAAAGTAGAATGCATTAAAGCAACACAAAGGATGATTAAGTTTCAGCAATTGCTTTCAACTTGTAACATGCATATCTCATGGATATTTGTCAACATAGAGTAATATAACAGGTGCAATAAGTAAACATGTAAGAATCAATGCACACAGTTAACAAAAGTGTTTGCTTCTAAGATAGAAAGAAGTGGGTAAACTGACTCAACATAAAGTAAAAGAATGGCCCTTCGCAGAGGGAAGCATGGATTACTATTTTTGTGCTAGATCTTTTGTTTTGAAAACATAGAAACAATTTTGTCAACGGTAGTAATAATTCATATGTGCTATGCATAATACTTCCTACAAGTTGCAAGTCTCATGCATAGAGCACTAATAGTGCTCGCACCTTGTCCTAATCAGCTCGGAAAACACGGATTATCATTGCATAACATATGTTTCAACCAAGTGCCACAAAGGGGTACCTCTATGCCGCATGTACAAATGTCTAAGGAGAAAGAACGCATTGGATTTCTCGCTTTTTATTATTCTCAACTTAGACATCCATACCGGGACAACATAGACAACAGATAATGGACTCCTCTTTTAATGCTTAAGCATTCAACAACAGCTAATATTCTCATAAGATATTGAGGTTGTATGTCCAAACTGAAACTTCCACCATGATACATGGCTTTAGTTAGCGGCCCAATGTTCTTCTCTAACATATGCATACTCAAACCATTTGATCATGAAATCGCACTTACTTCAGACAAGACGAACATGCATAGCATCTCACATGATATCCAACAAAGGTAAAGTTGATGGCGTCCCCAGAAACATGGTTACCGCTCAACAAGCAACTTATAAGAACTAAGACACATAACTACATATTCACCACCACAATAGTTTTTAAGCTATTTGTCCCATGAGCTATATATCGCAAAGATAAAGGAATGAAATTTTAAAGGTAGCACTCAAGTAATTTACTTTGGAATGGCAGAAAAATACCACATAGTAGGTAGATATGGTGGACACAAATGGCATGGGTTTTGGCTCAAGGTATTTGGATGCACGAGAAGCATTTCCTCTCAGTACAAGGTTTGGGCTAGCAAGGTTGTTTGAAGCAAACACAAGTATGAATAGGTACAGAAAAACTCACACAAGAACATATTGCAAGCATTATAAGACTCTACACTGTCTTCCTTGTTGTTCAAATACTTTACCCGAAAATATCTAGACTTAGAGAGACCAATCATGCAAACCAAATTAAACAAGCTCTACGGTAGTTCTTCATTAATAGATTAAACTACATGATGCAAGAGCTTAAACATGATCTATGAGAGCTCAAACAATTGCCAAGTTATTCCAAACCATATGCAGCATTTCTGATTCCAACCAAATAGCAATTTAACGAAGCAATTTCAGCCTTCGTCATGAACATTAAAGCACAATTAAGTACACAAGTGTTCCATATGAAAAAGCGGAGCGTAATATCTCCAATATAAGAATGGTGGGATCCAACTTTATTCAAACCAAAACAAAAATAAAAGCAAACCGACGCTCCAAGTAAAGAACATAGGATGTGATGGAATAAAAATATAGTTTCACTAGAAGTGACCCGATAATGTTGTCGATGAAGAAGGGGATGCCTTGGGCATCCCAAGCTTAGATGCTTGAGTCTTCTTAAAATATGCAGGGATGAACCACCGGGGCATCCCCAAGCTTAGACCTTTCACTCTTCTTGATCATAGTATATCATCATCTTCTCTTGACCCTTGAAAACTTCCTCCACACAAAACTTCAAGCAAACTCATTAGAGGGTTAGTGTATAACCAAAATTCACATATTCAGAGGTGACACAATCATTCTTAACACTTCTGGACATTGCACAAAGCTTTTGAAAGTTAATGGAACAAATAAACTCATTCAACATAGCAAAAGCGGCAATGCGAAATAAAAGACAGAATCTGTCAAAAACAGAACAGTCCGTAAAGATGAATCTGGCAGGGCACTTAACTTGCTCAAATGGAAAAACTCAAAACTAATGAAAGTTGCGTACATATATGAGGATCACGCTCGTAAATTTGCAGATTTTTCGATTTTTTTACAGAGACTTCTGCGAGAAGTGACAGACAGCAATGCTGTTTCTGCGCAGCGATCCAAATCTATCATCAACTTTAGCATAGAAACTTTACTTGGCACAAAAATGATAATGAGAGGTTGCTACAGTAGTAAACAACTTCCAAGACTCAACAATACAGTAAATAAAATGAAACTTGGGTTATCTCCCAAGAAGTGCTTTTCTTTAACGCCTTTCAGCTAGGCGCAGAAAGTGCAAATCAGAGTAATCAAGAGATGAAGCATCAAAAGCAAGTATGAAACAAATTTAAGCCTAACCCACTTCCTATGAAAAGGAATCTTGTACACAAATAAATTCATGAGGAACAAAGTGGCAAGCATAGAAAAACAACACAAGCGCAATTTCAAGATTCTCAACATAAAGAGGGCAAATTTAATATTATTAAAATGCATATAACCATGTTTCCCTCTCTCATAATAACTCTCAGTAGCATCATGAACAAACTCAACAATATAACTATCAAATACAACATTCTTGTCATGAGCTACATGCATAAAATTAATACTCTCCACATAAGCATAATCAATTTTATTAGTTGTAGTGGTAGCAAATTCAATAAAATAGCTATCATTATTATTCTCATCTCCATAATCATCATATATAGGAGGCATATTGTAATCATAATTAATTTTCTCCTCAATAGTAGGTGGACTGAAAATATCATATTCATCATTGCAAGCATCATATATAGGAGGTAAAGTATAATCAAAGTAAATTTTCTCCTCCATGCTTGGGGGACTAAAAATATCATGCTCCTCAAAACCAGCTTCCCCAAGCTTAAATTCTTCCATAGCTTTAGCAATAATGGTGTTCAAAGAGTTCATGTTAATAACATTGCTACAACTATTTTGCAAACAAAGTTCCATGGGTTTTTTAATTTTCTCTTCAAACACATCATGTCCTAATTCAAGATAAAGTTCATAAAGATCTCTAATTTTTTTTGTTGTTTTCCATTAAGCCTAACTAGTGAAAATAAAAACAAGTACAGAGCTAGACATGATAACAAAATAAATTAAATGCAAGTAACTAATTTTTTTGTGTTTTTGATATAAAGCAAACAAGACAGTAAATAAAATAAAGTAAAGCAAGACAAAAACAAAGTAAAGAGATTGAAAGTGGAGACTCCCCTTGCAGCGCGTCTTGATCTCCCTAACGGCGCTGAAAATGGCTTGATGCGCGTAAATGTACACGTCCGTTGGGAACCCCAAGAGGAAGGTATGATGCGCACACCAGCAAGTTTCCCTCAGTATGAAACCAAGGTTATCGAACCAGTAGGAGCCAAGAAGCACGTGAAGGTTGTTAGTGGAGGAATGTAGTGCGGCGCAACACCAGTGAAACGGGCGCCAACGTGGAACCTGCACAACACAATCAAAGTACTTTGCCCCAACGTAACAGTGAGGTTGTCAATCTCACCGGCTTGAAAACAAAGATTAAGCGTATCGAGTGGAAAATGGTGTTTGTTTGCAAAACATTAAAAACAATAGAATGTATTCAGATATAAAAGAATGGACCGGGGTCCACATTCACTAGAGGTCTCTCCAATAAGATAACTAACATGCTGGGTGAACAAATTACAGGCGGGCAATTGACAAATAAAGATTCAATACGTATCAACGATGATTACTATGTGATTTAATCAGGGCATTACGACAAAGTACATAGACCGCTATCCAGCATGCATCTATGCCTAAATAATCCACCTTCAGGTTATCATCCGAACCCCTTCCAGTATTAAGTTGTAAACAACAGATAATTGCATTAAGTATGGCGCGTAATGTAATCAACACAAATATCCTTAGACAAAGCATCGATGTTTTATCCCTAGTAGCAACAGACATCCACAACCTTAGAACTTTCTGTCACTGTCCCAGATTCAATGGAGGCATGAACCCACTATCGAGCATAATTACTCCCTCTTGGAGTTACAAGTATCAACTTGGCAGAGCCTCTACTAGCAACGAGAGCATGCAAGAACATAAACAACACATATATGATAGATTGATAATCAACTTAACATAATATTCTATATTCATCGGATCTGCCAAACACAACATGTAGCATTACAAATAGATGATCTTGATTATGTTAGGCAGCTCACAAGATCTAAACAATGATAGCACAAGCGGAGAAGACAATCATCTAGCTACTGCTATGGACCCATAGTCCAAGGATGAACTACTCACGCATCAATCCGGAGGCGGGCATGATGATGTAGAGCCCCTCC
Source organism: Lolium multiflorum (assembly GCA_030979885.1). Lineage (NCBI taxonomy): Eukaryota > Viridiplantae > Streptophyta > Magnoliopsida > Poales > Poaceae > Lolium > Lolium multiflorum. Next base: position 193,331,355 of record CM061747.1, read on the forward strand.
GGTGATGATTCCCCCTCTCGGCAGGGTGCCGGGCGATCTCTGAATCCCCGAGATGGGATTCGCGATGGCGCGTCTCGGAAGGTTTTCAGTATCAGGCTCTCGATGGGGGGTCGACGAGGCTATTTGTAGGCGGAAGAGTAGGGGGCGTCACGAGGGCCCACACAACAGGGCCGCGCGGCCACCCGGGTCGCGCCGCCGGGTGTCCGGCCACCTCGTGGCCCCACTTCCTTCTCGGTTCTCGAAGCTTCGTAAAAATCGGACCCGGCGTTGATTTCGTCCAATTCGAGAATATTTCCTTACTAGGATTTATGAAACCAAAAACAACAGAAAACAATCGTTCGGCATCTTGTTAATAGGTTAGTGCCGGAAAATGTATAATAATGAAAAGTATGTATAAAACATTCAAGTATTGTCATAAAAGTAGCATGGAACATAAGAAATTATAGATACGTTTGAGATGTATCAGCGGTGATACGTCTCCAACGTATCGATAATTTCTTATGTTCCATGCTACTTATGATGATACCTACATGTTTTATGCACATTATATGTCGTATTTACGCATTTTCCGGAACTAACCTATTAACAAGATGCGAAGAGCCGATTGTTTTTCAAGTTTTGGTTTTGAAATCCTAGTAAGGAAATATTCCGAATTGGACGAAATCACGAGGTCCTATTTTTGCACGAAGCTCCCGAGACCGAGGGGAGTCAAGTGGGCCACGAGGTGGCGGGTGGGCGCGGCCCAGCCACTGTCGCGCCACCCTCGTCCCCGGCCTCGTGCCGCCTCTTGACCTGCCCGCGCCTACAAATAGCCTCCGTCGCGAAACCCTGAGCAGAGCCACGATACGGAAACCTTCCAGAGGCGCCGCCTAATCCCATCTCGGGGATTCAGGAGATCGCCTCCCGCACCCTCGAGAGGGATTCATCTCCGGAGACTCTTCATCGCCATGATCGCCTCCGGAGTGATGAGTGAGTAGTTCACCCCTAGACTATGGGTCCATAGCAGTAGCTAGATGGTCGTCTTCTCCTAATTGTGCTTCATTGTTGGATCTTGTGAGCTGCCTAACATGATCAAGATCATCTATCTCTAATACTATATGTTGTGTTTGTCGAGATCCGATGAATAGAGAATGCTATGTTATGGTGATTATCAATCTATTGTTTATGTGTTGTTTATGATCTTGCATGCTCTCCGTTATTAGTAGAGTCTTAAGTTTTTACTCTTAACTCCAAGAGGGAGTATTTATGCTCGATAGTGGGTTCATGCCTTCATTATTTTTGGGACAGAAAGTTCTAAGGTTGTGATGTCTGTTGCCACTAGGATAAAACATTGATTCTATGTCTAAGGATGTAGTTGTCGATTACATTACGCACCATACAATGCAATTGTCTATTGCTTTGCAACTTAATACTGAATGGGGTTCGGATGATAACCTGAAGGTGGACTTTTTAGGCATAGATGCGGTTGGATGGCGTCTATGTACTTTGTCGTAATGCCGGATTAAATCTCACTATATTTATCATATCATGTATATGCATTGTTATGCCCTTCTCTATTTGTCAATTGCCCGACTGTAATTTGTTCACCCAACATGCTTTTATCTTATGGGAGAGACACCCTCTAGTGGACCCCGGTCCTATTCTTTACATAGCATACAATCTGCAATACTTGTTTTACTGTTTTCTTGCAAACAATCATCTTCCACACAATACGGTTAATCCTTTGTTACAAGCCGGTGAGATTGACAACCTCACTGTTTGGGGCAAAATACTTTGTTGTGCAGGTGTTCCACGCCGGAATCTGTTGTTGCGCGCATCACACGCCACCATCAACCTTCAACGTGCTTCTTGGCTCCTACTGGTTCGATTAAACTGGTTTCATACTGAGGGCTTGCTTCTATACGCATCATACCTTCCACTTGGGGTTCCCAACGGACGTGTGCATCTACGCGTATCAAGCTAAATTTCTGGCGCCGTTGCCGGGACACGCTGCAAGGGAGTCTCCACTTCTCAATCTCTTTACTTTGTTTTTGTCTTGCTTATTTTTATTTACTACTTTGTTTGCTGCACCTAAACAAAACACACAAAAATTAGTTGCTAGTTTTACTTTATTTACTGTCTTGCTCTCCATATCAAAAACACACAAAATTAGTTACTTGCATTTACTTTATCTAGTTTGCTTTATTTACCGTTGCTAAAATGAATACCCCTGAAAATACTAAGTTGTGTGACTTCACAAACGCAAATAATAATGATTTCCTATGCACCTATTGCTGCACCTGCTACTACAAACAGAATTCTTTGAAATTAAACCCGCTTTATGAACCTCGTTATGAGAGATCAATTTTCTGGTGTTAGTTCTGATGATGCTGCTGCCCATCTCAATAATTTTGTTGAACTTTGTGAAATGCAAAAGTATAAGGATGTAGATGGTGATATTATTAAATTGAAAGTGTTTCCTTTCTCATTAAGAGGAAGAGCTAAAGATTGGTTGCTATCTTTGCCTAAGAATAGTATTGATTCATGGACTAAATGTAAGGATGCTTTTATTGGTAGATATTATCCTCCCGCTAAAATTATATCTTTGAGAAGTAGCATAATGAATTTTAAGCAATTAGATACTGAACATGTTGCTCAAGCATGGGAGAGAATGAAAACTTTGGTAAAGAATTGCCCAACCCATGGACTGACTACTTGGATGATCATCCAAACCTTCTATGCACGACTAAATTTTTCTTCGCGGAATTTATTGGATTCAGCTGCTGGAGGTACCTTTATGTCCATCACTTTGGGGGCGGCTACAAAACTTCTTGATGATATGATGATAAATTACTCTGAATGGCACACGGAAAGAGCTCCACAAGGTAAGAAGGTAAATTCTGTTGAAGAAACCTCTTCATTGAGTGATAAGATTGATGTGATTATGTCTATGCTTGTGAATGGTAGATCTAATGTTGATCCAAATAATGTTCCTTTAGCTTCATTGGTTGCTCAAGAAGAAAATGTTGATGTGAATTTCATTAAAAATAATAATTTCAACAACAATGCTTATAGGAACAACTCTGGTAATAACTATAGGCCATATCCTTCGCTAATGGTAATGGTTATGGGAATTCTTATGGGAATTCTTACAATAATAATAGGAGTGTACCCTCTGGTCTTGAAGCTATGCTTAAAGAATTTATTAGTACACAAACTGCTTTTAACAAATATGTTGAGGAAAAGCTTGATAAAATTGATATTATTGCTTCTAGAGTTGATAGACTTGCCTACGTTAATCTTTTAAAATTGAAAGTTATGCCTAATAATGATATTGATAATAAAATTACTACTACAGCAAATGCCATCCAAGTTAGAATTAATGAGAATATAAGATTAATGGCTGAATGCGTGCTAGGTGGGATAGAGAAGAAAATGAAAAACTAGCTAAAGAGAATAATGTAGCTAAAGTTTGGACTATTACCACCACTAGTAATGTTAATGCTTCACATGTTGCTGCACCTCCTACTATCAATGGTAAAATAATTGGTGTTGGCAATGTTTCTACTCCTACTGCAAAGCGTACAAAACTGCCGAAATTGCTAAAACTGAAACTGCTTGTGATAAACTGCAAAAATTTTTTCCAACCTTGGGGACAATGATCCCATTGCTGTAGCTCATAATGATTTAGACTTTGATGATTGCCACATCTCTGAAGTTATAAAGTTCTTACAAAAACTTGCTAAAAGTCCTAATGCTAGTGCTATAAATTTAGCCTTTACAAAACATATTACAAATGCTCTCATAAAAGCTAGAGAAGAGAAACTAAAACTTGAAACTTCTATTCCTAGAAAGTTAGAAGATGGTTGGGAGCCCATCATTAAAATGAAATTCAATGACTTTGAATGTAATGCTTTATGTGATCTTGGTGCAAGTATTTTTGTTATGCCTAAAAAGATTTATGATATGCTTGACTTGCCACCATTGAAGAATTGTTATTTGGATGTTAATCTTGCTGATAATGTTAAAAAGAAACCTTTGGGGAGGATTGATAATGTGCACATTACGGTTAACAATAACCTTGTCCCCGTTGATTTTGTTGTCTTGGATATCGAATGCAATGCATCTTGTCCTATTGTGTTGGGAAGACCTTTTCTTCGAACTGTTGGTGCTGTTATTGATATGAGGGAAGGTAATATTAAATATCAATTTCCTCTCAAGAAAGGTATGGAACACTTCCCTAGAAAGAGAATGAAGTTGCCTTTTGATTCTATTATTAGAACAAGTTATGATGTTGATGCTTCTACTCTTGATGTTACTTGATTTGCACTTTATGCGCCTAGCTGAAAGGCGTTAAAGAAAAGCGCTTATGGGAGACAACCCATGTTTTTACTATAGTACTTTGTTTTATATTTGAGTCTTGGAACTTGTTTACTACTGTAGCAACCTCTCCTTATCATGTTTTTGTGCCAAGTAAAGTTTCTATGTTAAAGTTGATGTTATATTTGGGATCGCTGCGCAGAAACAGCATTGCTGTCTGTCACGAATCTGGGCACAAGTCTCTGTAGAAAATTTGAAAAAATCTGCCAATTTACGAGCGTGATCCTCAGATATGTACGCAACTTTCGTTAGTTTTGAGTTTTCCATTTGAGCAAGTCTGGTGCCATTTTAAAATTCGTCTTTACGGACTGTTCTGTTTTTGACAGATTCTGCCTTTTATTTCGCATTGCCATATTTGCTATGTTGGATGAATTTCTTTGATCCATTAATGTCCAGTAGCTTTATGCAATGTCCAGAAGTGAAAAGAATGTTTGTGTCACCTCTGAATGTGTGAATTATTAATTGTGCACTAACCCTCTAATGAGTTTGCTTGAAGTTTGGTGTGAAGGAGTTTTCAAGGGTCAAGAGAGGAGTATGATATACTATGATCAAGAGGAGTGAAAGCTCTAAGCTTGGGATGCCCCGGTTCACCCATATTTTAAGAAGACTCAAGCGTCTAAGCTTGGGGATGCCCAAGGCATCCCCTTCTTCATCGACAACATCATCAGGTTCCTCCCCTGAAACTATATTTTTATTCATCACATCTTGTGTTCTTTACTTGGAGCGTCGGTTTGTTTTTGTTTTGTTTTGTTTGAATAAAATGGATCCTAGCATTCACTTTGTGGGAGAGAGACACTCCGCTGTTGCATATGGAAAAATATGTCCTTAGGCTTTACTCATAATGTTCAAGGCGAAGTTTCTTCTTCGTTAAATTGTTATATGGTTGGAATTGGAAAATGCTACATGTAGTAATTCTAAAATGTCTTGGATAATGTGATACTTGGCAATTGTTGTGCTCATGTTTAAGCTCTTGCATCATATACTTTGCACCCATTAATGAAGAAATACATAGAGCTTGCTAAAATTTGATTTGCATATTTGGTCTCTCTAAGGTCTAGATAATATCTAGTATTGAGTTTTGAACAACAAGGAAGACGGTGTAGAGTCTTATAATGTTTACAATATGTCTTTTATGTGAGTTTTGCTGCACCGGTTCATCCTTGAGTTTGCTTCAAATAACCTTGCTAGCCTAAACCTTGTATCGAGAGGGAATACTTCTCATGCATCCAAAATCCTTGAGCCAACCACTATGCCATTTGTGTCCACCATACCTACCTACTACATGGTATTTCTCCGCCATTCCAAAGTAAATTGCTTGAGTGCTACCTTTAAAATTCCATCATTCACCTTTGCAATATATAGCTCATGGGACAAATTGCTTAAAAACTATCGTAGTATTGAATATGTACTTATGCACTTTATCTTTTATTAAGTTGCTTGTTGTGCGATAACCATGCTTCTGGGGAACGCCATCAACTATTCTTTGTTGAATATCATGTGAGTTGCTATGCATGTCCGTCTTGTCTGAAGGATCTATCACCTTAATGATTGGAGCATGCAAATTGTTAGAGAAGAACATTGGGCCGCTAACTAAAGCCATGAATCATGGTTGAAGTTTAAGTTTTGGACATATATCCTCAATCTCATATGAGAATAATAATTGTTGCTACATGCTTATGCATTTAAGAGGAGTCCATTATCTGTTGTCCATGTTGTCCCGGTATGGATGTCTAAGTTGAGAATAATCAAAAGCGAGAAATCCAAATGCGAGCTTTCTCCTTAGACCTTTGTACAGGCGGCATGGAGGTACCCCTTTGTGACACTTGGTTGAAACATGGCATTGCAAAGATCCGGTAGTCCAAGCTAAGTAGGACAAGGTGCGGGCACTATTAGTATACTATGCATGAGGCTTGCAACTTGTAAGATATAATTTACATAACTCATATGCTTTATTACTACCGTTGACAAAATTGTTTCATGTTTTCAAAATAAAAGCTCTAGCACAAATACAACAATCGATGCTTTCCTCTTTGAAGGACCTTTCTTTTATTTTATTGTTGAGTCAGTTTACCTATCTCCCTCCACCTTAAGAAGCAAACACTTGTGTGAACTGTGCATTGATTCCTACATACTTGCATATTGCACTTGTTATATTACTTTATGTTGACAATATCCATGAGATACACATGTTATAAGTTGAAAGCAACCGCTGAAACTTAATCTTCCTTTGTGTTGCTTCAACACCTTTACTTTGATTTATTGCTTTATGAGTTAACTCTTATGCAAGACTTATTGATGCTTGTCTTGAAGTACTATTCATGAAAAGTCTTTGCTTTATGATTCACTTGTTTACTCATGTCATTACCATTGTTTTGATCGCTGCATTCATTACATATGTTTACAAATAGTATGATCAAGATTATGATGGCATGTCACTTCAGAAATTATCTTTGTTATCGTTTACCTGCTCGGGACGAGCAGAACTAAGCTTGGGGATGCTGATACGTCTCCAACGTATCGATAATTTCTTATGTTCCATGCTACTTTATTGATGATACCTACATGTTTTATGCACATTATATGTCGTATTTACGCATTTTGGAACTAACCTATTAACAAGATGCCGAAGAGCCGTTCTGTTTTCTGCTGTTTTTGGTTTCGAAATCCTAGTAAGGAAATATTCTCGGAATTGGACGAAATCACCGCCCGGGTCCTATTTTTGCACGAAGCTTCCAGAAGACCGAAGGGAGTCGAAGTGGGGCCACGAGGTGGCCGGGTGATAGGCGGCGCGGCCCGGTGCCCGCGCCACCATCCCCGGGCCCCTCGTGCCGCCTCTTGACCTGCCCTTCCGCCTACAAATAGCCTCCGTCGCGAAACCCCCGAGAGCCACGATACGGAAAACCTTCCGGAGACGCCGCCGCCGCGAATCCCATCTCGGGATTCAGGAGATCGCCTCGGCACCTGCCGGAGAGGATTCATCTCCCGGAGGACTCTTCATCGCCATGATCGCCTCCGGAGTGATGAGTGAGTAGTTCACCCCTGGACTATGGGTCCATAGCAGTAGCTAGATGGTCGTCTTCTCCTAATTGTGCTTCATTGTTGGATCTTGTGAGCTGCCTAACATTATCAAGATCATCTATCTGTAATACTATATGTTGTGTTTGTCGGGATCCGATGAATAGAGAATGCTATGTTATGGTGATTATCAATCTATTGTTTATGTGTTGTTTATGATCTTGCATGCTCTCCGTTATTAGTAGAGGCTCTGGCCAAGTTTTTACTCTTAACTCCAAGAGGGAGTATTTATGCTCGATAGTGGGTTCATGCTTCATTGACACCTGGGACAGTGAGAAAGTTCTAAGGTTGTGATGTGCTGTTGCCACTAGGGATAAAACATTGATTCTATGTTTAAGGATGTAGTTGTCGATTACATTACGCACCATACTTAATGCAATTGTCTGTTGCTTTGCAACTTAATACTGAATGGGGTTCGGATGATAACCGAAGGTGGACTTTTTAGGCATAGATGCATTGGATGGCGGTCTATGTACTTTGTCGTAATGCCGGATTAAATCTCACTATATTTATCATATCATGTATATGCATTGTTATGCCCTTCTCTATTTGTCAATTGCCCGACTGTAATTTGTTCACCCAACATGCTTTTATCTTATGGGAGAGACACCTCTAGTGATGTGGACCCCGGTCCTATTCTTTACATAGCATACAATCTACTGCAATACTTGTTTTACTGTTTTCTTGCAAACAATCATCTTCCACACAATACGGTTAATCCTTTGTTACAAGCCGGTGAGATTGACAACCTCACTGTTTCGTTTGGGCAAAGTACTTGGGTTGTGTTGTGCAGGTTCCACGTTGGCGCCGGAATCTTTTGTTGCGCGCATCACATTTCGCCACCATCAACCTTCAACGTGCTTCTTGGCTCCTACTGGTTCGATTAAACCTTGGTTTCATACTGAGGGAAACTTGCTTCTATACGCATCATACCTTCCACTTGGGGTTCCCAACGAACGTGTGCATCTACGCGTATCATGCGGCCATGCCGTGATGCTGCTGCTGCTTTGCTTGTGCTGATGTGCTTCTGCTAGGCTGCTCGTGCTGCTGTGCTATGGTGCTGCTGCTAGGCTGCTTGTGCTGCTGTCATGGTTCATAACTACTGGCTATGCTGTTCTTCTCTGTAATTGGATGGTACAACTCATGAGCTCTTGCTCATGAGTATACTGTGAGGCTTTGCTTAATATTGTTGGCTCGTACTGTTGCTATGTGTAGCCTGCCTCTCCTGTGAGTGCAATAGTTGACCCCTGGCTTGTTGTCTGTGGATGATTCTTGCATATTTGCAAGAACCAGTGGCCCTGGTGAGCTATGCATGAGGCTGTGAATTTAGGAAATGCTCAATTGAGCACAGCTATAGACTGAACAGCTCCATCCCTTGATGGAATGCTACTGGATACAATCATGTATATGATTCTTTTACTTATCTGTGACACAATTCATTGATTTGATTATCTGTGGAGCACTTGGTGTTTATATGTGGCTGTTTAATTTATATGATTCATGAATGGATGCCAGGCTTGTCTCTGACAAGCACTTGCATGCTGTGTCAAGCTCTGATGATCCTGTGATCATCAGCTGCTTGATTGTTGCTGGCTAATCTACTGTTTGTGCCTCTCTGATGCTTATTCTTGACTTGTGTGACACCATAGCTTGTGCTGGTGCCAGGTGATGCTTGCTCAAGCATCAACTGATGCTTGCAGTGATCCCTTGGATCACTGGCAAGTTGTTGGTGCTTGGATTACTTGTCTGTTTCATTTATCTGTGTTTCCTGACTTTCTTGGATGGATAAATGATGTGAACTGCTTAGCAGTAATGATCTCATGGATGGAATAATGAGGCTAAAGGGATGCCAACCACTGGTTGGGTACCCTAGCTCATCCTGAACTCTACTGGGTGATGATGTGATGCCTTGGTGATCTTTTTAAGTGGCTAGGTAGCTGATGTGACCCTAACAGACTTGATCTGCTAGAAATGGTTGCTCCTGTCTCTCTGTGACTTGCTATGGTTGGTGATTGCTTGCTGGAATGGAACAGCTGCTCACTGGCTTGATCCAGTCTTGGACTTCCAGTGGCCTTTTGATGTTGACAAAGAATATAGACAAAGAAATTGTCTATAGTCTGATGGCATAAGTAGCTGTAGGTGCTAAGTGTGTGGGCTAGGCTAGCTGTGACTTCATCTTTTGCTGGATTTCTTCAGTTATGCATTGATTTGCATAACTGTTGTTCCCATAGGATGATTGCCTAGTGGTCTTTACCCATATTTGCTTGCACCAAATGGCTTTACAGCCAGATGATGACACAAACAGGGTATCCTACCCTTCTGTGCTTCTGTGATGCATTGGATGCTTATTTATGAGCAGAACTTGGTTTTGCTCAGGTTGATTTGGTTTATACCTCACTCCAGCTCCTAGATGGTTTTGTTGTTGTAGAGGATTTGCTTCTGTGATGATCTTATGCTTGCCCTGCTCCTCCTAGCAAATCCTGTGATGCTTGAGTTGGTACTGTGATGACTTTGGAGAGGTTGAACAGCAGTGCTGTTCTTGTGTTCTTGCTATCTGGTGACTTACCAAGCTGCTTGTCGATGAACTGCTGGTTCTGGCGGTGGAAAAGGTTTTATACCTCCCTTGCTTTGTTCTCCTGGTCGACAACAAGGCCTGACAGCACTTGGTGACTCTCTTGGCTGTGTGTGTGTTGTTGTACATGCACAATGCCTTGTGAGCTGCTAGGTTGTGTGTGTGTACCAGTGCTTGGTATCTGGCTTGGTACTTGGCTGTGAGATGATCAGCTCGGCAGAGCTGATCCATATCTACTAAATTTCATTTGTTTCCCTAACCTGCCAAGTGGCAATGCCACTTGGCATAATCCCTTTTTTTGTTCTTTGTGTGTATGCAGGGATCTATGGAATGATCAAGATGAAGATCAATTCATCTTATAGAATTTGGGATAGATCATTTACTTGTAATTTTCTTTCTTTTTCTTTTTCCATTGGTTCAATAGTTGTAATATGTTGTAATATTCTTTTATTTTATTTCTGGATATTGTAAAGACATTGTATCTTGTGTGTTAATCAATAAAGCTCAAGGTTTTCTCTAATGAGCTTTACTTATTATTTGTCTTGTTCAATATTGTTTATTATTTATAATTTACTTAATGAATTTCCTCACAATTGAATTATGAGATATTTATTTGATGTTTGAATTTGAAATTCAAATTCAATTTAGGTTTGAATTCAATCATGCAACTTAAGTTTGAATTCAATCATGCAACTTAAGTTGTGATGCAATCTCTCCCCTCTCTTCTCAAAACCCTAGTTTAGATAGATTAGAAGCAAGTTTGTCGCACTCTCGAAACCCTAACCCTGTAAGGTGTCGAGAGAGAAACTTGTCCCCTTCGATGCAGTTTTTGTTTAAAAGCGCGAAATTTTCCCAGAATTTACAATGCAATGCACATCCCTTTCTAAAATCTACCCCTCGATCGTCTCTAAACCTGGGACATTACACTGATCTTCGCATATAGATGTAACAAGCAAATACCATCATTTCAGTATTTTTGTTTGAAATAAAGGTTAAATCCCTAGCTTCTGCATCAAAATAATCCAGGCAACCTTGCTCATTCCAGTATATGAGTTCCAATGGCCAATGATAGTCATTTGGCGACTCTAGTGAATTGACGGCAATGTCACATGCTTCTGCCAATATGTTAGTTTGTGCACCGACGAGATTTTTGTGATATGTTCTAATTTATTTTTCGATAAAGAGCATATATTAATATCGCGGAGATACCAATTACACCCAGCCTCTGCAATAACATCATGCCCTAATGACATAAAGGATGCACACAGGCAAAAACAGAAAAAAAAAATTACAGAAAAGAAAGGTCCCGCTACAGAGGTCCATAACTTGGAGTAGTTCTAATATGTTCTAGAAAGTTGTTACTTTGTGAATATTTCGATTTTACCTCCGTTATCTCTGGGCGTCCAAAATGTCTCATGTATTCTCCACCAAATGTCTCACTTAGGTAAACTCTAGCATGTATTCCTTATAAACAGATCCTTTATCGAAAATCCAAGAGAGGCTCTTTAAAACCATCTTAGAAGCTTTGAGGCAATGTCTTTTTTTCATATTTTGTAACACTGCAGGCTTTATAATGCCCCCCTCTTATTTTTATTAATATGTGTGTACATGAATTTCATTCTTCAATTGCATCAATATAATCCAATTTTTATAGGTTTCAACATTACACAATTCAAGAAAAATTTAAATGTTCAAATCCAAATTCAAACATGAAATTTTGTCCAAGTGCACAAAGGATCCAAATAAAATATGAATAAACACGAGCAGTCACAGTGACACTATTCCTAGGTAGTTGCCACCGATGCTTAACAAGATCTTCATGAAGCTTTTCGAGTGATCTCTATTCTCCAATTCTCCGGTACTCCACAACAGCAGGGCTGGCAGGACTTGGTGCCAACATATCCAATGTGGTAGTCATCCCCCATGTCCGTCTCATCCTCTATGAACATATTATGGAGGATCACACAAAATGCCATAATGTTTTCTGAGGTCCTTCTAGAGCATGACCTCGGACAATTGAAACTGAGCTCGTAAGACACCATAACAATCTTCCAATGTCTTTTCCGACAATCTTCTTGAGTCTTGGCAAAGTGGATTCTCTTCTTACACCATGGAATTGGAATTGTCTTGCTAAATGTTGGCCGCACATGATGTATGGCATCTACTAGTACTACTAGCACATATCATAATGATGGTAATTGTCCTTTAAGTTAGGCACCAGATCATCCCCATTTTCAACCCTTCATCGCTGTTACCTTCTGAGAAGCACTAAACTAAAGCTCTCTAGTTGCATTCATTCGTCGACGCGAAGTTTTTTTTTCCGATAAGGAGCATATATTAATAGCGCGGAGATACCAATTACACTCAGCCTCTCCAACATCGCATTGCGCTAGCGACATTACGGATGCACACATAAAAAAATTACAAAAAAGAAAAGTCTCACTACAATAATTAGTTCCTTGAAACATCAGTCCAAACACCACCAGGACAACACTAGAAGTTCAAGTTCTGCAAAAGCGACGCCTCTAAAAAGGAACATGGCACAAGCACCGTCGTCGTCCGATTATAGATCTTAGGTTTTCACCCTGAAGAAAGTCCTCGCTCTCAAAACAATGCCTTCAACAAGGACATTACCAAGTACAACCAATTAAGAGCGGACCTTGGATTTTCATCCTGAAAGATAAGACAATGAACTTCTCATGTGCAGTCGTCCCCGGTATCATTGTCGTTGCTCCAAGTTATGAAACACCAAGCCAATTCCATATCGCTGCCCAGACTTGAATCGCCATTGTTATACCTCAGATTTTGGCTTCGATGACATTCTCCACCAGCACGAAACGAGAACATGCCGCACGATATTAACAGCAAACAGAGTTTCAAAGCGCTCCCTCTAAAACCAAACAACCAAAGTAAAGCATGGGTGCGGAAGACCGAATCCCTTCCGAACCAGCAAACTCCAGTCATGATGCGCCCAGTGGAGCTCCTGCGAAGCCTTGCGAAACACGACACTTCAGCCAGATTGATGATGACAAGCATCCAACAGATCATCACCTATGCCGACGCGAAGTACATACATTTGGTTAATACGCAATGCGCACTAGGAGTCGGAGCTAGGGGTGCAAATTCAGCAAAACTGTTGATTCATAGTATGTCATAACAATGTTTCATTTGCGCCGCGGAATCTGTACAGTGAGCAATTGTCCGAGCAGTCCTCGATCATCTGATCGGGCCTGACAAGTATGTCAACCATCGCCGGGAAATTCCCCAAGAGGGAGAGGCCGATGAGCCCGCGCGTAGGCCAGGGCAGAATAGGGCTACCTTGTTGTGCTTCTACCGGCACAAGCAGGCTGCAGTCTGCAGACATGCTTCAACTCGACCGGTTGGACACCTCACACGATGACCACGGCGATCATGTCAGTCTCCGCGGGACGCTGGCTCAGGTCGCCGCCCTTCGCGGACGCCCCCTCGGTCACAGCCTGCCGGCATGTCGGGCAGGAGCCGTGGAAGATGAGCCAGGCGTCGACGCACCGGACGTGGAAGCCGTGGCCGCACCGCGGCAGCACGCGCACCTTCTCGCCGTCGACGAACTCGCCGAGGCAGATGGCGCAGACGTCGTCGATTACTTCCCCGCAGCCGTACACCTCCACGGGCAGGCTCCTCAGCGCGCACCTCTTAATGCCGCTACTGCCGCGGCTTGACGCACGCGCCGTCGCCCCGGCCTCGACGTCAGCGGCCACGGCGGCCCCGCGGCCCCTGTACCGGAGCACGCACCGCGCCAGCGAGTTGAGCCCGATGGCGAAGATCACCGCGAAGAAGAGCGCGGCCAGGATGATCACCACGTTTGTGTCGAACGCCGAGTCGTCCGCTGCGGGCGCCGCCGCCGCACCTCCGCCTTGGTCGTTGGCGTGGTCGTGGAAGCCCAGCGCCGCGGCGACAATGGACGCCGCAGGTGCTTCCGAACCAAGACGAGCCATCGCTGATGAAGCTAGTTCGAAAGATGTCTGTGCTATCAGAGTTCGCCCGGCAGCGAGTAGGTGGATGTTCTTCGAGTTATTTGGACTGGATGGATGCCTGTGCTATTCGAATTTGTCTGTCATTCTCTGCTCTGTTCGTGGTGTATATATAGATGGAGTGGTGGCGGCGCCCACCATTATTCTTTTTTTTTTGTGTGTGACAGTACGAGTGTTTGTACTTTGTAATTGTAAAAGGGCTCAAGTTGCACCCCTGCTGCTAGGAGGCAGGTGAGTTGTTGCAGTGACACGGACACGCGCGCACAGATAAGTTCATAAGCTGATGGTGCGGCGGATACACCTTTTGGTCGCTTTGTAGGCGGAGTTTGGATCTCTACCTTCGGCCTTGTGTCTTGTTTATTTTCACTACTCTCTGATTTAAATCAAGTATCACAGCTTTTATAAATGAGCAAATCTACTCGCAAAGATACGAGTTCGATACATGCCTATCTACACCAAATCTGACCAGCTGATTATTAATATGAAACAAACAAAATAGTATATTCATGTTACTCCCTCCGTCCCACAAAAGATATCTCAACTTCTGCTTAACAAGGGTGATAAAGCATTATCATGTTACTTCCTCCGTCTCGCAAAAGATATCTCAAATTTATCTTAACTTGAATGTATCTTTTGTGGGACGGGGGAGTATGTATGGTCATAATACATTCACCTTCTGCGTCCCGAAATTGTACGAGAAAAACAAAGTGTTTGTAATCGTTGGGTTCACCTGCCCCACCTAATTAAATAGTACTTATAGGTCGCCACTTACCAGGTTCTAATACCACAACACGAGACGTTTTAAATTCATGCTCGTAGGTACTTCTTCCTTTTTATTTACTTCGTGTTATAGGTTTAGTAAAAGTAATATTTTATCAAGTTTTTTACTAATTATATAGGAAAAATAGTAGCATTCGTAATTCCAAATGCATATTATATGAAAACATACTTTATGATAATTTCAATGATATAGGTTTTACATTGTACATGTTATTTTTAAAATATTTGATCAAATTTGATAAACTTTAATTTTAACAAAACCTAGAACACACACTAATTATGAACATAGGGATTAGTGAAAAGCTCGCGCTGAGAGCGATAGTGGCATACGCGTGTACGTGATGCGTGCCCCCACCAAGTCCTAAAAATAACTATGGCAAGTATTAATGCACTTATTTGCAACACAAAACAGTGTGTTTACGTGCTGCAGGGCCCCACCGGCCGTATCCACAAGAAAAGTGGGGCAAAAGTGTGCAGTTTGATTTCCACCAGGAGACTCAAGAAAAGGAATATATCGACCCCATCCATGCATAAGTTGCTTTTGCTCGCTTCCTACATGGCATTGACGACGCCGACCTGGAATGCTCTTTCTTGAAATATATGGTCAGCATACCCTGTGGGCTGTTCACTATCGTGTGCACTTTTTACCGAAGACTCGATCGGAGAGTGCTTAAGCTGATAATTAGCTAGTGTGTAACTGTGCACACGCTAAATTAGATGAGTAATCTTTGTGATGATTCCAGAAAAACAAAAATATATAAATTTGTATTAGAAAATAAGTGTCATATGTGCCATGCTCCAACAGAAGGAGAAAAAAAAAAGCTACTAGGTGTCATGCCATTTGTGATGTTTTTCACATGTGTTCTAGGATTTTTTCCCATCATGTCAGCCTTTCTGGTGCCGAGGTGTAAGTATCAACTCATATAGCTGGACACATAGAGTTTCTACTACGTACGCTAGGTTGGTGCATCGTTGGCAACATTACCTCGATGACAGAAGGCAGCCACCCTAGCTACTCGCGGTAAAGACTTTTAACTACGGCGTTTTAGTGTGTGCAAGGTTCATTCAAAGACTTGCATTAGTTTATCATATCTTAAAACCATATGCCCTACTTGGCATGGCTGCCAGGAGGCCACCATCAACGGCTTCAACATATGGGAGATTGTGTTGATAAGATCGATAGACAAACTTTATATTTAGTTCACATTGTCTAGTGCTTTACTCTCACTGTTTTTATTTAGTTCACGTTTTAGATTTAGTTAAAGTCAAAATTTATAAACTTTAATCAAATAACGAAAAAATATCAACATCTATAATATAAAATCTATTGTGTTAAAATCGTGTTAATGCAAAAACATAAACTTCTATAATATAAAATCTATTTCATTAACAATCACCTTAATGTAGATTTTCATATTATATGTATTTGGCTTCTTAAAATCTACAGGTCTCATGTTTGACGAAAGTTGTTGCTCCGGTGTGCTGGTCCTTCGGCTGCAGAGATGGAGGAGCAATGACGGGCACTCCTTCGGCTCGAGCTAGTGTCTATACTCGTCGTTAGGTGTCTAAAAACCTTTTTATAATATATATATATATATATATATATATATATATATATGAATTCTTTGTACTATTATAGATGATTATCAATAGATCTGTGACTTTTTTGAAAAAACATATTGGACAGAAAACTCTCTCTCGGGGCAAATGCTCAGTTGTAGGCCGTTAGTGATGAGTGTGTGTGGGTATACGTGGTGCGTGTCCCCACCGCATCCTATACAAATTAGAGCAAAAATTAGAAGGATGTTCAACTTATTGTTGCTCGGTAGAACAATAGTCTGTCATGGCGAAAGCTCACTTGTGTGTGCGTACACGTCGAGCCCGTCCCTACCGCGTGCTATGAAAAATTGAGCAAAAGCGCACCCCGCTGGATAAGACCATGAACAAGGATCTCTCCTCATGTTTGTGTGAAAAAATATCCTACGTGGCATCGTGACTGACAAGCTGTGTGTGGTTCTAATCAAACCGGCATCCCTATGGGGAGTTTATTAGGGTACGCTTTTGTTTAAGATGACATGTAGATAGTGCTTGCACGCTCTAAAGCACACTTTGTTGTTTATGTGCACTTTGTTTGTATATCTTGCATCCAAGGTTTTGAAGGCATCGTAGATTGATTGGCCGCGTCAAGTTCCAGGGTCCGCTTTAGCCGAGAGATTCGGAAGATACTAATCAGTTTTCTAAACGAGCAGATTGTTTAGGTTATCTATGCCGTAAAAGTTTCACCGAGCCATTGAACCACAGCGGGACGAGGAAGAAACGCACTATAGTGTGTATGGTGCCCTGAGCGCACTTTGTAATAGCGATTTAGAGCGTAACGCAGTTCAGGTATGCACTACTAGGACTAGCTAACCTCTTCCTAGTCACACTGATGCACTCGCGAGCAGATATGTTCTTCTGCAATTATCTTTGCTCTCAACATACTCTTCTTTTTTTATTAACGATTCAGGACAGATATTTGCTCTCAGCATACTGTTCTTTTTTAAAAAGCGATTCAGAACATAACTGCTCCAAAATATCTTGCTCTGGGCGCACTTTTTAACAGCGATTTACAGCAGAGCACTTCAGGTATACGACTAGCTAATATGTTCCTAGTCACAGAGATGCACCGGGAAAGCAAATATCTTCCGTTGCAAATATCTTCCGTTGCAAATATCCTGCTCTTAACATACTGTTATTTTGAAGAAGAAAAAAAAACGATTGAGAACAAGGTTAATATCTTCCTGTGCCAAATATCTCTGTCTTAAACAACTTGTTTTCAAATTATTTGGTGCAAGAGTTGGTCAAAGTTAACCTTCTGTTAAAGCTGAACACATGCACTAGAAAATATCTCCCTTTGTACTTTGGGAAAATACTGTTTTCTTAATGATTAAGAACAAATAAATTAAATTCGGCTCCTGAGTGCGTATGCTCTCTCTACCAAAATATATATTTTGAAATGTCAAAATTTTTGATAAAAAATTCTACATGTACAACTCCACATTATATGTGCTCGTTCGTCAAGTTTTGCAACGAACAAATATTTTATGTGGTCTAAGTAAAAGAGAGAAAATTTGACTTCTGAAAATCCTTATATTCAGCATTGAATTTCATATTTTTTTACATATGCCACACGATAAGCCGATTTTTCATGAAACAAATTTGTAAGCACGTAGCACGTGAAGATGTACGTGCTAATTTTTTCCTTCATTTTTTTTGAAATATCAAAATATGTGTAACATGCATTTCAAAATAAAGGAACCATATGCTCCCATGTGCCAAAACACCATCTCGAAAAAAAAAATTTATCTAGGTTATCTTTCCAATGAAGATGCACCAAGCCAATATAATCTTCTAACCTGTCAACCTAAATGGCCCATGTTATGGAGTGAATCGAGGTGGAGGAAATGCTACCGAACCGGTAACCTCCCGAGTCGCTCCCGCTGGGTGATCTCGGAGGTTCCCGTCGCCGCCCTAGAAACCCCCTCTCCCCCCAACCCCCTTCCCCTCAACTCTGTCCTCGCTTGGCCGTTGCCGACTCCGGCAGCAGTGGAGGTACCCATCCCGCCGAAGGTTGAGGGAAGAGGATGGTTCCGCCATGCTATGCTTCAAGGCGGAGGGGCATGGTGCCAGCAAGACATAGGGAGTTGCAGAGGGGCGACGAGGTAGGGGAGCGGCCGCTGCGAGGCAGAGAATCGCGATTTCCGGCGGAGGCGCTTGCACAACGTCAAAGGGCTGATGGTGGCGCAAGCCAATCTGTGCCCAGAGGGTCGTGGATGTTTTGCTAGGGCGCTTGCGTGAGGCCTCGCGGGCGTGCGTTTAGCCTGCCTACTTTTCGACATCCTAATTTCGTCTTCTTTCTCGGCCACCGACTGGTTGCATGGGGCTACTGGCGCGACCTTCAATAAAGGTGGAGATCCTAGGTTTCCTCTCGTGCGAAGCCGATGATTTACTTGAAGCTTGTCCTCCTTGATCTGGCCGGAGTGTTGAGTTCTATAAGGCTCCTTCGGCGAACTCCCTAGGGAGCCTTATGCCTAGAGATTGCTGGAACGGTTGATATTCGGTTTTGCGCACCCATGTTTTTTTCGATCATTTGGTTCTGGAGGGAGTGGCACGAAGCTCTACTGTATGTTGCCATCCGGGGACATCTTTTGGTCAGTGGTGAAGTCAGAGGCGTAGAATGTCATGGAAGCCAGGTTTTGAGGACTAGCAATGGTGGTTCATGTCTTTGCATCGATGAAGAATTTTCTTGGTCTCTCTGGCTTTGTATTAGCGGTTTGCATGTGGGGGCGGCAACACAGGGTGAAGTTCAAATTATTCCTTCCACACTGAAAAATCCAAGGTCTAGCCTTAATTGATCGTGTCGGGCAATGGTCTTGTTCAAGGCATTATTTTGAGAGCGGGAACTACCTTCAATATGAAAACCTAAGATCTTCGATTTTGCAATGACAATGCTTCTGCATTGTTTCCTTTTTGGAGGCGTCACTTTTGGAGAACCTGGAATTCAGGTGTTATTTTGGTGGTGTTTGTGCAACTGTTTTAATATCTGGTACACCGTAGCGGGACTATATCTTTTTTTGGATGTGTGGATCCATGCTGCCATTCGGGTATTGCGTCCTTGTAGAGGCCGGGTGTAATTGTTATCTTCGCGGTATTAATATATCTTTTTTATCAAATTTTTTTTGTAGCAGATTGGTCATGGCTAGAGTTCATTACATCGGTGAGATCTTATATTTTATCAAAGAGTATCTTTTTTCGATAAAGGAAATATATTAATTCCAAGATGATACCAATTACACCGACCTCCGCTTCAACATAATATTTGGAACAATTCTAGGCATTAAGGACGCACCCAGCTAAAAAACAAAAGAAGAAGAAAAAGTAAATAAAAGTCCCCACCGAGGCAATATGAGACTCACAACAACAAGAGCACCCCCCGTGGTGACGACACCTATAATCCAAAAAAAAATCTCCAAAATGACGCCTCACAAAGGAAAGAGTGGAGAAAACACCGTCGTTGTCCAGTCTAACCATCATGGTCAGATCCTGAGCTTTCACCGTGGAGAAGGTCCAACTCCAAACAATGCCTTCAACAAGGAAAATACTAGAACATTGCCAGGTACAACCACGAAGCTTGGCTTCAGGGTTTTCAACCCAGAAAACCGAGACCACCGAGAACAAAATACGCCATTGTCAACGCATCCACTTGCCGAGAACACCGCTATAAATCACCGACCATCAACACGCGTACTTCTCCCGATCCGATGCGGGTACTACCAAGAATCTTCACCAAATCTTGACTTGACTTGAGCATACAACATGGAACATCGCGAATCAATCCGGTCTTCTATAAATGCGAAAACCATCATCCCACCATGGACACTTTGTAAAACGTAGCAATCAAGGCGCTGATACGTCTCCAACGTATCGATAATTTCTTATGTTCCATGCTACTTTATTGATGATATCTACATGTTTTATGCACATTATATGTCGTATTTACGCATTTTCTGGAACTAACCTATTAACAAGATGCCGAAGAGCCAGTTGTTTTTCTGCTGTTTTTGGTTTCAGAAATCCTAGTAACGAAATATTCTCGGAATTGGACGAAATCAACGCCTTCCTATTTTGCCCGGAAGCATCCAGAACACCCGAGAGCCGCTAGAGGGGGCCCGTGGGCCCAGATGATAGGGTGGCGCGGCCTGGGCCCTGGCCGCGCCACCTATGGTGTCGTCGCCCCTTCGACCTTCCGACGCTGCCCTTTCGCCTATATAAAGCCCCTGCGTCGAAAACCCTTACGGAGGAAGCCACGGTACGCGAAACCTTCCAGAGCCGCCGCCATCTCGAAGCCAAGATCTGGGGGACAGGAGTCTCTGTTCCGCACGCCGGGACGGGGAAGTGCCCCCGGAAGGCTTCTCCATCGACACCGCTGCCATCTCCACCGCCATCTTCATCACCGCTGCTGCTCCCATGAGGAGGGAGTAGTTCTCCATCGAGGCTCGGGGCTGTACCGGTAGCTATGTGGTTAATCTCTCTCCTATGTACTTCAATACAATAATCTCATGAGCTGCCTTACATGATTGAGATTCATATGATGATGCTTGTAATCTAGATGTCATTATGCTAGTCAAGTGAGTTTTACTTATGTGATCTCCGGAGACTCCTTGTCCCACGTGTGTAAAGGTGACAGTGTGTGCACCGTGTGGGTCTCTTAGGCTATATTTCACAGAATACTTATTCACTATTATGAATGGCGTAGTGAAGTGCTTATTTATATCTCTTTACGATTGCAATGTGTTTTGTATCACAATTTATCTATGTGCTACTCTAGTGATGTTATTAAAGTAGTTTTATTCCTCCTACACGGTGTAATGGTGACAGTGTGTGCACTCGTGTTAGTACTTGGTTTATGCTATGATCATGATCTCTTGTAGATTGCGAAGTTAACTATTGCTATGATAGTATTGATGTGTATTATTCCTCCTACATAAGCATGAAGGTGACAGTGTGCATGCTACGTTAGTACTTGGTTTAGTCGTATTGATCTATCTTACACTCTAAGGTTACTTAAATATGAACATTTAATTGTGGAACTTGTTAACTCCGGCATTGAGGGTTCGTGTAATCCTACGCAATGTGTTCATCATCCAACAAGAAAGTGTAGAGTATGCATTTATCTATTCTGTTATGTGATCAATGTTGAGAGTGTCCACTAGTGAAAGTATATTCCCTAGGCCTTGTTCCTAAATACCGCTATCATTGCTTGTTCTTGTTTTACTGAATTACTATCTGCGTTACTGCATGCATGTTTACTTCCCAATATTACTACCATCAACTGCACGCCAGCTATTTTCTGGCGCCGTACTACTACTCATATTCATTCATACCACTTGTATTTCACTATCTCTTCGCGAACTAGTGCACCTATTAGGTGTGTTGGGGACACAAGAGACTTCTTGCTTTGTGATTGCAGGGTTGCTTGAGAGGGATATCTTTGACCTCTTCCTCCCGAGTTCGATAAACCTTGGGTAATCCACTTAAGGGAAACTTGCTGCTGTTCTACAAACCTCTGCTCTTGGAGGCCCAACACTGTCTACAAGAATAGAAGCACCCGTAGACATCAGGCGCCAAGGCAGACCTAGAGTGAACGGGGGTCAAGCACTGGTAGAAAAATGGCCATTGGTCGCGGTTCGCAACTGCCATTGGTCGCGGTTGCGCAACCGCGACCAATTAGGCGCGACTAAAGGCCCCCCTTAGTCGCGGTTCCTTACGAACCGCGACTAAAGGCCCCACGTGGGCGGCAGGCGCGCCAGGCGGAGGACCTTTAGTCGCGGTTCTTCGGCCAACCGCGACTAAAGGCCTCCGCAGGTTTAGGGTTTAGCCCCCTCCCCCTAAATCTGGTTTCTTTTTAATTTGTATTGTTTTATTTCTTTTGGGTTTTAATTTTGAAGGAGTTTCACATATTCTACGGTACTACATACATGCATATGAATGTACAATTTCAAACAAATTTGAAATTAGAACCAAAAAGAATTCAAGAGGAATATACAATATATATTCAATATCGGATGACCATATACAATTTTGAACAAGTTTCCATACATAATTTAGTGCATATAAAGTTCTACGTCCTCTACATAGTGTTCTCCTCTAGGATCGATGACTTCCCTCGCGAACCATCCAGCTAGTTCCTCTTGAAGTGGTCGGAAGCGAGCTTCTGGACTAAGCGTCGTCCGGAGGTTAATCCTCCTGATGTTGTTCTCAGACGGCTGCCGCTCAGTGGTGTATCTCCGGATCCTCTCACAAACATAGTATCCACATAGATTGGTCCCCGTTGGCTGAATATCCCCAGTCGCAGTCTTTGCCCTTTTAAATTGTAGCTCTTTTTTGAATTCACCGACCTTTTGATCTACGAACCGTCTCCAAACCCTACGAGGCAAAGAAAATTAAATGAACAAGAGAGTTATTAATTAATTACTTGATATTAGGAAATGATGAACGAAATAGGCCGATCGATATAGAGCGCAAACGAATGAAAATAATTACTTTTGCATCATTTTTCTCATGTCGGCCCAATGCTTCGGATCCATATTCAGAGAGTCGTGGACGAGAATTGTGGAGTTCTGAATTTGAATTACTAGCAGAATCCAGTGGAACCTGCGGACACGATACATGCACAGTCATGCATAACTCATCGATTAGCCACATACCATGCATGGAGTAAACAAAAGAGAATGTGCTCAAGACAGAAACACTCACCCAAAATGGTAAGGAAATAGAATATCACTTTTGAGTTCCTGTTTTATAAGAAACCGCCACAGGTGTCGGGGGAAGACCCCGGGTAGGGCAATGGACGTGGAGCGGCCGGCTTGAGACGGCGGCTCGCGGCAAAGGCCGGCGAGGAGCAGCCGGCTGGAGCCGTGGCCGGCCCTCGGGAGCCGGCTGGCTCTAAGTCCTAGTCGGCCGGCTGCGGCCTTCAACGCGTAGCGGGCCGGCTTCTACAAGCCATATCCGGCGGGGTTTGTACCTCGGACCGACTCGAGGCTGGCGAGTCTTACAGGAAGGAACGGGTAGGTGATCCGGGTTCAAAGGTGCACGCTGACCTCATCTCCCGTAAAGTACGGGGCGAGAGTAGCAGTGCCACGCGCCGGACAGCCATCATGGCGTACGTCGGACCGTACGCGCTACGAGCATGATGACGACAACGACAGCACCTCGCCATGCCGCTGACGAGCAGGCGGATGGGACGTGCCACTACGCTCAACGGCTCCCTGATGTCGCGCCTCGGGAAGGAGCGGGAGCCGGAGCCGGCCATGCCAGCCGTAGACTATAGGGACTTATATGTAAAGTACCGGTGCCTATATAAGCCGGGCTACCCCTCGTGCGGGGACGATCGATCACTTCTCATTCACTAGTCTTAGAGCTGCCCGTGAGAGAGACCTTCGTCTACCTTAGCCTCCCAGGAGCAGCCGGATATACAGCTCAAGGAGCACCATTGTACTGTGTCACTATCATATACACTCATAGCAGGAGTAGAGGTGTTACCTCCATCGGAGGGCCTCGAACCTGGGTACGTCGCCGTGTCGCTCGTGCCCATACCCGCATCCGGATACCGCCGTGAGACCACAAGGAACCACATCGATTAGCCACCCTATGGCATATGTCATGACGATACCACGACATTTGACGCCCACCGTGGGGCCTTCAGCGTCCGCGGCCGGTGTCTTCATCCGGACGGGCCTCACCACCACCGGCGAGAGGGTCGCTTCAGGCTTGGTCTGGAGATTCGGCTCCCTCGACTGCGTCGCGACAACGCTGGCTGCTTCGCCGACCGGCCATTCCCTGCCGGCGGCAACATCATCAGCTTCGGCGGCTTCGACGTCTACGTCGCCACCGTCGCACCACCGCGCTACCCGCGCGAGATCGTGCGCTGTGCAAGCCCTCCCCCTGGAGCCGGCGCCAGCCTCACCACCACCGGCCCCTGCATCATGCAGGAGGTCATGGCCACCGGCGACGACGCCGGGGCAAGTCCACGCGCATCCGTGGGCCAGTGCTGGAGCGCGAAGCCGCTGCCGGCGCATCCGCCTCGGGCGCAAAGGCGCCGCCACCACCGTCCCGGCTGGAGGAAGTCCGGGCAAAGCTGAGCACCCCGCTCACGCCCGGCGCCGACCCCACCACCATCGAGAAGGACCTGGAGGAGCACCGCCAGCTCCTCCTCAAGCAAACAGAAGAACTGGCTGCCGCAAAGCGCCAGTGGGAGATCACCCAGCGCGAGTTCAGCCGCGCCCACGGCCTCACGCCCGCCGGCGATAACCCAAGCCGAGCCGGCCAGATCCGCCGGAGAGGAGGCGGCCTGGGCGCAGAAATCGCCCGGGACGGCGCAGAATCGCCGGCTCCGTCCGCGGAGCAACCCGTCTACAACACCCCCGACAAGAACATGCTCGCGGCCGAAGCTGCCGCGGAAGAGCTGCACCGCCTCGAAGGCGCAGAGTTACGCCGCCAAACTGAGCGGGTGACTGAGCTGCTGAAGGCGGCCAACCGGCTGACCAAAGACCCCAGGTACGCCCATGCCCCCAGAGCTTCTCACGCTCGTGGCGCTGCAGGCAACGACCGGGACGGCCCGAGGGACACGGCCGAGTCCGCCTCCCCCGCACCAAGCCGGCGCGGCGACTCCCGGAACACCCACGCAAGTTTCAGCCGCACCAGCCGGCCGCCCAGTGGCAACAGCGGCCGCAGCCGGCCACCATCAAGCCGGCACGACGAAGAAGAGTACGAGAGGCCGTCCACCATCAAGCACCGCGCGGCTCCAGAGGCCAGTGGCCAGCGCCAGCCGGCCCGCTCCCGGCTGGGCCCGCGCGTCGAGCCAGCCGACGCCAGAGATCGCCTCGACCGGCTGGTCGAATCCCGCATCGCGGAGGAAGAAGGGCCAGCCGGCCCCAAGTGCTTCGGGCCGCGGATCCTCAACGAGCCCATGATCGACGGCTTCCAGCTCCCCCGCGACATGCCCAAGTACGATGGCACGGCCAAGCCGGAGGACTGGCTGCAGGACTACTCCACCGCGGTCGGCATCGCCAAGGGCAACAAGCGCGGGCCGTGCGCTACTCCCCCTCATGCTGCTCGGCTCCGCCGCACATGGCTCAACAACTTGCCAGCCGGCAGCATCAACGGCTGGCTCGACTTCGAGGACGCCTTCATCAGCAACTTCACCGGCACCTACCGCCCGGGTCGCCCCAACACTTGAGATGTGCAAGCGGGCGCGGACGAGACGGACCGTGCATACCTGACGCGCTGGTGCGAGATGCGCAACTCCTGCGAGGGCGTGCACGAGATCCGAGCAGTCGGCTTCTTCATGGCCGGCTGCCGGCCCAACCCATGCTGTGGCACAAGCTGCGCCGCATGAACCCAAGACGATGGCTGCCTTGATGGCCACCGCAGACAAGTACGCGCTGGCTGGAACCAGCAGCACGCCGGCTGAGATTTCGCCGGCTCCATCCAGGCGGGACAACAACAAGTCGGCTGAGCACAAGCCGGCCGAGGGCGGCCACCACGGCAGCCGGCGGGACAACTACCGCGGCAAGAGGCACAGCGACCAGCCGGACCGCCGGTACGGCTCCGCCCATGTGGCAGCCGTGTCGGACCACGCGGCGGCTGGCGGAAGCCGGCGCCAGAAGCAGACCGGCCCGGAAGCCGAAGTACACCTTCGAGCAGATGCTCGACTCGCCGTGCAAGTACCACAGCGGCAAGAACCCCTCCAACCACACCACCCGCGACTGCCACTTCATGAAGCGGCTGACGAGTGGCGAGCCACTTCCGCCTCCACCCCCACCTCCACCAGCCGGCGGGCCGGGTGGCCAAGCCGGCGGAAGCCAACAACCTCGAGCACCACGAGGCTAACCAAGTGCACCATGCCGGTACCTGGCTGAGGATGCCACCTACATCATCTTCACCTCCGAGCCCGAGGACAGAGCGAGCCAGCAGCGCCGTTCCCTCGAAGTCAACGCGGTCATGCCGCCGGTCCCCCAGTACCTACACTGGTCAGAGCAGGCCATCACTTTTGATCGCCGCGACACACCGGCTGTCCTGCCGAAGCCGGGCAGCTACGCCATGGTCCTCGACCCCACCATCGGCACAACCCGGCGCAGCGTGCGCTTCTCGCGCGTCCTCATCGACGGGGGCAGCAGCATCAACATCCTCTACCGCGACACCGCCCGCAAGCTGGGCATCCAGGAGGCCGAGTTGCGCCCCACCCCCACCGTCTTCCATGGCATCGTGCCAGGCCACTGCTGCCAGCCGATCGGCCGGATCACCCTGGAGGTCATGTTCGGCAAGCCGGACAACTTCCGCACGGAGAACATCGAGTTCGAGGTGGTGGACCTGGTCAGTCCCTACCACGCGCTCCTGGGCAGGCCGGCCCTGACCAAGTTCATGGCGGTGCCCCACTATGGGTACCTGAAGATGAAGCTGCCTGGCCCTAAAGGGGTCATCACCGTAGCCGGCGACTACCGCCGCTCCATGGACTGCGCCACGCAGAGCTCCAAGATGGCCCAGACGCTGGTCATCGCCACCGAGAAGCAGCTCATCCACGACGCCGTCGCCTTGGCTAAGGCCGCGCAGGCGGACATGCCGGCTGTGGGCAACCCGGCTGGGACGACTCACTTCCAGCCGGCCGACAACACCAAGAAGATCCTGCTCGACCCGGCGCAGCCGGACAAGTACGTCACCATCGGTGCCGGCTTGAGCAGCAAATAGGAAAGCGAGCTCACCAGCTTCCTCCGTGAGAATCGGGACATCTTCGCATGGTCTCCAAGGGACATGCCGGGTGTGCCGAGGGAGTTGGCTGAGCACCACCTCCACGTCAGGCCTGAAGCCAAGCCGGTGAAGCAGCCCCTCAGGCGCTTCGCCGAAGAACGAAGGAAGGCCATCGGTGAAGAAATCGTCCGGCTCCTAGCTGCCGGCTTCATCATGGAAGTGCTGCACCCGGACTGGTTGGCGAACCCGGTCCTGGTTTTGAAGAAGAACGGCTCCTGGCGCATGTGTATCGACTACACCAGCCTCAACAAGGCGTGCCCGAAGGACCCCTTCCCCTGCCGCGCATAGATCAAGTCATAGACTCGACTGCCGGCTGTGAACTGTTGTCTTTTCTAGATGCCTATTCAGGCTACCACCAGATTCCTTTGAATCCGGCTGATCAAATAAAGACTTCGTTCATTACCCCGTATGGGGCTTACTGCTACACGACTATGCCATTCGGCTTGAAAAATGCAGGCGCCACCTACCAAAGGTGCATGCAAAAGTGTTTGCAGGATCAAATCGGCAGAAATGTTCACGCATACGTGGATGATGTCGTTGTAAAAACCAAGGAGATGCCTACCCTCCTTGATGACTTGAGAGAAACCTTCACCAATCTGCGAAGATTCCGGATGAAGCTCAACCCGGCCAAGTGCACGTTCGGCGTGCCAGCCGGCCAACTCCTGGGCTACCTCGTCTCTCAGCGAGGAATCGAAGCCAACCCGGAGAAGATCAGTGCCATTGAGAAGATGGAGCTGCCGCAGTGCCTCAAGGACGTCCAGAAGTTCACCGGATGCCTGGCCTCCTTGAGCCGCTTCGTCAGCCGGCTGGGGGAGAATGCACTGCCCATGTACCAGCTGTTGAAGAAATCGGACAAATTCGTCTGGTCACCACAGGCGGATGAAGCCTTCCGTGACTTAAAGCGCGTACTTTCGACCGCGCCCATCCTCGCATCGCCGGCTTCGATGGAGCCGATGCTGTTGTACATCGCTGCCACCAATCGCGTGGTTAGCGTCGTCCTGGTGGTGGAGCGCAAAGAAGCCGGCAAGGAGCAGTCGGTCCAGCGCCCAGTCTACTATCTCAGCGAGGTGCTGTCCCAGTCAAAGCAGAACTACCCCCACTACCAGAAGGTCACCTACGGCGTGTACATGGCGGCCAAGAAGCTCAAGCACTACTTCCAGGAGCATCCCATCAAGGTGGTGGCCACAGCACCCTTGGCGGAAATCATTGGCAACAAAGACGCCAACGGCCGGGTCGCCAAGTGGGCCCTGGAGCTAGCCGCCCACACCATCATCTACGAGCCGCGCACGGCCATCAAGTCGCAAATCCTCGCGGACTTCTTCGTCGACTGGGAGATGCAATACCTGCCGCCTGTGCCTGATTCCACGCACTGGAAGCTGCACTTCGACGGCTCGAAGATGCGAAACGGCTTGGGAGCCGGCATCG
The DNA here is from genome assembly GCA_030979885.1 of Lolium multiflorum. Classification (NCBI taxonomy): domain Eukaryota; kingdom Viridiplantae; phylum Streptophyta; class Magnoliopsida; order Poales; family Poaceae; genus Lolium; species Lolium multiflorum. Next base: position 193,359,921 of record CM061747.1, read on the forward strand.
TCGTCACTTCCCCCAAGGGAGATCGGCTGGACTATGTCCTGCAGATCCACTTCGCCGCATCCAACAATGTGGCGGAGTATGAAGCGCTCATCCATGGGCTGAAGCTGGCCAAGGAGATCGGCGTGCGTCGCATCCTCTGCTTCGGCGACTCCGACTTGGTTATACAGCAAGCATCGGGCGACTGGGACGCGAAGGACGCCAACATGGCCTCGTACCGCTTCCACGTCCAGCAGTTATCCGGCTTCTTCGATGGCTGTGAATTCCACCACGTGCCACGAGCAAACAATGAGGCGGCAGATGCCCTATCCAAGATTGGCTCAACCCGGCAAGCCATTCCGCCGGGCGTTGCCTTGGCGATTCTCAAGAAACCGTCCATCATACCGTCACCGGACTCGGATTCCATATTCGTGCCGGCTGACCCGGGGGCTTCTCAGCCGAACCCGGGGGCTTCATTGCCCAAGTCGGGGGCTCATCAGCCAAACCCGCCGGCTTCTCAGCCGAACCCGGGGGCTTATCGGTCCAACGCGGGGGCTTCTCAGCCAAACTCGGGGGCTTCTCAGCCAAACCCGCCGGCTTCACAGCCGAACCCGGCGACCACGCAGTCGAAACCGGAAGCTCCGAAGATGGAGGCCTTGGTGGTTAGCGTATTTGAAATAAAATGCGTACCATCATGGGCACAAGAATTCCTCTCCTACCTCACCGATGGTGTGCTGCCCAATGACAGGGTTCAAGCCAGGCAGATTGAGAGAAGGGCCAAGGCCTATACAATCATCAACCACGAGCTGTACAAACGCAGCGTAAGTGGGGTGTTCCAGCGGTGCGTCGAGCCGGCTGAAGGGATTGAGCTCCTACGGGAAATCCACCAGGGAGAGTGCGGCCACCACGCCTCCTCCCGAGCCATAGTGGCCAAAGCCTTCCGGCACGGTTTTTACTGGCCGACTGCGCTCAGAGACGCAGAAGACTTGGTGAAGAAGTGCAACGGCTGCCAGCGCTTCGCAAAGCAAAGGCAAACGCCGGCTTCCGCCCTAAAAACCATCCCCATTACCTGGCCGTTTGCCGTATGGGGCTTGGACATGGTGGGCCCATTCAAAACAGCCCGAGGCGGCATGACACATCTCTTGGTGATGATTGATAAGTTCACTAAGTGGATCGAAGCCAAGCCGATCAAGAAGCTGGATGGCTCCACAGCCGTCACATTCCTCAAGGAGATAATCGCGAGATACGGCTACCCGCATAGCATCATCACCGACAACGGCAGCAACTTCGCCGAAGGCATTTTCAAGCGCTACTGCGGGGAGATGGGGATCCGAATGGACCTATCGTCCGTAGCACACCCGGAGACCAACGGCCAAGTGGAGAAGGCAAATGGCTTGATCCTAGCCGGCATCCGGCCCCGGCTGGTGGAGCCGCTTGAGCGCTCAGCTGCCCAGCGTGCTGTGGAGCCTACGCACAACGCCTAACCGCTCGGTCGGCTTCACACCCTTCTTCCTCGTATACGGGGCCGAAGCCGTCCTGCCGACTGACATCGAGCACGACGCGCCAAGAATCAAGCTATACACAGAAGCCGAAGCCAAAGAAGCTCGCGAAGATGGAGTCGACCTGGTTGAAGAGGTCCGGCTGATGGCCGAATCCAGGTCCGCCGTATACCAGCAAAGCCTCCGTCGCTATCACAGCCGGAAGGTCAAGTCCTTAGCATTCCGAGAAGGAGACCTAGTGCTCCGGCTGATCCAACGGACAGCCGGACAGCATAAGCTAGCATCCCCATGGGAAGGTCCCTTCATCGTGAGCAAGGCAGTAGGCAATGATTCCTACTATCTCATAGATGCCCAAGAGGCCAAAAAGAACAAGGCGAGCAAAACTGACGAGGAGACAAAACGTCCCTGGAATGTCAGGTTGCTTCGACCATTTTACACTTGAGAGCAGGAATGTATGTATCCCTTGTACCCCTTTTGTAAGTTATGAAAAAGCATGCGCCAAGAGCGCCGTTTCCGACAAGTTTTTCGCGCACTCTACTTCGTTTCGCCAATTGGCTTGAACCCTTTCACGCGACGGCTTAGTAACGTGATCCGATTTCCGACAGCCGGCTTCCGACCAGCTACAGACCGCAACCCGGCTGTCCGGCTGGCGGGAGTAAGGCCTAGGGAACCAGCACGCGAAAAACGACTAAGGAAAGAGTAAAAGCGAGTTGACTTGCAACCTTTCATAAAAGTGTCGGACTGCCGAAATCGACTCGTTCGACTGAAATACTATCGGCCTCACCCAGCGGCACGCTCTTGATCCGGCGACGGATCGCAAGTCGGACGTACGACCGGCAAGAGCACAGCCAAAGAGTGGGGCGGATGGGAAAAAGCGAATAAGTCGGAAGAAAGCAAGCCGGCACACAAATGATTAACAAACACACTAAAGTGCATCATAATAAAAAGGCGATAATATTGTCATTACATAAGCACCCGGCATTTAATAATCTGTTCTGGCAAAAGCAAAGCTACATGAGCAGGGAAGCCTAAGCACCGGCTGAAGGAGGACCAGCCGGATCATTAGCAGGAGGCGGAGACTCCATCTCGATCTCCTCGTCTTCAAGCTCCTCCTCCTCATCAGAGTGAGGGTTCGGGTCCGCGACGAAGAGGCTCTTGTCGACGAAGTCGGCGATGGCGCTGGCTCGGGCAAGTCGGGCGGCCTTCTGTTCGGCCGAGAGCTCGTCTTCCACGCCGGCTCGCCGATACTCAAGCTGCCCCAGGTCCACCTCGTTGTACCAGGAGAGGACAAAGGACAGCGCCATGTCGGCGCCAGCGCGCGTGGCAGACTCCTTCCAGTCGAGGAAGCGATCCGGCGCCCGCTCGATCAAAGAGGTGAGGCTGGAGATATCTTGCGGCGCCGCCTCCGCGGGCCACAGCATCGGGACCAGCTCCTCAGCCGCCTTCCGGAGCTCCCAGCCAAACTTGGTGATGGGCTCGACGCGGGCAGCCAGGGACGACATGTAGTCCTCCATGGTGAAGCACTCCGAGCTGCCCTCGCCAGTCGCCCGCCTCCTGGACTCGCGCGCAACGCCAACGGCTGCCAAGGCCGCATCCTGCGTTTCCGGGAAGGCCGCTGCAAGAAGGAAGCATGTCAGAAGTCATCAAAGCCGAAATAAGCTGAAAAATGCAAATTTTCGAAGTCCTAAAGTAAGACTGGCGGCAGCCGGCACGAGCCGACTGCCCCAGCCCGAAGATGGAGATTCCGAAGCTCTAAAGTAAGACTAGCGGCAGCCGAGCCGACTGCCCCCAGCCCGAAGATGGAGATTTCGAAGTCCTAAAGTAAGACGGCGGCAGCCGGCAAGAGCCGACTGCCCCCAGCCCGAAGATGGAGATTTGAAGCTCTAAAGAAAAAAGGCGGCGGCAGCCGGCACGAGCCAACTGCCCCCAGCCGAAGATGGAGATAGCGAAAAAGATAAGTTTCTGCAGCCGGCTACCAACGGAGGCTGGCAGCCGACAGCCGAAAGCCGGCAAAGGGAAGGAAACATAGAGACACTCACCCGAAAAACCGCGATCGACCGCGCCAATCAGGTCCGTCCAATGCTTGGCAGTAGCCGTCAGCTCCGTGGACTTGGCGGTGACCTCCTCCTGAAGCGCAAGCCGCTGCTCCTCCACCTGGGTCAGCCGCCGGCTCAGATCCTCCACCTTCTCCTTCTCCGCCGTCCTAAGGGAGGCGAGCTCAGCAAGATGGTTCTTCTCCAGCAGGCGCAGCCGCGTCAACTCCCTCTCAGCCACCTTGAGCTTGGCGGCTGCAGATCGGCCCGCCTCCTCGCTCTCGGCGCACTGAGCGCGAGCAACCCGGAGATCCGCCTCCAGCTGCGGGACCTTGGCGGCCTCAACTGCGAGGCAGCCGGAAAGAAATGTCAGCCAACAAAGACAAAAGAAAGAAGACATCGAGCCGGAAGAAGCAAGAGCTTACCCTTGACGGCTTCCAGCTCACGAGCCAAGGTGGCCCGCTCAATCTTGGCCTTGTGGTAGCTGGTCACCACCTTGTTGTACAAGACGGTGCGTCGCTCGTCGACCGCCTGAAAAAGAAACCGTTTAGGCGAAACCTGGGCCGGCTCCGAGCAGCCGGCCCATGCCTCGGAGGGCTACCAGGATAATAACGAAATCGCAGAAAATAAGATGAGAAGCCACCTACCTTGTCAGCCTCCTCCAGCGTCGACAGCTGGGCCATGACCTCGGCGGCCTTGTTCTTCAAGCTGGCTCGGTAGCCAGAGAAAAGCATCTTCAAGGGCGCCGTGCCAGGCTGCCCCTCCCGGCTGATTATCTCACGGAGTCCGCCTGGTGCCAGGCCTTCTCCATGGTGCCAGCCGAGCCGAAGCTGGAGTCCGAGGCGGACGGCACTCTCGCCAGCCGGGCACCCTTGGCCACGTGAAGGCTAGTGGGCGACACCGTCGGGCCCTTCGACCTCACCAACGCCCGGGAGTCGGCGTCCTCAGCGCGCGCCGGCTCCTCCCGCTGCGGTTCCTTCCCAGTCGGCTCCGTCCTCGGCGGCTCCGAAGCCGGAGGCGGCGTGGCTGGCCCGGTGGGAACCACCTCCGGCTCCTCAGGCGGCGCAGCTCCGCCGGCTCCAGCTCCTGCCGCTGGTGGCACACCTCGGCCAGCTCCAGCCGCCGGCCCCAACAGCGGCGCGCGGTGTGGAAACAGGTCGCCAAGAGTGGGCCTCTGGGCCGACTCGCCCTGGGCGCCCTGGCCCGGCGCAGCCGAAGAAGACGCCCCCGCGGCAGGCGGCGTAACCACGGGCGGCACGACGACAACGGGCGGCGCGCGCGCAAGTGTCGAAGGCGGCGGCGTCGGCTCCCTCTGCCGACGAGGCGGCGGCGCAGCACGAGCAGCCGGCCCAGAGGCACCGCCCTGGGTGAACTTTATGGCGGCCCTAGTCAAACAAACAAAAGAAGTTGAGTGCAAAGTAAGGAAAGAAAAGGAATCAAACAATGAAGAAAACAAAAGGGACTTACCCGGCCATCTCCGGGACCTTCTTGGGCCCTTGCTGGCGCTGTCTCTTGGCCCGGTTCTCCAGCTTGGCCGTGCTCCCGCCGGCGGCTCGCTTCTTCTTCGGGGCGCGGAAGTCGCCGAGGCGGCAGGCGGCCTTGTGCGCAGAGGCACCGCCCGGATCGGTCCCGTGGTGGACGCGGCCGGCTCCTCCTCCTCCTCCCGCTGCTCCGGCGAGGGCGGCGGGTTGTGCTCCCCTTGGCCGCCCTGGTCGGGCACCACCGGCAGGTCATCGTCGCCGGCTTGGTCGCCGGCTTGGTCAGCCGGATCCACGTGATCCGGCGTCCAGATCTTGTGCGCCAAGTCGCCGTCCTCGATTTCTTGGCGGGGGAAAATCTGGAAAGCAAGAACAGATGAATAACAAGTGGGCCACGCAGCCGCAAGTCGAAAAGCGCAAGCCGAAACATCAACTTACCCGCTCAGGCGGCGCGGCCCGGTCGTAAGGCGGCAGCCCCCACTCCCAGGCTTCCGGCATGTTGGCCTTGGTGATGTTGTTCACCCGGTGAGCAACTTGGGCCTTGTTGAGCGCCACCTTCGACGTCCGGGTCGGATCCAGCCGGCCGGACATATGCCCGATCTTGTGGACGCGGCCCTGGAGTGGCAGCACCCGGCGCTCCATGTAGGTGCAGAGGAGGTCCTCGGCGCTCAGCCGGCCCCCAGTGACGCACTCCCCCAAGAAGTCCCACAGGAGGTTGACCTCCGCGTCCGGATCCGCCGACTTGGCGTTGTGACCCCAGTTGAGCCGGGTGGTCGGAGGAGCCGGATTGTACTCCGGCAAGTTGATCCAGTCGAAGGCTGGGTTGGCGTTCTTCACATAGAAGAACGACATCTGCCAGTTCTTCACCGAGTCGACAGTCGGAATCTTCGGGAAGAGCGAGCCGGCGCGGGGATATATGGAGGCGGCGCCGCAGGTCCTCAGGCGGCCCTCAGTCATCTGTGACTTGAGGTAGAAGAGCCGGCTCCAGAACTCCACGTCGGGCCACAAGCCGGCGTAGCCCTCCATGAAGGCCACGTAGCAGCTGAGAAGGACGCACGCGTTGGCTGGCAGGTGATGAGGCTGCAAGCCGAAGAAGTCCAGGAATCGGCGGAAGAAGCGCGAAGCCGGCAGACCCAGCCCGCGGTCGAAATGCGCCCCGAAGACCACGCGCTCGCCGGGTTCCGGCGTGGGCTCGTTCTCCTCGCCGGGTGTCCTCGTGATCACCTCCCGAGGAATCCGGCGGAGGCGCACCAGACGCTCGATGTCGTCGTCGTGCATGTAAGACCCCCTCCACGAGCCGCTCGGTTGAGCCATGGACGGAGAAGAGGAGGAAGAAGACCAGGAGAGATCAAAAGGCGAGGAGGAACCGCTTCTCACCGGAGGAGAGCGCGGTGGCGACGAGCGCAGCGTCGAGCCGCGGGGCCCCGTGGCGCCGGCTTGGCGTGCGGGCGGCTGCCGAACGGCGGAGAGTTCCGGCCGCGTGAGATCGCCGGAGTTCGCCAGGAGGTCACCGGAGAAGAAGCGACGGCGTGCGAAGAGCGCTCGGTTGGAATGAGAGAGAAGAGCGTGCGAGAGCGAGGAAGAAGAAGAAGCTCGCCTCGTACCGCACCGGGGGCATTTATAGCCGCCCGGCGCGCCGGTTGCGTGGCCACGTGGCGATCGTGGGCCACGTCGGGATTTACTGCGGCAATAACTGCCCCCACGACCGCTGCGGTTACCAGAAACCGCCGCGCCACTTCCTCGCGACCGCACCGGATCCGGAGGAGACAGCGATGTGACCATACGAAACGGCCACGCTGACGAAGCCGTCAGAGCGGTCAAGTCGGGCGCGGGACTCGAGGCGGCGGAGTTGCCGGTGCGCCCAAGCCGGAGCCGGACGATAAAATCAACCCGGCCCCAAATTCTGGCAACAAGCCGGAAGCATCATCAGCACTTAAGAAAAAGTGGAAACAACAGGAGCAAAAAAGGCGTCCGGCTGGAGGAAGCCGGACGAGGCGAGCCGGGCGAGGGCGCAGCCGGCTGAATGAAAATTCTCAGCCAGCCCCTCCAGGAGCCGCCAAGAACAAGCAAGAAATATACAAAAGCCAGGGAAACCTGCCTAGGTCCTTCTTAACGCAGGACCTTGCCAGCTTCGGGGGCTAATGTCGGGGGGAAGACCCCGGGTAGGGCAATGGACGTGGAGCGGCCGGCTTGAGGACGGCCGGCTCGCGGCAAAGGCCGGCTGAGGAGCCGGCTGGAGCCGTGGCCGGCTACCTCGGGAGCCGGCTGGCTCTAAGTCCTAGTCGGCCCGGCTGCGGCCTTCAACGCTGTAGCTGGGCCGGCTTCTACAAGCCATATCCGACGGGGTTTGTACCTCGGACCGACTCGAGGCTGGCGAGTCTTGCACGGAAGGAACGGGTAGGTGATCCGGGTTCAAAGGTCCACGCTGACCTCATCTCCCGTAAAGTACGGGGCACTGTAGAGTAGTAGTGCCACGCGCCAGACAGGCCATCATGGCGTACGTCGGACCGTACGCGCTACAGAGCATGATGACGACAACGACAGCACCTCGCCATGCCGCTGACCTGAGCAGGCGGATGGGACGTGCCACTACGCTCAACGGCTCCCTGATGTCAGCGCCTCGGGAAGGAGCGGGAGCCGGAGCCGGCCATGCCGGCCAGTAGACTATAGGGACTTATATGTAAAGTACCGGTGCCTATATAAGCCGGGCTACCCCCTCGTGCGGGGGACGATCGATCACTTCTCATTCACTAGTCTTAGAGCTGCCCTGTGAGAGAGACCTTCGTCTACCTTAGCCTCCCAGGAGCAGCCGGATATACAGCTCAAGGAGCACCATTGTACTGTGTCACTATCATATACACTCATAGCAGGAGTAGAGGTGTTACCTCCATCGGAGGGCCTCGAACCTGGGTACGTCGCCGTGTCGCTCGTGCCCATACCCGCATCCGGATACCGCCGTGAGACCACAAGGAACCACATCGATTAGCCACCCTATGGCATATGTCATGACGATACCACGACAAGGTCATCCTCCACGTCGGCGGGGTGGTGTTCTAACACATATGAATTAACGATTTGTGGGTCAATGAACCCAACATCATGGATGCGCCTTATTCGCATTTCCCGCTTCTTCATTCTGCATAATAGCGTACACAACAAGATAGTTAGGACAATATATATATTTATAGTGCAGGCAATGAACGAGATGGGGTAGAAATTAATAAATCACTTACAGAACATAGCAACTGATGATAGATTTGTCGAGCTCGCGCAGATTGAACAGCTGGAACAATTCACTCCGATGAATTGTTATATAGTAATGTTTGAAGTGATGCTCAGGTCTAACTTCCGCATAAATATAGTCTTTGGCGTTTTTAAGTTTTATGTAAGCCTTGTACCAATTTAGCAGACCTGTCATTTGTCGAGGTAGATCCTCTTCCTGCGCAGGCTCGACGAGAGGCCCATTCCGCACATATGTAAATACTACGTCCTTCATTGGCGCCTCATCAAGGCCTAACAATGCACGAAGAGTCAGACCTAAGTTGGCCGCTTGTTCTGTGGCACTCGCTACAGTCAATCCGGCATGTGCTGCCGCAGCTGCTATGATATCGGGGGCATCTTCCGGACCGGCGGCTTTCACTATGAGCGGGGCGATCGATTGTTTACTTTGTTCCCCGAGCTGGGCAACTTGTTTCCCCCCTTTTTTGCTTTGTAATTCTTTCTCGGCCTCCTCCTGCTTCTCCGCCAACTCTTGGTTCCTCTTGACCGCGAGTGCTTGCCTACGAAGTTCACGTTCATAGTCGTCAGGCAGATTCTTCGCGGCTTGGGACGGTGTGTTCAAAAATGACTTAGCCCAGCTCTTTTCCTTCTCAGAAAATACTTGCTTGGGCTCGGGCTCTCTTTTCTTCTTGTAGTCCGCCTTCCATTTCACATAATCAGCAGACGCGTGTGCGTCGACTTCCTCGGCACTACGTTCCCAAGGCCTTGTGGGGAGAGGCTTCAGTGATGGCTCTGGTATCTTTGTGGTTGCAGGTACATAAGGCTCCGGGTTAATAACCCAAGACTGCTTCTGCTTCTTCGCCGGAGGTGGATTGGGGGGCGGCGTCTGATCACCCGCCGGACGAGGACTGGGGGGCGGCGTCCTTACCCGCCGGAGGTGAATTGGGGGGCGGCGTCGGCTGACGTGAAGGAGGTGTAGGTGAACCACCACCACCGCCGCCGCCGCCACCACCACCGGAGGGGGGTGGACTTGTTCGCCTTGGCGCCTCGCCTGGAAACTTGATAAACTTCTTTTGCCATAGAATGAACTGGCGCTTGACATCTCCAAGTCTTCTCGCCCCTTCAGGTGTAGCAATGTCAATGTCTAGGTCCTCAAACCCTTGGACTATGTCCTCCACCGTGACACGAGCATAGCCATCTTGAATGGGGTTGTTGTGGTGGAGTGCTCCAGGTAAACATGGTAAAGCACTGCCGATGGCTACCTTCATGGACATGTTCCCGATAGGATAATACAGATGACATTCTTTCATCTCCTTTATATCGTCCACGGGGTAGCGAGGAGGCTCCGGTGCAGTAATTTCGACCACCAGAGGCTCCGGTGCAGTAATTTCGATCGTCGGTGCACCAGCCGGTGGGGCCTCCGTGGAAGCCACGCTGCTTCTTCCTGCTGCTGGCTTCCGAGATCCATTGGATGATCTTCATGCTGCGTCCGAGCTGCATCTCTTTCGGCTACTAGTACACTCACGGTTTTCTTCATCACATCCATTTCCGATGCCAACCGCGCCACAACATCTGCATCCCGATCCATCTTTCTCTTACGGCTTCTGTAACCGTACGGGTCATCGTTCTGGGGGAACCCTATTTTCCACGGAATGTGCCCCATGCCTCGTACACGTCCTCCGTGTTCAGGATTCCCGAGGGCTTTTGTCAGCGCGTCGTTCTCTCTGTTGAACTTGATCTTCCCCTCTTGAGCATCCCTCATTGCCTCAATAAGCTTTTCGGTGGGTTTAATTATTTTGCCCCGGTAAACACACTCCCCTGTCTCCGGGTTCAGCGATCCCCCATGCCCGTACCACCAGCTTTTGGCCCTTGGGTCCCATCCCTCCGTACCTGGACGGATTCCTCGCGCCCTCAGCTCGTTCTCCATCTTCTCCCACCTAGGCTCCCAAAGGCGATACCCTCCTGGCCCCATAATATGATTGTACTCCTTCTTAGCCGCATTTTCCTTATTTTTTTCGATAGTTCAAGGAACTGCTCCGATTTCTTTTGCTTCACAAATTCTGGCCAATCATGTTTCAGTTTCTCATATTGTCCTTTGAAATCCGGAGTCTTGTTCTGGTTGACATAGTCACGGGCTAGATTTTGCTTGAATTTCCGGAATGCACTGGCCATCTTTTGAAGAGCGAACTGTTTGAGTAGCTTCCTCCTCTTCTTGTTTTCCTCAATCTTGTTACCCTCCTCATCGAATTTGTGGTATTCCGGAGGTAGGACGACATGTTCCATAAGCTTTTGCAAGCAATCTTTTTTTGTTCTCTTCTCGACAAAAGTGAAACCAAGACGTGCCTTCTTTGGCTCATTCCACTCCTGGACGGTGATCGAGACGTTGTCTCTAACAACGGCTCCGCATTGGTTGATAAACTTGGTGGCGTTCTTCTCGGGCTCCAGCGGCTTGCCGGTTGCACTGTCGACAACCTCGATGGTATATATTTCTCCTTGTTTCAGCGTCTTGGTTGCGCCACGCTTTGACGACGTACTCGATTGTTTCGATGATCCGGCCGAGGGCTAAAATAAGAAAGAGAGTCGCGCGCGTTAGTACACACATATTTATTCAAATCAGTTAGTTTGTATCACCAGAGGCTCAATGTATATATATACCTCGGCGCCGGAGGTGGTTGCTACTTCCAATTGAAGATCGTCGTTTATCGATGTTTCTTCGGCATCATCTTGCTGACGGCGCCCTTCATCTTCACCGTCAAGGTTCAGATAAGAAGAGATATCATCTTCTTCTTGTCCGGTCGGCACATATAGAATATCGCCGTTTATGATGCCGAACATATGGTCTTCAGCGTCCGGATCATAGTTGTCCATAATCGGGTCAGCTCTATCGTCCGCCATATGTCAGTCCTGAAAACATGTAGTAAAAACAAATTAATTGTGTATATGCATTATCACATCTCTTCTACATATAAAGAGAGAGGGCGACGAGGGAGGCGAGAGGGGGGACGCGTGTTATATGCGGACGATCGACCTCGCAGTGACCGCGTGACCGAGAGACCGGTGGCGGTGGCGAACCGGTGGCGAAAGGGTGGTGGCGAACCGGTGGCGGTGGCGAACCGGTGGCGAAACGGCGGGTCCGCATGTCGAGCACGTATGGTGGTTTTTTTAGTCAATTTTTATTTTTTTTAAGTCAAAATTTAGTTCTTTTTTGAGACAAAAATTTTAAGTCAATTTTTAGTTTTTTTAAGTCAAATTTTAGTTTTTTTTACACAATCTTTTTTAAGTCAAATTTGTAGTTCTTTTTGAGACAAAATTTTAAGTCTCAATTATTTGTTTTTTAAGTCAAATTGTAGTTCTTCTTTTACACAAACTTTAAACTCAAATTTTAGTTATTTTTAATTTCAAAATTAACAAGAACAAAAACTAAAAAACAAAGAAAAAAAGGCAGGGGATCTGCATGCGCTCCTCCCTCTCTCTCTCTCTCTCATGCGCACGCGCGACCACCTGTGGCGGCCGCGCCTCTCTCACGCGAGCAGTGCGGCGCGCCGGCGAGCAGAGCCTCCCTCTCCTCTCTCGCGAGCGGCGGCGGCGCCGGTGACGATGATCGAGGGGCCGGCGACGCGCGGGCGACAGTACGGTAGGCGGCGGGGCGGCGAGACATACGGGAGATGGCGCAACGAGAGGGCAGCGGCGACGACGTCTGGGGCGACGGCGTCTGCGGCGACGGCGAGAGTGCGGCGACGGCGAGGCGCGGCAGCCTGACGGCGCTCGGCAGAGACGGAGGCGGACGGGGTTCGCGCGGAGAAGATCGATGCGGAGAAGACGATGTGGAGGCGACGGTTCGCGCGAAGTATTTATAGCCCCCCCTTTAGTGGCGGTTGGGGAGGCGACCCGCGACTAAAGGGTACCCTTTAGTCGCGGTTGGCAAACCGCGACTAAAGGCTTTCGCCGGGTTTTCTTTCCCGCGCGCACAGACCTTTAGTCGCGGTTGGCGAGGCCAACCGCGACTAAAGGTATTTTTCAAATTACTTTTTGTTTTTCAAAATTTTAAAAATACAGAAAAATAAAACTAATTCATTTCAAAATCATAAAATACAAATAATATATCAAAAAATTCAGAAAAACAAAACTAATTCAATTCAAAATGTTTAAAATACATATAATATATCAATAAATTCAGAAAAATAAAATTAATTCATTTCAAAATCATAAAATACAAATAATATATCAAAAAATTCAGAAAAATAAAACTAATTCAATTCAAAATGTTAAAAATACAAATAATATATCAATAAATTCCAAAAAATAAAACTAATTCATTTCAAAATCATAAAATACAAATAATATATCAAACAATTCAGAAAAAAAACTAATTCAATTCAAAATGTTTAAAATACAAATAATATATCAAAAAAATCAGAAAAATAAAACTTATTCAATAAAAAATGTTAAAAATACAAATAGTATATCAAAAAATTAAGAAAAGTAAAACTAATTCAATTCAAAATGTTAAAAATACAAATAATATATCAAAAAATTCAGAAAAATAAAACTAATTCAATTCAAAATGTTAAAAATACAAATAATATATCAAAAAATCTTCCTGCCCCCCGCTTCCCACCAGTTCTTCCCGGCCACCTCTGTCTTCCCATAAGTTCTCCCCGGCCTGTCTTCCCGCCAGTTCTTTCCCGCCTCTTTCTTCCCGCCTCTTTCTTCCCGCCACTTTCTTCCCGCCACTTTCTTCCCGCCTCTTTCTTCCCGCCACTTTCTTCCCGCCTCATGTCTTCCCGCTCCCATTTTTCCCGCCATTTCTCACTACATATATGTAGCCCGGCTTGGCCAGCATTATGACATCTCTACAATCTCTCATCAATCTCTCATGGCTTCCACCGCACCCACTCTAACCTACCAGCAGGTGGAGGAGCTTTGCGCCTCGAACTACCCTTGCCCACCGGGCTACCGCGTCCCCGCCGGCTGGAGCCTAAGCGCCGGCGGCGTGCCGGTCCCTCCCGTCCCTCAGGGTACTGCGCGTCGGGCGGCCATCACGAACCACTACTACCTCGACCTCACGCCGGAGCAGCGGATGAATCCCCGCTGGCATCCCGATAACCAGCATACTTGGGACGCCTTCTTCATCAATCGGCGTGAGAGGGCGCTCGCCAGGTATGAGGAGGACGGTCTGCCTCCTGGGAACTTCCACGAGGCCGGCCGTCGGCTATGGTGGTACGGCCGGACTCTGCAGAGCGTCATGGACTACATCACGGCCGGCGATATCCCCGCTGCGCTACCCTCAGTTCGAGCCACGAGCGCCGCCCGCGACAGCAGCGACGACGACGGCGGCAACTTAGAAGGCGACGACTACCAGTACAACGGCGGCGACTATGAAGACTACGAGTATGCATATTATACGCCTAGGCAGGAGTATGACTAAATCACTCCAAATTTCATGTATCATCAGTGCTATCTCGAATCAATCGAATCATTCGAAAATGGACACCAGAACACATCACGGATAATATAATTCACATGATCCATTCAACAAAGTTTGGTACAATAAATTATTACACATCATTTCTTCCCTTGTGTCCCTGCTTGCTTACGATTGGGCCGTATCCATGGAGCATCCTCATCATTTAACTTAATGCTTGGGTCGGTGTTCACTTTGAAGGGCGGAATTTCACCAAACATATTATAATCTTCTGACATGTCTGTCTTGTCCTCCACTCCCACGATGTTTCTTTTCCCTGAAAGAACAATGTGGCGCTTTGGATCATCGCATGATGTACTGATCGTTTTCTTATCTTTCCGTTTCCTCGGTTTGCTACTCATGTCCTTCACATAGAAAACCTGAGCGACATCTTTCGCTAGGACGAATGGTTCGTCAAGGTAACCAAGATTGTTGAAATCCACCATTGTCATTCCGTATTGCTGGTCCACCTTTACCCCACCTCCTGTTAGCTTGAACCATTTGCACCGGAACAAAGGGACCTTAAAGGAGGGTCCATAGTCAAGTTCCCATATCTCCTCTATGTAACCATAATATGTGACCTTTTGCCCATTCTCGGTTGCTGCATCAAAGCGGACACCACTGTTTTGGTTGGTGCTCTTTTTATCTTGGGCGATCGTGTAAAATGTATTCCCATTTATCTCGTACCCTTGGAAAGTCGTTATAGTCGAAGATGGTGTCTTGGCCAACATGTACAACTGATCTACAACCTTATTGTCATTCATTAAATGTTTTCTCAACCAACTGCCGAAAGTCTCCATGTGGGCCTTCCTAATCCAGGATTCAGGCTTCCCCGGGTTGTCCGAGCGTAAAATATTCTTGTGTTTCTCAAAGTACGGAGCCACCAAGCTGGAATTGGTCAGAACTGTGTGGTGTGCTTCAGTCAGAGAATGGCCGTCCATACATATCGTTGATTTCCTTCCGATCGTGCCTTTTCCACTTAGTCTCCCCTCGTGCCGCGATCGAGGAAGACCAATCGGCTTAAGGTCAGGAACAAAGTCAACACAAAACTCAATTACCTCCTCATTTCCATAGCCCTTGGCGATGCTTCCTTCTGGCCTAGCACGGTTACGAACATATTTCTTTAATATTCCCATGAACCTCTCGAAGGGGAACATATTGTGTAGAAATACAGGACCGAGAATGGAAATCTCTTCGACTAGGTGAACCAGGAGGTGCGTCATAATGTTGAAGAAGGATGGCGGGAACACCAACTCGAAACTGACAAGACATTGGACCACATCGTTCTGTAACCGTGGTAGAACTTCTGGATTGATTACCTTCTGAGAGATTGCATTGAGGAATGCACATAGCTTCACAATGGCTACTCGAACATTTTCCGGCAGGAGCCCCCTCAAAGCAATCGGAAGCAATTGCGTCATAATCACGTGGCAGTCGTGAGACTTCAGGTTTTGGAACTTTTTCTCCGCCATGTTTATTATTCCCTTTATATTGGACGAGAATCCAGACGGGACCTTCATACTGCTCAGGCATTCAAAAAAGATGACCTTCTCTTCTTTGGTCAGAGCGTAGCTGGCACGACCTTGAAACCATTCCGGATGCCGGTTATCAGGGTCTTTCAAACGTTGTTGGTCCTGCCGTGCTTCCTTTGTATCATTTGTCTTCCCATACACGCCCAAGAAGCTTAGGAGGTTCACGCAAATATTCTTCGTAACGTGCATCACGTCGATTGCAGAGCGGACTTCTAGGACTTTCCAATATTCTAGCTCCCAGAATATAGATTTCTTCTTCCACATGGCTGCGTGCCCGTCAGCTCCCTTCGGAACTGATTGTCCGCCAGGACCCTTTCCAAAGATGACTTTCAAATCCTTGACCATATCAAATACCTCAGCACCAGTGCGTTCCGCAGGCTTCGGCCGGTGATCTGCCTTGCCGTTGTAATGCTTGTCTTTCTTTCTTACTGGATGAATTTTCGGAAGAAATCGACGATGCCCAAGGTACACGTTCTTCTTACAATTTGGCAAATGTACACTTTCAGTCTCATGTAAGCAGTGCGTGCATGCATTGTATCCCTTATTTGACAGTCCCGAAAGGTTACTAAGAGCAGGCCAATCATTGATGGTTA
The DNA here is from genome assembly GCA_030979885.1 of Lolium multiflorum. Taxonomy (NCBI): domain Eukaryota; kingdom Viridiplantae; phylum Streptophyta; class Magnoliopsida; order Poales; family Poaceae; genus Lolium; species Lolium multiflorum. The sequence continues at coordinate 193,375,715 of CM061747.1, forward strand.
CGAAAAGCAACGCTCGTAGGTCAAATTCCTCTTCTTTGTGCTCATCCCACACACGGACACCAGGTCTGCCCCACAGCTGTAAAAGTTCATCAACTAATGGCCTTAGGTACACATCGATGTCGTTGCCGGGTTGCTTCGGACCTTGGATGAGCACTGGCATCATAATGAACTTCCGCTTCATGCACAACCAAGGAGGAAGGTTGTAGATGCATAGAGTCACGGGCCAGGTGCTATGGCTGGAGCTCTGCTCGCCAAAAGGATTCATGCCATCTGTACTTAGACCAAATCTTATGTTCCTTGCGTCAGCTGCAAAATCTTTGAACTCTCTATCGATCTTTCTCCATTGCGTTCCATCTGCGGGGTGTCTCAACTCCCCGTCCGACTTACGGTCCTCTTTGTGCCATCTCAACAACTTGGCATGCCCAAGAGGAAGGTATGATGCGCACGTAGCAAGTTTTCCCTCAGAAAGAAACCAAGGTTTAATCGAACCAGGAGGAGCCAAGAAGCACGTTGAAGGTTGATGGTCGCGAAATGTGATGCGGCGCAACACCAGGGATTCCGGCGCCAACTAGGAACCTGCACAAACCAAAGTACTTTGTCCCAACGAAAGTGAGGTTGTCAATCTCACCGGCTTGCTGTAACAAAGGATTAAACGTATCGAGTGGAAGATGTTTGCAAAGAAAACAGTAAAACAAGTAGATTGTATGCTATGTAAAGAATAGGACCGGGGTCCACAGTTCACTAGAGGTGTCTCTCCCATAAGATAAAGCATGTTGGGTGAACAAATTACAGTCGGGCAATTGACAAATAGAGAAAGGCATAACAATGCATATACATGACATGGTAAATATAGTGAGATTTAATCCGGGCATTACGACAAAGAACATAGACCGCCATCCAGCTGCATCTATGCCTAAAAAGTCCACCTTCAGGTTATCGTCCGAACCCCCTCCAGTATTAAGTTGCAAAGCAACGAGACAATTGCATTAAGTATGGTGCGTAATGTAATCAACAACTACATCCTTAGACATAGCATCAATGTTTTATCCCTAGTGGCAACAGCACATCCACAACCTTAGAACTTTCTGTCACTGTCCCAGATTCAATGGAGGCATGAACCCACTATCGAGCATAAATACTCCCTCTTGGAGTTAAGAGTAAAAACTTGGCCAGAGCCTCTACTAATAACGGAGAGCATGCAAGATCATAAACAACACATGAACAATAGATTGATAATCACCATAATCATAGTACTCTCTATCCATCGGATCCCGACAAACACAACATATAGAATTACATATAAATGATCTTGATCATGTTAGGCAGCTCACAAGATCTAACAATGAAGCACAACAAGGAGAAGACGACCATCTAGCTACTGCTATGGACCCATGGTCCAGGGGTGAACTACTCACTCATCACTCCGGAGCGACCATGGCGGTGTAGAGTCCTCAGGAGATGAATCCCCTCTCCGGCAGGGTGCCGGAGGCGATCTCCGAATCCCCGAGATGGGATTCGCGGCGGCGGCGTCTGTAGGTTTTCCGTATCGTGGCTCTCGGTACTGGGGGTTTCGCGACGGAAGCTTTAAGTAGGCGGAGGGTCAGCGAGGGCCACACGAGGGGGCCCAGGGGGATGGTCGGCGCGGCCGGGGCCTGGGCCGCGCGGCCACCCTGGCCTCCTCGTGGCCCCACTTCGTTAGGTCTTCGGTCTGGAAGCTTCGTGCAAAAATAGGACCCTGGGCGAAAGTTTCCAATTCCGAGAATATTTCTTTACTAGGATTTCTGAAACCAAAAACAGAAAACAGGCTCTTCGGCATCTTGTTAATAGGTTAGTTCCAGAAAATGCATAAATATGACATATAATGTGCATAAAACATGTAGGTATCATCAATAAAGTAGCATGGAACATAAGAAATTATCGATACGTTGGAGACGTATCAGCATCCCCAAGCTTAGTTCGCTCGTCCCGAGCAGTAAAACGATAACAAAGATAATTTCTGAAGTGACATGCCATCATAATCTTGATCATACTATTTGTAAACATATGTAATGAATGCAGCGATCAAAGCAAAGGTAATGACATGAGTAAACAACTGAATCATATAGCAAAGACTTTTCATGAATAGTACTTCAAGACAAGTATCAATAAGTCTTGCATAAGAGTTAACTCATAAAGCAATAAATCAAAGTAAAGGTGTTGAAACAACACATAGGAAGATTAAGTTTCAGCGGTTGCTTTCAACTTATAACATGTATATCTTCATGGATATTGTCAACATAAAGTAATATAACAAGTGCAATATGCAAGTATGTAGGAATCAATGCACAGTTCACACAAGTGTTTGCTTCTTAAGGTGGAAGGAGATAGGTAAACTGACTCAACAATAAAAGTAAAAGAATGGTCCTTCAAAGAGGAAAGCATCGATTGCTGTATTTGTGCTAGAGCTTTTATTTTGAAAACATGAAACAATTTTGTCAACGGTAGTAATAAAGCATATGAGTTATGAAAATTATATCTTACAAGTTGCAAGCCTCACGCATAGTATACTAATAGTGCCCGCACCTCGTCCTACTTAACTTGGACTACCGGGTCTTCGCATGCCATGTTTCAACCAAGTGTCACAAAGGGGTACCTCCATGCCGCCTGTACAAAGGTCCAAGGAGAATGCTCGCATTTCGGATTTCTCGCTTTTGATTATTCTCAACTTAGACATCCATACCGGGACAACATGGACAACAGATAATGGACTCCTCTTAAATGCATAAGCATGTAGCAAAGTTATTATTCTCATATGAGATTGAGGATATATGTCCAAAACTGAAACTTCCACCATGATTCATGGCTTTAGTTAGCGGCCCAATGTTCTTCTCTAACAATTTTGCATGCTCCAACCACTAAAATGATAGACCTTCAGACAAGACGGACATGCATAGCAACTCACATGATATTCAACAATAGTTGATGGCGTTCCCCAGAAGCATGGTTATCGCACAACAGGCAACTTAATAAAATATAAAGTGCATAAGTACATATTCAATACTATGATAGTTTTTAAGGCTATTTTGTCCCATGAGCTATATATTGCAAAGGTGAATGATGGAATTTTAAAGGTAGCACTCAAGCAATTTACTTTGGAATGGCGGAGAAATACCATGTAGTAGGTAGGTATGGTGGACACAAATGGCATAGTAGTTGGCTCAAGGATTTTGGATGCATGAGAAGTATTCCCTCTCGATACAAGGTTTAGGCTAGCAAGGTTATTTGAAGCAAACTCAAGGATGAACAAGTGCAGCAAAACTCACATAAAAGACATATTGTAAACATTATAAGACTCTACACTGTCTTCCTTGTTGTTCAAAACTCAATACTAGATATTATCTAGACCTTAGAGAAACCAAGTATGCAAATCAAATTTTAGCAAGCTCTATGTATTTCTTCATTAATGGGTGCAAAGCATATGATGCAAGAGCTTAAACATGAGCACAATAATTGCCAAGTATCACATTATCCAAGACATTTTAGAATTACTACATGTAGCATTTTCCAATTCCAACCATATAACAAATTAACGAAGAAGAAACTTCGCCTTGAACATTATGAGTAAAGCCTAAGGACACATGTGTCCATATGCAACAGCGGAGCGTGTCTCTCTCCCACAAAGTGAATGCTAGGATCCATCTTATTCAAACAAAAACAAAAACGAAAACAAACGACGCTCCAAGTAAAGAACACAGATGTGATTGAATAAAAATATAGTTTCAGGGGAGGAACCTGATGATGTTGTCGATGAAGAAGGGGATGCCTTGGGCATCCCCAAGCTTAGACGCTTGAGTCTTCTTAAAATATGCAGGGGTGAACCACGGGGGCATCCCCAAGCTTAGAGCTTTCACTCCTCTTGATCATAGTATATCATTCTCCTCTCTTGACCCTTGAAAACTTCCTTCACACCAAACTTCAAGCAAACTCATTAGAGGGTTAGTGCATCATTAATAATTCACTCATTCAGAGGTGACACAATCATTATTTTCACTTCTGGACATTGCATAATGCTACTGGACATTAATGGATCAAAGAAATAAATCCAACATAGCAAAAGAGGCAATGCGAAATAAAAGGCAGAATCTGTCAAAAACAGAACAGTCCGTAAAGACGAATTTATAAATGGCACCAGACTTGCTCAAATGGAAAAACTCAAAACTAATGAAAGTTGCGTACATATCTGAGGATCACGCTCGTAAATTGGCAGATTTTTTCGAATTTTCTACAGAGAATTATGCCCAGATTCGTGACAGACAGCAATGCTGTTTCTGCGCAGCGATCCCAAATATAACATCAACTTTGACATAGAAACTTTACTTGGCACAAAAACATGATAAGGAGAGGTTGCTACAGTAGTAAACAACTTCCAAGACTCAACAAAACAAAAAATTGCTGTAGGTAAAAACATGGGTTGTCTCCCATAAGCGCTTTTCTTTAACGCCTTTCAGCTAGGCGCAGAAAGTGCAAATCAAGTATTATCGAGAGATGGTGTGTCAACCTTACCTTGGGCTTCATCTTTACCTTTCTTAATGTTTTTCTTTCCTTTTGGTTTAGGAAATATATGATTTCCCCCTGGTATAGAGGTGAATTTCAGAGTGCCTTCTCCCACATCAATGACTGCTCCCAATAGTTTCAGCAAGGATCTTCCGAATATGATTTTTCCTGTTTCAATAATAAGATAATCAATGGATACTGTTCTTCCACGAATGGTTGTATGCACACCTGCAGCTATTCCCTTAGGAATTATGATAGAGTTATCAATAAGAGCTATTTCTTCTCCCCCTTTATCGACTCCCCAAAGTTTCAAAGATTTATAAATGTTTTCAGGCATAAGGCAAAATTCATACATAATATCACAATAGGCATGAAGAGTTCGATCACCGATAACAATTTTAACAGAAGGGTCCCATGATGAAGGTTTAGGATTCTCTAAGACTTGTTCAAGACGATTACGAACACAGTGATAATTATCATTTAAGCGAGATGTACTTATCTCGAGATTGTTCAATCTATTATGAATGCTAATAAGGGCTGAATCAAAGTTATTAGCTGAATCATGTGATGCAACCAATTTCTTTATGGCATTAAAAGCTTGATCCCCATTACAATGAAGGAAATCTCCTCCTACTAAAGTGTCCAAAGCATATCTATAGCGAACCATAAGACCAAAATAAAAATTACTAAGGAGCAAACTTAGAGTCATTTGAGGTTCAGTTTTGCGATAAGAAGTAAAAATTCTAGACCAAGCATCCTTAAAACTCTCCTCATCCCCTTGCTTGAAAGTGAAAACTAAGTCTTCAGGTGAAGAAGTAACAGGTTCAGAGCTAGACATGGTAATAAAAGTAACTAATTTTTTTGTGTTTTTGATATAGAGAGCAAGACAGTAAATAAAGTAAAACTAGCAACTAATTTTTTGTGTTTTGTTTAGGTGCAGCAAACAAAGTAGTAAATAAAATAAAGCAAGACAAAAACAAAGTAAAGAGATTGAGAAGTGGAGACTCCCCTTGCAGCGTGTCTTGATCTCCCCGGCAACGGCGCCAGAAAAAGAGCTTGATGGCGTTTAACTCACACGTTCGTTGGGAACCCCAAGAGGAAGGTATGATGCGCACAGTAGCAAGTTTTCCCTCAGAAAGAAACCAAGGTTTAATCGAACCAGGAGGAGCCAAGAAGCACGTTGAAGGTTGATGGTCGCGAAATGTGATGCGGCGCAACACCGGGGATTCCGGCGCCAACTGGAACCTGCACAACACAACAAGTACTTTGTCCCAACGAAGCAGTGAGGTTGTCAATCTCACCGGCTTGCTGTAACAAAGGATTAAACGTATCGAGTGGAAGATGTTTGCAAAGAAAACAGTAAAACAAGTAGATTGTATGCTATGTAAAGAATAGGACCGGGGTCCACAGTTCACTAGAGGTGTCTCTCCCATAAGATAAAGCATGTTGGGTGAACAAATTACAGTCGGGCAATTGACAAATAGAGAAAGGCATAACAATGCATATACATGACATGGTAAATATAGTGAGATTTAATCCGGGCATTACGACAAAGAACATAGACCGCCATCCAACTGCATCTATGCCTAAAAAGTCCACCTTCAGGTTATCGTCCGAACCCCCTCCAGTATTAAGTTGCAAAGCAACAGACAATTGCATTAAGTATGGTGCGTAATGTAATCAACAACTACATCCTTAGACATAGCATCAATGTTTTATCCCTAGTGGCAACAGCACATCCACAACCTTAGAACTTTCTGTCACTGTCCCAGATTCAATGGAGGCATGAACCCACTATCGAGCATAAATACTCCCTCTTGGAGTTAAGAGTAAAAACTTGGCCAGAGCCTCTACTAATAACGGAGAGCATGCAAGATCATAAACAACACATGAACAATAGATTGATAATCACCATAATCATAGTACTCTCTATCCATCGGATCCCGACAAACACAACATATAGAATTACATATAAATGATCTTGATCATGTTAGGCAGCTCACAAGATCTAACAATGAAGCACAACAAGGAGAAGACGACCATCTAGCTACTGCTATGGACCCATGGTCCAGGGTGAACTACTCACTCATCACTCCGGAGGCGACCATGGCGGTGTAGAGTCCTCCGGGAGATGAATCCCCTCTCCGGCAGGGTGCCTGAATCCCCCGAGATGGGATTCGCGGCGGCGGCGTCTCTGGAAGGTTTTCCGTATCGTGGCTCTCGGTACTGGGGGTTTCGCGACGGAAGCTTTAAGTAGGCGGAGGGTCAACGCGAGGGGCCACGAGGGGCCCGGGGATAGTCGGCGCGGCCGGGCCTGGGCCGCGGCCACCCTGGCCTCCTCGTGGCCCCACTTCGTTAGGTCTTCGGTCTTCGGAAGCTTCGTGCAAAAATAGGACCCTGGGCGAAAGTTTCGTCCAATTCCGAGAATATTTCTTTACTAGGATTTCTGAAACCAAAAACAGCAGAAAACAGCAGGCTCTTCGGCATCTTGTTAATAGGTTAGTTCCAGAAAATGCATAAATATGACATATAATGTGCATAAAACATGTAGGTATCATCAATAAAGTAGCATGGAACATAAGAAATTATCGATACGTTGGAGACGTATCACGGTCCTCTTTGTGCCATCGCAACAACTTGGCATGCTCTTTGTTCCTGAACAGACGTTTCAACCGTGGTATTATAGGAGCATACCACATCACCTTGGCGGGAACCCTCTTCCTGGGTTTCTGGCCCTCAACATCGTCACCAGGGTCATCGCCTCTGATCTTATAATGCAATGCAGTGCATACCGGGCATTCATTCAAATTCTCGTATTCACCGTGGTAGAGGATGCAGTCGTTGATGCATGCATGTATCTTCAGAACCTCTAAACCTAGAGGGCAGACAACCTTCTTTGCTTCGTACGTACTGGCGGGCAACTCGTTATTCTTTGGAAACATATTCTTCAACATTTTCAGCAAGTTTTCAAATGCCGAGTCAGCTACACCTGCCTGTGCCTTCCATTTCAGCAAATCCAGTGTGCAGCCCAGCTTTTTCAGACCATCATCGCATCCGGGGTACAGCGCCTTTCTGTGATCCTCTAACATGCGATCCAAATTCTCCCTCTCCTTTTCAGTTTCGCAGCGTCTCCGTGCATCAGCAATGGTCCGACCAAGATCATCAACGGGCTCATCACGTGCCTCTTCTTCACCTTCCCCTTCACCTTCAGCATCCTCCATGAAAGTATCACCGAAATGAGCAAGATAGCTTTCATCGATGAAATCATCCCCTTCTTCATCTTCTTCCATTATAACCCCTCTTTCTCCATGCTTGGTCCAACAATTATAGCTTGGCATGAAACCGTGCCGAAGCAGGTGCATGTGAACATCTCTTGAGGAAGAGTAACCCTTCTGATTCTTACAGTTAACACATGGACAGATAACAAAACCCCCCTGCTTGTTCGCATTAGCCACTACGAGGAAATCTTTCAAACCCGTAGTGAACTCGCCGGAGAGTCGGTTACCGTACATCCATTGCCGATTCATCTGCATTATTATAATATAAAATATATAATTAACCATCATGCATTTGTTAAACTAACTAGCTACAAACAATATAAATTAAACAATGAACTACACACATGCATATTTTATCAATGACACATGAAAGGTTCAAGTTGCTAACCGCGATCGAGGAGGAAAAAATAAATAAGGAAGCTCAAGTGTGGCTCCAACACTTCATATCATGTTTGTTTCATGCTCTTGGGGCATTTTTATCAAACACCTTGTGTGCATAAGAGGAACCAAAAGCAAACCTACACCCCCTTGTGAAGCTTGTGAAGAGAAGTGGCACCAAATGGCTAAGTGCTGTGAGCTGAGGCCCTTTTATAGGGATGGGCCTTTAGTCGCGGTTGGCCTGGCCAACCGCGACTAAAGGCCTTCGGGCCAGGCCTGAGGACCTTTAGTCGCGGTTGGCCAGGCCAACCGCGACTAAAGCCCATCCCGTCCACCAGCTGGCCAACGAGCGCGCTGGGCCCAGCTCTTTAGTCGCGGTTCGCCACCAGAACCGCGACTAAAGACCCCATTAGTCGCGGTTCCTATATTTTGGCGACTAATGGGGCTAGACGGAAGGCCATTTTTCTACCGGTGAAGACAAGCCATGTATGCACACACGCCATCTAGAAAAATTGCCTCGAGCGTGCCTGACTGAAGTAGCCCAACATGGGGGCGTCAATACCATCAAGACGCATAGACGTCGTCTCGAACACGGACCTGCCCGCCCTTGCCTCCCGTAAGAGCCCACATCTGGGCGGAGGGCAGATCACATGGCACAAGCTGGGCCAGCACGCAGACATCAACAAACACAACCGGAGGTTGGCGGCGGAGTCTAGGTCGCACAAAAGGATGAAACACACGGGCGGCCGCGTCCAGATGCGAACGGCAATAATAGAAATGGGGATTACGACCCCAACTTCTGCATCATAATGATGCACACGGTCTTTTATTAATAAGTTGCGAGTATATAGTTTAAAACATCTCATGCATCGTTCAGAATTGATACAAGAATCAACCAGCGAAAAATAGAAAACAGAATATGACTACACATCAATGTAGCCACCTATTATGCCGCCAGCCAGTCTGGCACAAGATATCCTCAGCGACCATCTGGAGCCGTGTGCATCCAGAAGCCATAGCATCCCGCTGCTCCTCCGGTGACAGTAGAGCCCACAGCTAAACCCAATGTGACACCATGTGGATAACATGCAAAAAGTAAAAAGATTGTTTTTTGTTAAAAAATACTATCATTCCTCACCTTCCATATAGACCAGCATAAGGTAGAGACCCCAATACGGATAAAAGCCTTAGATTGTCTATCAACTCCATTTGACCAATTACCAAAGTATTTGTAATATTTGTTGGAGGTGGAAGATCATACGTGAAATTAGCCGTGCGCCAAAGAAGTTTAGCTAAACGGAAATTTATGAAGATGTGTTCAATAGTCTCCTGCTCTCCACAAAAAACACATTTCATACACCCATTCCATCGTCGTTTAACTAAATTACCTTTGGTAAGCAAAACCTTATTACTCAGGAACCACAAAAATATTTTAATCATAAGAGGAACTTTAACTTTCCATAGATACTATCTCAAAAAAGGTGTGTGGTCATTCATAATATCCTCAGACATAGATTTCACCGTAAACAAACTATTGGTTGTCAAACTCCAAACAAATCGATCTTTCTCTCCATTTAAATTAACCATCATAAATTTTTGGCATAACTTTAACCACAAAGTCCATTTGTTACCCACCAAAAGCCGCATGAAACCGATATTCAGAGGTATTTGGGCTAACACGTGAGCTATCGTTACATTCTTGTGACGCACAATATTATATAACGATGGATATTGCTGGGCTAACGGTATTCTTCCTAACCAAGTGTCTTCCAAAAAAACGAGTAGTTGCTCCATTACCAATTTTGAAAAAACCTCTAGTAAATAAATCATCCTCAATCCCTTCCAAAAGGGAGAATCCATAGGCTTAGCTTTCACCTCCGACAATTCTTGCCACACCCCATCCTCATTAAGAAATTTATAAAGCCACTTACTCAATAAACATCTATTTTTGAGTTCGAGAACCTCAATACCTAAGCCCCATTGATCTTTGGGTCGGCAGACAATATTCCATTTTGTAAGTCTCTATTTTCACTGGACTGCCAAAAAAATCTAGACCTATAGAAGTCCAGTCGTTTCCTTACCCCAACATGTATCTCTAGAAAAAACAACATAAACATAGGTAAGCTTGTTAAAACTGAATTGATAAGGACAAGTATATCCCCATAGGATAGTAACTTGCCTTTCCACCATCCCAATTTACTTTCAAACCGGGTCTCCACTGGATACCAATCAGAATTTTTGAGTTTTCTATAATGGATAGGAATACCTAAGTACCTAAAGGGTAGGGAGCCAGCGTCACATCCAAATATCTGCTTATAATGATCAGCCACATCCTTTGCCTTACCAAAACAAGAAATCTCGCTTTTGTGGAAATTAATTTTAAATCATGAGAGCTCTTCAAACATACATAGAATTAACTTCATATTAACAGCTTTCACTAGGTCATGCTCCAAAAATAAGATTGTATCATCGGCATATTGTAATATAGAGATGCCACCCTCAACAAGATGAGGAATAAGGGCCCCAACTTGACCATCATCTTTTGCTCGTTCAATTATGATGGCTAGCATATCAACCACAATATTAAAAAGCATATGAGACAGGGGATAACCTTGTCTCAAACCTTTTTTTGTCTGAAAATAATGACCAATGTCATGATTTACCTTTACACCGACACTACCCCCTTGAACAAATTGTTTAACTACTCTACACCATTCCAGGGCAAAACCCTTCATTCTTAAAGTCTGTTGTAAAAAAGCCATTTCACTTTATCGTATGCCTTTTCAAAATCAATTTTAAATAAAAACCTCATCCATTCTCTTAGTTTGCAACTCATGAATGGTTTCATGAAGAATGACCACCCCTTCTAAAATATTCCTACCTGGCATGAAAGCAGACTTTGTTGGTTTTATAACTCTTGGGGCAATCCCTATTATACGATTTGTATCCACTTTAGTAAAAAAATTGAAACACACATTAACTAAACAAATTGGTCTATATTGTTGTATTTGAACCGCATCCTCTTTGTTGGTTAATAATATGATTACGCCAAAAATCAGTTTATAAAGAGACAAATCCCCATTAGTGAACTGATTAAAAAGCACCATCAAGTCATCTTTTATTACCATCCAATTTTTTTGATAAAACTCCGCCGGGAAACCATCAGGCTCGGGAGCTTTATTATGTTCCATCTGTGAGATCGCCTCAAATACCTCTTCCTCAGATAAAGGAGCTGTCAAAATCTCATTTTCAACAGCTGAGATCTGAGGAATATCATGCACTTCCCCCTCTACTAAAGAAATATTATTTGGCTCCGCTGCCCCAAACAGTTTCTTATAAAATTCAGTAATATAGACCTTCAGATTATCTTCACCAACAATGGTACCCTCTTGTTATTCTAGCTGGAAAATTTTCTTTTTTCGATGCTTCCCATTTGCAATCAAATGGAAGTAACTTGTATTGTTCCCTCCTTCTTGAATATGTTTAACTTTTGCTCTTTGAGCCCATTTAGATAGCTCTTCTCTTCTTAATTTATTTAGATTATCATTTTCATTTTTTAGAACTTCCCTTTCTACCAAAGTCAAGTTATTTGTTTCAGCTTTCACATCTAAATGATCAATAATACCTAGTAGTCTCTTTTTTTTCTTTTTTATACTTCTGGCTTTGATTTTTTACCCATCCTTTGAGAAATTTTCGTAACCAAATATCCATCGGATTCAAACCTACCATAACCCACTTCCAATCTTTTTCAATCATATCAAAAAATATCCATCGGATTCAAACCTACCATAACCCACTTCGCAAACAATGCTATTCAAAAAAGGATTTTGGCTTATTACCCTAGTGTGCTTTCACCCTTGAATCAGAATTGGTGTATGATCAGAATTCGCCCTTGTCAATGCACGAACAGTGACTAAGGGAAATTTTTGTTCGCAAGAGATGGAAGCTAGAACTCTATCTAGCTTCTGATAAGTTGGTTCTTCACAATGACTCGCCCACGTTAAACTGTCTCCCCGATAAAGCAATCTCACGCAAGTTTAAATGTTCAATAATTGCATTAAAGATAAAAGGCCAACGAGCCTTGAAATTATCATTATTTTTTCTTCTCTCTTTCGTATAATATTGAAATCACCACCTACCAACGTAGGTAATGTTTCATCATCACATGTTCGCACTAATTCCACCAAAAATTCAGCTTTATGCGCGTCTTGGGCAGCCCCATAGACCGGCATTAAAATCCATTCGGAACCATCTCTTTTATATTTAATATGGAGTTTTACACAAAAATCTCCTGTACTCACTTTTAACACCTTAAGAGTATCTGAATTTATTCCAACTAAAATACCTCCAGATCGACCATGAGGTGGTAACAGAACCAAAAAAATTGTACCCCGCAGCAAGTTGATTTAAAAAATGAATAGAGAAATTAGATCTTCCAGTCTCCAACAAGGCTACAAAATCTAATTTATGATCCCTAATTGCCGCTTTGACAAATAAATGATTAGTTGTATCACCAAAACCACTAGGATTCAAATTTATTCCTTTTAGATTCGTGCGTGTCTAGATCGGATTGAACCGAACCCTACATCAGCTGGAGAGAGTAACTTCGAACGGCGCCTAGTAGTGGGCATCACTAGGATCCCAATTTTACCCTCCTTCCCATTCCCCCTTGTCCTCAAAAACCTTTCATACTTACTCTCTCGCGGCGGCTGTGCTTCAACTCCTGCGTCGAGTTAACTCCCGCTATGTCCCAATCCTCGTATCCAAAAATAATGGCGTCGATCTTTTCCTTCACTCATGGACTTCCTCTCCCTCGTTCTACCATTCCTTTATTCGTGAACTTGTCATGGCGATGATGGCAGGTTCCTTAGGGCGGCTGTGCTGATGGCGCTGGCAGCGACGTTGATGTTGTTCCATCACGCCTGCATGAAGGACGATGGCGGTGGTTTATGTGGTGGTGGGATTGACAGTTTGGGCAGCGGCCTGCTAGTGATGGGCAAGGGTGGGCGAGCTCGGCGTGGGCAAAGCCGTAGACACATTTCAGGGCGAGCGAGTCGCTCGTGGCAAACGTACTTTCCCAATGGATGCTGATCTTGTTTCTCTCTGATTGGTCTGAAATTTTTGCCAAGGATAGGCTTTCCATTGATGCGCATGCGTTGTGAGAGAGGGGTCGGGAGAGAAGACAACGAGCAACAATGCATGGGAGAAACGAAGAGCCCGACTTGGTTACCAGAAAAAGAGGAAGGAGTCTTAGAGCATCTCCACTCTCTCCCCGACTAGGCCCCCCGAACGACGTTTTTTTCATCCGGACGGCGAAATTCGGTCCAGTCGTGCCCCCGGTTCCTCGATTTCGTCCGGATTTGGGCCTAAATTCATCCGGCGATCCCACGCCATCCCCGGCCCCCGGGGGCTCTCGGGGACTCCGGACGAAACAAAAGCGCGCGAAACGGCGAGGAAACTTCCCGCGCGTCTGGTGGCCCCAACTTGTCGGCGAGAGACACCGATCGTCGTCCTCATCGCATCGTCTTCCGCGCGCTGTAAAAGCCTGCCGCCGGTCAGCATTCGCCGGCCGCGTAGCGCGGCGAGTTAATGCCGTCGCATCGTCTTCCGCGCACGCATCGTCTTCCACGCGGCATTAATCGCCGGCGCCCGCCGCGCCTATTTAAAGCCACTCCGCTCGCCGCGACGCCCCTGCTCCACTCTTCCTCCATTCTCCCTCCACTCACCCTCCACCTCCACCTCCAACGATGGCGTTCTACGACGACGACGGCGCATCCAACAACGGGTTCCCCCGCCGATCTCTCCACACGTGGGAGGGGCACCTCCTCCACCAGGCGGGGTACCCCTGCCCGCCGGACACGAGGCCCCCCGGCGGCGGGTGGCGGCTAAGCGCTGGTGGCGTGCCAATCCCGCCGCCGCCCCAGGGCCACCCCTCGACGTCGCCATCGAGGAGGCGCGCATGGGGATGACGGAGAAAGAACGCGCGGACCCACGCCACCACCCCGAGAACTACACTAGGTGGAATTCGTACTTTCTCCGGCGGTGGGAGCGCGAACTGGCGTCCTACGACGGCCCGCCACCTCCGCCTCTGTGCAACAACGCCGCGGGTCGCCGGCGTTGGTGGAGTGCGCCGGGTAGGACGCTCCACAACGTCCTCGAGCACATCGAGGGCGGCAATTCGCCGCGGCTCACGATGCCCCCTCTATCGAGGGCATCGAACAGCCGCCAACGGGGAAACAGCTGGCAGCCACGGCGTATGGCTGCCAGTTCCTCGTCGTCCGATTCGGCGGCGAGGTCGATCTCCAAGTCGGCGCCAACCTTGGCGCCGGTGAAGCGGCTTCCCCGCCGAGCCACCGTACTCGCGGCATCGTCATCCGCGAACCATCGACGGCACAAGGACGGCGCCGCCCCAAGCGCGACGACGACACCTCCGGCGAGCGGAAGCGCAAACCGGCGAAGGTGAAGGTCGAGGAGGAAGAAAGCGCCGAGGACGCCGCCATCCTCGAAGCCGTCATCGCGAGGTCCCTCCAGGACCTCGTACCCGCCGACAACGCCATGCCGCTCGACCAGGCCTGCGCCTGGTCGAGGGAGCAGTGGGAGAAGGAGGAAGCGGAGCGGCAGGCGAGGCACCTCCAGGACGCCGCTCGCTTCCGGCGGCCTGCGACTCCTCCATCCGGCGCCGTCGTCCCCGTCGTCGACCTCGAAGCCTCCGACGACGAGCTGTACAAGCCATCGCCGTCCCCGCCTCGCACCAGCGGCCGGTGGGGAGACGCCGGCCAAGGCAGCAGCCAGGCGGCTTCGGCGCCGCCACGGTTCGACGACGACAGCTCCGACGGCGGCGGCGACTACACGGTGTTTTACCGCCATTTGGGCATGTAGAGCGCCGTGTTTTAAAATTTACAGTTGTATTCCCCTAGCCGAATTCGAAATATAGTCGAATTCGGCCTCTATGTATGAACTTCACCCTCTATATAGTAAATATCATTAAATTTAGTCTAAATTCGCCCGTTTTTAGCCGTAGTTTGTCAAGTTTACGTTTTTCAAATTTACATCGTCGTCTTCGCCTGAGGACGCGGCTGGGAAACTACTCCTCCCCACGCCAAATTTACGTCCAATCCGGACGTAAATTTCCCCGGATTTCGGCGTGGGGAGGGCAAACGAGTGGAGATGCTCTTAGGCCTTTCATAATGCATTGTCTCTTAACACATTGTCTCTTAACACGTTATCTTAGGTAGCTATGCATGTTAACAATCTCTACAATGCTTTGTTTGTTAGGGTTGTATCTAAATTTAATGATTTTAGCATAATGCATGCAGGTAGTAAGATATGGAGGAAGTAAAATTTGCCATCAAAATTATATCATTGAATTCATATTCAAAAGAAGTTTCTAATAGTATAATTTTTATGATATATACCTTATATTTTATTGATCAAATTAGTAGTCAAAGTTTTTCGTGAAACACGTAATTGCCCTATAAAATGGTATGGAGGAAGTAGCTAATATATAACTCTTCCACAGAGTCATAGGCAAAATATAGTGCTAGTCCAATCACATGCATGCATTAGGTAGTAAGATATGGAGGCTAAAATCATTAAATTTAGACACAAATTTAGCCTAATACACGTTATCTTATATTTTATTGGTCAAATTTATAGTAAAACTTATTTCTCGAAATACGTAAGTGCCCTTACTACCTGCGTATTGGTTTATAGAGCACTCTTTTCCATCATTTAATATGGTGCCACATCAGTAAATGACATAGGATACCGCACTAAGAACCTTTCATTGTGAAAGCCCTAAACTACACTGCATGCAGGGGCAAAAGGGGAAGGTGACCAATTCTTTCTCTCCATCCCTCGCTAATCTGCCAGTACATTTAATGTTTAATTTGCGCCGCGGAATCTGTACAGTGAGCAATTGTCCGAGCAGTCCTCGATCATCCGATCGGGCCTGACCAGTATGGCAACCATCGCCGGAAAATTCCCCAAGAGGGAGAGGCCGATGAGCTCGCGCGTAGTCCAGGGCAGAATAGTGCCACCTTGTTGTGCTTCTACCGGCACAAGCAGGCTGCAGTCTGCAGACATGCTTCAACTCGACCGGTTGGACACCTCACACGATGACCACGGCGATCATGTCAGTCTCCGCGGGACGCTGGCTCAGGCCGCCGCCCTTCGCGGACGCCCCCTCGATCACGGCCTGCCGGCACGTCGGGCAGGAGCCGTGGAAGACGAGCCAGGCGTCGACGCACCGGACGTGGAACCCGTGGCCGCACCGCGGCAGCACGCGCACCTTCTCGCCGTCGACGAACTCGCCGAGGCAGATGGCGCAGACGTCGTCGATTACTTCCCCGCAGCCGTACACCTCCACGGGCAGGCTCCTCAGCGCGCACCTCTTAATGCCGCGACCGCTGCGGCTTGCCGCACGCGCCGTCGCACCGGCCTCGACATCAGCGGCCACGGCGGCCCCGCGGCCCCTGTACCGGAGCACGCACCGCGCCAGCGAGTTGAGCCCGATGGCGAAGATCACCGCGAAGAAGAGCGCGGCCAGGATGATCACCACGTTTGTGTCGAACGCCGAGTTGGTGCACACTTTTATCATAGCGCGTGACGTGTGGATCCGGACCGCGTAGCGACGGGGGTTATGATAGAAGGCGCGCCAACTGGGAGGGTTATCATCAATTTTCCCCTGCTCTGTTCGTGGTGTATATATAGATGGAGTGGTGGCGGCGCCCACCATTATTCTGGTGTTTTTGTGTGACAGTACGAGTGTGTGTACTTTGTAATTGTAAAAGGGCTCAAGTTGCATCCCTGCTGCTAGGAGGCAGGTGAGTTGTTGCAGTGACACGGACACGCGCGCACAGATAAGCTGATGGTGCGGCCGCACACACATACACCTTTTGGTCGCTTTGGAGCCGGAGTTTGGATCTCTACCTTCGGCCTTGGGCCTTGTTTATTTTCACTCTCTCTGTTCTAAATTAAGTATCACAGCTTTTTTAAATGAGCAAATCTACTCGCAAAGATATGAGTTCGATACATGCGTATCTACACCAAATCTGATCAGCTGATGATTAATATGAAACAAACGAAATACTATATTCATGTTACTCCCTCCGCCCCACAAAAGATATCTCAACTTCTGATTAACAAGGGTGAGAAAGCATTATCATGTTACTTCCCCCGTCTCATAAAAGATATCTCAATTTTATCTAAACTTGAATGTGTGGTCGTGATACATTCACCTTTTGCATCCCAAAATTGTATGAGAAAAACAAAGTGTTTGCAATCTGTCAACACCTGGATTTTTAAGTCCAGATGCCTATTATGCCGTACATCGCAATCCCAGGAATATTGTTTTTGCGAGACATAATAGATTGATATCACAACACATCATTCATTACAACACATAATTGTCTTACATAGAGGGATCACATGATCCAGTCTTAATACATCATAGTGGATCTAGAGATCCTATTACAAAACACATAGCGGAAGCGAAGTAACGGTTGCGGTCCATCTAATCCACAGGCAACTGTTGACGTCAGGAGTGATCCTAGTTGTCGTAGACGTCCTGCTGTCCATCTTCCTCGTACTGCTGTTTCCTCTTCATAGTCTGGCCATTTGAATAGCCAGGGACAAAGCCATGAGTACTTTAAAGTACTCGCAAACTAATACTAGTGTAAGCACTATCAATTTTAGTAAGGGGATACTAAGCTCTAGGTTTATTTGCATAAAGCCAAGTTTAGTTCATATACATTTAGTAAAGATGTTTGAATCGCTAGACTAACTTAAGTGGGAACATTAGTGTCATTCCCACAACTCTGTGGTAAATCAATTCAAAATCACCGTTCACCTTTCAAAATTCAAGTCACAAGTCACAGGTCACGTTTTTGAAAATGGTCTGATGACGGAACAATATGGCCTTTCCAATTGTCCGTAACCGTGGACACGGCTATTCGAATAGTTCTACACTCTGCAGAGGTCGTACACTTGTGCCACAACATTTGCAATAATCCGTCAGGGTTAACTGGCCCTGATTTATCACACTCCATGTGCGGACTACCAACCATAGATGTACACGTCCGTTGGGAACCGCAAGAGGAAGGTATGATGCGCACAGTGGCAAGTTTTCCCTCAGAAAGAAACCAAGGTTTAATCGAACCAGGAGGAGCCAAGAAGCACGTTGAAGGTTGATGGTGGCGAAATGTGATGCGGCGCAACAACAGGGATTCCGGCGCCAACGTGGAATCTGCACAACAAAACCAAAGTACTTTGCCCCAACGAAACAGTGAGGTTGTCAATCTTACTGTAACAAAGGATTAAGCGTATCGAGTGGAAGATGATTGTTTGCAAGAAAACGGTAAAACAAGTTGCAGTAGATTGTATGCTATGTAAAGAATAGGACCGGGGTCCACAGTTCACTAGAGGTGTCTCTCCCATAAGATAAAAGCATGTTGGGTGAACAAATTACAGTCGGGCAATTGACAAATAGAGAAAGGCATAACAATGCATATACATGATATGATAAATATAGTGAGATTTAATTGGGCATTACGACAAAGTACATAGACCGCCATCCAACTGCATCTATGCCTAAAAAGTCCACCTTCAGGTTATCATCCGAACCCCATTCAGTATTAAGTTGCTAAGCAACAGACAATTGCATTAAGTATGGTGCGTAATGTAATCGACAACTACATCCTTAGACATAGAATCAATGTTTTATCCCTAGTGGAAACAGCACATCACAACCTTAGAACTTTCACTGTCCCAAGTGTCAATGAAGGCATGAACCCACTATCGAGCATAAATACTCCCTCTTGGAGTTAAGAGTAAAAACTTGGCCAGAGCCTCTACTAATAACGGAGAGCATGCAAGATCATAAACAACACATAAACAATAGATTG
This sequence comes from Lolium multiflorum, assembly GCA_030979885.1. NCBI lineage: Eukaryota > Viridiplantae > Streptophyta > Magnoliopsida > Poales > Poaceae > Lolium > Lolium multiflorum. Next base: position 193,394,808 of record CM061747.1, read on the forward strand.
ATAATCACCATAACATAGTATTCTCTATCCATCGGATCCCGACAAACACAACATATAGTATTACAGATAGATGATCTTGATCATGTTAGGCAGCTCACAAGATCCAACAATGAAGCACAACAAGGAGAAGACGACCATCTAGCTACTGCTATGGACCCATGGTCCGGGGGTGAACTACTCACTCATCACTCGGAGGCGATCATGGCGATGAAGAGTCCTCCGGGAGATGAATCCCCTCTCCGGCAGGGTGCCGGAGGCGATCTCCTGAATCCCCGAGATGGGATTCGCGGCGGCGGCGTCTCCGGAAGGTTTTCCGTATCGTGGCTCTCGGTGCTGGGGTTTCGCGACGGAGGCTTTAAGTAGGCGGAAGGTAGGTCGGGGGGGCTCACGAGGGCGGATGACGGGCCGCGCGGCCGGGCCGGCGCGCCGCGTGGTGCAGCCACCTCGTGGCCCCACTCGTTATCTCTTCGGTCTGGAAGCTCCGTGCAAAAATAGGACCCTGGGCGAATATTTCGTCCAATTCCGAGAATATTTCCTTACTAGGATTTCTGAAACCAAAAGCAAAAACAGGCTCTTCGGCATCTTGTTAATAGGTTAGTTCAGAAAATGCATAAATATGACATATAATGTGCATAAAACATGTAGGTATCATCAATAAAGTAGCATGGAACATAAGAAATTATCGATACGTATCAGCATCCCCAAGCTTAGTTCTGCTCGTCCCGAGCAGGTAAAACGATAACAAAGATAATTTCTGAAGTGACATGCCATCATAATCTTGATCATACTATTTGTAAACATATGTAATGAATGCAGCGATCAAAACAAATGTAATGACATGAGTAAACAAGTGAATCATATGACAAAGACTTTTCATGAATAGTACTTTCAAGACAAGCATCCATAAGTCTTGCATAAGAGTTAACTCATAAAGCAATAAATCAAAGTAAAGGTGTTGAAGCAACACATAGGAAGATTAAGTTTCAGCGGTTGCTTTCAACTTATAACATGTATATCTCATGGATATTGTCAACATAAAGTAATATAACAAGTGCAATATGCAAGTATGTAGGAATCAATGCACAGTTCACATAAGTGTTTGCTTCTTAAGGTGGAGGAGATAGGTAAACTGACTCAACAATAAAAGTAAAAGAAAGGTCCTTCAAAGAGGAAAGCATCGATTGCTGTATTTGTGCTAGAGCTTTTATTTTGAAAACATGAAACAATTTTTTCAACGGTAGTAATAAAGCATATGAGTTATGTAAATTATATCTTACAAGTTGCAAGCCTCATGCATAGTATACTAATAGTGCCCGCACCTCGTCCTACTTAGCTTGGACTACCGGATCTTTGCATGCCATGTTTCAACCAAGTGTCACAAAGGGGTACCTCCATGCCGCCTGTACAAAGGTCTAAGGAGAAAGCTCGCATTTTGGATTTCTCGCTTTTGATTATTCTCAACTTAGACATCCATACCGGGACAACATGGACAACAGATAATGGACTCCTCTTAAATGCATAAGCATGTAGCAACAATTATTATTCTCATATGAGATTGAGGATATATGTCCAAAACTGAAACTTCAACCATGATTCATGGCTTTAGTTAGCGGCCCAATGTTCTTCTCTAACAATTTTGCATGCTCCAACCACTAAAATGATAGATCCTTCAGACAAGACGGACATGCATAACAACTCACATGATATTCAACAATAGTTGATGGCGTTCCCCAGAAACATGGTTATCGCACAACAAGCAACTTAATAAAAGATAAAGTGCATAAGTACATATTCAATACTACGATAGTTTTTAAGGCTAATTTGTCCCATGAGCTATATATTGCAAAGGTGAATGATGGAATTTTAAAGGTAGCACTCAAGCAATTTACTTTGGAATGGCGGAGAAATACCATGTAGTAGGTAGGTATGGTGGACACAAATGGCATAGTAGTTGGCTCAAGGATTTTGGATGCATGAGAAGTATTCCCTCTCGATACAAGGTTTAGGCTAGCAAGGTTATTTGAAGCAAACTCAAGGATGAACAGGTGCAGCAAAACTCACATAAAAGACATATTGTAAACATTATAAGACTCTACACCGTCTTCCTTGTTGTTCAAAACTCAAAACTAGATATTATCTAGACCTTAGAGAGACCAAATATGCAAATCAAATTTTAGCAAGCTCTATGTATTTCTTCATTAATGGGTGCAAAGCATATGATGCAAGAGCTTAAACATGAGCACAACAATTGCCAAGTATCACATTATCCAAGACATTTTAGAATTACTACATGTAGCATTTTCCAATTCCAGCCATATAACAATTTAACGAAGAAGAAACTTCGCCTTGAACATTATGAGTAAAGCCTAAGGACATATTTGTCCATATGCAACAGCGGAGCGTGTCTCTCTCCCACAAAGTGAATGCTAGGATCCATTTTATTCAAACAAAAACAAAAACAAAAACAAACCGACGCTCCAAGTAAAGAACACAAGATGTGATTGAATAAAAATATAGTTTCGGGGGAGGAACCTGATGATGTTGTCGATGAAGAAGGGGATGCCTTGGGCATCCCCAAGCTTAGACGCTTGAGTCTTCTTAAAATATGCAGGGATGAACCACGGGGGCATCCCCAAGCTTAGAGCTTTCACTCCTCTTGATCATAGTATATCATTCTCCTCTCTTGACCCTTGAAAACTTCCTTCACACCAAACTTCAAGCAAACTCATTAGAGGGTTAGTGCACAATTAATAATTCACACATTCAGAGGTGACACAATCATTCTTTACACTTCTGGACATTGCATAAAGCTACTGGACATTAATGGATCAAAGAAATGAATCCAAAATAGCAAAAGAGGCAATGCGAAATAAAAGGCAGAATCTGTCAAAAACAGAACAGTCCGTAAAGACGAATTTAAAGCTGGCACCAGACTTGCTCAAATTGAAAAACTCAAAACTAATGAAAGTTGCGTACATATCTGAGGATCACGCTCGTAAATTGGCAGATTTTTCGAATTTTCTACAGAGGCCTGTGCCCAGATTCGTGACAGACAGCAATGCTGTTTCTGCGCAGCGATCCCAAATATAACATCAACTTTGACATAGAAACTTTACTTGGCACAAAAACATGATAAGGAGAGGTTGCTACAGTAGTAAACAACTTCCAAGACTCAACAAAACAAAAAATTGCTGTAGTAAAAACATGGGTTGTCTCCCATAAGCGCTTTTCTTTAACGCCTTTCAGCTAGGCGCAGAAAGTGCAAATCAAGTAACATCAAGAGTAGAAGCATCAACATCATAACTTGTTCTAATAATAGAATCAAAAGGCAACTTCATTCTCTTTCTAGGGAAGTGTTCCATACCTTTCTTGAGAGGAAATTGATATTTAATATTACCTTCCCTCATATCAATAACAGCACCAACGGTTCGAAGAAAAGGTCTTCCCAACACAATAGGACAAGATGCATTGCATTCGATATCCAAAACAACAAAATCAACGGGGACAAGGTTATTGTTAACCGTAATGTGCACATTATCAATCCTCCCCAAAGGTTTCTTTTTAACATTATCGGCAAGATTAACATCCAAATAACAATTCTTCAATGGTGGCAAGTCAAGCATATCATAAATCTTTTTAGGCATAACAGAAATACTTGCACCAAGATCACATAAAGCATTACATTCAAAGTCATTGAATTTCATTTTAATGATGGGCTCCCAACCATCTTCTAACTTTCTAGGAATAGAAGTTTCAAGTTTTAGTTTCTCTTCTCTAGCTTTTATGAGAGCATTTGTAATATGTTTTGTAAAGGCTAAATTTATAGCACTAGCATTAGGACTTTTAGCAAGTTTTTGTAAGAACTTTATAACTTCAGAGATGTGGCAATCATCAAAATCTAAATCATTATGAGCTACAGCAATGGGATCATTGTTCCCAAGGTTGGAAAAAATTTCAGCAGTTTTATCACAAGCAGTTTCAGCAGTTTTAGCAATTTCAGGCAGTTTTGTTCGCTTTGCACTAGGAGTAGAAACATTGCCAACACCAATTATTTTACCATTGATAGTAGGAGGTGCAGCAACATGTGAAGAATTAGCATTACTAGTGGTGGTAATAGTCCAAACTTTAGCTACATTATTCTCTTTAGCTAGTTTTTCATTTTCTTCTCTATCCCACCTAGCACGCAGTTCAGCCATTAATCTTATATTCTCATTAATTCTAACTTGGATGGCATTTGCTGTAGTAGTAATCTTATTATCAAAATCATCATTAGGCATAACTTTCAATTTTAATAGATTAACATCAGAGGCAAGTCTATCAACTCTAGAAGCTTTTCCTCAACAGATTTGTTAAAAGCAGTTTGTGTACTAATAAATTCTTTAAGCATGGCTTCAAGACCAGAGGGTACACTCCTATTATTGTTGTAAGAATTCCCATAAGAATTACCATAACCATTACCATTAGCAGAAGGATATGGCCTATAGTTATTACCAGAGTTGTTCCTATAAGCATTGTTGTTGAAATTATTATTTTTAATGAAATTCACATCAACATTTTCTTCTTGAGCAACCAATGAAGCTAAAGGAACATTATTTGGATCAACATTAGATCTACCATTCACAAGCATAGACATAATCACATCAATCTTATCACTCAAGGAAGAGGTTTCTTCAACAGAATTTACCTTCTTACCTTGTGGAGCTCTTTCCGTGTGCCATTCAGAGTAATTTATCATCATATCATCAAGAAGTTTTGTAGCCGCCCCAAAGTGATGGACATAAAGGTACCTCCAGCAGCTGAATCCAATAAATTCCGCGAAGAAAAATTTAGTCCTGCATAGAAGGTTTGGATGATCATCCAAGTAGTCAGTCCATGGGTTGGGCAATTCTTTACCAAAGTTTTCATTCTCTCCCATGCTTGAGCAACATGTTCAGTATCTAATTGCTTAAAATTCATTATGCTACTTCTCAAAGATATAATTTTAGCGGGAGGATAATATCTACCAATAAAAGCATCCTTGCATTTAGTCCATGAATCAATACTATTCTTAGGCAAAGATAGCAACCAATCTTTAGCTCTTCCTCTTAATGAGAAAGGAAACACTTTCAATTTAATAATATCACCATCTACATCCTTATACTTTTGCATTTCACAAAGTTCAACAAAATTATTGAGATGGGCAGCAGCATCATCAGAACTAACACCAGAAAATTGATCTCTCATGACAAGATTTAGTAAAGCAGGTTTAATTTCAAAGAATTCTGCTGTAGTAGCAGGTGGAGCAATAGGTGTGCATAGGAAATCATTATTATTTGCATTTGTGAAGTCACACAACTTAGTATTTTCAGGGGTATTCATTTTAGCAACGGTAATTAAAACAAACTAGATAAAGTAAATGCAAGTAACTAATTTTTTTGTGTTTTTGATATAGAGAGCAAGACAGTAAATAAAGTAAAACTAGCAACTAATTTTTTGTGTGTTTTGTTTAGGTGCAGCAAACAAAGAAGTAAATAAAATAAAGCAAGACAAAAACAAAGTAAAGAGATTGAGAAGTGGAGACTCCCCTTGCAGCGTGTCTTGATCTCCCCGGCAACGGCGCCAGAAAACAGGCTTGATGCGCGTAGATGTACACGTCCGTTGGGAACCCCAAGAGGAAGGTATGATGCGCACGGTGGCAAGTTTTCCCTCAGAAAGAAACCAAGGTTTAATCGAACCAGGAGGAGCCAAGAAGCACGTTGAAGGTTGATGGTGGCGAAATGTGATGCGGCGCAACAACAGGGATTCCGGCGCCAACGTGGAATCTGCACAACAAAACCAAAGTACTTTGCCCCAACGAAACAGTGAGGTTGTCAATCTCACCGGCTTGCTGTAACAAAGGATTAAGCGTATCGAGTGGAAGATGATTGTTTGCAAGAAAACAGTAAAACAAGTATTGCAGTAAATTGTATGCTATGTAAAGAATAGGACCGGGGTCCACAGTTCACTAGAGGTGTCTCTCCCATAAGATAAAAGCATGTTGGGTGAACAAATTACAGTCGGGCAATTGACAAATAGAGAAAGGCATAACAATGCATATACATGATATGATAAATATAGTGAGATTTAATTGGGCATTACGACAAAGTACATAGACCGCCATCCAACTGCATCTATGCCTAAAAAGTCCACCTTCAGGTTATCATCCGAACCCCATTCAGTATTAAGTTGCTAAGCAACAGACAATTGCATTAAGTATGGTGCGTAATGTAATCGACAACTACATCCTTAGACATAGAATCAATGTTTTATCCCTAGTGGAAACAGCACATCACAACCTTAGAACTTTCTGTCACTGTCCCAGGTGTCAATGAAGGCATGAACCCACTATCGAGCATAAATACTCCCTCTTGGAGTTAAGAGTAAAAACTTGGCCAGAGCCTCTACTAATAACGGAGAGCATGCAAGATCATAAACAACACATAAACAATAGATTGATAATCACCATAACATAGTATTCTCTATCCATCGGATCCCGACAAACACAACATATAGTATTACAGATAGATGATCTTGATCATGTTAGGCAGCTCACAAGATCCAACAATGAAGCACAACAAGGAGAAGACGACCATCTAGCTACTGCTATGGACCCATGGTCCAGGGGTGAACTACTCACTCATCACTCCGGAGGCGATCATGGCGATGAAGAGTCCTCCGGGAGATGAATCCCCTCTCCGGCAGGGTGCGGGGCGATCTCTGAATCCCCGAGATGGGATTCGCGGCGGCGGCGTCTCGGAAGGTTTCCGTATCGTGGCTCTCGGTACTGGGGGTTTCGCGACGGAGGCTTTAAGTAGGCGGAAGGGTAGGTCGGGGGCTCACGAGGCCCAGATGACAGGGCCGCGCGGCCGGGGGCCAGGCCGCGTCGCCGTGGTCGGCCACCTCGTGGCCCCACTTCGTTATCTCTTCGGTCTTCTGGAAGCTCCGTGCAAAAATAGGACCCTGGCGAAGATTTCGTCCAATTCCGAGAATATTTCCTTACTAGGATTTCTGAAACCAAAAACAGCGGAAAACAGCAACTGGCTCTTCGGCATCTTGTTAATAGGTTAGTTCCAGAAAATGCATAAATATGACATATAATGTGCATAAAACATGTAGGTACCATCAATAAAGTAGCATGGAACATAAGAAATTATCGATACGTTGGAGACATATCAACTACCAACCATAACCTTTCACTTACATACCCTAGTATAGGCACCTCTCCCCATGAGCTTGGCCTCCCAGTGAAGACAGACAGTCAGCCTGGGAACTGCACAGGGCTTGGGCCGGACATTCACCTCATTTCACGTCATTTCACATCATTTCATATTTCTTTGGAGGCAGCCCTTGGCATAACCCCGATGACGCTTGTTTAGAGGGAACCCATACTAAGATACATAAATTTCTAGTTAAGCCCTTACCCATGTTGGGTATTGTGGGGGTACTTTCAAATTGGAATGGTATCGCATCCGAACCCAACCATCAGTTTTGTAAAATTCACCAAGTCATTCACAAGTCATATTCACCTTCAAAATCCTTCAATAGAATGATTCATCATTCCAAGGTTTTCAAAGTCATTTCATTTCACATTTGTTCCCATCTAGAGTAGTCAATTTTACTTATTTAGCAATAGCAACTAATCATGAGGGGTGCTATCTAGCTTTATTTGCTTAGGCTAAATTTGATGCTCTTGTTCTATTCTAGACCAAGTGAATCATGAATCAAAAAGTAAACTTTGAAATACCATAAGTAAAATAATAGTAAGGCAAAAACATGGGATAGGATCATTAAGCATAAAGTATCATGTAATGGTGCCTTGCTCTTGAAGAGCTTTGCATTAGGGTGGCTTGCAAGAATATTAGCTTGCCTTGGTTGGTGAGGTGATCAAAGTTTTCTTCTTCTTCCTCTTGGTAGAAGACCTCTTCCTCTTGGTAGTCTCCGGTACTAGCGTCTATAAACGAATACGAGGATACAATCACCAAACAACACTTAAGTAAACTTAATTAGCCTTAATGGCTCACACAAATGATCTAGCATCACTACTTAACATTTATTCACAAATTATGCTAGGGTTTCTTACTTAGTCTTAGGAAAATAATTTCCTCTCGTTGAAATATGGATTAGGGTTTCTATTTACTTAGAGAAATAATTTCCTCTCATTATCTTATTAAGATTTAATTTCTCTCATGAATAATATATGACCTAGGTTGACCAAAGTCAACCTCTTCATACTTATCATTTGAGAAAATGAGTTAAATGAGATTCATCATCTCATGCCATTTAAATAACAAAGTGATTTAATACCCTCAAGTGAGCAAGTGTGAGACCATCTAACTAAGGACCTCACATTACTTCATAACACTTGGGAAAGTGATTTAAATGAGATGCTACACCTCATAGATTTAAATTCCTAAAATTTGAAATGGTTGAAATGGGCTAGTTATTGACTACATAGCCAATATTTTGCTTCTAGCCCATGATCATGTACAGAACCCATATTATATTTTTGCACAGAAAATTAGAGTTTGTGAAATGTGAATTATGATAGGTGGAATCACCTCAAAATCATTTATGGTTGATTTTTAATAATTGTTTGAATTTTGAAAAGTTACTGCCTTGTTATTTTTACTATTCAAATTCTACAAATTATTTTGATTTGAATCCAGTGTGGTTGGATGGGGCCTTTCATGAGCTTTCTAAATATATAAAACTTATCAAAATTGACCTAGTAGATTTGTAGTTATTAAACTTTTGGCAAAACATCTGAGAGCAAAACACAGAAAAATAATAAAACGAGATTTGAATTTAAACTGAGGGCGGGAAGGAAGTGGGCCGGCCCAGCTGCTGCCCGGGCCGTGCATGCATGGCGCATGCACGTGGCCGACGCGCGGGGCGCACAGAGCGTTGGATCGAGATCGGACGGGGCTGGTTCGTCGTGTACCTCGCGATTCTGCAACCTTGCGGGGGCCGTATCTTTCACCTCGGAGCTCGGATTGAGGCGTGGTTAGGTGCGTTGGAAAGGTGTTTCCAAGGGCTACAACTTTGGTGTAGGGCTCGGTGGCTATTGTGATGAAATTCTGGGCGGTTTTGAGGGATGCCGCCGGTGAGCTTGTTGACGCCGGTGAGCTGCGAGGAGGGCGAGAGGAGGCGCTAGGAGGAAGAGGGGATGCTGTGGGATGGTGTGGTGCTATCCAGGGCGAGGGGCGGGGTTTATATAGTGTCCAGGGGAGAGAGGCGTGCCATGGCCGGCATGATGGCGACGTCGTGGGCGCGTCGCGTGCAAGCATCTCCATCATGGCTACTGCGTCGAAAAGGGGAGGTAAGGGGTAGGGGAGGAAGCGTGTGCAGTGGCTGGCTCGCAGGCGTTGTGTGTAGGGCGTACGGGGATGATGTTGGCGTCGTCGTCCTTGTGGGCGTCGCGTCGTGTCGCCATCCTGGCACGCGTGCGGGCCTACGGCCATGTCTGGCGTGTGTGTGGGTGTGAGGAGGTACGTGGCGAGGGCGAGTGCTTGAGTTGCGGTTTGCACGCGGGGGAGACGGTGGTGGCCACGGGTGGTGATCATGTGCAATGGCATGCTTGTTTTGGGTCAAGTCTTGCTCTCCTCCACCAAGGGTCGTGTCTAGCACGATCAGCAGGTAAAAGGGAAGCTATGTGACATGGTCATAGGGGAGGAGAGGTCCAGGGGTAGTGGTGACATGATGGTGCCCACAAGGCTGACATGGGGTGGCATTGGAGTGTGCAGGGCTCTCCTTGGGTCAACTATGGCTTGGTGATGATCAGTAGGCTAAGGTGAGTTCATGTGACATGGTGAGGGTGACCAGAGAGGTAGGATAGCTAGGGTTGGCATGGTGGTGTCCAAATCAATGGCATGGGCTTGGCATGGTCCTCTTTGCATCATTTTCTTGGTCTATGAGTGCTGCAAGCTTGGTTGAGGTGTGATGATGGTATTTGACATAGGGTGCAAGGTGGGAGAGGGCTAGAGGTCACTACAAGAAAAGTTGCCATGGCCGACGAAGTTGAAGTCGCGCCGTGGTTGCTGGTGTACCATGGCCGACGATTTTGGTCCCTCCGTGGTGCATGTCAAAACTTTTTTTTTCTCGTTTTTGAGGCCACCTAGCCCGACGAAAGCGGCCAAAACGTGGTGTATGGTGGCCCGGGACGTGGTGCATCTCGAAATCTCGGGTTCGCCGGCCGAGTCAACGCAAATCCGCACCGCCGAGGGATGTAGGGCCCAGATGGCAGCCTCTCTGGCATTGTTTTTTTTCTAGATCGCGCCATCTCGTTCAACGTTCTCCGATCGAGCCGTTTACGATGCAGGATCATGGGTCCCGCATGTCATCCTCTATGAACCAAAATTCTTTCTATTCTTGGATTTTTTTGACCCCCTGACTTACTTTTTCTTTTGATCCCTTGCCGCCTTGGAAACGTTGAGACCGCTGCTGCTAAATGGGACCCGCATGTCATCCTCTATGTGCAATCAACTTTCTTTTCTTGGAGTTTTTTTGGCACCTCAAATTTGGTCACTTGCCTTTTTCTTTCGATCCCCTGCCGCCTCTCAAACGGTGATACCGCTGCTGCTAGCTGGGACCCGCATGTCATCCTCTATGTACTATAAAACTTTCTTTTCTTGAATTATTTTTGGCACCTCATATTTGGTCACTTACCTTTTTCTTTCGATCCCCTGCCGCCTCTCAAACGGTGATACCGCTGCTCATGGGACCCGCATGTCATCCTCTATGTACTATAAAACTTTATTTTCTTGGATTTTTTTGGCACCTCATATTTTTTCACTTGCCTTTTTCTTTCGATCCCCTGCCGCCTCTCAAACGGTGATACCGCTGCTGCTAAATGGGACCCGCATGTCATCCTCTATGTACTATAAAACTTTCTTTTCTTGAATTATTTTTGGCACCTCATATTTGGTCACTTGCCTTTTTCTTTCGATCACCTGCTGCCTCTCAAACGGTGATACCGCTGCTGCTAAATGGGACCCGCATGTCATCCTCTATGTACTATAAAACTTTCTTTTCTTGGATTTTTTGGCACCTCATATTTGGTCACTTGACTTTTTCTTTCGATCCCCTGCTGCCTCTCAAACGGTGATACCGCTGCTGCTAAATGGGACCCGCATGTCATCCTCTATGTACTATAAAACTTTCTTTTCTTGGATTTTTTGGCACCTCATATTTGGTCACTTGCCTTTTTCTTTCGATCCCCTGCCGCCTCTCAAACGGTGATACCGCTGCTGCTAAATGGGACCCGCATGTCATCCTCTATGTACTATAAAACTTTCTTTTCTTGAATTATTTTTGGCTCCTCATATTTGGTCACTTGCCTTTTTCTTTCGATCTCATGCCAAGTTTGAAACGTTGAGGAACCTGTGGCTCATGGGACCCGCATGTCATCCTCTATGTACTATAAAAGTTTATTTTCTTTATTTTTTTCACCCTCTGATTTTTGGCTATTTCCTTTTCTTTTGATCCCCTGCCTTGGAAACGTATGGTAAGCTGCTGACTCATGGGACCCGCATGTCATCCTCTATGTACTATAAAACTTTCTTTTTTTGGATTATTTTTGGCACCTCATATTTGGTCACTTGACTTTTTCTTTCGATCCCCTGCCGCCTCTCAAACGGTGAGACCGCTGCTGCTAAATGGGACCCGCATGTCATCCTCTATGAGCAATCAACTTTCTTTTTTTGGAGTTTTTTTGGCACCTCATATTTGGTCACTTGCCTTTTTCTTTCGATCTCATGCCACGTTTGAAACGTTGAGTAAGCTGTTGGTTCAAGGGACCCGCATGTCATCCTCTATGTCCATCAAGTTTCTTTTCTTGGATTTTTTCACCCCTAATTACTAGCTACTTTCTTTTTCTTTTGATCTCAAGCCGCATTACAAACATTGAGACCGCTGCTGCAAAATGGGACCCACATGTCATCCTCTATGTACAATAAATCTTGGATTATTTTTGGCTCTGATATTTGGTCACTTGCCTTTTTCTTTCGATCTCATGCCGCCTTTGAAACGTTGAGTAAGCTGCTGGCTCATGGGTCCCGCATGTCATCCTCTACGAACAATAAAAGTTTCCTTTATTGGAGTTATTTTTGACCCCTAATTTCTGGCTATTTGCCTTTTTCTTTTGATCCCCTGCCCCCTTTGAAACGATGAGGACGCTGTTGGCAGGTCGGTCCCACATGTCATCCTCTATGAACAATAAAAGTTTCCTTTGGTGGATTTATTTTTGACCCCTAAATAATTTCTGGCTATTTCCTTTATTTTTCTTTTGATCCCCTGCCGCCTTGGAAACGTTTGAGAATGCTGCTGCCTCATGGGTCCCGCATGTCATCCTCTCAGAATGATAAATGTTTTCTTTTCTTGGATTTTGTTACCAACTGACTTTTGGTTTTTTATTTTATTTTCGATCCCCTGCCGCCTTTGAAACGTTGACGACGCTGCTGGCTCATGGGTCCCCGATGTCAGCCTCCCCGTACAAGAAACATGTGATATCTTGATTATTTCGCTCTGAGCTATTGCAAACGGATAAATTAAATCTTTATTTTTACATAAACAAACTTATATGTTGAGTGTCCTTGTTTTTTGTTTTTGCGATGCATAGGACTTTCCTGTTTTTTTAGAAAAATCCGAACTTTCCTGTTTTGGAGTGGGCTGAAATTGTACGAGACAAAAGGCCCAGCAGGATAGTTCGAAGGCCCAGATGTCCAGATACAGCCCAATTGAAATCTTTCTTTTCTTGGATTTTTTTCACCCCCTGATTTCTGGCTACTTCATTTTTCTTTTGGTGTGCCGCCTTGGAAACGTTGAGACCGCTGCTGCAAAATGGGACCCACATGTCATCCTCTATGTAACATAAAGTTTCTTTTCTTGGATTATTTTTGGCTCTTGATATTTGGTCACTTTCCTTTTTCTTTCGATCTCATGCCACGTTTGAAACGTTGAGGAACCTGCTGGCTCATGGGACCCGCATGTCATCCTCTATGTACAATAAAAGTTTCTTTTCTTGGATTTTTTTCACCATCTGATTTTTGGCTATTTCCTTTTTCTTTTGATCCCCTGCCGCCTTTGAAACGCTGAGTAAGCTGCAGGCTCATAGGTCCGACATGTCAGCCTGTATGAACGATAAAGCTTTCCTTTCTTGGAGTTTTTTACCCCCTAATTTCTGGCTATTTTCTTTTTCTTTTGATCTCAAGCCGCATTTGAAACGTTGAGACCGCTGCTGCTAAATGGGACCCGCATGTCATCCTCTATGTACAATAAAGTTTCTTTTTTTCTTGATTATCTTTAGCTCCTGATATTTTGTCACTTGCGTTTTTCTTTCGATCTCATGCCGCCTTTGAAACGTTGAGTAAGCTGCTGAATCATGGGTCCCGCATGTCATCCTCTACGAACAATAAAAGTTTCCTTTTTTGGAGTTATTTTTGACCCCTAATGTCTGGCTATTTGCCTTTTTCTTTTGATCTCCTGCCCCCTTTGAAACGATGAGGATGCTGTTGGCACGTCGGTCCCACATGTCATCCTCTATGAACAATAAAAGTTTCTTTTGATGGATTTATTTTGAACCCCTAATTAATTTCTGGATATTTCCTTTTTTTCTTTTGATCCCCTGCCGCCTTGGAATCGTTGAGGATGCTGCTGCCTCATGGGTCCCGCATGTCATCCTCTCAGAACGGTAAATGTTTCTTTTCTTGGATTTTGTTTACCAAATGATTTTTGGCTTATTTTATCGTTCGATCTCGTGCCGCCATTAAAACGTTGAGGACGCTGCTGGCTCAGAGGTCCCACATGTCAGCCTCTATGAACAATAAACCTTTCCTTTGTTTGATTTATTATTGACACATAATTTCTGGCTATTTGCCTTTTTCTTTCGATCTCATGCCGCCTCTGAAACGTTGAGACGCTGCTGGCTCATGGGTCCCACATGTCAGCCTCTATGAACAGTCAAAGTTTCCTTTGTTTGATTTTTTTTACCCTAATTACTGGCTATTTGCCTTTTTTTTATCCCCTGCCGCCTTTGAAACTAAGAGGACGCTGCTGGCCCATGGGTCCCACATCTCAGCCTCTCTGAACGATAAACCTTTCCTTTCTTTTTTTTCGATCCCGTGCCGCCTTGGAAACGGTGAGACGGCTCCTGCAAAACGGGACCCATATGTCATCCTCTATGTACAATAAATTTCTTTCCTTGGATTATTTTTGGCACCTGATATATGGTCACTTGCCTTTTTTTCGATCCCCTGCCGCCTTTGAAACGTTGAGGACGCTGCTCGCTCGTGGGTCCCATATGTCAGCCTCTAGGAACAATAAACATTTCGTTTCTTGGATTTATTTTTGACCGCTGATTTCTGGCAACTTTGCTTTTTCTTTCGATCCCCTGCCGCCTTTGTTAAAGTTGAGGACGCTGCTGCAAAATGCGTCCCACATGTCAGCTTCTCTGTACGATAATTGTTTCCTCTCTTTGATTTTTTTCCACTGCTGGCCAATGGGTCCCCGATGTCAGCCTCTATGTACAAGAAATATGTGAATTCTCGATATATTTTAAGCCGAGATATGTAGGATGCTTTTTTTTCGATCCCTTCTGTTTGTTTTTACCTTCAAATGTTGAGGGACGCTACTGGCAAATGGGTCCTGCTCTAGCATTCTCAACTGAAGGAAAAACTGAAATATTGCCTATTCATTTGTTTTTCGTACTCCATGCATCTAATCCATACTAATTGTTGATCCGGGTTTTAGTTCAACTTAATTAGATCAAATTTGATCTACGAGGGAGTATGTAATATATTTTGGGTTCACAACACTGCACTTGTTAACAACAATCTGATGAAGAGGTTTGTCATTTTTTTTAAACTACAAATACACTCTAAGATCTTGCACACTAATAGAATAAATCTTGGAACTTTATATAATTAATGACAATTTTGAAATCGACTATATGAATATATCAAAATATAGAGCCCATGTAGATGCGCATACTGGCTATGCGCATTTAAAAAGAATCATAATCATAATTGATACGAAATAAAAATAACTTTATATGTAGAATCTCGGTTTCTAGAGGGCCAATCATAGGATATCCGTGTTTAAATTAGGAAGGGCCCCAATGGCATGAGTCGGAGGCCCATTAAGTGTTTTTGGAATGTTATCAGCGAAGTAAGCAGGCTGACAGCAATCACCATGTACATGGCCGGCGGCAGCCCAAAAGTACAAACAATTGGCCCATGCAGGGAAGGTAGTACTTTTTTTTATTGGGAAGGTTGTCTGGCTAACCCAAAAAAAAAGTGGTGCTACATGGGGTAATACTTGAACCCGGAATGAGATCGAGTGCCTTGATGAAGGCGAGGCACACATAAATAGTACTCCGTACCATGCCTTGCCCCTCCCTTTCAACCGTTGGATAAAAAATAATTAGACAGATGACTATTAACTAGTAACTGCTACAGTACCAACCAATGTACAGGACATGTGCTACAGTACGTCGTCCACAGTGCATGTGCTTTAGAACCATGAACAGTACATATGCTACATGCTACAGTACTTTGATCTTAGCTATCTATTTTCAATCCAACGGCCAAATCTACAAGTCACCGTACTGTTCATCTGTGCCTTGCTTATGTCAAGGCACTGGATCCTGGACACTTGAACCCATGATCGTTGCTGAGGGTTGCCTATTTGCGCATAATATGTTTTGTCAGCGGTCACTTCACTAGTTTGTGCAAAACATATCCAGCGCAGGATTCAAAAAAACATCACGTTTTTTTCTTTACGTAAACAACAAAACATCTCATGTTCATCACAATCCAGCCAACATAAGCACATAATAATTAATAGTACAACTAGAGAGCTGTACACATAAATAAGGTTTGTCAAGCTTCATGCACTAGCCAACGCAACCAAAAGTCCGAACTAATGGAAAGGGCTAGGCAATCCAATTATACATTTCAACATCCCCCCTCACATGTGACCACAATCCAGTAATGGTACCATCATGTTCACCACAATGCATCATTAAAGAGAGCAGTATACTATTATAGACCAGCTCTCTCTAAAGAACATTTGTAAGACAACTTAATACAGCTGTGATTGATATTGTTGCCCCAGCGATGGGTGATAACCTGAACACCATATAACCTTCTCACAGCAATTGTAACCAAATATGAGCACCTGCAATGATTTGGTGTCAAGCTTCTTGAAGGTCAGGAGGTATCCTACCTTCAAGTCATGTGCTTTGACAAACTCTGGCCATCCTTTGTCCATTAAAACATTGCCATCTTGTTGCTTCAGGTCCACAATCCAGGTGCATGCAGTGGACATCTTCAGGTTGATGGACTCTGGACACCCACCGTAAAACCAGGGTAGAACACGACTGGGGATGGAAATCACCTCTAACTCCGATGTACATAGTACCTTGCAGAAGCTGTCAGGGGTATTCTCCTCATCGATGCGCCCAAACACCTCGCACCTGGGGCTGGTGTACCATGGCCGACGATTTTGGTCCCTCCGTGGTGCATGTCAAAACTTTTTTTTCTCGTTTTTGAGGCCACCTAGCCCGACGAAAGCGGCCAAAACGTGGCGTATGGTGGCCCGGGACGTGGTGCATCTCGAAATCTCGGGTTCGCCGGCCGAGTCAACGCAAATCCGCACCGCCGAGGGATGTAGGGCCCAGATGGCAGCCTCTCTGGCATTGTTTTTTTTCTACATCGCGCCATCTCGTTCAACGAGCCGTTTACGATGCAGGATCATGGGTCCCGCATGTCATCCTCTATGAACCAAAATTCTTTCTATTCTTGGATTTTTTGACCCCCTGATTTCTGGCTACTTCCTTTTTCTTTTGATCCCTTGCCGCCTTGGAAACGTTGAGACCGCTGCTAAATGGGACCCGCATGTCATCCTCTATGTGCAATCAACTTTCTTTTCTTGGAGTTTTTTTTGGCACCTCAAATTTGGTCACTTGCCTTTTTCTTTCGATCCCCTGCCGCCTCTCAAACGGTGATACCGCTGCTGCTAACTGGGACCCGCATGTCATCCTCTATGTACTATAAAACTTTCTTTTCATGGATTATTTTTGGCACCTCAAATTTGGTCACTTGCCTTTTTCTTTCGATCCCCTGCCGCCTCTCAAACGGTGATACCGCTGCTGCTAATGGGACCCGCATGTCATCCTCTATGTACTATAAAACTTTCTTTTCCTGGATTATTTTTGGCACCTCAAATTTGGTCACTTGCCTTTTCTTTCGATCCCCTGCCGCCTCTCAAACGGTGATACCGCTGCTGCTAAATGGGACCCGCATGTCATCCTCTATGTACTATAAAACTTTCTTTTCTTGAATTATTTTTGGCACCTCATATTTGGTCACTTACCTTTTTCTTTCGATCACCTGCCGCCTCTCAAACGGTGATACCGCTGCTGCTAAATGGGACCCGCATGTCATCCTCTATGTACTATAAAACTTTCTTTTCTTGGATTTTTTTGGCACCTCATATTTGGTCACTTGACTTTTTCTTTCGATCCCCTGCTGCCTCTCAAACGGTGATACCGCTGCTGCTAATGGGACCCGCATGTCATCCTCTATGTACTATAAAACTTTCTTTTCTTGGATTTTTTTGGCACCTCATATTTCGTCACTTGACTTTTTCTTTCGATCCCCTGCCTCTCAAACGGTGATACCGCTGCTGCTAAATGGGACCCGCATGTCATCCTCTATGTACTATAAAACTTTCTTTTCTTAAATTATTTTTGGCTCCTGATATTTTTTCACTTGCCTTTTTCTTTCGATCTCATGCCACGTTTGAAACGTTGAGGAACCTGCTGGCTCATGGGACCCGCATGTCATCCTCTATGTACTATAAAAGTTCTTTTTCTAGGTTTTTTTTCACCATCTGATTTTTGGCAATTTCTTTTTCTTTTGATCCCTGCCACCTCTCAAACGCGCTGCTGCTAAATGGGACCCGCATGTCATCCTCTATGTACTATAAAACTTTCTTTTCTTGAATTATTTTTGGCTCCTGATTTTTTCACTTGCCTTTTTCTTTCGATCTCATGCCACGTTTGAAACGTTGAGGAACCTGCAGGCTCATGGGACCCGCATGTCATCCTCTATGTACTATAAAAGTTCTTTTTCTTGGTTTTTTTTCACCATCTGATTTTTGGCAATTTCTTTTTTTCTTTTGATCCCCTGCCACCTCTCAAACGCTGATACCGCTGTTGCTAAATGGGACCCGCATGTCATCCTCTATGTACTATAAAACTTTCTTTTCTTGAATTATTTTTGGCTCCTCATATTTGGGCACTTGCCTTTTTCTTTCGATCTCATGCCACGTTTGAAACGTTGAGGAACCTGCTGGCTCATGGGACCCGCATGTCATCCTCTATGTGCTATAAAAGTTTCCTTTGTTGGATTTTTTTCACCCTCTGATTTTTGGCTTGCCTTTTTCTTTTGATCCCCTGCCCCCTTTGAAACGTTGAGTAAGCTGTTGGCTCAAGGGACCCGCATGTCATCCTCTATGTCCATCAACTTTCCTTTCTTGGATTTTTTTCACCCCCTAATTACTAGCTACTTTCTTTTTCTTTTGATCTCAAGCCGCATTACAAACATTGAGACCGCTGCTGCAAAATGGGACCCACATGTCATCCTCTATGTACAATAAAGTTTCTTTTCTTGGATTATCTTTTGCTCCTGATATTTTGTCACTTGCCTTTTTCTTTCGATCTCATGCCGCCTTTGAAACGTTGAGTAAGCTGCTGGCTCATGGGTCCCGCATGTCATCCTCTACGAACAATAAAAGTTTCCTTTCTTGGAGTTATTTTTGACCCCTAATTTCTGGCTATTTGCCTTTTTCTTTGGATCTCCTGCCCCTTTGAAACGATGAGGACGCTGTTGGCAGGTCGGTCCCACAAGTCATCCTCTATGAACAATAAAAGTTTCCTTTGATGGATTTTTTTGAACCCCTAATTAATTTCTGGATATTTCCTTTTTTTTTCTTTGATCCCCTGCCGCCTTGGAATCGTTGAGGATGCTGCTGCCTCATGGGTCCCGCATGTCATCCTCTCAGAACGGTAAATGTTTCTTTTCTTGGATATTGTTTACCAAATGATTTTTGGCTTATTTTTTCTTTCGATATCCTTCCGCCTTTAAAACGTTGAGGACGCTGCTGGCTCACGGGTCCCACATGTCAGCCTCTATGAACAATAAGCGCTGAGGCTGCTGCCTCATGGGTCCCGCATGTCATCCTCTCGGAACGAAAATGTTTCTTTTCTTGGATTTTTTACCAACAGATTTTTGGTTTATTTTTTCTTTCCATCCCCTGCCGCCTTTAAAACGACGACGCTGCTGGGTCCCCGATGTCAGCCTCCCCGTACAAGAAACATGTGATATCTTGATTATTTTGCAGACAATAAACAGTGTATTTCGCTCTGAGCTATTGCAAACGGATAAATTAAATCTTTATTTTTACAACATATATCTTGAATCTCCTTGTTTTTTGTTTTGGCGAAGCATAGGACTTTCCTGTTTTTTTTTGAGAAAAATCCGAACTATCATGTTCTGGAGTGGGCTGAAATTGTACGTGTCCAAAGGCCCAGAAGGATAGTTCGAAGGCCCAGATGTCTAGATGTAGCCCAATTGAAATCTTTCTTTTCTTGGATTTTTTTCACCCCCTGATTTCTGGCTACTTCATTTTTCTTTTGGTCCTGTGCCGCCTTGGAAACGTTCAGACCGCTGCTGCAAAATGGGACCCGCATGTCATCCTCTATGTACAATACGCATCCTGATGCGTCTTCTCTTGACAAAGAAGATGGCTGGGAGTTGGCGTACCTATTGCACGTGACTTGTGCTCACTCAAGTGTGGGACCTCACGCGTGGGCACCACACGTAAGTGACAGACCTGTTGGTGTAAAAACTCGGTTGATTATTATAGTGCATTAGAACAAAGTTTCCTATGGATTCAAGGGTAGGAAATCCAAGTTAACTCATTTACATGACATTATTTTTTCCATGAAGCAAAGTTAACACTATCAATTGGTACATTTTGGAGTGACTAAGAAGGATCAATGCTTACTTATTCGTTTAATTTCACGTGTTAAACTTGTCTAAATCTTGTTCAAACCTAGGATTTGACCAAGATTCAAATGGGCAGAAAAATAATTAAAAAATAGAAAAATGAAAAACCAAATCACATAGTAAGCATTCAAGTTGATAAACAAGGTCTAGACATATTCAAACCAGACAAATCATGTATCTATACCCCTAACCCCTAAACTCTGTCTTATGAAGTCAAGCATGTGAAGAGAAGTGGTTTTGGGTTTGGGGGTATATATACATGATTTTTATTGTTTAAATATATATAGACTTTGTTGATCAACATGAATGCTTAATTACTATATGACATAAGAAGTTTATGTGCTTTGGTGTTTCATTTTTTTGATTTCTTTTTTGAATTTTTATGCCCATTTGAATCTTGGTCAAATCCTAGGTTTGACAAAGATTTAAACAAGTTTGAAACATGAAAATGAAAAAGTAAGCTTGGATCCTTCTTAGTCACTCCAAAATGAAGCTTTTGGGTGGGTTTTTGAAATTTCCATGTTTGAAACCCAAAACCACTTCTTCTCTTCATGCTTGACTTCATAAGACAACGTTTAGGGTTAGGGGGTAGATACATGATTTTTCTGGTTTGAATATGTCTAGACTTCGTTGATCAACTTGAATGCTTAGTATATTACATAAGAAGACTATGTGGTTTGGTTTTTGATTTTCTTGATTTTGTTTGATTTTTTATGACCATTTGAATCTTGGTCAAATCCTAGGTTTGACCAAGATTTAAACAAGTTTAAAACATGAAAATGAAAAAGTAAGCATGGATCCTTCTTAGTCATGACAATGAGTTAACTTGGCTTTACTACCCTTGATGAATCCATAGGAAACTTTTTGTACTAATGCAGTATAATATTCTGGTTTGAATATGTCTAGACCTTGTTTATCAACTTAATTTGAAAGACATACAAGTTATAGCACACATAGTGCATACATTTTCACACATACTGCACTAGATGCTAACCCTATAGTTTGAGGCCATTTGGATGAGGTCGAAAAAATTCTTGGATTAGAATCGTGTTGTTCGAACCCCGTAGTTGGATTTTTTGAACCCTTGATCTTTAGAACTGGGCAAAACCCAAGTTTAACCATGCAAGATTCAAATGGCCCTAAAAATTCAGAAAAAAATCAAAAGAATGAAAAACCAAAGCACATATATAGCATTCTTATGTCATATGTATAGTAAGCATGCATTCAAGTTGATAAACAAGGTCTAGACATATATATTCAAACCAGAAAAATCATGTATATATCTACCCCTAAAACTCTAATTAAACTATGTCTTATGAAGTCAATCATGTAGAGAAGTGGTTTTGGGTTTCAAATATGGAAATTTCAAGAACCTCCCAAAAGCTTCATTTTAGAGTGACTAAGAAGGATCCAGGCTTATCTTTTCATTTCATGTTTTAAACTTGTTTAAATCCTGGTCAAACCTAGGATTTGACCAAGATTTATGGGCATAAAATTCAAAAAAATCAGAAAAATAAAAAACCAAAGCACATAAGCATATTCAAGTTGATAAACAAGGTTTGGACATATTCAACCCATACACAAATCATGTATCTACCCCTAACCCTAAACTCTGTCTTATGAAGTCAAGCATGAAGAGAAGTGGTTTCGGGTTTCAAACATGGAAATATCAAAAACCTCCCAAAAACTTCATTTTAGAGTGACTGAGAAGGTTGCATGCTTCCCTTTTCATTTTCATGTTTTAAACTTGTTTAAATCTTGGTCAAACCTAGAATTTGACAAGATTCAAATGGGCATCAAAATTCAAAAAAATCAGAAAAAGAAAAACCAAAGCAATAGTTTTCTTATGTCATATAGTAAGCATTAAAGTTGATAAACAAGGTCTAGACATATTCAACCAGACAAATCATGTATCTATACCCCTAACCCCTAAACTCTGTCTTATGAAGTCAAGCATGTGAAGAGAAGTGGTTTTGGGTTTCAAACATCGAAATTTCAAAAACCTCCCAAAAGCTTCATTTTAGAGTGACTAAGAAGGATACATGCTTCCCTTTTCATTTTCATGTTTTAAACTTGTTTAAATTATCTTGGTCAAACCTAGGATTCGACATGATTCAAATGGGCATCAAAATAAATAAAAAACAGAAAAAGGAAAAACCAAAGCAATAGTTTTCTTATATATGTCATATAGTAAGCATTAAAGTTGATAAACAAGGTCTAGATATATCCAAACCAGACAAATCATGTATCTACCCCCGGCCTGTCGATCTTATGAAGCTAGTCTACTAGCATGTGAAGGGAACTCGTTTTCGGTTTCAAACATAGAAATTACAAGAACATCCCAAAAGCTTCTCCATTTTAGAGTGACTACGAAGGATACTGACTTCCCTTTTCATTTTCATGTTTTAAACTTGTTTAAATCTTGGTCAAACCAAGGATTTGACCAAGATTCAAATGGGCCTAAAAATTTAGAAAAAAATCAAAAGAGAATGAAAAACCAAAGCACACATAGCATTCTTATGTCATATGTATAGTAAGCATTCAAGTTGATAAACAAGGTCTAGACATATTCAAACCAAAAAATCATGTATATATCTACCCCTAACCCTAAACTGATCTGTCGATCTTATGGAAGTCAATCATGAAGAGAAGTGGTTTTGGGTTTCAAACATGGAAATTTCAAGAACATCCCAAAAGCTTCATTTTAGAGTGACTAAGAAGGATCCATGCTTACTTACTCGTTTTCACGTGTTAAACTTGTCTAAATCTTGGTGAAACCTAGGATTTGACCAAGATATGATTCAAATGCGCAGAAAATTAAAAAAGTCAGAAAATTTAAAAACCAAAGTACATAGTCTTCTTATGTCATATAGTAAGCATATTCAAGTTGATAAACAAGGTTTGGACATATTCAAACCATACAAATCATGTATCTATACCCCTAACCCTAAACTTTTTCTTATGAAGTCAAGCATGAAGAGAAGTGGTTTTGGGTTTCAAAGATGGAAATTTCAAAAACCTCCAAAAACTTCATTTTAGAGTGACTGAGAAGTTAGCATTAAAGTTGATAAACAAGGTTTAGACATATTCAAACCAGACAAATCATGTATCTACCCCTAACCCTAAACTCGGTCTTATGAAGTCTAGCATGAAGAGAATCGTTTTGAGTTTCAAACGTTTAAGCCAAAAGCCCCATTTCAAATATTTCAAACTTATTCAAAGTTGGTTCAAATTTGAAAGACATACAAGTTATAGCACACATAGTGCATACATTTTCACACATACTGCACTAGATGCTAACCCTATAGTTTGAGGCCACTTGGATGAGGTCGAAAAAGTTCTTGGATTAGAATCGTGTTGTTCGAACCCCGTAGTTGGATTTTTTTGAACCTTGATCTGTAGTACAGGGCAAAACCCTAGTTTAACCTATTTAATTATAGATTCGTATATCGATTTTTCTACCTTTTTATTATTACTATGCTGCAGATGTGCGTTTGCCCGTCGAGTGAAACTCGGAGGAAGAGGGATCACTCGGAAGGAGAGAAAAAAGGCAGAGCATTATGGTGTCTTCCCTTTTTCGGGTGATGATGATGATGTTGACTGTTGTGCAGGGTTTGTCAGTGCGCAGGAGGTGCGAGCGAGCGAGCGAGTCGAGCGAGGCCGAGAATGAGAGATTTGTTTTTTTTGTGTGAGAGGGACAACCGAAGGATCCAGAAGGACCCACAGACTTCCAA
The DNA here is from genome assembly GCA_030979885.1 of Lolium multiflorum. Taxonomy (NCBI): domain Eukaryota; kingdom Viridiplantae; phylum Streptophyta; class Magnoliopsida; order Poales; family Poaceae; genus Lolium; species Lolium multiflorum. The sequence goes on from CM061747.1 coordinate 193,418,629, forward strand.
TACGCATCCTGATGCGTCTTCTCTTGACAAAGAAGATGGCTGGGAGTTGGCGTACCTATTGCACGTGACTTGTGCTCACTCAAGTGTGGGACCTCACGCGTGGGCACCACACGTAAGTGACAGACCTGTTGGTGTAAAAACTCGGTTGATTATAATAGTGCATTAGAACAAAGTTTCCTATGGATTCAAGGGTAGGAAATCCAAGTTAACTCATTTACATGACATTATTTTTTCCATGAAGCAAAGTTAACACTATCAATTGGTACATTTTGGAGTGACTAAGAAGGATCAATGCTTACTTATTCGTTTAATTTCACGTGTTAAACTTGTCTAAATCTTGTTCAAACCTAGGATTTGACCAAGATTCAAATGGGCAGAAAAATAATTAAAAAACAGAAAAATGAAAAACCAAATCACATAGTCTTCTTATGTCATATAGTAAGCATTCAAGTTGATAAACAAGGTCTAGACATATTCAAACCAGACAAATCATGTATCTATACCCCTAACCCCTAAACTCTGTCTTATGAAGTCAAGCGTGTGAAGAGAAGTGGTTTTGGGTTTCAAACATCGAAATTTCAAAAACCTCCCAAAAGCTTCATTTTAGAGTGACTAAGAAGGATACATGCTTCCCTTTACATTTTCATGTTTTAAACTTGTTTAAATTATCTTGGTCAAACCTAGGATTTGACGAAGATACAAATGGGTGGGCACAAAATTCAAAAAAATCAGAAAAATGAAAAACCAAATCACATAGTCTTCTTATGTCATATCGTAAGCAATCAAGTTGATAAACAAGGTCTAGATATATCCAAACCAGACAAATCATGTATCTACCCCTGTCGATCTTATGAAGTCTAGCATGAAGGGAAGTCGTTTTGGGTTTCAAACATTGAAATTTAAAGAACATCCCAAAAGCTTCATTTTAGAGTGACTAAGAAGGATACAGACTTCCCTTTTCATTTTCATGTTTTAAATTTGTTTAAATCTTGGTCAAACCAAGGATTTGACCAAGATTCAAATGGCCCTAAAAATTCAGAAAAAAATGAAAAGAATGAAAAACCAAAGCACATAACATTCTTATGTCATATGTATAGTAAGCATTCAAGTTGATATACAAGGTCTAGACATATATATTCAAACCTAGGATTTGACTAGCTAAGATTCAAATGGGCATAACAAATTCAAAAAACAAAAACCAAACACATAGTCTTCTGATGTCATATAGCAAGCATTCAAGTTGATAAACAAACTTGTTTAAATCATGGTCAAACCTAGGATTTGACCAAGATTCAAATGGGCATAATTTTTAAAAAAATGTAAAATCAAGGCACATAGTCTTCTTATGTCATATAGTAAGCATTCAATTAAGTTGATAAACAAGGTATAGACATATCAAACCAGAAAATTCAGGTGTCTAGCTAGCTACCCCTAACCCTAAACTCTGCACGAAGAGAAGTGGTTTTGGGTTTCAAACATGGATATTTCAAAAACCCTCCCAAAAACCTTCATTTTGGAGTTAATAAGAAGGATCAAGGCTTACTTTTTCATTTTCATGTTTTAATCTTTTTTAAATCTTTGTCAAACCTAGGTTTTGACCAATATTCAAAAGGGCATAATTAAAAAAAATGAAATATCAAGGCACATAGTCTTCTTATGTCATATAGTAAGCATTCAATTAAGTTGATAAACAAGCTCTAGACATATTCAAACCAGAAAAATCATGATGTATCTACCCCCTATATATCCCTAAACCCTAACTTATGAAGTCAAGCACGAAGAGAAGTGGTTTTTGGTTTAAATCATGGAAATTTCAAAAACCCTCCCAAGAGCTTCATTTTGGAGTGACTAATTAAGAAGCATACATGCTTACCTTTTCATATTCATGTTTTAAACTTGTTCAAATCTAGGTCAACAAACCTAGGATTTGATGAAGAATCAAATGGGTATAAAAAATTTAAAAACAAGCTCTAGATAAGCTCAAGTTGAAAAACAAGTTCTAGACATATTCCAACCAGAAAAATCATGCATGTACCCCCTATATATATATATCCCTAAACCCTGACTTATGAAGTCAAGCATGAAGAGAAGTGGTTTTTGGTTTCAATCATGGAAATTTCAAAAACCCTCCCAAGAGCTTCATTTTGGAGTGGCTAAGAAGGATAGATACTTAATTTTTCATATTTATGTTTTAAACTAGTTTAAATCATGGTCAAACCTAGGATTTGACCAAGATTCAAATGGGCATAAAAATTCAAAATAAATGAAAATAAATGAAAAACCAAGGCACGTAGTCTTCTTATGTCATATAGTAAGCATTCAATTAAGTTGATAAACAAGGTCTAGACATATTCAAACCAGAAACATCATGTATCTAGCTACCCTAGCCCTCAACTCTGTCTTATGAAGTCAAGCATGCATGAAGAGAAGTACGTGGTTTTTTGGTTTCAAACATGGAAATTTCAAAAACCCTCTCAAGAGCTTCATTTTGGAGTGACTACGAAGGATACATGCTTAATTTTCATATTCATGTTTTAAACTTGTTTAAATCATGGTCAAACCTAGGATTTGACCAAGATTCAAATGGGCATATATGAATCTTTAGCAGGTGCGTTTTTTTACTAATCCATATGGAATATTTTGATAAAACCCTTTTAGAAGGCTTTGTTAAGGCCTCAAGGACAATGAGTTGGGAGGAGGCCAGGTAGACTGTAGCTAGGCATTGATTCGGAATTTATGATGCTTGCGACTTGCTTGCGCGGCTTGTTGATTTCCCAGGTGACGCAGCTTTTTTTGACTGCCCAGCCATGGATAGGTCATAGGAGTGCAGAGCTGTAGGCGGTGCGGATAAGTACGCGGGGCATTGATGATGTAGGTGTGTTCGGTTGCCCACGCGAGTGCAGAGCTGTAGGGTTATGCGAGTAGGCCTTTAAACTGGGAGGTGGCACAAGAAGATTTTAGTAAGGAATGGTTCCTTTCCAGAGGAATGGAATGGTTCCATCCCCGCGTTCGGTTTGGACAAAAAGGAGGTACAGAATGGTACTGTTTTTTGTTCGGTTGGAGGAATTGGAGAGCAGAACGGAATGTGGTTAAACTAAACTTTTGTCTAAGAATCGTAATTAACAATGGCAAATAGCCTTTTAAATCTTAAAATCGTAATTAACAACGCCTAATGGCCTTTTTAATCTTAAAATCGTAATTAATGTTATTTTTTGTATGGTCGGGGAATTTGGAGAGTAGAACGGAATGAAGTTAAAGTTTAATCTTTTGTCTAAATATCGTAATTAATAGTGGCCTTTTTAATCTCAAAATCATAATTAACAACAACTAATAATTTTTTGGTTGGATTAGTGAAGTGCTTTGTAATTAATAGCGGCTAAGTAACAGCCGTTCCACCACATTCCACCGATTCGGTGGAATGGGTGCATTCTGCATATGGGGAGAATATTCCCTTTCGAGGAACCACTCGGTTCCGTTCCATTCCACAACCGAACACAAGAATGGGCTCTAGGTGCGGAACGGTTCCATTCCATTCCACTTGGTTCTGGAACCGAACACACCCTAAATGCGTTGCAATGGAAAATGACAGTGTGTGGTGGCCTGATGGTGAAGAAGAAAGGTCGGGCGAAGAGTTGTTGGCTAGAGTCGGTTTTATACGAATCGACGAGGTGCGGGATAGTTTGATTTTAAGGGCTCCTTTCATTCACAGGATAGGGAAATCATAGGAGTAGGAATGTAGGATTGGGATTTGGGATGACATGTGTAGTTAAATCCTATAATAAGATGAGTTGCGTTTGATTGCGCCAAATGAATTTTTCCATGAGGTAGGACCAAATATTTAATCCTATACTAGGATTTGCACTACTTGATGATTCCTATAGGATTATTTCCTATTGGATATGTTCATATGAATCAAACTACTAGTGTAGGAAATATTCCTATAAGATCTAAATCCTATTATCTTATACCAACCTAATATGAATCAAAGAAGCCCTAAAGGATTTTCGAAGGAATCATGTACGAAGTATGATTTTTCTAAGTCACCCAACATATATACTAGGAATAGAACTAAGTAGTACCATATACTTAGGCCCGCATGCACAAATATTAAGTGTGGATTGAGGAAGTCGATAACTTGGGAAAAAACTTTCGCAACTGCACACCTATGTTACCACCCTTGCGACGCTAATTGTCGTAGAGCTGACCTAGAACGAACTCTTGTCTCGGTTAACATGAGAGAGATAAGGGATAAATACAATTGTGATACACTTTCCTAATATTTTGTTGAATGAGATAATCTTGTGTTTTCCTAATAGGGTTAATTAAGTACACATTTGGCAGCTCGTGTGTTGCATACGTTGGTGAACTTTAGACCCCAGCTATATATTATTATTTGAACTCACCTCTAACACTTAATTATGTATAATAAGGTCCCTAACTAACCTCAAACACAATTAGGTATAACAGCGGTCCATAACTAACCTCAAACACTTAATTAGGTCTTACATTGCCCCCTTAGACTACCCCTTACCCTCAGCGACGTACGCAACATGGTGTTTGGGTTGAATGGCCCACCCTATTTTAAAATGTTTTAGTTAATTAATTATGTAAAAAATTATCACATATAAAGTGGAAAAAAGAAAATTAGTAAGGTGTGCCCACCTGGCCTACGGTTGTTTTGTGCGTCCTCCACTGCGTACTCCTCTTGATCTGTGACGATGAACATAGTTCTTTAGAACACATGCAACACTTACAGTTGATAGGCCGTTGCAAAGCTAATCAATGATAAAACCTGCTTTCATAATCCATTGTACTTTGATTTAATTAGTCCCTCTAATGGACCCCAACTATGTGTGCTTGAGATTTAGCAAAATGCTTTGCCGCCGTGCCACATAACAAATAATAAACAGACCAATCAAGTTTTTATCATTGCTAGACCTAACTAAGTGTTCAAGTGCTCAATTTTGACCACATTAGAGTTGAGGGGCCAAACATAATTCTTAAATACGTGAGGGACCGAACATATACTTCTAAACACCCGAGGGACAAGACAAATTTGAGTACTATTGTTATTATTAGACTAGTCACAATGGGGAGTATCATATAATAGTATCATACATATGATACTAATGTACAATATTATTTTCACAGTCCATATTATCATCATGTAGTAGTATAATATGTTACATGTATTTAGGGATTTGTAGAATCTCAATACAAAAGTGTGTACAAGATTTGTTTGGCAGTAATTTTTCTAGTTCTACATGATATGATACGATATCTACCTATGATACCACTATCGTCTCTTTCATCATTAACTGATATGACACATCAACATTTTGCATGCATGTAGTGCATGATACTACTTATGATATTGCCATTGCGAGTAGTCTCCCTTTGTCCTAGAGTACAATGCCAATTTGTTTTCAGAGGCAAACTTAGACTAATCACTACAAGAAATCTGCCATAATATGACGTTTATTTTATGACTGGAAATCAAAATGTCATAGCTTTATGACGTTCCTAGCTTTGACCGTCCTTGGCCACTCCGGGGGGGCAAAACCCTAGAAAATCGTGACGTTATTGGGCAAAAACGTCATTGCCAATTTAGGTCAAAACGTCATTAGCAAAATTAAGTGGCCTACGACGTTTTCCCGATGCCGATTGCGACAAATCAATAGCGTCATTGGCATTTGGCTCAATACAATGGTATGTGTTTGGCTGCCATGTCATCCATTTTGCCTATGTGTCCCTTTTCGGGTCCCACGCGCCTCACACGTGTCACTGGAAGCAACTGGCTTGAACTAACTGACATGTAGGACCAACTGATACTTGTGGGACAAAGGCGTCTTGTTATTTTTTTTCTCTGTGCCGTCCACCATTTTAATGGGCTACTGGTGATATCCTCCTCTTTTGGGCTGTCCTCTACTAGGCTGCTGGCTGCTGGCCTACCCCACGACGGCCCATCCGGGGGTTGAATTGCTGGCCCGACGGCCCATCCGGGGGTTGAATTGCTGGCCCGACGGCCCATCCGGGGTTGGAGTGGCTCCCGATGGAAATAACTGGCAAAAATTGCGTTTGCGGGGACTCGAACCCTCGACCTGGCGCTGCCGCACTACCACTCCCTACCGCTTTGCTACAATAGTGTTGTTGACAAAAGTATGGTTGTCCATGTATATAGACATGATAGACTAATCAGTTGTCTTCAAAATCCCTCCACCTCGACCAAAATCCCTCCGACCAGGTGCATCTAGCTAGGGTTCCTCCTCCGACCAAAATCCCTCCGACCAGTTGCATGGCGGCGCAGTTCCCAGCCTGCTCGGGCAGTTCTTCTAGGTCAGGAGCGTCGTCGCGTCGCCGGCGGCGGCCGGGCACGCCCATCCCGTATCGGCAGCGGCCATTCGATTATGAGCCCGCCGACGTATGTGACTGTGGCGAGAAGATGCCGCAATGGATTTCTTGGAGTGATCCGAATCCTGGGAGAAGATACCGGAACTGCAAAATTCGCTCGGTTAGTCTTCGAGCACGCCCCCCCGCCCCCATTCTGAATTTCCTGGAGCTGCCGTCTTCTGAAGTTTCTTTTCTACTATGCCTTACTTATCCTCTTTTGTTCTTCATCTGTCAGATTGCTGGTGGAATAGGGTGTCAAGTGTTTAAGTGGATTGATGATCCGCTGGATGCACGTCACAAAGAGTTAGTTCGTGATCTGCGTGATGCTGTTTGGGATCGAGATGAAGAAATTGAGAGGCTCCAGGTAGAAATTGAGAGGCTCCAGGAAGAAAAGTTTCTGCTTGCTGCAAGGAAACAGAGCAACCCTGAACCAAAGAAAATGAGAGGCTTCATGGTTTGGGTGCTATCTGTAGCTTTTGTCATCTGTTGTACCTGGGTGATGTGTACGAACTGAAATTAGGGTGAATTCAGTGATCTGTTGGTCAGGAGGAGAAGAAGCTAGAGTATATGCTAGAGTTATTGTGTTGTAATTCCAAACATTTGTCTGTTCGTGCCACAATGTTTAGTTCCTGAATTTGAACCATGTCTATGTATGTGTGCAATTCTGTTCAGTTGAAAATGTGTTCTGTTGAAAATGAGTTCTGTTGAAAATGTGTACGGCGGCGCCGCCCATATATGGTCGCCGGCGTCAGCCATGCACGGCGGCGCCGCCCATATATGGTCGCCGGCGTCAGCCATGTATTGAAAAAATTGGGCATGGATTCCCCTAAAAATTGGGCATGGATTCCCCAAAAAAATTGGGCACAAATTCTGGGAACAAAAAGCTGACATATTCAACATAAATTCTGGGGAAAACAAGCTGGCATGTTCAACATAAATTCTGGGCCAAACAACCTGACACATAATCTGAAATAAACTGACATTACACAAACTACAGATTCAAACTGCTATTCATCCATTACACAAACTACAGATTCAAACTGCTATTCATCTTCTTCGGAAACTGGACGATTCCTAGTCCTATTTCCTCCATCATCACCATCATCACTGCAATATTGGTACATTGTCTGATCAACCTCCTCGAATTCTTCAGGCACAACCTCCTTGCTCCGTTTCTTCAGTTTGTCCACAATGACTTTTTCAAGTAGCACACGTTCCTGGTCACTTCTCGTCCTACTCCGTGCAGTGCCTTCTTTTTCTTGCACAGGAACTTGACTGGAATCTTCATCTTGATATGATAGTACAGCAACACCGGGTCCCTGTTCATTTTCTTTTACACTCCATAGATGTCTATGGTGAAATTTCTGCACAACTTGCCATTTTCCTTTCAACTTAGTGTCTGGCACATAAAAGACCTTGGTTGCTTGTGATGTCAGAATGAAAGGATCGGTCTTGTACCAAAACTTTTCTGTGTTAACACTCTTGAAGTGTCCATCATCGTCGAATCCGGGTTTCCTACCACCAAGGTCAAACCAGTCACACCGGAAGAGGACAACTGACCGATGGACGCCACCGCTGGAGTTGTATTGCAATCTGATGATGGATTTCAGCTGACCAAAGAAGTCAATGATGTTGCCATCATGATCTCCCTCAGAAACGATTCCACTATTTTGTGTCTTTCTGTTCTTCTCGCGGTCAACAGTATGGTACCGAACACTGTCAACAACACATGCCGAATATAGTCTCACTCTAAAATCTGGTTTGCACGCCAAAGCATAGAGATCAGGACAGACATCATTTCGCATTTTTCCAATCTGCAAAAAATCAACCAGGGGGTGAGTAACACACACAGAAAATTTATATCATGAACTTTTCCAATCTTCAGAAATAAACCAGCTAAAGATCTCACATGAGTCTGAAACCATCTAGCAAAGTTCTTGGCAAGCCATCTATCAACATTGATCTGACCACCTCGTTGGTTCAACTCTTGTTTGCACAGGCTGGAATGGCAACAGAAAATAGATCCTAATTATTATTTGGACATGCTGCAATAACCTATCTATATATGGGGATGAAGAGAAACGTACTCGATGTATGGATCAACCTCAGGGCAACTTCGGAGCACATACCACACCATGTTGTCATAGTCCTCACCTGCATACACATATTGAGAGGCTCCAATAAATTTCACACCGTGTTTGAAAACAGACAGATCACCAATATGTGAATCATCCCGCTCCGGATTTCTACTTGGACGGTTGAATCTTGTTTCAACATCGTCGAAGTATCTCGAGCAAAATGTCAGGCACTCATCAACAATATATGCTTCGGCAATCGATCCCTCCGGCCTGGCATTGTTCCGGACATAACGCTTCAATGTTAGCAACCTTCTTTCGACTGGGTACATCCAACCGTAATGCACTGGGCCTCTAAGCCTTGCCTCTTTTGGTAAATGGATGGCCAAATGCACCATCACGTCGAAGAAAGATGGGGGGAAGATCTTCTCAAGTTTGCAAAGAATAACTACGATTTCCTTTTCAAGTCTGTCCAGAACGTCTCTCTTCAGTGTTTTGCAGCACAGCTCTCTGAAGAAATTTCCAAGCTCAGCAACCGCTTCATATATGTCTTCATGGATTGTTCCTCGAAGGCCAGCCGGTAAGATCCTTTGAAGCAATATATGACAGTCATGGGTCTTCAGCCCTTGAAGCTTGCACTTATCAGAAGCAACACACTTGGATATGTTAGACGCGTACCCATCTGGAAACCTCACAGCTTTTATGAATTCACAAAAAGCAATTTTTTCTTGTTTACTCATTGTATACCACGCCTGTGGCATCTCAAAAGAGTCAGCTGAAACAGGCTGCAAATGCAAGTCACGTCTTATGCCCATGTCTTCCAAATCAAGCCTTGAATTGACAGTGTCTTTGGTCTTGCCTTGTATGTTCATGAAAGTACCAATCAAATTGTCACAGATGTTTTTCTCGATGTGCATTACATCGAGATTATGCCTCAGCTTTAGATCTTCCCAGTATGGCAAGTCCCACAAACATGATCTACGGCTCCAACACTGACCGTCCTCACGTTTCCTTTTCTTCTGAAGCTTGCCTGGTATCACATCTCTAACCCTATCAAGCTGTTGCCTCAGCTCTTCTGGAGTGAATTCCGCTGGCTTCTCACGGCTTTCAGAAGCACCATCGAATTCTTTGCTATTTCTCCAAGGATGTCGCCGAGGTAGCCAACGGCGGTGCCCAATAAAGCAGATTTTGTTCCTTAATTTCTTGGAGCAATTCTCTTTGTCACAACGCACACATGCCTGGTAACCAGCTGTGGCCCTCCCTGACAATGTGTGCAGTGCCGGATAATCATGAATACACCATAAGATTGCAGCACGGAGATCAAACTTGTCTGGACTATTGGCATCATACGATTTTACACCTTTCCAGAGCTCCTGCAGCTCTTCCATCAAAGGCTCCATGAAGACATCAAAATCTTTTCCTGGAGAGGATGGACCAGGGATTAGCAATGCAAGCATGAAGTTGGACTGATCCATACATGCCCACGGCGGAAGGTTGTATGGCACCACGAATACAGGCCACATGCTGTAGGAGTTGCTCATATTCCCGTAGGGATTAAAACCATCCGTGGCAAGTCCAAGCCTTATGTTCCTGGCATCAGCGGCAAAGTCTTTATGAATATTGTCAAAATCCTTCCATGCATCCCCGTCTGCTGGATGACTGAGATCATTCTCCACGTCTTGCCGCTTCAGTTTGTGCCACTGTACTTCCTTTGATTGCTCCTTTGAAAGAAACATTCTTTGCAGCCTTGGAATCAATGGGAAGTGCCTCAGCACCTTCTCTGGGATCTGTCTCCTACCATCAGCATCTTTCCATCTGGAGGCTTTGCACTTGGGGCAATTATTCTCCTTGGCATAATCCTTCCGGAACAATACACAGTTATTCGGGCACACATGGATACTATCATAACCAAGTCCCAACCTGCCGATTATGCTAAGTGCCTCCTCGTATGACTTTGGTATTGAGCTATTAGGGTATTGCAAGGCCAAAATCAGGAGTATCGCGTTGAATGCAACGTTGCTAATCCGGTAGTACGACTTGGCCTGAAGTAACTTGACTGTGAGTGAAAACCTTGACATTGTACCCCCATCGCTGGCTGCGCGCTTGGCTTCCTCTATCAACTCAGCAAATATAGTGTCCTTTCCAGCACCTTGCGGTTCTGACTTGTACAAATCAGCAAGCAGATCAGGAATTCTATCATCTTCGTAACCATCTTCCTCTTGCAAACCAAAATAGTGTGCCTCTGCATCACCTCCACCAACATGGTGTGCCCCTGCATCACCTCCATGTCCAGCCTCAGGTTCACCTCCATGTCCAGCCTCAGGTTCACCTCCATGTCCATGTCCGGCTTCAGGTGCACCTCCTTGTCCTCCATGTCCAGCTTCAGGTACAGGATGTAATGGTTCTCCATGGAAGACCCATCGGTCATAAGTGCTTGCCATCCCAAAAAGAAGCAAATGAGCCTCTACTACATCTAGAGGTTTTGTGCACCGGTTAAGACAGCTACGACATGGGCACAGCACCTGATCATCATTGGCAGCACTCAAGCGAACAAACTGCATAAACTCTGCCACTCCCTTTGTGTGTTCAGGGGAAAGCCTTCTAATTCTTGTTGTAATCCAGCGTCTGTCCATCTGCGGAAGAACAAAATGATGCAATTAGCACACACCTAACTGCACAGCAGTTCCAATTTCAAGCAATGCACAGCAGTTCAATTCGATTTTGTGAACTGATGAAGAAGAACAGATCGAGAGGGGAGAGATGAGAGGGGTGCAGACCGGGAGATGCGGAGGGGCTCGTCGTGGGAGAGGGCCGGGGCTCGTCCTGGAGAGGGACGGGGCTAGTCCTGGAGAGGGCGAGGGGCTCGTCCTGGAGAGGGCGAGGGGCTCGTCGTCGGCGAGGGCGAGGGGCTCGTCGTCGGCGAGGGGCTCGTCGTCGTCGTCGGCGAGCCAGATGGACAGCACATCCCTTGCTCGGACGCAGCGCTGGCACACCCACCACCGCCGTCACCTCGGATCACAGAGATTCGATATTGTGAACTGACGAAGAAGAACAGATCGAGAGGGGAGAGATGAGAGGGGTGCAGACCGGGAGATGCCCCACCAGAGGGCTCGTCGTCGGAGAGGGCCGGGGCTCGTCGTCGGAGAGGGACAGGGCCGGTGACCACCGCCACCGCCGCCGCCGAGTTGCGGAGGGAGTTGGATTCGAATTTCTGCTAGGTTATCGAAGGGAGTTGGATTCGGAAGGGATATTTGGGCCTCTCCTGGGCGCCAAAAAAAATCAAAAAGTGTGAGGGCTGGGAGTCGAACCCAGCACCTCTAGATGTGTCAACGTGCTAGTTAACCAGTGGAGCTATTGGAGAGATCTTGTCAGCTTACCATCCTTTATCATTTACATAGTGAAACTAAGGCAACTTCTTTTTTTTATAGTTATGGATATGATCTTGTTACATAATCTATCAGAGGGGATACTGATTTAGGACAACAGTTAATTTGTACAGGAGCATTAGCTAAGCAACAGGCTAATATATAGACTAATAATTAATTACGGCTAGCAAACTATATATATCTATATATACTCCAGCATATATAGACCACCAAAAGCACATTATATTACACATATATAGTGCAGCCTTGAGCTCAATAACATAGTACCAAAAGGACACGTTAATTATAGATACTACCGAGGAGGTTCAACGCTCATTTACTTGAGCACATTACATCGACCAACAGGCCATTAGATAGTACCAGATCGATCGATAAGAGGTTCAACGCTCATATTACTTGAGCTCATACACACATATATATAGTACTACTAGCTTAATTAGAGAGGTTCAGCCTGCTAGCTCATTTCTCGAGCTTCCTGACATACAACTTGAGACCGCCCCGGGCGCGAATGCGGAACCAAAACACAAAGATATCATTTGCCTCCATCTTGCTCTTCCGCACCACAGCACTCCAGTTTGTTGTGATCACTGCACCGTCACACTTCCCTTTGCCCTGGAAAATCCTCACTTTCACACCATGTCTCTCACTGTAAGAGACAAGAAAGTCATTGTCTGGAAGCTGCATATTCGTCGAGATGTACTGCTGGGTAAACTTCCGGTTGAAGTACTGCAGATTATAAGATGCAAAACTTCGTTCAGATGAAGTAATTGTCAACATATAAAGATGCAAAAACATCCTTGAGATGGAGTAATTATTTACCATTCTGGAGGAACTGCCTCCCACGGAACTTGCACTCTTTATAGTGCACACATAAAAAGGAATTGCGGGGCGCTTTTCGTCAACAAGATATCTCAGGGTTTCAACTTGTGTAGGATTCATTTCCACTAGATTGGGATACATGCAAAAGTCATCCCATTCCTCACCTGCCTCTATCCTGGGACCTACATACAAAGAAACCAGGGAATAAGGCCTAGTTTAAAGTTTTCCTAAAACTGAAGTATATATCAAACCAACAGTATTTATAGAAACTGAAGTATATTCCTTGAATGCTACAAATTGACTAGCTATTATGCCAAACCGAGACTAATTAAGCATTTGACCTATATCCTGCATCTATAACTACTATATATATATTTTACCTCGACGAGTCAGATGGACATCAGCAGCAGGAGGAGGAGCAACTTCCTCATGATCAGCTGCACAATCCATTGCTGCAGCATCATCAGCTTTCTCTTGCTTGACATGAACCCTATCTAGAGCACCATCCTCACCTTCGGAGGATGAGCTGATGTCGATGGTCTCCACGGCCTTCTTGGATGGGACCAAAATGGCAACTTCATAGTCATAGGGGTCCATGGTGTCGACCTAATAACAAGCAGTGAACAATTTGAGAACTATGAAACTATTAATTACACATTAATTAAAACTAAGTTGGGATGTTTAGTTTCAGATTGACATTCGCACTAGCAGCACTACACATGTTTTGAATCAATCTAAACCAGGAAAATCACTCTAGCACTAGAATCTACTTTGAATCGATCAAACCCTAGGAAAATCGCCGCTCGGACAAAAAACCCCAATTAAAATCCCCCGAGATTAAGTACGGCTAACCCTAGAAAATCCCCCGCTCATCCCCCAAATTAACCTGAGCTTCGGCCGACGGATCGAGGCAGTGGAGCTTCGGCCGACGGAGCTTGACGGAGCTGCTTGACGGAGCTTCGGCCGACGGAGTTGGGAGAGGAAGAGGCGGCAGTGGCGGCTGGGTTGGGAGAGAGAGAGAGTGAGACAGGGGAGAAAGTTGCTTTCGGTAATTTTATGGGGACATTTTGGGGTGGGTGGGGCAAAATGGCACCCACTGACGTGTGGGGCCATCTAGCAGTAGATACCACTGGGTTGGGCCATTTCGGGTAATTTTATGTGGATTAGGGGCCAGCAGGTAAAATGGTCTCCTCCGCGCCTCCGTTTTTACTAATTATAATAAATCAGAAATTCCCTCCTCCGCCTCTCCGCTTCTTGACGGTTCCACTCCGCTTCCACTACTCCCACTACACGAAAAACCCTCCTCCGCGCCAAGACGCTTCTGCCTCGCCGCTTCTGCCTCCTCCGCCGCTTCCTCCTCCGCCGCTTCTGCCTCCTCCGCGCCATGGACGCTGCTTCTTCTTCCTCTTCCTCTGTTCCGCTGCAGCACATTACTCAGATCAGGACCTTCACCGTCCATGGCGGCAAGGAGATCGAAGTGGTCTACACAAACGAGGAGGAGACGATGAGCAAGTACCTGAAGATGTACGCGCAGTGGTATGCGGAAGAAGAAGAGAACAAATTTGTAGGATTGGATCTCGAGTACACTCGGGAGGACCCCAACCACGAAGTAGACAACTACCTCGCCGTCGCTCAGCTGTGCATGAGGAACCACGTCCTCGTCTACCACTTTTCCTGGTTTGTAGATCTTAATCTTGCTCTGATTTACTTAATCTTGCTCTGATTTTGTTAATCTTGCTCAGATTTTAGTTAATCGCTAGTGCATGATGAACCAAGTCACCCTCGAGTGCTCTGTTTTAGTTAATCTTGATCTGTTTTAGTTAATCTCGAGTGCTCTGGTTTCTCTGTTTGAGAGAAAATTGCAACTCACATGCACCATAATTCGCAAGGCAGTTTCAAGAATATGGGATTGTGCATTTTATTGAAAGAAATTGTGGAGAGGGGAATTCTTGTGTTATTGAAAGAAATTGTGGAGAGGGGAATTCGTGCAACAGCAAGTTACAAATTGGTTCATTGGGCTAGGTGCAACAAATTAAACTACAAACCGTGCTAGCATGGTGTCCTGATCTTGCAGATTGAATCTATCCATATGCTCATCTAGCATGTACTGGATTTCATTATACCAAATTAATTATCACAAAGCAAATTTCCGGAGTCCTGATCTTGCATTTAATAGACTTTTGTTAGTTTCAAAATTATATGATGCAAAATGATATTTCAATGACTAAAAAATTTGCACTTGCACATTTCATAAAAGTGTTGGTCATGCATTCTTTTAGTACCAAATGGATTATGACTAGATAATTTTCAGACTCTTGATCATGCACTTACTAAACTTATGTCAATTTTATTCAAGTTATGAGATTGCATAGACTAAACATTCGTATTCCCAAATTTTATTCAAGTGTTGATCTCGCAAGTACTAAATTTTTGCATCAAATTGAATCTATCCATATGCTCATCTAGCATGTACTGGATTTCATTATACCAAATTAATTATCACAAGCAAATTTCCGGAGTCTTGATCTTGCATTTAATAGAATTTTGTTAGTTTCAAAATTATATGATGCAAAATGAAATTTCAATGACTAAACAATTGCACTTACACATTTCATAAAAGTGTTGTTCATGCATTCTATTAGTACCAAATGAATTATGACTAGATAATATTCAGACTGTTGATCATGAACTTACTAAACTTATGTAGTTTCAAATTTTATATTCAAGCTATGAGATTGCATATAGACTAGCTTCGTAGTCCCAAATTTTATTCAAGTGTTGATCTCGCAAGTACTAAATTTTTGTTTTCAGGACCAACGGGGAATGTCCGGCGCTGCGCTCATTCCTTCAAAATCAAGAAATTGTGTTCTGCAGCGTTGACAAGAGACAAGATTTTATAAAGTTATATTACGAGAAGATTATGATTCCTAGTCGGAACTGGATCGATATCCAGGAAATTGTCAACGTCAAAGGTCTCAACGAGAGAGGAAAATTATTGAGGGATGGAATGGCTAGTCTTGCAACTAGCATCTTGGACGAGTCGTACAGCGAGATGAAGAGCAAATTCCCTCGAGACAGGCACAATTACTGGGAAGAGCAGCCGTTGTCTGATCTAAACCTGGAGTATGCAGCTAAAGATGCTTACGTGAGCTACCAGCTCTACGTTAAGATATGGTTCTTCCTGCGTTACCTTGTGTTTTGCCCCGGTTGCAAGAAGGAAGACAAGCTGAGGGGACGTCTGTGTCGCAAATGCAATGCAGCAGAGATCGAAGCTGAACATGCACAGAGAAATGCTGCAGCTGAAATAGCAAGGTTAAATGCTGAGCTTGCAAGCGCGCAGGCTGAACTAGCAATCTTGAAGGCACCAGCTTCCAGCGACAACACCCAGCAGACAAGTCCCCTTCATGGCAAACGGACGAAGATGAATGATGAGCAGTGGCTGGAGGGTAGTGATGCGCCGAAGAGTAGTGATTATTGGCAGGACCTGAGGAAGAAAACGTGGACTGGTGCTGATCAGTGGGGTGATGATCCGTGGACGACGGAGAGTGATCAGCAGAGCCCGAAGAGTGATAATCCGTGGCTGACGAAGCCAGGCAATTACTGACGACTTCTCCAAGATCCATGCCTAGTTAATTATTTGTATTTGCTTGTCAAGAAACTTTGCTTCTATCGTCTCTTTGTTTATGAGGCACAGCTCGGGGTAGACTTGTATAGGATCTCCCCATTAGGTAGGATCATAGGATCAACTTAGATAAATCATACTTTTGCTGATGTGAATAGTGTCAGATCTGGTTGAATATTTCACACCCAGATTTTGGCATTGCATATATAACATCGATGTGTGTTGTCATTTTTTCAGGCTTCGGAAATTCAATTCGGCTCCCGGGTGCGTATGCTCCCTCTACCAACAAAACGTATTTCGAAGTGTGGAAAGATTTTGACAAAAAAAATTACATGTACATCTCCATAATATATGTGTATGCCTCAAGTTTCACGAGAAATCTAGGGGGTAGACCCGCCGGGGCACACGTTCCGCTGTTTTGGGGGAAGGAGGGGGAGAACGACCGCCGGAGCACCGGAACCCCACCAAATCTTGCATGTGGACCTATGATATGTGTCAAGGTGTGGTGCAAGGTCTAATGGTGCAAAAGTAGCTCCCCTAAACCCTAAACCCTAAACTGGGGAGGCTTCGAGCACTAAAACCCCTCTAAAACCCTAAACCACGACACCGGAGCTGTAGAACCATGCATCATAAACCCTAACCCTAACCCTATACCCTAAACATATACCTAACCATAAATACTTACCTTTAACCTAAACCCTAGCCCTACCCCCTAAACCCTAGCCCTAACCCTACACCAAACCCTAACCAGTAGATCAGGCACACCCTCGATCGTGTGATAATGGCTCTAGCTGCGGGTATATGTGCCAAAGGGTCCCAATCTTGGTTCTCCATGTGTATATGTCCTAAACAAACCTAAAAGAATGAAAAGTTACATTGGTGCACCCTCGCGCGGAGAAATCTAGGGGGTAGACCCGCCGGGGCACACGTTCCGCTGTTTTGGGGGAAGGAGGGGGAGAACGACCGCCGGAGCACCGGAACCCCACCAAATCTTGCATGTGGACCTATGATATGTGTCAGGTGTGGTGCAAGGTCTAATGGTGCAAAAGTAGCTCCCCTAAACCCTAAACCCTAAACTGGGGAGGCTTCGAGCACTAAAACCCCTCTAAAACCCTAAACCACGACACCGGAGCTGTAGAACCATGCATCATAAACCCTAACCCTAACCCTATACCCTAAACATATACCTAACCATAAATACTTACCTTTAACCTAAACCCTAGCCCTACCCCCTAAACCCTAGCCCTAACCCTACACCAAACCCTAACCAGTAGATCAGGCACACCCTCGATCGTGTGATAATGGCTCTAGCTGCGGGTATATGTGCCAAAGGGTCCCAATCTTGGTTCTCCATGTGTATATGTCCTAAACAAACCTAAAAGAATGAAAAGTTACATTGGTGCACCCTCGCGCGGAGAAATCTAGGGGGTAGACCCGCCGGGGCACACGTTCCGCTGTTTTGGGGGAAGGAGGGGGAGAACGACCGCCGGAGCACCGGAACCCCACCAAATCTTGCATGTGGACCTATGATATGTGTCAAGGTGTGGTGCAAGGTCTAATGGTGCAAAAGTAGCTCCCCTAAACCCTAAACCCTAAACTGGGGAGGCTTCGAGCACTAAAACCCCTCTAAAACCCTAAACCACGACACCGGAGCTGCAAAACCATGCATCATAAACCCTAACCCTAACCCTATACCCTAAACATATACCTAACCATAAAATACTTACCTTTAACCTAAACCCTAGCCCTACCCCCTAAACCCTAGCCCTAACCCTACACCAAACCCTAACCAGTAGATCAGGCACACCCTCGATCGTGTGATAATGGCTCTAGCTGCGGGTATATGTGCCAAAGGGTCCCAATCTTGGTTCTCCATGTGTATATGTCCTAAACAAACCTAAAAGAATGAAAAGTTACATTGGTGCACCCTCGCGCGGAGAAATCTAGGGGGTAGACCCGCCGGGGCACACGTTCCGCTGTTTTGGGGGAAGGAGGGGGAGAACGACCGCCGGAGCACCGGAACCCCACCAAATCTTGCATGTGGACCTATGATATGTGTCAAGGTGTGGTGCAAGGTCTAATGGTGCAAAAGTAGCTCCCCTAAACCCTAAACCCTAAACTGGGGAGGCTTCGAGCACTAAAACCCCTCTAAAACCCTAAACCACGACACCGGAGCTGTAGAACCATGCATCATAAACCCTAACCCTAACCCTATACCCTAAACATATACCTAACCATAAATACTTACCTTTAACCTAAACCCTAGCCCTACCCCCTAAACCCTAGCCCTAACCCTACACCAAACCCTAACCAGTAGATCAGGCACACCCTCGATCGTGTGATAATGGCTCTAGCTGCGGGTATATGTGCCAAAGGGTCCCAATCTTGGTTCTCCATGTGTATATGTCCTAAACAAACCTAAAAGAATGAAAAGTTACATTGGTGCACCCTCGCGCGGAGAAATCTAGGGGGTTTGCGCAGTTGGCAAATTAAACGGAGCCAAAAAATCGAGCGGAGCCGCGTGGCGTCATTTTATGTGTCCTAGTAACCACTTCAAAAGACGGAATTGGGATACGGCAATTATCTTGAAAAACCCTTCACGAGTAGGGCTATCACGTCCGGAGTTCTATGGCTTTTAGGGGGAATGAGTAGGAAACGGCCCGTTTCACCACATAGTTTGTCGGAACGAGGCCATATTTGGCACGTGCGTGCACCTTAGGATGGGAAGCAAGGCCCCTGTCGCGGATTTCCAATCCGAACCACGGGCGACGGTTTTTCCATTTTCGGGGTGCCGGAAGGGCTTTTTTTGTGAAGGAGCTACATGGTGCGCATTTTAGTATTGCGCGAGACCTCCGCGCAGCGGCAGGATACCTCCTACGCACCACCTATCACATGCCGTATGCGCGCGGTAGCCATCTGGGAATCCCTCCGGCTTCCTGCGGTGTCCCGCCGAATCCGCTGGAAACTGACCGGATTTGAACTGGGGCCACACTTTCCTTGGCTCAATAAATGGAGGGGAAAATGTTTTTAGGTCTAGGACGCGTCATTTTATGTGCTAAATGTTTTCCGTTTCGCGCGTTGGCGGACGGGTGCACGCGCGCGCCCGGTACGGCCATACCGCATGTCCCGGCGGCCCCGTTTTGCGCAGTTGGCAAATTAAACGGAGCCAAAAAATCGAGCGGAGCCGCGTGGCGTCATTTTATGTGTCCTAGTAACCACTTCAAAAGACGGAATTGGGATACGGCAATTATCTTGAAAAACCCTTCACGAGTAGGGCTATCACGTCCGGAGTTCTATGGCTTTTAGGGGGAATGAGTAGGAAACGGCCCGTTTCACCACATAGTTTGTCGGAACGAGGCCATATTTGGCACGTGCGTGCACCTTAGGATGGGAAGCAAGGCCCCTGTCGCGGATTTCCAATCCGAACCACGGGCGACGGTTTTTCCATTTTCGGGGTGCCGGAAGGGCTTTTTTTGTGAAGGAGCTACATGGTGCGCATTTTAGTATTGCGCGAGACCTCCGCGCAGCGGCAGGATACCTCCTACGCACCACCTATCACATGCCGTATGCGCGCGGTAGCCATCTGGGAATCCCTCCGGCTTCCTGCGGTGTCCCGCCGAATCCGCTGGAAACTGACCGGATTTGAACTGGGGCCACACTTTCCTTGGCTCAATAAATGGAGGGGAAAATGTTTTTAGGTCTAGGACGCGTCATTTTATGTGCTAAATGTTTTCCGTTTCGCGCGTTGGCGGACGGGTGCACGCGCGCGCCCGGTACGGCCATACCGCATGTCCCGGCGGCCCCGTTTTGCGCAGTTGGCAAATTAAACGGAGCCAAAAAATCGAGCGGAGCCGCGTGGCGTCATTTTATGTGTCCTAGTAACCACTTCAAAAGACGGAATTGGGATACGGCAATTATCTTGAAAAACCCTTCACGAGTAGGGCTATCACGTCCGGAGTTCTATGGCTTTTAGGGGGAATGAGTAGGAAACGGCCCGTTTCACCACATAGTTTGTCGGAACGAGGCCATATTTGGCACGTGCGTGCACCTTAGGATGGGAAGCAAGGCCCCTGTCGCGGATTTCCAATCCGAACCACGGGCGACGGTTTTTCCATTTTCGGGGTGCCGGAAGGGCTTTTTTTGTGAAGGAGCTACATGGTGCGCATTTTAGTATTGCGCGAGACCTCCGCGCAGCGGCAGGATACCTCCTACGCACCACCTATCACATGCCGTATGCGCGCGGTAGCCATCTGGGAATCCCTCCGGCTTCCTGCGGTGTCCCGCCGAATCCGCTGGAAACTGACCGGATTTGAACTGGGGCCACACTTTCCTTGGCTCAATAAATGGAGGGGAAAATGTTTTTAGGTCTAGGACGCGTCATTTTATGTGCTAAATGTTTTCCGTTTCGCGCGTTGGCGGACGGGTGCACGCGCGCGCCCGGTACGGCCATACCGCATGTCCCGGCGGCCCCGTTTTGCGCAGTTGGCAAATTAAACGGAGCCAAAAAATCGAGCGGAGCCGCGTGGCGTCATTTTATGTGTCCTAGTAACCACTTCAAAAGACGGAATTGGGATACGGCAATTATCTTGAAAAACCCTTCACGAGTAGGGCTATCACGTCCGGAGTTCTATGGCTTTTAGGGGGAATGAGTAGGAAACGGCCCGTTTCACCACATAGTTTGTCGGAACGAGGCCATATTTGGCACGTGCGTGCACCTTAGGATGGGAAGCAAGGCCCCTGTCGCGGATTTCCAATCCGAACCACGGGCGACGGTTTTTCCATTTTCGGGGTGCCGGAAGGGCTTTTTTTGTGAAGGAGCTACATGGTGCGCATTTTAGTATTGCGCGAGACCTCCGCGCAGCGGCAGGATACCTCCTACGCACCACCTATCACATGCCGTATGCGCGCGGTAGCCATCTGGGAATCCCTCCGGCTTCCTGCGGTGTCCCGCCGAATCCGCTGGAAACTGACCGGATTTGAACTGGGGCCACACTTTCCTTGGCTCAATAAATGGAGGGGAAAATGTTTTTAGGTCTAGGACGCGTCATTTTATGTGCTAAATGTTTTCCGTTTCGCGCGTTGGCGGACGGGTGCACGCGCGCGCCCGGTACGGCCATACCGCATGTCCCGGCGGCCCCGTTTTGCGCAGTTGGCAAATTAAACGGAGCCAAAAAATCGAGCGGAGCCGCGTGGCGTCATTTTATGTGTCCTAGTAACCACTTCAAAAGACGGAATTGGGATACGGCAATTATCTTGAAAAACCCTTCACGAGTAGGGCTATCACGTCCGGAGTTCTATGGCTTTTAGGGGGAATGAGTAGGAAACGGCCCGTTTCACCACATAGTTTGTCGGAACGAGGCCATATTTGGCACGTGCGTGCACCTTAGGATGGGAAGCAAGGCCCCTGTCGCGGATTTCCAATCCGAACCACGGGCGACGGTTTTTCCATTTTCGGGGTGCCGGAAGGGCTTTTTTTGTGAAGGAGCTACATGGTGCGCATTTTAGTATTGCGCGAGACCTCCGCGCAGCGGCAGGATACCTCCTACGCACCACCTATCACATGCCGTATGCGCGCGGTAGCCATCTGGGAATCCCTCCGGCTTCCTGCGGTGTCCCGCCGAATCCGCTGGAAACTGACCGGATTTGAACTGGGGCCACACTTTCCTTGGCTCAATAAATGGAGGGGAAAATGTTTTTAGGTCTAGGACGCGTCATTTTATGTGCTAAATGTTTTCCGTTTCGCGCGTTGGCGGACGGGTGCACGCGCGCGCCCGGTACGGCCATACCGCATGTCCCGGCGGCCCCGTTTTGCGCAGTTGGCAAATTAAACGGAGCCAAAAAATCGAGCGGAGCCGCGTGGCGTCATTTTATGTGTCCTAGTAACCACTTCAAAAGACGGAATTGGGATACGGCAATTATCTTGAAAAACCCTTCACGAGTAGGGCTATCACGTCCGGAGTTCTATGGCTTTTAGGGGGAATGAGTAGGAAACGGCCCGTTTCACCACATAGTTTGTCGGAACGAGGCCATATTTGGCACGTGCGTGCACCTTAGGATGGGAAGCAAGGCCCCTGTCGCGGATTTCCAATCCGAACCACGGGCGACGGTTTTTCCATTTTCGGGGTGCCGGAAGGGCTTTTTTTGTGAAGGAGCTACATGGTGCGCATTTTAGTATTGCGCGAGACCTCCGCGCAGCGGCAGGATACCTCCTACGCACCACCTATCACATGCCGTATGCGCGCGGTAGCCATCTGGGAATCCCTCCCGCTTCCTGCGGTGTCCCGCCGAATCCGCTGGAAACTGACCGGATTTGAACTGGGGCCACACTTTCCTTGGCTCAATAAATGGAGGGGAAAATGTTTTTAGGTCTAGGACGCGTCATTTTATGTGCTAAATGTTTTCCGTTTCGCGCGTTGGCGGACGGGTGCACGCGCGCGCCCGGTACGGCCATACCGCATGTCCCGGCGGCCCCGTTTTGCGCAGTTGGCAAATTAAACGGAGCCAAAAAATCGAGCGGAGCCGCGTGGCGTCATTTTATGTGTCCTAGTAACCACTTCAAAAGACGGAATTGGGATACGGCAATTATCTTGAAAAACCCTTCACGAGTAGGGCTATCACGTCCGGAGTTCTATGGCTTTTAGGGGGAATGAGTAGGAAACGGCCCGTTTCACCACATAGTTTGTCGGAACGAGGCCATATTTGGCACGTGCGTGCACCTTAGGATGGGAAGCAAGGCCCCTGTCGCGGATTTCCAATCCGAACCACGGGCGACGGTTTTTCCATTTTCGGGGTGCCGGAAGGGCTTTTTTTGTGAAGGAGCTACATGGTGCGCATTTTAGTATTGCGCGAGACCTCCGCGCAGCGGCAGGATACCTCCTACGCACCACCTATCACATGCCGTATGCGCGCGGTAGCCATCTGGGAATCCCTCCCGCTTCCTGCGGTGTCCCGCCGAATCCGCTGGAAACTGACCGGGAGGATTTGAACTGGGGCCACACTTTCCTTGGTTCAATAAATGGAGTGAAAAATGTTTTTAGGTCTAGGACGCGTCATTTTATGTGCTAAATGTTTTCCGTTTCGCGCGTTGGCGGATGGGTGCACGCGCGCGCCCGGTACGGCCATACCGCATGTCCCGGCGGCCCCTTTTTGCGCAGTTGGCAAATTAAACGGAGCCAAAAAGTCGAGCGGAGACGACGTACATTCTAGCTAGGAGCTAGAACCCTTCACGATCGAACTGCCACGTTCGGAATCTTGATGTATATAGAATGGGATAAAGCTTGCATATGCCTTATGATAACATATAATTAGTGTGTGCAAGAGACATATATTATTTGACCTAATTAACCAAACATTTTCTGATTTTTTTAAATAATTTAATTATTAAGGATTCTAGGAGTTTCATATATCCCTATATTATTATCATTAAAGGAATGACGGTGACACACGTTTAATTACATGATATTCTGTTTTTAAAAATATTTTAATCTACACCAAATTATATGCATTATTGCGCATTTAATTATTATTGTTTTGCACAAAAAAGCCCCAAAAATTCCCTCCAAAACCCCAAAACCCCAAAACCCTCCAAAACCCCAAAACTCTCCCGCCCAGCTTCTCCCGCCAGCTCCAGCGAAATGTTTTGAATCCACCCGCCAGCTCCAGCGAAATGTTTTGAAACCTAAGCTGGAAAGGAGGGCAAATGTCCGAAACGCCACTAACCTAAGCTGGAA
This sequence comes from Lolium multiflorum, assembly GCA_030979885.1. NCBI lineage: Eukaryota > Viridiplantae > Streptophyta > Magnoliopsida > Poales > Poaceae > Lolium > Lolium multiflorum. The sequence continues at coordinate 193,442,651 of CM061747.1, forward strand.
AGGAGGGACATTTCAGTCAAATCCCGTACGAGCTCCCTCAATTCCCCAATTCCCCTCCCACTCCGGTGCAATACGAACCCCAATTCCCCTCCCACTCCGCTCATCCCCACCGACGAGCGGCGCTCCGACGAGCGGACGAGCGGAGAGCTACCCGCCGACGACGGCCGCGCGTGCGTAGACGCTCGCCACAAGATCTTCAGGCGAGTTCCCTCCTCAACCCGACCCCTCCCCCCCTCTTCGATCTATGGCCTTTTCTTGGCCTGCTTAGGGTTTCGTCGGCCATGGCTAGGGTTACGGTTTGCTTGGCATGTCATGGTTAGGGTTAGGGATTTCGTGGCATGGCTTGTTTCCTTGGCTTGTCCAGGGTCAGGGTTGCTCGGCCTGTCATGGTTCTTGCTGCAACCAGTCCATGGTTGCTTCGGATCTTGCTTTTCATGTTCTTGCAGCAACCAGTCGATGATTGCTGCGGATCTTGCCTGGCTCAGGCTCTGTAGATTTTAGATTTGGTTTTCTGCAGTCCCTATATGATTACCTGCTGCCGATCTTGCTTGCTATATGCAAGCAGTCCATGGTTGCTTCGGATCTTGATTGGCATGTGTCTTGCTGCAACCAGTCGATGATTGCTGCGGATCTTGCTTGGCTCAGGCTCTGTAGAATTTAGATCTGGTTTACTGCAGTCCCTATATGATTACCTGCTGCCGATCTTGCTTGCTGTATCCAACCAGTCAATTAGTGATGCAGATCTTGCCTGGCGTGGGTCTCGCTGCAACCAGTCCGTGATTGTTGGGGGATTTTACTTGGCTTGGGCTCTGTAGATTGTACATCTAGTTTACTGCAGTCCATATATGATTAGCTTCTACAGATCTTTCTTGCTGCAACTAGTACATAATATGATTACCTGCTGCGGATCTTGCTTGGTACAGATCTTTACCAAGGCATTCCCTTTTATATTTCGTCGATGAACATTTATATTGCCCTTCTATCCTGTGTTGATGAAACTTCTCCCAAACAAAGTTTGGGAGCCCTGTTTATCTGTACATGCCTACAGCTTTTTCTGTGTACATGTCTATTGTTGTATGAAGGGATATGTCTAATGATTATAACCTGTTATCTTCGTAGGTAATACTATCAAGGTCTGACCTACTTCAAGGAGCAAGGTGAACCAGGTGATTGTTGATCCACATGAACCTATGTTGCTTGGTTCTTTAATTGCATCCATATGTTGTATCTGCTGTCACTAATTGTTATTCTTTTCGTGCCAGCACATATCCAACCCATCAACATCAGGCATGGCAAAGACTGGGAAGAAGCAGCTGGCTGGTATGCGGCTTCATCCTAACATAATTGTGTCTAATTGATGCTTTTAATCGGGTGCTGGGTTTTTTTGGCTCTGTCTGAATATTTCTGTACCCTAGGATTAAATGAAACTAAAAGTTGAAAATTGCTATGATTAAACAATTTACCTTAGTTGTTCGAGTTGGCTTGCTTCTATGCATTTCAACCATCAATCTAATGGTTACATATTTCTCTCATACATGTAAAGAAGCGCCACTCACCGAGATAGAGAAGGACAGGGCTAGGACAATGATGCGGAACAACCGTGTCTTACAATCCCTGGGTATCCCCGCCGTAGTGTCAATTTTTAGGAAGTCACATGGTGGTCGAGGTGGAGGTCGTTCCACACTTTCAAATGATGAGTCATCTGCCATAACACAAGGCGACAGCTCAGATTATCATCCGAGCAATGACCAATTGGTTGACCAGGAGGATGGGGAGGTTGAAGGGAGTATAGGGGAACACATTGAGAAGGTGCATTCTGCTTATCATCTTTGGAGGGCTGGCATTACTTGTATCTGTTTTCTTATTTATGTTTTGCTATAACCTGTGATGTAATGCCATTTTGTTTTGCTATTTTTGCGAGGCATTGAAGGATCCCAAGAGTAGAAAGAAAAAGGCTTCTGTTAGAAAGACAAGCCCAGGGAGGAGGAGTAAGAGGTTGCAAAAGGAACAAAGTTCAATGCCTCCTGTTAGAGTGTTTGCTGATGCTCCAGGAGGGAGAAAGAGGCATCTGGAACCTGTTGCTGAAGCTCCTTCCAAAAGAGCCACCAGGAGGACATCAAGTGAAGCGTCTGCAACCAACAATGAAGATACTCCGCCCCGCAACAATCGCAGTAGCTCACTGCAGATTGATGAAAGGATCGATGAAGCAAGCACTGTTCGCAGGGACACAGGTCCTACTGCATCTGATGTCATGGTCCATCAGCACTTTGATTCTGATGGTTTTCTTGATCCTGAGGATGATGAAGGCAAGTTTTTGTTGGACAGCTGTCCACACTATCTACTGCCTTTTTTGTTTATCTTTATAAACTCTTTTGGTTGTGGGTGCTGCTTTCTGACATGATCTTTGTATGTATGCTATTCAGGTGGAACCACTGCTGCAGGTGGCCGTAAAAGGAAGGGCACCGGGCTGGAGCAGATTTGCAAGGGGATGGGAGTCAAGCTTACCATTGAGATTCCTCCAGGGCTGAAACGTCCTGAGAAGCCTTTGCCTGCTGCCAAGTTTGCATCGGAGGGTGGAATGCTTGCAAGAGGCCAGATGCCGCTCCTTCCGCATTTCAAGTTGTACAAGAGGGATGAGAATTTGTTGGCCGACTTTGTTGGAAAGATGGGGGTAATCTTCTTCATCACCAGTTCATTTGTTAGATGATAGGAGTGCTTGCTTGATTGTTCATAGTTCATGATAACTAACCTCGTCCTTGCCCTTGTTTGCTTTGTAGGCAAATTTCAACATGGACACAGAGTCGGAAGTCATCCAGAAGGCTTGCTATGACGTACTGCGGAAAGTGTCGAAGAACAGGCGCTACATCCTGAAAAGGGACTACTTCGACAAAGTACCAGCAAATGAAGTCAGCATCAAGTCCCCTGTTAAGGATGTCTCAGATGAAGAATGGGAAGCTCTAACTGCTCTGTGGGTAACCCCAAGACACAGGGTATGTTCTTTGCTTCAGTTGCAGTCATTAGTGCTTGCATGGTAGACATGATGCTCATCGTTATAGTGTGCACATTACTGAATATCATGATTGTGCCCTTCTGCAGAACACATGTACCAAGAACAAGGACAGTCGTGCTGCGGTCAAATTTGGCCAAAAGACTGGCTCTCGTAGCTATGCTGCTCATCTGTATGCAACTGTAAGAACACTCTTACAGAATTTCCTTTTGCATCTTACTCTTGTCTCCACAAGCTTATGTTCTGATTCTTGGTGAACATCATTTCCAGAGGGAGGAGCGCAGAGGTGAAGAGCTAGATGCAGTCGACATCTTTAAGGCGACCCATCACAGCAAGAAGGATGGTTTCTCTGAGGAAGCTCTAGCTGCAATAGTAAGTGACTTGTTCATTTCACTTTTGTGAACCATTCTTGGACCTGTGCGTTTCCTGAATTGATGAATCTTTTGGAAATGGATCTCCAGGCTGATATGGAAGCTGAGTTGGCTATTCCTGTGCCAGAAGGTGCACCGCCAAGGTCTGCAGTCGCTGTTGTTGCAAAGGTTCTTAGCAAGGAAGCCAAGCACAGCACTTTCCTGAAGAATGCTGGACTTCAGCCCAGTTCCACTGTCAAGCTCAACAAGCCCACCGCAGCTGCTGTATCGGCGCATGTTCATGACCTGGAAGCACAGCTGAAGAGGTCCCAGGAGGAAGCTGAACAGATGAAGCAGCAGTTTGCTGCCATCATGGAAGAAGCAGCTGCCCAGAAGGAGAAGCAAGCGGCAAATGAAGCCGCACAAGCTCAGCGTGACAAGGACTACATGGAGCTCCTCAAGCGGACTGAGGAAAGTGATAGGAGGCTTGCTCACATGATGTCCATCTTCGGAGCATCTGCGAATTAGCTCCTGCTGCTGGTCGCATCCCTTTTTTGTGTCCCGCCATGGAACTTGGTCATATCCTGGCAGCGTGACAATAACTTGGTCATATCTGTGAACTTCTTACTGTGAATATGTGAACTTTCTTGACATGTTGGTGAATCTGTGAACCTGGTCATGTTGCTGCTGTCACTCTGCTGTGAAATTTGCAGATTTGAAATGTTGTCTTTTATATTTTGCTGTTGAATTTCTTAGTTTAATATATGCACTGTTGGGCTATTGTGGGCTCTTAAAAGGCTAGAGCCCAACAAATAATTAATTGCATTTTCGAAAAATGGGAGTTGAAAAGGCAAAAAAGGCCGAAGCCCAAAAAACTTGCAGGACAGTAAAAAGGCCAAAGCCCATAACTTTTATGGACCCAAAAAGGCCAAGGCCCAATATCTTTATGGACCCCAAAAAGGCTGAGGCCCAAAACCTTTGTGGACCCTATAAAGGCTTAGGCCCAAAATCTTAATGGACCCTAAAAGGCCAAGGCCCAAAACCATAATGGACCCTAAAAAGGCCAAGGCCCAAAAGTGTAATGGTCCTAAAAAGGGCACGGCCCAAAACTGTAATGGGTCCTAAAAAGGCCACGGCCCAAAAGTGTAATGGGTCCTAAAAAGGCCACGGCCCAATGAAAATTGGCCCAGGCCCAGTAAGTACAGCAGCTAAAAAGGCCGTTGAAAAAAAATAAGCTAAAAAGGCTTAGGTAATTGGGCCAGTTACGGGCCAAGGCCCAACAAAGCCGAAAAAAATAATCAGAACTAATGGGCTCAGCCCACATAAGAAGCTGAATGGACCGGGCTGAATTCAGATAACGACGTTTCTAATTCGTCACAATTTTGCCACGTCGGATTGCCACGCTGGACTCGGGGGCAGGTGCCCATGACGTTTTGGGAACGTCATGCCGTCAGTGACATTTTAAAACGTCACAAAGCTCTACGACGTTTTCAAGTGAAACGTCTTAAGCACTCACTGCTGACTCCCAGCTTTCGACGTTTTGAAAAGCGTCACGGTAACGTCACAAGCAGCCATCAGTGACGTTTCAGTGACACCTTATTTTTGTCAACTTATGGCAGATTTCTTGTAGTGAATACTTGGGCCCGCCAATTATGAGTTGCATGTCATTCAAAACTATATCATCGGATGCTTGTTTCGATGAACTTTCCAATGGTATATTTTGCGGATGTCATAAAATTAGGCTGGTCATACTATTTCTATAGTGGGTAGTATCATGGAGTAGTATCATAGTAATGCTACATTTATTATTTTTTAGAATCTCAATGCAAATTTGTGTACAAGATTTGTTTAGCATTAAGTTTTCTCGTTGTTTGCGCTATGATACAGTATCTACCTATGTTACACTAATCTCCTCTCTCCTACTTAATTAGCTGCCAGATCAACATTTTTGTGGGACCAATGTGTATGATACTAGCTATGATACTAGCACTATCATGTGGGTACCTAAATCTCGAGTCAAAGTTTGACACGAAACCGATGTGGACTTTATTCATGGTGGAAGGGAGTAACAATCATAAGCACATTATTATTATTGTTTGAACAACATTTTATTTGATGTGCCATAAGAAGTTTAGAAACTCCTAGCCTGCGGAGGTGGCGTTTTGGCACACGCGTGCATATGCACCAATTATAGAAAATGATTAAAAAAATTATATAAATGTTAATTTTTTTGGTATACATTGTGACATCATATGTTCGTTCACAAGTTTTCGTGGAAAAACGACATTTTGTGTGGCGTGTAAAAAAAGGCAAAAAATATACTGTACGTAGTCGTGTTACAACATCAAAATTTGTCTTTTTTATAGGAGCCACATAATTTTTTTGTGAGAAAACTTGTGTACCAACATAAAATGTCTAGATATACATGTAAAATTTTAGTTTAGAATTTTTTGACACTTTGAAATATGGATTCACATAATGGGAGCATATGCTCCTATGAGGCAAAGTGCATTTCCGCTAGCCCCCGCCATTTCTTATATCTCTATATTGTCTATATATCTATACCTCTACCTCTACCCCCTTGGATTCCTGAACAGACGTACAGTACTAGTAGGGCCTACTATTTATTATTATTACATACTCTAAAAAAAAACCTACTGCAGCCAAAATTTAATATCATCGAGCGGTAAAATTCCCCGCCAACGCCCAAATATCTCGCGCCGCAAAGTTTCAGATCTGCGAATATTTTTTTCCTCAAAAGAAGGACTGCGAAATTCCCTTCTACTCCTCTATCGCCCAGCTTCGCCCTAGTTTCGCCCGCAAGCCCTCAGAGAAACCGCCCCTCTTGCCTACCTCCAGATCTTCCCGGCCGCCGCACTTCGCCGTTCAAGCTGCCACGGCTTCAAACCCCGAGGCTGCCCTATCCGCACCTACTCCGGCGTCCACCGCACCGTATCTCGTTCGCCGACTCTATCGACCACCGCACCTGACCAGCTTCGCCGACACCGACGCCACCGTGCACTGCACATCATCTGCTTCACCGACCTTCTAGTTCGGCCGGCGCGCTGAACACTTCATCGACCGCCCAGCATGTCCTTCTCCGACCCCCCAAGATCTGCTTCCCCGGCACCCACCGCAACAGCAGTCCCCTCGCCGACCTCCACGTCACCCGTAAGAACGCGGAACACGTCTAAACGCCGCCCAGAAATAGGTAACCAGACATCCCTGCGCGTTTTGTTCTGTTAGGAGTATTGCAGCTGACTGTATTTCTGAATTCGTGCTATATTTCTAACTTACAAGTGCTTTCGTTGATAACCACCTCATCCTTTAGGTTTAAACACGACGCATAAGTATGTTTTTCCGTGACCAAACCCACCCATTCGCTGAAACTCTACATGGTATCAGAGCCTAGGTTTCCTTCCTGCTAGCCGCCACAAACAGTACCAAACAAGTTCTTCCTTTGATCACAAAACCCACCGTTGAGATGTAGAAATCCAGGCGGCGGGAGGCCGCATCAGGTGCTCTGCGTCGGTTGCGGCTATCACACACAGCGATGTGAGCTGTGTGAGATCGGCGGCTGCTCGCGCGGGGAGAAAGAAGAGGGTGAAGATCGTTTTGGTTTAGAAAGGAGAGAAGAGGAAGTGAATCCGTGGCAGAGAGATCTGGATCCGTGTGAGGGGCAGAAGTTGGAGGCGTGCGGAGTGGGGCGAGCCTTTGAGCGCAGGGCGGAGCCGGAGGTTGGTGCTGGACGTTGACCAGCGCGAGCCGGTCGATGTGGCCAGGTGCCGTACGCCAGGTTGGCCAGGGCGCGCAGACGAGGCGCCATCCGAGTGGAAGTGAGGAGAAAATGGAGATGTGAGGCTGTGAGGATATGTGGTGATGGAGTTGATGAGGCTGCGGTTGAGTCGTGATGGAGTTGATGAGGCTGCGGTTTAGTGGTGATGGTGATGGTTGTGGATATGTCCAGGGGAAAGGCATGCGTGCCTGAGGTGAGACTGGTTGAGGCCTGACCGGGGGATAGGCATGGGTGCTTGAGGAGTGGATGGTTGAGGCAGGAGTTGGCTGGGGGTTTGTGGGAGAGACGGAAGAGGTGGCCGGGCAGAGTGGAGAAGAGAGGCTGAGGACATTGAGGCGAGTGTGGATGGTTCTGCGGAACTTGTGTGGTGAGGCAGCCGGGGTTGTTGAGGACGTGTATGGTTAGGAGTTGTGCGTATCCCAGATGGTTGAAGCTGGATATCTTCGCTGCTGATGAAGAGATGAATCGAGATGACAAGATGATGGAAAGTGCAATGTTGTCATGTATCCTAGGAGTTATGCTGAATGTTCATTACTGGTAGTTGTCATATGTGTCATGTTGTTGTTGCAAGATGGCCATGGTTGTTTACCCATGATCATCTTGAGGGGGTGTGTTACCATGAGTGAGTTTAGTAGTAGCGCTGTAGTAATATTGTATCCAGTGTGAGGCCCATAGAGGCCCATGTCCAGTAGTATTGTAACCCTAACTCAGATGATATAAATACAGTGTGGTGGTCTGAGTAACCTAACCCACCCATTCGCTGAAACTCTACAAAATATGAGCCACCAATCATGAGCCGTTGAATGCTCTACATGTCCACGATTGACAACAACAACAACAACAAAGCCTTTATTCCCAAACAAGTTGGGGTAGGCTATACAAGTCCACAATTGACACGATTACAATTTCTCACTATTTGGCCGTAGGCTACTGCTCTAGTTACATCATGTTTGATATCTTTCTGCGATCCTGTATTACATGTTTATGCACGTCATAATGCTTCTACCAAGGTTCAAAAAAGCGCTAGGCGCTAAGCGAGCGGTGAGGCACTGCTTAGAGGAACTGCTGCTTAAGCGAGCTTAAGCGCCGCTTAAGCGCTCAGGCTAAAATCGTACGAACATGAAACAGGGAAGTCAAGATGGGCACATATACCCCTATAATATGCTGTAAATTTGTATCCTAAGCATGTAATGCTACATTTCTGAGGAATACGGGGATTAATACCTTGGTTAGCCTCGGTTTTGCTCCAATTTCTTATAAACACACAAGCAGCTAAGCAAACAATGTAACAAACACAAACAAGCAGCTAAGCTTTACTGGAGTAGCAAGCAGCTAAGCAGTAGAGGAGTAGCAAGCAGCTAAGCCAGACCTAATCACCATCAATGCATCGAGCAAGGAGCAGAGCAACACAGGCAACACACCAACACTCGCATAGAGGAGATTCTAGCACAAAACACGACCAGATTCCCTGTCTCGCTTAATCGAACGCTTAGGCCAAAAGCGAAGCGGAAGACAACCGCTCAGCGCTTAAGCGCGCTTAAGCGTACCTAGGCGTACGCTTTTTTGAACCATGGCTTCTACTACTATTTGGTGTCAATTTAATTATAGCAAAGCCGTGACTCGTAACTGTTTGTTATTATTACACGTGCAGCAGGCACATCTTACACTCATAAACGTAGAGTAAAGCTCGCCTATAATCATGTAAGTACCTGCTGTTTTTTGTATATTGCTTAATGCAAACTTCTATATCTTGGACCTGTTTCTGTTTACAATTGGCCTCTCCTTCATGCAGAGGAGAAACAGTGAGGCACCAGGTTCTTCTGTCCAAGTACCCGATGAGGTCCGTGTGACTCAAAAAAAAGCTCACGTAAGTTCCCTGTTTTTTTTGGAATGTTAATTTACCTCCTGTGCATAGTTCAATTGCATCATTTTCTGTATGTTGCACTACCTAAGTTGCCTAATGGAATCTAATAAAATATAAACAATGACCATATGGAACATTGCACACTGCCTTTGACCCATCTGGCATCCGGCATGCCTGGGTATAAGTTACATGATTTGGCTATGTTAATACAAGTCCTGAAATTCTATTATGTTAATTTTTTGCCTGTTGCTTCATTGAGTTTGCCTGTTGTTCCATGGCTAGTGCATGAAGTTTGATAGAAATGATCCTAGCTGAAATGATGCACTTTGTGTTTTTTTATTGCTTTATTCCTAACCTAGCTTCCTATTCTACTTGAAACATGATTGCTTTATTCCTAACCTAGCTTCCTATTCTACTTGAAACATGGTGAAAAAATAGTTATATTACTTGTTTAAATGTCTAGCTTTGTTTTTCTGAGTCCCATTGACATGATGTGGTATATCCATATTCAAATGATCTGGCTGTTTATATAATACGCTCCATGTTCAATTGCTTCATTCAGTTTCTAGTAATCTATTATACATGATGCACATGGTGCTACTTGTTATATGCCCTTTTTTGTTTGAGTTTGATCATGAATTCAAGATTAAGCATTGCCTAAACGTTGACCAACGTAGGAAGATTCCCTCCCTTGTCTATACGTTGTGAGATAGATGATGAGACCTCTCTAGCAGCGAATTTATACGCGCTAGATAACACCCCGTTTAATTCGGTCCTGTTGGGACTCGAACCCGGGTGGGCTGGCTGCGCACTCGCAAGCCTTGCCACTGAGCTAGCACTCAGTTCTCAGATTAAGCAATGCCTCGTTATGCTTAATTTAAATGTTATGGCACTTCATACAAGCCATACAATTAATTGTTGCATTGACCTTCTGCGATGTCGAAGGCACTATCTGAGTCATGCTTAAATCAATCATACATTATTTTCCTAATAGTATCAAATCCAACATGCACATCTTTTGACTGTATTTGGCTATTTGCTAGATTTCTTCTGTGCAGTGACCTGGCTTCGTTATTGGGCACATGATGTCTAGTTGCTTGGTTCATTGTATACATCATCGCCATGATCTAGTTTGGTTTGTTCTAAGAGGCATGTGGCTTAACTGGTTTCTTTGTTGTATCTGCCCATGGTTCTTTCAAAATTATGTCAACAATGCTGTTTGTTTGCCTTGTATTGTATTGCATTTTAACTTGTTTTGTCTTAGTTTCAGCCTGCAAACAAAGCTGTAATGTCAGTAGGGACAACCCATTTATCAAGTGTTGCGGTCATTTCACAGAGCAACAGTGACAGTGGCACGTGCTCTCATTGGTCCACTGAGTCCGGTACACCAACCATTCCAGAAGAAATAGATGTACGAGGCTCTATTTTTGATTGCTTGTTGTGTTATATCAGCTCAATGATGTTCTTGAAATTGGAGGTCTTTTATTGCATCATATGATGTTGTAACTTGTTTTATCTAAATTTCAGGCTTCAAATAAAGCTACAATGCCAGAAGCAAGGGCCAATGCCTCAAGTATTGATGTTTCACAAAGCAGCAGTGAGAGTGCATATTGCTCGCATAGGCCCATGGTATCTATTGGTCAACTTAATCCGGCACAAAGAGATTTCGGGGATGCACTCCAAGAGGCAGTTGATATATTTGGGCGGGAAAACAAAGATGCTGATGAATTAATTGCCAAGACACGCCAAGAGATACATGAATTGAAAAATAGGCAAACTTTGACAGAAAATGTTCTAAAGAATCTCCTATGCACTTGTCATGGTAAGCCAGTTGTGATGTGTCTGGGAATTGAAGGTGTCTAAATAAACTTTGATTCTGTTGTTCAGTCAAGTGGACTGCTGATGCCAATGCTGTAACTAATTACTGCTCAAAATTTCGTTCAAAATTTCGTGGTCTGTAATAATTGCAAATTTTGTTGTTGTACTAAAATTAGATATGTTCCATGTGGCTGCTGTATTTTGTGTGAAATAATTTCCTGATGTGTACTTCAATTAAACCATAAATCGACTGCATGCTGAAAATTTGAATCTGAGCGCACGTGTGAACTATTTTCTGCTCGTAATGCAATAACGGCTGTTTCTTGGAAGGACTACGTACATGGGTGAAAAGTTAGAGAAGCTACAGTACTCTAACTTGAAGGTGAAAAGTTAGAGAAGCTACAGTACTCTAACTTTCCTTCCCCCAAACCATATGTCTAAAATCCAAATAATTTAAATTAATTTGCACAATACAAACTTGTGTCTTGCATTTGAAGTAATTACATGCAGAGAAAATTATGGTGTAATAAAATTTAGTTTAGTTTTTAAACATCTACAGTAATCACCTTTATTAGTTAAAGACAGTGCATAACCTTGTACTTATGCTACAGAAGCCTGACTTTGCTTCTTTATTTTTCCTGACTTAGCTCCTTCACGTTAGAGGATACGGTTCCCGTACATGGTAGCCCATTAATAATTATGCCTGCTAGCAAGATAGATGGTCCTTATTATAGTCAGGCATGTCAACTTGTATGATTAAAAGTAGTTCGTACACATTAAATCTACCATCTGCATTTTTCTCTGTAATAACTTTTCTTTTTACACAACTCAAAACTTGTCTGGCTAATATGAAATTTGAGATGGCAAAACCCGGGAAAGATAAAGATATCACCAAAAACTCTTTCCTGCGAAATGCTGGGTTTTGAAGCCCAAGTCCAAGTCTTTCTCTGCTCAAGTTTTGGAGGAACAACTCCAAGTAGAACGAGTTGCAACAGCTATGCTAAGAACAAAAGTTGACATGTTGAGATCGAGATTAGAAGCATGTGATGCCCTACTGCACGAGGCCAATCAAGTTCGTTATAATCTCCCAAAGACTAAGAAAATGCCATAGATAATTGGAGATGAACACTAACATAGTGAGTACATTGGTCTTGTGAAATGTTTCCTTAGATTAAGGCACCGTTCAGACTTTTGTTGGTGGATGCATTTATCTGCGGTTGGGATCAACTTGGTAGTTGTTCCTGTGGATGTTATATAAATTAATTGCCTAGCCTTTTTTGAATCAGTTCGAACTTAAATGGTATCATAGCCAAGGTCTCAAGTTTGAATTGTCGAACGTGTGGTTTAATTTAATCTCTGTCGGGCGGCAAAATCTCCCACCAATCCTGAAATATTTCAAACGCATTTTTGAATGGGATTAAGAAGATAGATCATGATCATGGTAGTGACCTATATTCAACGTGATGATGATTTGATTTTGCACTCGGCCATGAACAGAGGTACTAGTACGGTGTCACAATTTTTTATCATTATACTTGTACCTTAGCGAAATTCAAAATCTCATAGCGGCAAAACTTCCCGCCCACAAAATACAAAAATTTCACACGCTTCCAAATTCCCATTCTACCCCTGTGGAGATGACAGCAAAGTCGGTTGGTGAGGGGTTTGCCCGTCATTTTTTCGATCACCACCTCCCTAGCCCGGAAACCCTCCCAAAAAAAATACATTTCCTTCAGTCTCTCATCTGAGACCACCCACCGGAACTTCTCAAGTCCCTCTCTCTACCACCTCCACGACCACCGCACCGGAACATCCCCGCCGGACTTCCCTGGCCTACCCGAGCCCTCGCGATCCTCGTCATCCGGCTGCCTGCCGGAGCCGCTTCATCGACGCCGTCATCAACCGGACCGGATCATCCCCGCCGAACCTCGAAACCATATGCTCATCCAGCAGTCTACCGCAGTCGCTTCAGCTGCGGTATCGTCCACCCCACCGGAGCCGCTTCGCCGGATCCGTCGTCCACCGCATCGGATCTTGCTCACCGACACCGCTGTGCATGAACCGGATCTGCTTCACCGGCGCAGTGCATGATCTAAACTCTTCTACTGTCGCTTTTCTATTGCTTGCCTGCAAGTTCTTGTTTAATCTTGGGGGAACCTGTTTGTGCTAACGACGCGCCGTTACGTTTTTGCAGATGAGATGAGTAACCATGAAGTGTAATGGCCGTCTCTCCAACCCCAAGTAGCACATGTAGCGTACTTCATCACCGGATCTATCAACCCCAGGAAGATCTGCTGTGACTCCCACAGAGTGCTTCTCCTAATGTAAGTCCCTTGTTTTAGCGCCATGTTCTGGGTTCAGATGCTTGTTTGTCTGAAGCTCTTTTAGTTCATTCCTAGCTATGACCGTAACACGTTGCTATTTTCTACTTCATTGCTAACTTTAAGCGATTGAACATTTTGGTTTGCATTCCCTGCTCTGTAGATGTAGCCATCATAACTTCTATCTTGCTCAGTCGTTGTTACAAAAATTATACTGTAGGTATTATAGTAACATCCTGCTATTATTTAGTTCATGGCCAATTTTAAGTAATTGCACATGTTGGTTCGCATTCCCTGCTCTATAGCTTTTGGCATCGTAACTTCTATATTTGGTTTACATTCCCTGCTCTGTAGATCTAGCCATCATAACTTTATCTTGCTCAGTCGTTGTTACAAAAATTATGGCCTGCTACTATGTTGTTTGTGCCAATTTTTTACTCCATGAACATGTTGGCTTGCATTCCCTGTACTACAGGTGATGCCATTGTTTTGTATCTAGTTCATTGTAAGCTAACAAAGTAAGGACTTAGTTTGGCATGCTATCACTCTGCTATCTAGCCTGTAGTACAAATAAACTTGTCATACTACTAGATAATAATTTTGCGTGCCATCTTGTTCTTCAAAAGCTGCATTATTGACTTGTTTCTCTGACTTGGCATGACGCTCACATATGGAAAGCTGAACATATTGGTTTGCATTCCCTCTTATACAAGTTCACAGGTGATCCCACTATATTCTGTATCTGGTCCATCCTAAGCTCCAGCATTAACTATCCTCCATGTGTTGCTCATTACAAGTTTATATCCCGAAACATCTTGATTTGCATCCCCTTCACTATAAGTTCAGGAGTATTATTTAGTTCACGGCCAAAGTGAAGTAATTGCACTTGGCACATGTTGGTTCACATTCCCTCCTCTTTAGCTTTTGCCATCGTAACTTCTATTTTTGGTTTACATTCCCTGCTCTGTAGATGTAGCCATCATAACTTCATCTTGCTCAGTCGTTGTTACAAAATTTATAGCCTGCTACTATGTTGTTCATGCCAATTTTGTACTCCCTGAACATGTTGGTTTGCATGGGACTCGACAGTAGTAAGTCTGTTGTTTCATTCTAACATGCTCTGTTATATTGGCTGTTGGTATGCGGCATGCACTCTTTGTTTGCTTATTGTGCGCATTACAATGATCTTGTTATAACGACGAAATGATGAGTTCCAAATTCTTTGCCAAACAATATTGTAGTGTCTTTGCCTTTCCATTGTTGCTGTCTTAACTTGTAATGTCTTTGTTTCAGATATAGGTGCTGCATGGACAACTTAAAAGATTGCCGGATCGCTTCATTGTATTGCTAGGTTTAATTACCATTCAATTTCTCTGGGTTCTGTAATATTTTTTTCAATGCCTTGCAGCTGATGTAATATTTAGTTAGTTTTTATAGTTCTTTCGCGCATTTTTTCTTTGGTGCTTGTGGTAAGTGAGGCTATCCGAGAGAAATCAATGCTGCGTAAATATTCTCAGTATCTAAATCACGAATTCCCATCCCTTAAACGGCCCAATTAAGCGAAATCACATATGTGCCTGCCCGCAAAATCCTAAAGCGCATATTATGCCGGCATATAAACAGCAACTTAAACGGGCTGGCCCACTTACTTCTTGGGCCAGCCCATTTGATTTACGGTGGACCCCACACACTAATTGGGCTGGCCCACTTGCTTTAAGGTGGACCCCACCAACTACTGGGCCGGCCCACTAATTAGTTGGGCCAGCCCATTTGCTTTTTGGTGGACCCCACATAATAAATGGGCCGGCCCTTTAAGAGGAAAGTGGGACCCACCTGTGTTTTTGGCCCGGCCCACTATCTTGTTGGGCCGGCCCACTTGCTATATGGTGGAACCCACATACTAGTTGGGCCGGCCCTTTAACAGGAAAGTGGGACCCACATGTGTTTTTGGCCCGGCCCACTATCTTGTTGGGCCGGCCCACTTGCTATATGGTGGTCCCACATACTAAATGGGCCGGCCCTTTAAGAGGAAAGTGGGACCCACCTGTGATTTTGGCCCGGCCCACTATCTTGTTGGGCCGGCCCACCTGCTATATGGTGGACCCCTCATACTAATTGGGCCGGCCCTTTACCAGGAAAGTGGGACCCACCTGTGTTTTTGGCCCGGCCCACTATCTTGTTGGGCCAGCCCACTTGCTATATGGTGGACCCCACATACTAAATGGGCCGACCCTTTAACAGGAAAGTGGGACCCACCTGTATTTTTGGCCCGGCCCACTATTTTGTTGGGCCGGCCCACTTGCTGTATGGTGGACCCCACAAACGAAATGGGCCGGCCCTTTAACTGGAAAGTGGGACCCACTGTGTTTTTGGCCCGGCCCACTAGCTTGTTGGGCCGGCCCATTTGCTATAAATGGGCCGGCCTTTTAACAGGAAAGTGGGACCCACCTGTGTTTTTGGCCCGGTCCACTTGCTTCTTGGGCCTGCCCAGTTGCTGTAAGGTGGACCCCACATGTTAAATGGGCCGGCCCATTTAAGTTTTGACCAGTCAACCTTAGAGGTTAGGCCCGGCCCACGTAACTAATGGACCGGCCCAGCTATATAGTTGACCGGTCAAACTATGTCATCTGGCCCGGCCCGCTTAAGACGTGGCAGGCCTCGTGTGGGCCTACCATCTACCACGGGGTTTCAGCGGTTAACGCCGTTAACTGCCAGTTAACGGCGTCTGCCACGTGTCAGTTTGCATGACGTCAGCAGTCAACGGGCTCCCGAAAACACTTCCGCAACGGTCCGATTTTCCGTGGCGGAAGGGCGCCCAAGCGCGACGGACCGAAAAAATCGTCGTTGGACTTTGCCTGACGCAGTTTCCACAACGGAACCCATATCGTCGGGTTAGGCCCATAGGCGACGAAAAATACCCCTTAGCGGACGATTTTGAGACGTTGTCTATCAGAACTTGTCAGGGGTATTCTCCTCATCGATGCGCCCAAACACCTTGCACACTGGGGCTGGCTCTACAGATGTCTCCTTCCATGATAAGCTCTCTCCAAGCTTGAGCTTCTTGTTTGAACACTGCAAAAAAGAGGCCTCAATTAGATAATGCCTCTAGCTTCTGACCGTAATTCCAAGCAAATGCATAATAAAAGGCACCTAGCAAACTCAGCGGATCATTGTTCTTATCAAACACACAGTCTGAACAATAAGCTTCTGAATCTAGCTAGGCTGATATGTACAACCTTGTATCATCAAATTATTCAGCATAGTGTATCATTGTATCGCAGAAGCCAAATCGATATAAATAGTAGCTATGAGAATAGAAATCAAGCTAGCATGAGCCATGCATGCTTGCTGGCTATGTCTAGCATCAGAATAATGCATCTGCAGTTCATCATCCGCCAGTACAGATTGACCAAGCAAACAAAAAAAAATCAGCGTCGGCCTAAAGAGTCCACAAGCCAGACATGCATGCTCGGTGTCCTCATATGTGATCATCGGCCGTGGATTGACCAATAGCATATTTGAACGATTATTACTGCACACATTAGATCCAGTCCCAACATAGCTAGCATGGGTGCATGTGTAACCCGAGTCTTTACCAGAGGATTAATATATACACTGGCTGAGAGAAGTACTGTATATCAAACAATGCTAAGCAACCGGCAATACAGCTTAGATATAATAAAGATGTGACCGGCAACGCTAGTGATTCGGGGGAAACATACCGCCATTGCAGCCATGGACCGAGAGAATCGGGGATGCCGCGCCGCCTTAGTGGAGTTTTTAGATGCGACGTCGCCGCATCCGTAGAGGACGGAGTCCAAGCCGCGTAGTCCGAGCGGTGGTGGACGCCGGTGGTGTAGAGAGAGGACTCAGGGGAGATGGACGGCGAGGGATCTGGGGAGATCTGAAGTTCTGAACATGAGGGGGCTGTGAGAAACTGAGAATGATACATCAGCAATCAGCAAGGGAATAAATGCGCGTGTCCCCCGGTCAAAAAAAATGCGCGTGTCTAGGAGGAACGAAGCCAGGTACGCAGGAATCCACACACAAAACTTCACCCGGCGGGTCACTGGGCTTTATCAGTATCTGGTGGGGTCCGGACCTACAGACCAGTGAGACATGTCGTGTGGGTTATGATCCGTTCAGTGTGCACACAGAAATTGCATTCAGAGCTCAGGGCTTCAGGCTACGTTGTACTATACAGTAATATATCCATTTCTTTTGGTAAAATGAAAACGATACTCCATCTGATCCTCATTACATGATGATAAAATGGACGTCTCTACAACTAATATGTGTCTAGATACATCTATATGAGAGCGTCTGTGTTTGTACTGTGTATCTAAAAAAAATATGGATCGGAGGGAGCATTAAGAGGTGTCCAAAAAAAACTGCAAACAAACATGGATGTAAGCAGTTGAGTATTAAACCAGTGCGTGAAATACCTTTATATCTCGACCATGTAACAATGAATATGAGAAGTTTTTGGGGTTTGACCATCTGCACTTGTGTTTGCTACAATCAGATCAAAAAATTGGTCACTTTTACACTTTCTAAAATAAAATGTATTTTTCCCTGAGATTTTACAAGTTCGTACAAGATAGCATTGACTACATCTGGGATATATCACATTTACACTTACAAATCTATGAATATTTCAAAATATTGAGCTCCGTGTACCTACATATAATACAAATCATCAGACCGCACATTGAAACTACCGCAGCATATCACAGTAAATTAAAATAAAATAAAACAAGTCTAACATATACTATATTAGCTAATTAACAAAGTCTCATCACAGTGTATCTGATCCCCAGTTCAGCTTAATACAAAAACCAAGTTCAGCTTGAACATCAGCAGGGGAGTAACCCAGGTCCAAAAGCAGCATCTAGTTAATTCAATAAAATATTGAGGTTATTCTGATCCCCTCTTCCTAAAAACACTGCAGATCATGCATGCAACTAAGGGTGATCAGCACAAAAGATTATCCTCTGGGTGGAGGTGTTACTGTCGTAGATCAACACATTCATCAAGGAAGTGTCTTTCACCTCGAAGACGAGAAGGTCATCAAGCTGCAGTTCATGCGCCTCTGCAAACCCGAACCAACCATCCTTCAAGACCAGTTCACCCTGGTACTCATCGATGTGCACATACCAGGCGCAGCCTACGCTGGTCTTGAGCTTGATAGGCCTGGGAAGAATCCCTTTCAGACATTGCTTGAATTCTCTGGGGATGACCAACATATACATGTCATCGTTGCCGTCCAGTTGCACATAGAAGCGCGAGGGCTGAGGAGGGTCCGCCGAGTGACCAACCCGTTTAGGGCGGCCTTTCCCTCGCCCTTTTAATATACAACGTTGAAATGCTGCATCACGCCTGCCCGTCACCTTTGGCTTTTTGGCTAGTGAATTTCTTTGAATTCTGAACTCGGGGCGGTGCAGAGGACATGTACAATCGACAGTCCTAAGACGTAGTTGCTCATTGACGTTGGAGCGAGTTTGCTTCTGCATCTAGTTAAGCACGGTATATATCAATCAACAGCATATAAATCAGAACGTAGCATACATGGAGAAAATGCATCTAGCTATCTCTTTAATTAGTTTGCACAAAATCTAGCAGCAGCAAGACAATTTGATTTTACAGGTACTGAGCAAGCTTTCAGACTTTCTGAAACAGGTAACATGGAGCATATATTTGTATGTTCAGACTGCGAAACCCTGCTCTGTGATGGATAATATTACTAAACATCTTTTTTTGCCAGAACTAGTACTTAACATCTACTGTTTCCCGTCATTAAAAAAAATTTGCAGAAGAATACTACGGTTTCCCGTCATTAAATTTTAAAGAAAAAAGAACTTGTTTAAGATCCCAACTATCATTGACTACTTACACCTGCATCCTAGTGAGTTCAGGACAACTTACAGCATCTTTTGGTGGTGCCGCCACCGGAGAAGACCGTGCCGCGGGGGTTGGGGTCGGCGCAGCCGGAGAAGCTGGTGCCGCCGCCAGGGAAATCAGTGCCGAGCCAGATGGTGCTTCCAGCGGAGAAGAAAGTACCGCGAGAGATGGAACCGACGCTGCCAAAGGGTAAGAAACGGATGTACTCGTAGATCCTTCTCTAGTCACGATCTGGATAGAAGAGACTGGACGTCCATCAAGCTGCTGGAGGATGCGGTGGATCAAATCGGCTGAGTTCAGGAAATATCGGTGATGTTCATCTGTGTCGGCGAAGCAGCTGCCGGTGGAAGGAGGAGGCGAGCCGTTCATGGCAGTCATTAGTGTAAAAGAGGAGAAGTGGGTGGGAGTATGGGTGGGAGAGAGAGGGTTCGGGACTGAAGTAATTGTAGTCTGCTCTCTCTTTTTTACAAGCATGCGTCCTCAGGCTGATATTTTTTTTAGATACGTACTCAGGCTGCTTTGTCAAACCAGGGCCTCAATGAAGCTAATAGCACGCTATAGCATATCTAGAGGGTCCACGCTTAGTAATTTTGCTCGCTGTGGCGCTATTTGCGAAACAGCATGCTATATCGCCCTAAAACTTCATATCGTTAGCGCGCTATTTTTTTCAGGCAAGTTGCTTTCACTTTTTCGTGGTGATGAACTAATCTGTTGGTTCCACTTCTAAATCAGAAAATAATATCGCTAATGCTAATTTTTTTAATAAATAATTTATACTATGTTGTTGCCTTGTGAAATGTTGATGTTAGCCTTCTAATATACTTGAGATCTATTTCTATATGTGGTTATGTATGTATGATTCAGTCACTTTTGGACTATATATATCTATTCGTTCTAGTAAAATTATTTATTTTTAGGCTATATTTAGTATTATTTTGAAAATGCTATTTAAAATATACCACACTATTACCACGATATAGCGTCCATATCGTTTGAAGGTGGCTGCCGCTAATTCATTTAGCACGCTATTTTAAACCTTGGTTAAGACGCGTTTGGCGGCCTGCATCCAGGCTGGTGGGGAAATACCGTACCCAAGTGCTTAAAAGATTGCATCTTTTAGCTGGAAAACATTAGGGCATGTCCAACACAGGCGCTACTGCAAGGGCGCTAGGAATTATTTCCTCGTCGTTTGGCGGTTGGAGAGGCTAATCCCAGCGGTAGTCCTAGCGTCGACGCAAAAGAAAGCAGGGGCGTGAAACTCTTTTCACCTGTCCTAGCTAAAGCACCGGAACCAACAGGAAGTCAGTCTGTCATCAGCAATTAGCGCTGCAAGGAGAGTACCTGGAGGATTTTACAATCTTTTGACATTCATTTGTTCTCTATTAGCGCCATATAGTATATAGCATTGTAATGCCCTTATACTCCTCTCAACATTAAAAAAAAGGTGTGCATATACTAATAACAGTTGCTGAAATGAAACTAAAAATAAACAGACATGCACGGTTTACGAAGGATGGAAATACAGAGTTCATCACCATCCGTTTTAAATTATAAGATTAGATTACTTCAATGTGGGTTTACATACGCACTAAAATGAGTAAACAGACACACTGAAATGGGTCCAGGTATATAAGATTCAGAAAAAAGGAAGAGCATCTTAAGATACAGAACAGGTTACTAAATTGTTCAAACATATCGTACAAAAAAGATTATTTGCTCCAGAAAGATTCATGGCTCAGTTTAGGGTTGCATCAACATGCGGATATTTTTCAGACTAGGCTTAAACCACATTGTCGCCTGTCGGGGAAATCCCCAACCATCTTCTGGAAGGGTGATAACTCCCATGAGCTCATTTTCCCCTTGCTGCAGGTTACAACGACAAATACAACTAAATGCTGGTTCCCGAAATGCATAGTACGCGATGTACACACAATTTGACCTCATGAATGGAGTCAATGTTCCATCAGGAGCATTGCCATCATTTATCTTCAGGTTCAATGGATAATTCAGTCCAATGAACAGAGAGTGTGTGCCAAGGCTGTCAACTCGACTCCAATTGGGTCCAATCAGGGATAGATCTTTCTCAAAAACATGTATGACAGGGGCAGGACACTCCCGCAGGATAAGGCCATTACCATGATGCAGAACTTCTGCAGGCTCAAGGTGATCATTGCTACGTATATACCGATCTTCATGGATGATCATCAAGCGCTTGCCATCGGCTGATCGAGCTAAAAACCATCTGCCAGATGGTTCCTTCATCGGTGATGGGATCACGAATGGCGGGGCAAGGTGTGCATCTGCATTGTAAACGGAGACAACAAAAAATAGTGTTTGAATGGCTCGGGAAGACAATAATACCAGTAGCTGCAACTTCACATTTGTAGGATCAAATGGAGGATGCAGTCATTATACTTGTATAAAATCTCGAAGAAATAAAATTGTTCCCATTTGAGATGTATGTTAATTACACTCATATTCATTGATGGTAGATACATGTCTCAACCTTATCTGATCCATGATTGTAATGCTTTGAGTACATCGAATATTGAAATAAATTGAAAGTTTGCATGCATCAATTGATGAAGAGGCCAGGGCTAAGCTCCTTATTCATATTCTGACAAGAGCATGCAGTAACTAATTCAGGAATGCATTCATATACTGCAATAATCTGGTTTGGGTTGACAGATTAGTGCACAGCATATACTACTGTAATTCGTTTGTAGCAATGGTTCAGTCAGGTTAGGATAATTTAATGGTGCACAGTCATTTGAAAGGTGAAAAAAAGTCTTAGTGAGCAATTAGTTATTTCAGTTACAATATATCATGAATGGGCTTGATATTAAAATTTATTGCGAAGTATATCATATGGATTGAAGAATTACCAGCCTGTGATTGATCCCAGCAATATGTGGTGCCGGTCCACCCATCCACCGCAACAATAAAGCCGTTGTGCTCGATGGCATCACTGTAATCTACACCCCAACTAGCAAGAGAGAATAACCTCCACTCCTGGCTACCATTAGCCAGGTAAGCGAGTCCAGAATTGAATAGAGCGATGAGCTTGTAATCTGAGTAATGTCCAGCTTTTGTGGGCACTTCGCAAATTACAATCTTCAACAAAAACATGGCACGCCCATACGTCATGTACCTTTCAGGAGGCAAGTCGGGGAAGCCAATCCATTCCTCCCGAAAAATGTTGCAAGTTTCCGACGATGGTAGGGAGATTTCTTGGTGCGTGTAGATGTTCGCGAGGAACCAGTTCCCACCACTGTCCACGCCGGCGATCCAGTCGCCATTCATGCCAACCCAGAATCTATTGTCCATGAACGGCAGGATGGCTGTGCGCCGAGGATGGTCGAGGGGCACAACGTGGTACACCGTGTGGTGCGCACTACTATCATCATAGTGCCAATGGGCAGAATCGGGCATCAGCAAGCAGGGTCCATCCCAATGGTGTAGATTCATGTTGTCGGCGACATGGCGGCACAGCGTTTTGGAGCATGCGGCCAGCCGGACGTCGACTGTAACGTCCAGACTCTGGGCAATGAGATTGAACAGCTCGGCGGGGAGCTTCCCCCAGTCGCCATCCAGCTGGTCGTCGTTCGATGCCGCCATGGAGACGAGATGGATTTAAAAGGGCGGATGCAAGTATGTGTGATTGGAGTTTTGTAGGAGAGTCGAGCGGGAAGGAGGAGTGCTGCGGTTCTGCGGAGGGGTGAGGAGAGAAAGCTATGCAAATGGGAGATCTAGAGGATGAAAAAACTTCTAGCAGCGGTTGGCGAGTGGAGAACGATGATGGAAGTGGAGAGCCAAGGATGGAAACGATGGACATGAAGAGTAGGAGTGGATATGACTTTTTTTATTCTTCAGCAGCTGCATCGAGGCGCCGAGTAAAACTTCGGCTAGGATAGCACGCCACTACGTCCTGGTGCAGTTACTGTCCCGTCAAATCAGTTTGACCACAGAAATGGTTTCTTTATTACAGTATAACTTAATTTTTTCGAACAATATATACTAGTACTCCATTTAATATAATCACTCCGATTCATATTACTTGTCAAATGATATGGATGAATCTAGAACTAAAATGTGTCTAGATATATCTATATTATAGTCAACTAATATGAATCCGAGTTTGTTTGGTTCAAAGGATTTCTAAAGGTATCTTGTACGGAGTAGGATTTTTACACATAGGGATTTTTCCTATAGAGCTTGCTTGATTCAAAGGATTGAGAACCCTCCAAAATACCTATGGATTGCTTTCTCTACAATCCTATCTCTCGGTAATATTGCTATGTGTCTATAACAACTATGAAATGAACTCAATCTCAATAGAAATTTCCTTTGTCTTTCCTAATCAAACAACTAGTTATTTTATGTCTTCGTTTACAAATTAAGATAATTTTTAGGTTATAGGTAATCGTCGAGCTTATGTGATCATCTTTTATGATCAAACTTACTTGATCAGCCGCGGAGGCGCAAAGGAGCAGTGGTGTGCATTAATACGGCCGCATGGGGAAGGCACAGCTAGCGACGATGAGACGTATCGCCAGCATTGGCCTAGGGAACCGTCGCCACCATTAATAAAAGCTATCCCTTTGGGCACCATGTCTCCCACTACTCGTGTCACGCGCGCATGGCTGGGGAAGCCGGACAGAAAACATGACAACCAGGGGGAAAATGAATAAAAATAATACAAAGTCGAAAATATTTCGAAAAATAAACTTTGTACTTCGTAAGAAACTCCATGCGTTTAGCAAATGCGAAGGCAATATGTAGAAACACGTCTAGACCACGTCTAGAACCACTTCCCAAAGCTTAAGGATTATATTGATTTTTAGAAAGTCAAACTATGTTAAGTTTGACTAAGTTTTTACCAAAAGCATTAATATGCAAGATACAAAATCAATATTATTAGATAGAAAATAAATTATATTTTCATATGGTGTCTACAAAATATTATATGTGCTGATAGATTCTTCTAAGAGTTTGGTCGAACTTTACTTGGTTTGACTTTTCAAGAAAAATATACAAAGCTTTAAGCATTGGAACGGAGGTATTTTTCGAAGCACCTACTTGTCTTTAGAAGACAAAAGAAAACATGGAGTAAGGTTGTTTTTTGTGCAAAAGTTTACGTCAAAATCTGGTTATTTGTGTAAAAAGAATCTCAAATTGTGTTATGTGCAAAAACTGCACCAAGAAGTGGTGGTATGTGCAATTTCCTCCATCACACAAAAGGCAAGCCATTGATACATATATAATTGTGAATAATTACAAAAGTAGTAGGCAGCTAATAAGCGCACATGATTAAACTGCTATGCGAGATCTTCAGCCACCAGAAGTCGTTCCCGCGCCTCTCTAGCATTGAAAATCACGCGTTCTGCGACTTCCATCAAAGAGACAAGCTGAGCTTTGATCCGTTCTCCCAGATGAATGGCCTCGTCACAACTCCTACGAGCACAGGCCGTGATCTCATCCACTTCTAGGAAAGACACCGCCTGCCTGTACCGAAATATCTTGATCCCTAACTCTCTGTTCTCCTCCCGCATGCTGGCAAGATCCAACTTCATCCTCCGACAAGATAAGCAAGGGGAGTGATCCTGCCAAAGGTAACAACAAACATATCGAGCGTTACCGGCAAACGAAGGGCACAAATTGGCTGATTAACGAATATGGTCACTAACATGTAGGACAGACTTAAGTGGTGTCTACATGTCAGTGACTCGAAGTACCCAAAAACCAGCAACCCAAAGTCAGCTAGTAATATTAACCTCCGTCTTCAGCTCCTTCATCCTCTTGAACGGCGGGGAAGCTGGCAACTTATCTTCTTCTACGACCTCTCGCTGGAACCTGACGTCGAAGGATGAGAGATCCTGCGAACGGATGTGCTGCGCCTGCGCGTGCGATTCCCCAGGGCGCTTCTGGCGTAACTCGGAGTTCTCCGCGCCGAGATGCGGAAGTTCCGCTCCCGGGGCCTTGTTGACCCTAAGCCGAGATAGCTCCTGTGTAAGCCGACGAAAAATGTTCAAAATGTTACAGATCAGGCATATCATTACCAGTGCAAACGAGGTAAGTGAATCTCCGGGATCTCGCCCAAAGACCGCGGTTGGTCCAATGCCACCACATCTTCTCCGAGATTGACTAACTCCTTTACATCATCTTCTCCGACATTGACTATCTCCTTTACATCATCTTCTGCTCCGAGCTTGACCATCTCCTTTACATCATCTTCTCCTGCGAGCTTGATCATCTGCCTCACATCATCTTCTCCGGCGATATCGACCCTCTCCTGCGGAAGATAACAGATATAAGTCCGAGTATTACCAGCAAAACGAAGGTAATTAAAAGAGGCGTAGTAACCCTTGTGTCCTGGCTAATCAACGGCGGGGACGCTGAGCCCGCATCGTCTCCTCCGAGATCTCCCTTCGCAGGCAGGATTGTTAGAGACAGTGTACTTCTGGTAGTAGTATTTATGCGTGGGGCGCCAGGGGGTCGAGAAGCTAGGACTGCATCTTCTCCTCCGAGCTCTTCCTTGGTAGACATGACAAATGAATCTAGCTAGGCTGATATGTACAACCTTGTATCATCAAATTATTCAGCATAGTGTATCATTGTATCGCAGAAGCCAAATCGATATAAATAGTAGCTATGAGAATAGAAATCAAGCTAGCATGAGCCATGCATGCTTGCTGGCTATGTCTAGCATCAGAATAATGCATCTGCAGTTCATCATCCGCCAGTACAGATTGACCAAGCAAACAAAAAAAAATCAGCGTCGGCCTAAAGAGTCCACAAGCCAGACATGCATGCTCGGTGTCCTCATATGTGATCATCGGCCGTGGATTGACCAATAGCATATTTGAACGATTATTACTGCACACATTAGATCCAGTCCCAACATAGCTAGCATGGGTGCATGTGTAACCCGAGTCTTTACCAGAGGATTAATATATACACTGGCTGAGAGAAGTACTGTATATCAAACAATGCTAAGCAACCGGCAATACAGCTTAGATATAATAAAGATGTGACCGGCAACGCTAGTGATTCGGGGGAAACATACCGCCATTGCAGCCATGGACCGAGAGAATCGGGGATGCCGCGCCGCCTTAGTGGAGTTTTTAGATGCGACGTCGCCGCATCCGTAGAGGACGGAGTCCAAGCCGCGTAGTCCGAGCGGTGGTGGACGCCGGTGGTGTAGAGAGAGGACTCAGGGGAGATGGACGGCGAGGGATCTGGGGAGATCTGAAGTTCTGAACATGAGGGGGCTGTGAGAAACTGAGAATGATACATCAGCAATCAGCAAGGGAATAAATGCGCGTGTCCCCCGGTCAAAAAAAATGCGCGTGTCTAGGAGGAACGAAGCCAGGTACGCAGGAATCCACACACAAAACTTCACCCGGCGGGTCACTGGGCTTTATCAGTATCTGGTGGGGTCCGGACCTACAGACCAGTGAGACATGTCGTGTGGGTTATGATCCGTTCAGTGTGCACACAGAAATTGCATTCAGAGCTCAGGGCTTCAGGCTACGTTGTACTATACAGTAATATATCCATTTCTTTTGGTAAAATGAAAACGATACTCCATCTGATCCTCATTACATGATGATAAAATGGACGTCTCTACAACTAATATGTGTCTAGATACATCTATATGAGAGCGTCTGTGTTTGTACTGTGTATCTAAAAAAAATATGGATCGGAGGGAGCATTAAGAGGTGTCCAAAAAAAACTGCAAACAAACATGGATGTAAGCAGTTGAGTATTAAACCAGTGCGTGAAATACCTTTATATCTCGACCATGTAACAATGAATATGAGAAGTTTTTGGGGTTTGACCATCTGCACTTGTGTTTGCTACAATCAGATCAAAAAATTGGTCACTTTTACACTTTCTAAAATAAAATGTATTTTTCCCTGAGATTTTACAAGTTCGTACAAGATAGCATTGACTACATCTGGGATATATCACATTTACACTTACAAATCTATGAATATTTCAAAATATTGAGCTCCGTGTACCTACATATAATACAAATCATCAGACCGCACATTGAAACTACCGCAGCATATCACAGTAAATTAAAATAAAATAAAACAAGTCTAACATATACTATATTAGCTAATTAACAAAGTCTCATCACAGTGTATCTGATCCCCAGTTCAGCTTAATACAAAAACCAAGTTCAGCTTGAACATCAGCAGGGGAGTAACCCAGGTCCAAAAGCAGCATCTAGTTAATTCAATAAAATATTGAGGTTATTCTGATCCCCTCTTCCTAAAAACACTGCAGATCATGCATGCAACTAAGGGTGATCAGCACAAAAGATTATCCTCTGGGTGGAGGTGTTACTGTCGTAGATCAACACATTCATCAAGGAAGTGTCTTTCACCTCGAAGACGAGAAGGTCATCAAGCTGCAGTTCATGCGCCTCTGCAAACCCGAACCAACCATCCTTCAAGACCAGTTCACCCTGGTACTCATCGATGTGCACATACCAGGCGCAGCCTACGCTGGTCTTGAGCTTGATAGGCCTGGGAAGAATCCCTTTCAGACATTGCTTGAATTCTCTGGGGATGACCAACATATACATGTCATCGTTGCCGTCCAGTTGCACATAGAAGCGCGAGGGCTGAGGAGGGTCCGCCGAGTGACCAACCCGTTTAGGGCGGCCTTTCCCTCGCCCTTTTAATATACAACGTTGAAATGCTGCATCACGCCTGCCCGTCACCTTTGGCTTTTTGGCTAGTGAATTTCTTTGAATTCTGAACTCGGGGCGGTGCAGAGGACATGTACAATCGACAGTCCTAAGACGTAGTTGCTCATTGACGTTGGAGCGAGTTTGCTTCTGCATCTAGTTAAGCACGGTATATATCAATCAACAGCATATAAATCAGAACGTAGCATACATGGAGAAAATGCATCTAGCTATCTCTTTAATTAGTTTGCACAAAATCTAGCAGCAGCAAGACAATTTGATTTTACAGGTACTGAGCAAGCTTTCAGACTTTCTGAAACAGGTAACATGGAGCATATATTTGTATGTTCAGACTGCGAAACCCTGCTCTGTGATGGATAATATTACTAAACATCTTTTTTTGCCAGAACTAGTACTTAACATCTACTGTTTCCCGTCATTAAAAAAAATTTGCAGAAGAATACTACGGTTTCCCGTCATTAAATTTTAAAGAAAAAAGAACTTGTTTAAGATCCCAACTATCATTGACTACTTACACCTGCATCCTAGTGAGTTCAGGACAACTTACAGCATCTTTTGGTGGTGCCGCCACCGGAGAAGACCGTGCCGCGGGGGTTGGGGTCGGCGCAGCCGGAGAAGCTGGTGCCGCCGCCAGGGAAATCAGTGCCGAGCCAGATGGTGCTTCCAGCGGAGAAGAAAGTACCGCGAGAGATGGAACCGACGCTGCCAAAGGGTAAGAAACGGATGTACTCGTAGATCCTTCTCTAGTCACGATCTGGATAGAAGAGACTGGACGTCCATCAAGCTGCTGGAGGATGCGGTGGATCAAATCGGCTGAGTTCAGGAAATATCGGTGATGTTCATCTGTGTCGGCGAAGCAGCTGCCGGTGGAAGGAGGAGGCGAGCCGTTCATGGCAGTCATTAGTGTAAAAGAGGAGAAGTGGGTGGGAGTATGGGTGGGAGAGAGAGGGTTCGGGACTGAAGTAATTGTAGTCTGCTCTCTCTTTTTTACAAGCATGCGTCCTCAGGCTGATATTTTTTTTAGATACGTACTCAGGCTGCTTTGTCAAACCAGGGCCTCAATGAAGCTAATAGCACGCTATAGCATATCTAGAGGGTCCACGCTTAGTAATTT
Organism: Lolium multiflorum; assembly: GCA_030979885.1. Lineage (NCBI taxonomy): Eukaryota > Viridiplantae > Streptophyta > Magnoliopsida > Poales > Poaceae > Lolium > Lolium multiflorum. The sequence continues at coordinate 193,471,544 of CM061747.1, forward strand.
TGCTCGCTGTGGCGCTATTTGCGAAACAGCATGCTATATCGCCCTAAAACTTCATATCGTTAGCGCGCTATTTTTTTCAGGCAAGTTGCTTTCACTTTTTCGTGGTGATGAACTAATCTGTTGGTTCCACTTCTAAATCAGAAAATAATATCGCTAATGCTAATTTTTTTAATAAATAATTTATACTATGTTGTTGCCTTGTGAAATGTTGATGTTAGCCTTCTAATATACTTGAGATCTATTTCTATATGTGGTTATGTATGTATGATTCAGTCACTTTTGGACTATATATATCTATTCGTTCTAGTAAAATTATTTATTTTTAGGCTATATTTAGTATTATTTTGAAAATGCTATTTAAAATATACCACACTATTACCACGATATAGCGTCCATATCGTTTGAAGGTGGCTGCCGCTAATTCATTTAGCACGCTATTTTAAACCTTGGTTAAGACGCGTTTGGCGGCCTGCATCCAGGCTGGTGGGGAAATACCGTACCCAAGTGCTTAAAAGATTGCATCTTTTAGCTGGAAAACATTAGGGCATGTCCAACACAGGCGCTACTGCAAGGGCGCTAGGAATTATTTCCTCGTCGTTTGGCGGTTGGAGAGGCTAATCCCAGCGGTAGTCCTAGCGTCGACGCAAAAGAAAGCAGGGGCGTGAAACTCTTTTCACCTGTCCTAGCTAAAGCACCGGAACCAACAGGAAGTCAGTCTGTCATCAGCAATTAGCGCTGCAAGGAGAGTACCTGGAGGATTTTACAATCTTTTGACATTCATTTGTTCTCTATTAGCGCCATATAGTATATAGCATTGTAATGCCCTTATACTCCTCTCAACATTAAAAAAAAGGTGTGCATATACTAATAACAGTTGCTGAAATGAAACTAAAAATAAACAGACATGCACGGTTTACGAAGGATGGAAATACAGAGTTCATCACCATCCGTTTTAAATTATAAGATTAGATTACTTCAATGTGGGTTTACATACGCACTAAAATGAGTAAACAGACACACTGAAATGGGTCCAGGTATATAAGATTCAGAAAAAAGGAAGAGCATCTTAAGATACAGAACAGGTTACTAAATTGTTCAAACATATCGTACAAAAAAGATTATTTGCTCCAGAAAGATTCATGGCTCAGTTTAGGGTTGCATCAACATGCGGATATTTTTCAGACTAGGCTTAAACCACATTGTCGCCTGTCGGGGAAATCCCCAACCATCTTCTGGAAGGGTGATAACTCCCATGAGCTCATTTTCCCCTTGCTGCAGGTTACAACGACAAATACAACTAAATGCTGGTTCCCGAAATGCATAGTACGCGATGTACACACAATTTGACCTCATGAATGGAGTCAATGTTCCATCAGGAGCATTGCCATCATTTATCTTCAGGTTCAATGGATAATTCAGTCCAATGAACAGAGAGTGTGTGCCAAGGCTGTCAACTCGACTCCAATTGGGTCCAATCAGGGATAGATCTTTCTCAAAAACATGTATGACAGGGGCAGGACACTCCCGCAGGATAAGGCCATTACCATGATGCAGAACTTCTGCAGGCTCAAGGTGATCATTGCTACGTATATACCGATCTTCATGGATGATCATCAAGCGCTTGCCATCGGCTGATCGAGCTAAAAACCATCTGCCAGATGGTTCCTTCATCGGTGATGGGATCACGAATGGCGGGGCAAGGTGTGCATCTGCATTGTAAACGGAGACAACAAAAAATAGTGTTTGAATGGCTCGGGAAGACAATAATACCAGTAGCTGCAACTTCACATTTGTAGGATCAAATGGAGGATGCAGTCATTATACTTGTATAAAATCTCGAAGAAATAAAATTGTTCCCATTTGAGATGTATGTTAATTACACTCATATTCATTGATGGTAGATACATGTCTCAACCTTATCTGATCCATGATTGTAATGCTTTGAGTACATCGAATATTGAAATAAATTGAAAGTTTGCATGCATCAATTGATGAAGAGGCCAGGGCTAAGCTCCTTATTCATATTCTGACAAGAGCATGCAGTAACTAATTCAGGAATGCATTCATATACTGCAATAATCTGGTTTGGGTTGACAGATTAGTGCACAGCATATACTACTGTAATTCGTTTGTAGCAATGGTTCAGTCAGGTTAGGATAATTTAATGGTGCACAGTCATTTGAAAGGTGAAAAAAAGTCTTAGTGAGCAATTAGTTATTTCAGTTACAATATATCATGAATGGGCTTGATATTAAAATTTATTGCGAAGTATATCATATGGATTGAAGAATTACCAGCCTGTGATTGATCCCAGCAATATGTGGTGCCGGTCCACCCATCCACCGCAACAATAAAGCCGTTGTGCTCGATGGCATCACTGTAATCTACACCCCAACTAGCAAGAGAGAATAACCTCCACTCCTGGCTACCATTAGCCAGGTAAGCGAGTCCAGAATTGAATAGAGCGATGAGCTTGTAATCTGAGTAATGTCCAGCTTTTGTGGGCACTTCGCAAATTACAATCTTCAACAAAAACATGGCACGCCCATACGTCATGTACCTTTCAGGAGGCAAGTCGGGGAAGCCAATCCATTCCTCCCGAAAAATGTTGCAAGTTTCCGACGATGGTAGGGAGATTTCTTGGTGCGTGTAGATGTTCGCGAGGAACCAGTTCCCACCACTGTCCACGCCGGCGATCCAGTCGCCATTCATGCCAACCCAGAATCTATTGTCCATGAACGGCAGGATGGCTGTGCGCCGAGGATGGTCGAGGGGCACAACGTGGTACACCGTGTGGTGCGCACTACTATCATCATAGTGCCAATGGGCAGAATCGGGCATCAGCAAGCAGGGTCCATCCCAATGGTGTAGATTCATGTTGTCGGCGACATGGCGGCACAGCGTTTTGGAGCATGCGGCCAGCCGGACGTCGACTGTAACGTCCAGACTCTGGGCAATGAGATTGAACAGCTCGGCGGGGAGCTTCCCCCAGTCGCCATCCAGCTGGTCGTCGTTCGATGCCGCCATGGAGACGAGATGGATTTAAAAGGGCGGATGCAAGTATGTGTGATTGGAGTTTTGTAGGAGAGTCGAGCGGGAAGGAGGAGTGCTGCGGTTCTGCGGAGGGGTGAGGAGAGAAAGCTATGCAAATGGGAGATCTAGAGGATGAAAAAACTTCTAGCAGCGGTTGGCGAGTGGAGAACGATGATGGAAGTGGAGAGCCAAGGATGGAAACGATGGACATGAAGAGTAGGAGTGGATATGACTTTTTTTATTCTTCAGCAGCTGCATCGAGGCGCCGAGTAAAACTTCGGCTAGGATAGCACGCCACTACGTCCTGGTGCAGTTACTGTCCCGTCAAATCAGTTTGACCACAGAAATGGTTTCTTTATTACAGTATAACTTAATTTTTTCGAACAATATATACTAGTACTCCATTTAATATAATCACTCCGATTCATATTACTTGTCAAATGATATGGATGAATCTAGAACTAAAATGTGTCTAGATATATCTATATTATAGTCAACTAATATGAATCCGAGTTTGTTTGGTTCAAAGGATTTCTAAAGGTATCTTGTACGGAGTAGGATTTTTACACATAGGGATTTTTCCTATAGAGCTTGCTTGATTCAAAGGATTGAGAACCCTCCAAAATACCTATGGATTGCTTTCTCTACAATCCTATCTCTCGGTAATATTGCTATGTGTCTATAACAACTATGAAATGAACTCAATCTCAATAGAAATTTCCTTTGTCTTTCCTAATCAAACAACTAGTTATTTTATGTCTTCGTTTACAAATTAAGATAATTTTTAGGTTATAGGTAATCGTCGAGCTTATGTGATCATCTTTTATGATCAAACTTACTTGATCAGCCGCGGAGGCGCAAAGGAGCAGTGGTGTGCATTAATACGGCCGCATGGGGAAGGCACAGCTAGCGACGATGAGACGTATCGCCAGCATTGGCCTAGGGAACCGTCGCCACCATTAATAAAAGCTATCCCTTTGGGCACCATGTCTCCCACTACTCGTGTCACGCGCGCATGGCTGGGGAAGCCGGACAGAAAACATGACAACCAGGGGGAAAATGAATAAAAATAATACAAAGTCGAAAATATTTCGAAAAATAAACTTTGTACTTCGTAAGAAACTCCATGCGTTTAGCAAATGCGAAGGCAATATGTAGAAACACGTCTAGACCACGTCTAGAACCACTTCCCAAAGCTTAAGGATTATATTGATTTTTAGAAAGTCAAACTATGTTAAGTTTGACTAAGTTTTTACCAAAAGCATTAATATGCAAGATACAAAATCAATATTATTAGATAGAAAATAAATTATATTTTCATATGGTGTCTACAAAATATTATATGTGCTGATAGATTCTTCTAAGAGTTTGGTCGAACTTTACTTGGTTTGACTTTTCAAGAAAAATATACAAAGCTTTAAGCATTGGAACGGAGGTATTTTTCGAAGCACCTACTTGTCTTTAGAAGACAAAAGAAAACATGGAGTAAGGTTGTTTTTTGTGCAAAAGTTTACGTCAAAATCTGGTTATTTGTGTAAAAAGAATCTCAAATTGTGTTATGTGCAAAAACTGCACCAAGAAGTGGTGGTATGTGCAATTTCCTCCATCACACAAAAGGCAAGCCATTGATACATATATAATTGTGAATAATTACAAAAGTAGTAGGCAGCTAATAAGCGCACATGATTAAACTGCTATGCGAGATCTTCAGCCACCAGAAGTCGTTCCCGCGCCTCTCTAGCATTGAAAATCACGCGTTCTGCGACTTCCATCAAAGAGACAAGCTGAGCTTTGATCCGTTCTCCCAGATGAATGGCCTCGTCACAACTCCTACGAGCACAGGCCGTGATCTCATCCACTTCTAGGAAAGACACCGCCTGCCTGTACCGAAATATCTTGATCCCTAACTCTCTGTTCTCCTCCCGCATGCTGGCAAGATCCAACTTCATCCTCCGACAAGATAAGCAAGGGGAGTGATCCTGCCAAAGGTAACAACAAACATATCGAGCGTTACCGGCAAACGAAGGGCACAAATTGGCTGATTAACGAATATGGTCACTAACATGTAGGACAGACTTAAGTGGTGTCTACATGTCAGTGACTCGAAGTACCCAAAAACCAGCAACCCAAAGTCAGCTAGTAATATTAACCTCCGTCTTCAGCTCCTTCATCCTCTTGAACGGCGGGGAAGCTGGCAACTTATCTTCTTCTACGACCTCTCGCTGGAACCTGACGTCGAAGGATGAGAGATCCTGCGAACGGATGTGCTGCGCCTGCGCGTGCGATTCCCCAGGGCGCTTCTGGCGTAACTCGGAGTTCTCCGCGCCGAGATGCGGAAGTTCCGCTCCCGGGGCCTTGTTGACCCTAAGCCGAGATAGCTCCTGTGTAAGCCGACGAAAAATGTTCAAAATGTTACAGATCAGGCATATCATTACCAGTGCAAACGAGGTAAGTGAATCTCCGGGATCTCGCCCAAAGACCGCGGTTGGTCCAATGCCACCACATCTTCTCCGAGATTGACTAACTCCTTTACATCATCTTCTCCGACATTGACTATCTCCTTTACATCATCTTCTGCTCCGAGCTTGACCATCTCCTTTACATCATCTTCTCCTGCGAGCTTGATCATCTGCCTCACATCATCTTCTCCGGCGATATCGACCCTCTCCTGCGGAAGATAACAGATATAAGTCCGAGTATTACCAGCAAAACGAAGGTAATTAAAAGAGGCGTAGTAACCCTTGTGTCCTGGCTAATCAACGGCGGGGACGCTGAGCCCGCATCGTCTCCTCCGAGATCTCCCTTCGCAGGCAGGATTGTTAGAGACAGTGTACTTCTGGTAGTAGTATTTATGCGTGGGGCGCCAGGGGGTCGAGAAGCTAGGACTGCATCTTCTCCTCCGAGCTCTTCCTTGGTAGACATGACAAATGAAACGAGGTGTGGGGGGCGTAAAAGGTATAAAATGGCGGACGGCCGCCCCGCCTCGGCCCTCCAAGGCTTAATTTTTTTGCCTTACTAAACTAAAAACCCTATTTTGCGTCTCACACGGACTGCCCTCAGAGGGCTGCAGGGTCCCATATGCGTGCAGGTCCCACACTTTAGGTAGGCAAACTTCCAACAATCTTCTTTGTCAAGTGAAGACACGTCGTCAAGACTCTCTCTCTCTCTCCCCCCTTTTGTCATTGAAAAAAAAAGAATATTAGACGGGCGCGTAGCCTGCACTGCAGGGGGGCGATTTTGACAAAAGTAATCCTTTTGGCGAAGAAAAACACAGAAAGCCACACAAAAAGGTTAGTCCAGTGAAATAGATTGCTCAGAGGGTCAGTCCGTAATTTTCTTTGCCAAAAGGGTTATTTCTGTCAAAATCGCCGCACTGCAGGTTTGCAGCACTGAAAAACCTTGCGTGCCAGTCAACATCACTTCCCGGATAGGGGGAAAATATCTAGTGATACCATCCCTTACATGATACCATGATACCACTTCATAATATTTGAATTCTAAGTGTCGAAAAATTTAGAAAAAAAACCTTGTGATGCTACCCTAAATTTGTGGGACCCCAAAAAACTTGCAAATCAAGCCAAAGAAACACGATCTTGTCCCCTACCCCCCCCCATGATTTTGACCTAAATTTGAAATCAAGCCAAAGGTGGTTCAAAAACGGCAATCGGAAATCATGGATTGTTCATCATTTTTCTATATAGCTAGGGAAAATAGCAGACATGCCATACCAATGTTTTAGAAAAGAGCCCTTCAAAAAAGTGTGGCAACATATATGTTGGAATTCGACCATCTTAATTTCTTCCCACGTGTGAGCTTTGGTACTACTACTACACAAGAACCATGTCAAACTTTTGAATCATGGCCCATTTTATGTATATATTTGCAACTTTTCATGCACGCATGAAAACTTTGCAAAATATGTGCATTTTGGGTTGTCGCACATAAATGTGTGTTTACTTGTCTGCCACCAATTAATCCAATTCTCATTTGTGGGGAAACATGACACGAGATGGCCATTTCCAAAGTTTCATGAATTATCTCAAAGTGAATCCATATATGTACAATTTTTGGGGGCTAAATTTCATGTTTTAAACCTAGCTAGTATTTGACCAAGATTCAAATGGGCATAAAATTCAAAAAAAAACAGAAAAATGAAAAACCAAAGCACATAGCCTTCTTATGTCATATAGTAAGAATTCAAGTTGATAAACAAGGTCTAGACATATTCAAACTAGAAAAATCATGTATCTACCCCTAACACTCTAAACTCTGTCTTATGAAGTCAAGCATGAAGAGAAGTGGTTTTGGGTTTCAAACATGGAAATTTCAAAAACCTCCCAAAAGCTTCATTTTAGAGTGACTAAGAAGGATCCATGCTTACCTTTTAATTTTTAGATTTTAAACTTGTTTAAATCTTTGTGAAACCTAGGATTTGACCAAGATTCAAATGGGCATAAAAATTCAGGAAAAAGCCAAAAGAATGATAAACCAAAGCACATAGCATTCTTATGTCATACAGTAAGCATTCAAGTTGATTAACAAGGTCTAGACATATTCAAACTAGAAAATCATGTATATATCTGTCCCTAACCTTAAACTCTGTCTTATATATGAAGTCAATCATGAAGAGAAGTGGTTTGGGTTTCAAACATGAAAATTTCAAGAACATCCCAAAAGCCGCTTCATTTTAGAGTGACTAAGAAGGATCCAGGCTTACCTTTTCATTTTCATATTATATACTTGTTTAAATCCAGGTCAAACATAGGATTTGACCAAGATTCAAATGGGCATAAAATAAAAAAATAGAAGAATGAAAAACAAAAGCACATAGTCTTCGTATGTCATATAGTAAGCTTTCAAGTTGATAAACAAGGTTTAGACATGTTCAAACCAGACAAATCATGTATCTAGCCCCTAACCATAAACTCGGTCGATCTTATGAAGTCTAGCATGAAGAGAAGTCGTATTGGTTTAAAACATGAAAATTTCAAGAACCACCCAAAATCTTCAAATGGGCATAAAATTCAAAAAAACCAGAAAAATGAAAAACCAAAGCACATAGCCTTCTTATGTCATATAGTAAGAATTCAAGTTGATAAACAAGGTCTAGACATATTCAAACTAGACAAATCATGTATCTACCCCTAACACTCTAAACTCTGTCTTATGAAGTCAAGCATGAAGAGAAGTGGTTTTGGGTTTCAAACATGGAAATTTCAAAAACCTCCCAAAAGCTTCATTTTAGAGTGACTAAGAAGGATCCATGCTTACCTTTTAATTTTTAGATTTTAAACTTGTTTAAATCTTTGTGAAACCTAGGATTTGACCAAGATTCAAATGGGCATAAAAATTCAGGAAAAAACCAAAAGATTGATAAACCAAAGCACATAGCATTCTTATGTCATACAGTAAGCATTCAAGTTGATTAACAAGGTCTAGACATATTCAAACTAGAAAATCATGTATATATCTGTCCCTAACCTTAAACTCTGTCTTATATATGAAGTCAATCATGAAGAGAAGTGGTTTGGGTTTCAAACATGAAAATTTCAAGAACATCCCAAAAGCCGCTTCATTTTAGAGTGACTAAGAAGGATCCATGCTTACCTTTTCGTTTTCATATTATATACTTGTTTAAATCCAGGTCAAACATAGGATTTGACCAAGATTCAAATGGGCATAAAATAAAATAAAATAGAAGAATGAAAAACAAAAGCACATAGTCTTCGTATGTCATATATATAGTAAGCTTTCAAGTTGATAAACAAGGTTTAGACATGTTCAAACCAGACAAATCATGTATCTACCCCCTAACCATAAACTCGATCGATCTTATGAAGTCTAGCCTGAAGAGAAGTCGTATTGGTTTCAAACATGAAAATTTCAAGAACCTCCCAAAATCTTCAAATGGGCATAATATTCAAAAAAACCAGAAAAATGAAAAACCAAAGCACATAGCCTTCTTATGTCATATAGTAAGAATTCAAGTTGATAAACAAGGTCTAGACATATTCAAACTAGACAAATCATGTATCTACCCCTAACACTCTAAACTCTGTCTTATGAAGTCAAGCATGAAGAGAAGTGGTTTTGGGTTTCAAACATGGAAATTTCAAAAACCTCCCAAAAGCTTCATTTTAGAGTGACTAAGAAGGATCCATGCTTACCTTTTAATTTTCAGATTTTAAACTTGTTTAAATCTTTGTGAAACCTAGGATTTGACCAAGATTCAAATGGGCATAAAAATTCAGGAAAAAACCAAAAGAATGATAAACCAAAGCACATAGCATTCTTATGTCATATAGTAAGCATTCAAGTTGATAAATAAGGTCTAGACATATTCAAACTAGAAAATCATGTATATATCTGCCCCTAACCCTAAACTCTGTCTTATATATGAAGCAATCATGAAGAGAAGTGGTTTTGGGTTTCAAACATGAAAATTTCAAGAACATCCCAAAAGTCGCTTCATTTTAGAGTGACTAAGAAGGATCCAGGCTTACCTTTTCGTTTTCATATTTTATACTTGTTTAAATCCAGGTCAAACATAGGATTTGACCAAGATTCAAATGGGCATAAAATAAAAAAATAGAAGAATGAAAAACAAAAGCACATAGTCTTCTTATGTCATATAGTAAGCCTTGCAAGTTGGTAAACAAGGTTTAGACATGTTCAAACCAGACAAATCATGTATCTAGCCCCTAACCATAAACTCGGTCGATCTTATGAAGTCTAGCATGAAGAGAAGTCGTATTGGTTTCAAACATGAAAATTTCAAGAACCACCCAAAATCTTCAAATGGGCATATAACATTCAAAAAACTAGAAAAATGAAAAACCAAAGCACATATATATCCTTCTTATGTCATATAGTAAGCATTCAAGTTGATAAACAAGCATGTCTAGACATATTCAAACCCGACAAATCATGTATCTACCCCCTAACCCTAAACTCTGCATGTCTTATGAAGTCAACCATGAAGAGAAGTGGTTTTTGGGTTTCAAACATTGAGATTTCAAGAACCCCCCAAAAGCTTCATTTTAGAATGACTAGCTAGGAAGGATCCAGGCTTACCTTTTCATTTTCATGTTATAGACTTGTTTAAATCTTGGTCAAACCTAGGATTTGACCAAGATTCAAATGGGCATAAACATTCAAAAAAATCAAAAAATCAAAAACCAAAGCTAGCACATATAGTCTTCTTATGTCATATAGTAAGAATTGAAGTTGATAAACAAGGTCTAGACATATTCAAACTAGACAAATCATGTATCTACCCCCTAAAGCCCTAAACTAGCTTTGTCTTATGAAGTCAAGCATGAAGAGAAGTGTTTTTGGGTTTCAGACATGGAAATTTTGAAAACCTCCCAAAAACTTCATCTTAGAGTGACAAAGAAGGATCCAAGCTTACCTTTTCATTTTCATGTTTTAAGCTTGTTTAAATATTGGTCAAGCCTAGGATTTGACCAAGATTCAAATGGGCATAAAAATTCTGGAAAAATAAAAAAAAACCAAAGCACATAGTCTTCTTACGTCATATATATCTATAGTAAGCATATTCAAGTAGATAAACAAGGTATAGACATATTCAAAACAGACAAATCCTGTATCTACCCCCTAACCCTAAACTCGGTCTTATGATGCCTAGCATGAAGAGAAGTCGTTTTGGGTTTCAAACGTTTAAGCCAAAAGCCCCATTTCATATATTTCAAATTTGGTTCAAATTTGAAAGACATACAAGTTATAGCACACATAGTGCATACATGTTCACACATTCTGCACTAGATGCTAATTAACCCTATAGTTTGAGGCCATTTGGATGAGGTCGAAAAAAATCTTGGATTAGAAATGGGGTTGTTCGAACCCCGTAGTTGGATTTTTTATGAACTTGATCTGTAGTACTGGGCAAAACCCTAGTTTAACGTATTTAATTATAGATTCGTAGGTTGATTTTTCTACCTTTTTATTATTATTACTATGCAGCACATGTGTGTTTGCCCGTCGAGTGAAACTCGGAGGAAGAGGGATCACTCGGAAGGAGAGAAGAAGGGAGAGCATTATGGTGTCTCCCCTTTTTCGGGTGATGATGTTGACTTTTGTGCAGGGTTTGTCAGTGAGCAGGAGGTGCGAGCGAGCGAGCGAGTCGAGCGAGGCCGAGAATGAGAGAGATTTGTTTTTTTTTTGAGAGGGACAACCGAAGGATCCAGAAGGACCCACAGATTTCCAAAACGCATCCTGATGCGTCTTCTCTTGACAAAGAAGATGGCTTGGAGTTTGCGTACCTACTGCACTTGACTTGTGCTCACTGAAGTGTGGGACCTCACGCATGGGCGCCACACGTAAGTGACAGACCTGTTGGCAATGTTGGTGTAAAAACACGGTTGATTATTATAGTGCATTAGAACAAAGTTTCCTATGGATTCAACGGCAGGAAATCCAAGTTAACTCATTTACATGACATTATTTTTTCCATGAAGCAAAGTTAACACATCTATCAATTGGTACATTTTGGAGTGACTAAGAAGGATCCATGCTTATTCGTTTTCACGTGTTAAATTTGTTTAAATCTTGCTCAAACCTAGGATTTCACCAAGATTGAAATGGGCATGAAAATTCAAAAAAAAATGAAATACCAATGCACATAGTCTTCTTCTGTCATATAGTAAGCATTCAAGATGATAAACAAGGTCTAGACATATTCAAACCAGGCAAATCATGTATCTACTCCCTAACGACCCTAAACTCCGTCTTATGAAGTAAGGCATGAAGAGAAGTGGTTTTGGGTTTCAAACATGCAAATTTCAAAAACCCCCCAAAAGCTTCATTTTAGAGTGACTAAGAAGGATCGAGGCTTACCTTTTCATTTTCATGTTTTAAACTTGTTTAAATCTTGGTCAAACCTAGCTAGTATTTGACCAAGATTCAAATGGGCATGCATAAAATTCAAAAAAAAAACAGAAAAATGAAAAACCAAAGCACATAGCCTTCTTATGTCATATAGTAAGAATTCAAGTTGATAAACAAGGTCTAGACGTATTCAAACTAGACAAATCATGTATCTACCCCTAACACTCTAAACTCTGTCTTATGAAGTCAATTAAGCATGAAGAGAAGTGGTTTTGGGTTTCAAACATGGAAATTTCAAAAACCTCCCAAAAGCTTCATTTTAGAGTGACTAAGAAGGATCCATGCTTACCTTTCAATTTTCAGATTTTAAACTTGTTTAAATCTTTGTGAAACCTAGGATTTGACCAAGATTCAAATGGGCATAAAAATTCAGGAAAAAACCAAAAGATTGATAAACCAAAGCACATAGCATTCTTATGTCATACAGTAAGCATTCAAGTTGATTAACAAGGTCTAGACATATTCAAACTAGAAAATCATGTATATATCTGTCCCTAACCTTAAACTCTGTCTTATATATGAAGTCAATCATGAAGAGAAGTGGTTTGGGTTTCAAACATGAAAATTTCAAGAACATCCCAAAAGCCGCTTCATTTTAGAGTGACTAAGAAGGATCCATGCTTACCTTTTCGTTTTCATATTATATACTTGTTTAAATCCAGGTCAAACATAGGATTTGACCAAGATTCAAATGGGCATAAAATAAAATAAAATAGAAGAATGAAAAACAAAAGCACATAGTCTTCGTATGTCATATAGTAAGCTTTCAAGTTGATAAACAAGGTTTAGACATGTTCAAACCAGACAAATCATGTATCTACCCCCTAACCATAAACTCGATCGATCTTATGAAGTCTAGCCTGAAGAGAAGTCGTATTGGTTTCAAACATGAAAATTTCAAGAACCTCCCAAAATCTTCAAATGGGCATAATATTCAAAAAAACCAGAAAAATGAAAAACCAAAGCACATAGCCTTCTTATGTCATATAGTAAGAATTCAAGTTGATAAACAAGGTCTAGACATATTCAAACTAGACAAATCATGTATCTACCCCTAACACTCTAAACTCTGTCTTATGAAGTCAAGCATGAAGAGAAGTGGTTTTTGGGTTTCAAACATGGAAATATCAAAAACCTCCCAAAAGCTTCATTTTAGAGTGACTAAGAAGGATCCATGCTTACCTTTTAATTTTCAGATTTTAAACTTGTTTAAATCTTTGTGAAACCTAGGATTTGACCAAGATTCAAATGGGCATAAAAATTCAGGAAAAAACCAAAAGAATGATAAACCAAAGCACATAGCATTCTTATGTCATATAGTAAGCATTCAAGTTGATAAATAAGGTCTAGACATATTCAAACTAGAAAATCATGTATATATCTGCCCCTAACCCTAAACTCTGTCTTATATATGAAGCAATCATGAAGAGAAGTGGTTTTGGGTTTCAAACATGAAAATTTCAAGAACATCCCAAAAGTCGCTTCATTTTAGAGTGACTAAGAAGGATCCAGGCTTACCTTTTCGTTTTCATATTTTATACTTGTTTAAATCCAGGTCAAACATAGGATTTGACCAAGATTCAAATGGGCATAAAATAAAAAAATAGAAGAATGAAAAACAAAAGCACATAGTCTTCTTATGTCATATAGTAAGCCTTGCAAGTTGGTAAACAAGGTTTAGACATGTTCAAACCAGACAAATCATGTATCTAGCCCCTAACCATAAACTCGGTCGATCTTATGAAGTCTAGCATGAAGAGAAGTCGTATTGGTTTCAAACATGAAAATTTCAAGAACCACCCAAAATCTTCAAATGGGCATATAACATTCAAAAAACTAGAAAAATGAAAAACCAAAGCACATATATAGCCTTCTTATGTCATATAGTAAGCATTCAAGTTGATAAACAAGCATGTCTAGACATATTCAAACCCGACAAATCATGTATCTACCCCCTAACCCTAAACTCTGCATGTCTTATGAAGTCAACCATGAAGAGAAGTGGTTTTTGGGTTTCAAACATTGAGATTTCAAGAACCCCCCAAAAGCTTCATTTTAGAATGACTAGCTAGGAAGGATCCAGGCTTACCTTTTCATTTTCATGTTATAGACTTGTTTAAATCTTGGTCAAACCTAGGATTTGACCAAGATTCAAATGGGCATAAACATTCAAAAAAATCAAAAAATCAAAAACCAAAGCTAGCACATATAGTCTTCTTATGTCATATAGTAAGAATTGAAGTTGATAAACAAGGTCTAGACATATTCAAACTAGACAAATCATGTATCTACCCCCTAAAGCCCTAAACTAGCTTTGTCTTATGAAGTCAAGCATGAAGAGAAGTGTTTTTGGGTTTCAGACATGGAAATTTTGAAAACCTCCCAAAAACTTCATCTTAGAGTGACAAAGAAGGATCCAAGCTTACCTTTTCATTTTCATGTTTTAAGCTTGTTTAAATATTGGTCAAGCCTAGGATTTGACCAAGATTCAAATGGGCATAAAAATTCTGGAAAAATAAAAAAAAACCAAAGCACATAGTCTTCTTACGTCATATATATCTATAGTAAGCATATTCAAGTAGATAAACAAGGTATAGACATATTCAAAACAGACAAATCCTGTATCTACCCCCTAACCCTAAACTCGGTCTTATGATGCCTAGCATGAAGAGAAGTCGTTTTGGGTTTCAAACGTTTAAGCCAAAAGCCCCATTTCATATATTTCAAATTTGGTTCAAATTTGAAAGACATACAAGTTATAGCACACATAGTGCATACATGTTCACACATTCTGCACTAGATGCTAATTAACCCTATAGTTTGAGGCCATTTGGATGAGGTCGAAAAAAATCTTGGATTAGAAATGGGGTTGTTCGAACCCCGTAGTTGGATTTTTTATGAACTTGATCTGTAGTACTGGGCAAAACCCTAGTTTAACGTATTTAATTATAGATTCGTAGGTTGATTTTTCTACCTTTTTATTATTATTACTATGCAGCACATGTGTGTTTGCCCGTCGAGTGAAACTCGGAGGAAGAGGGATCACTCGGAAGGAGAGAAGAAGGGAGAGCATTATGGTGTCTCCCCTTTTTCGGGTGATGATGTTGACTTTTGTGCAGGGTTTGTCAGTGAGCAGGAGGTGCGAGCGAGCGAGCGAGCGAGTCGAGCGAGGCCGAGAATGAGAGAGATTTGTTTTTTTTGTGAGAGGGACAACCGAAGGATCCAGAAGGACCCACAGATTTCCAAAACGCATCCTGATGCGTCTTCTCTTGACAAAGAAGATGGCTTGGAGTTTGCGTACCTACTGCACTTGACTTGTGCTCACTGAAGTGTGGGACCTCACGCATGGGCGCCACACGTAAGTGACAGACCTGTTGGCAATGTTGGTGTAAAAACACGGTTGATTATTATAGTGCATTAGAACAAAGTTTCCTATGGATTCAACGGCAGGAAATCCAAGTTAACTCATTTACATGACATTATTTTTTCCATGAAGCAAAGTTAACACATCTATCAATTGGTACATTTTGGAGTGACTAAGAAGGATCCATGCTTATTCGTTTTCACGTGTTAAATTTGTTTAAATCTTGCTCAAACCTAGGATTTCACCAAGATTGAAATGGGCATGAAAATTCAAAAAAAAATGAAATACCAATGCACATAGTCTTCTTCTGTCATATAGTAAGCATTCAAGATGATAAACAAGGTCTAGACATATTCAAACCAGGCAAATCATGTATCTACTCCCTAACGACCCTAAACTCCGTCTTATGAAGTAAGGCATGAAGAGAAGTGGTTTTGGGTTTCAAACATGCAAATTTCAAAAACCCCCCAAAAGCTTCATTTTAGAGTGACTAAGAAGGATCGAGGCTTACCTTTTCATTTTCATGTTTTAAACTTGTTTAAATCTTGGTCAAACCTAGCTAGTATTTGACCAAGATTCAAATGGGCATGCATAAAATTCAAAAAAAATCAGAAAAATGAAAAACCAAAGCACATAGCCTTCTTATGTCATATAGTAAGAATTCAAGTTGATAAACAAGGTCTAGACGTATTCAAACTAGACAAATCATGTATCTACCCCTAACACTCTAAACTCTGTCTTATGAAGTCAATTAAGCATGAAGAGAAGTGGTTTTGGGTTTCAAACATGGAAATTTCAAAAACCTCCCAAAAGCTTCATTTTAGAGTGACTAAGAAGGATCCATGCTTACCTTTTAATTTTTAGATTTTAAACTTGTTTAAATCTTTGTGAAACCTAGGATTTGACCAAGATTCAAATGGGCATAAAAATTCAGGAAAAAACCAAAAGATTGATAAACCAAAGCACATAGCATTCTTATGTCATACAGTAAGCATTCAAGTTGATTAACAAGGTCTAGACATATTCAAACTAGAAAATCATGTATATATCTGTCCCTAACCTTAAACTCTGTCTTATATATGAAGTCAATCATGAAGAGAAGTGGTTTGGGTTTCAAACATGAAAATTTCAAGAACATCCCAAAAGCCGCTTCATTTTAGAGTGACTAAGAAGGATCCATGCTTACCTTTTCGTTTTCATATTATATACTTGTTTAAATCCAGGTCAAACATAGGATTTGACCAAGATTCAAATGGGCATAAAATAAAATAAAATAGAAGAATGAAAAACAAAAGCACATAGTCTTCGTATGTCATATATATAGTAAGCTTTCAAGTTGATAAACAAGGTTTAGACATGTTCAAACCAGACAAATCATGTATCTACCCCCTAACCATAAACTCGATCGATCTTATGAAGTCTAGCCTGAAGAGAAGTCGTATTGGTTTCAAACATGAAAATTTCAAGAACCTCCCAAAATCTTCAAATGGGCATAATATTCAAAAAAACCAGAAAAATGAAAAACCAAAGCACATAGCCTTCTTATGTCATATAGTAAGAATTCAAGTTGATAAACAAGGTCTAGACATATTCAAACTAGACAAATCATGTATCTACCCCTAACACTCTAAACTCTGTCTTATGAAGTCAAGCATGAAGAGAAGTGGTTTTGGGTTTCAAACATGGAAATTTCAAAAACCTCCCAAAAGCTTCATTTTAGAGTGACTAAGAAGGATCCATGCTTACCTTTTAATTTTCAGATTTTAAACTTGTTTAAATCTTTGTGAAACCTAGGATTTGACCAAGATTCAAATGGGCATAAAAATTCAGGAAAAAACCAAAAGAATGATAAACCAAAGCACATAGCATTCTTATGTCATATAGTAAGCATTCAAGTTGATAAATAAGGTCTAGACATATTCAAACTAGAAAATCATGTATATATCTGCCCCTAACCCTAAACTCTGTCTTATATATGAAGCAATCATGAAGAGAAGTGGTTTTGGGTTTCAAACATGAAAATTTCAAGAACATCCCAAAAGTCGCTTCATTTTAGAGTGACTAAGAAGGATCCAGGCTTACCTTTTCGTTTTCATATTTTATACTTGTTTAAATCCAGGTCAAACATAGGATTTGACCAAGATTCAAATGGGCATAAAATAAAAAAATAGAAGAATGAAAAACAAAAGCACATAGTCTTCTTATGTCATATAGTAAGCCTTGCAAGTTGGTAAACAAGGTTTAGACATGTTCAAACCAGACAAATCATGTATCTAGCCCCTAACCATAAACTCGGTCGATCTTATGAAGTCTAGCATGAAGAGAAGTCGTATTGGTTTCAAACATGAAAATTTCAAGAACCACCCAAAATCTTCAAATGGGCATATAACATTCAAAAAACTAGAAAAATGAAAAACCAAAGCACATATATATCCTTCTTATGTCATATAGTAAGCATTCAAGTTGATAAACAAGCATGTCTAGACATATTCAAACCCGACAAATCATGTATCTACCCCCTAACCCTAAACTCTGCATGTCTTATGAAGTCAACCATGAAGAGAAGTGGTTTTTGGGTTTCAAACATTGAGATTTCAAGAACCCCCCAAAAGCTTCATTTTAGAATGACTAGCTAGGAAGGATCCAGGCTTACCTTTTCATTTTCATGTTATAGACTTGTTTAAATCTTGGTCAAACCTAGGATTTGACCAAGATTCAAATGGGCATAAACATTCAAAAAAATCAAAAAATCAAAAACCAAAGCTAGCACATATAGTCTTCTTATGTCATATAGTAAGAATTGAAGTTGATAAACAAGGTCTAGACATATTCAAACTAGACAAATCATGTATCTACCCCCTAAAGCCCTAAACTAGCTTTGTCTTATGAAGTCAAGCATGAAGAGAAGTGTTTTTGGGTTTCAGACATGGAAATTTTGAAAACCTCCCAAAAACTTCATCTTAGAGTGACAAAGAAGGATCCAAGCTTACCTTTTCATTTTCATGTTTTAAGCTTGTTTAAATATTGGTCAAGCCTAGGATTTGACCAAGATTCAAATGGGCATAAAAATTCTGGAAAAATAAAAAAAAACCAAAGCACATAGTCTTCTTACGTCATATATATCTATAGTAAGCATATTCAAGTAGATAAACAAGGTATAGACATATTCAAAACAGACAAATCATGTATCTACCCCCTAACCCTAAACTCGGTCTTATGATGCCTAGCATGAAGAGAAGTCGTTTTGGGTTTCAAACGTTTAAGCCAAAAGCCCCATTTCATATATTTCAAATTTGGTTCAAATTTGAAAGACATACAAGTTATAGCACACATAGTGCATACATGTTCACACATTCTGCACTAGATGCTAATTAACCCTATAGTTTGAGGCCATTTGGATGAGGTCGAAAAAAATCTTGGATTAGAAATGGGGTTGTTCGAACCCCGTAGTTGGATTTTTTATGAACTTGATCTGTAGTACTGGGCAAAACCCTAGTTTAACGTATTTAATTATAGATTCGTAGGTTGATTTTTCTACCTTTTTATTATTATTACTATGCAGCACATGTGTGTTTGCCCGTCGAGTGAAACTCGGAGGAAGAGGGATCACTCGGAAGGAGAGAAGAAGGGAGAGCATTATGGTGTCTCCCCTTTTTCGGGTGATGATGTTGACTTTTGTGCAGGGTTTGTCAGTGAGCAGGAGGTGCGAGCGAGCGAGCGAGTCGAGCGAGGCCGAGAATGAGAGAGATTTGTTTTTTTTTGTGAGAGGGACAACCGAAGGATCCAGAAGGACCCACAGATTTCCAAAACGCATCCTGATGCGTCTTCTCTTGACAAAGAAGATGGCTTGGAGTTTGCGTACCTACTGCACTTGACTTGTGCTCACTGAAGTGTGGGACCTCACGCATGGGCGCCACACGTAAGTGACAGACCTGTTGGCAATGTTGGTGTAAAAACACGGTTGATTATTATAGTGCATTAGAACAAAGTTTCCTATGGATTCAACGGCAGGAAATCCAAGTTAACTCATTTACATGACATTATTTTTTCCATGAAGCAAAGTTAACACATCTATCAATTGGTACATTTTGGAGTGACTAAGAAGGATCCATGCTTATTCGTTTTCACGTGTTAAATTTGTTTAAATCTTGCTCAAACCTAGGATTTCACCAAGATTGAAATGGGCATGAAAATTCAAAAAAAAATGAAATACCAATGCACATAGTCTTCTTCTGTCATATAGTAAGCATTCAAGATGATAAACAAGGTCTAGACATATTCAAACCAGGCAAATCATGTATCTACTCCCTAACGACCCTAAACTCCGTCTTATGAAGTAAGGCATGAAGAGAAGTGGTTTTGGGTTTCAAACATGCAAATTTCAAAAACCCCCCAAAAGCTTCATTTTAGAGTGACTAAGAAGGATCGAGGCTTACCTTTTCATTTTCATGTTTTAAACTTGTTTAAATCTTGGTCAAACCTAGCTAGTATTTGACCAAGATTCAAATGGGCATGCATAAAATTCAAAAAAAATCAGAAAAATGAAAAACCAAAGCACATAGCCTTCTTATGTCATATAGTAAGAATTCAAGTTGATAAACAAGGTCTAGACGTATTCAAACTAGACAAATCATGTATCTACCCCTAACACTCTAAACTCTGTCTTATGAAGTCAATTAAGCATGAAGAGAAGTGGTTTTGGGTTTCAAACATGGAAATTTCAAAAACCTCCCAAAAGCTTCATTTTAGAGTGACTAAGAAGGATCCATGCTTACCTTTTAATTTTCAGATTTTAAACTTGTTTAAATCTTTGTGAAACCTAGGATTTGACCAAGATTCAAATGGGCATAAAAATTCAGGAAAAAACCAAAAGATTGATAAACCAAAGCACATAGCATTCTTATGTCATACAGTAAGCATTCAAGTTGATTAACAAGGTCTAGACATATTCAAACTAGAAAATCATGTATATATCTGTCCCTAACCTTAAACTCTGTCTTATATATGAAGTCAATCATGAAGAGAAGTGGTTTGGGTTTCAAACATGAAAATTTCAAGAACATCCCAAAAGCCGCTTCATTTTAGAGTGACTAAGAAGGATCCATGCTTACCTTTTCGTTTTCATATTATATACTTGTTTAAATCCAGGTCAAACATAGGATTTGACCAAGATTCAAATGGGCATAAAATAAAATAAAATAGAAGAATGAAAAACAAAAGCACATAGTCTTCGTATGTCATATATATAGTAAGCTTTCAAGTTGATAAACAAGGTTTAGACATGTTCAAACCAGACAAATCATGTATCTACCCCCTAACCATAAACTCGATCGATCTTATGAAGTCTAGCCTGAAGAGAAGTCGTATTGGTTTCAAACATGAAAATTTCAAGAACCTCCCAAAATCTTCAAATGGGCATAATATTCAAAAAAACCAGAAAAATGAAAAACCAAAGCACATAGCCTTCTTATGTCATATAGTAAGAATTCAAGTTGATAAACAAGGTCTAGACATATTCAAACTAGACAAATCATGTATCTACCCCTAACACTCTAAACTCTGTCTTATGAAGTCAAGCATGAAGAGAAGTGGTTTTTGGGTTTCAAACATGGAAATATCAAAAACCTCCCAAAAGCTTCATTTTAGAGTGACTAAGAAGGATCCATGCTTACCTTTTAATTTTCAGATTTTAAACTTGTTTAAATCTTTGTGAAACCTAGGATTTGACCAAGATTCAAATGGGCATAAAAATTCAGGAAAAAACCAAAAGAATGATAAACCAAAGCACATAGCATTCTTATGTCATATAGTAAGCATTCAAGTTGATAAATAAGGTCTAGACATATTCAAACTAGAAAATCATGTATATATCTGCCCCTAACCCTAAACTCTGTCTTATATATGAAGCAATCATGAAGAGAAGTGGTTTTGGGTTTCAAACATGAAAATTTCAAGAACATCCCAAAAGTCGCTTCATTTTAGAGTGACTAAGAAGGATCCAGGCTTACCTTTTCGTTTTCATATTTTATACTTGTTTAAATCCAGGTCAAACATAGGATTTGACCAAGATTCAAATGGGCATAAAATAAAAAAATAGAAGAATGAAAAACAAAAGCACATAGTCTTCTTATGTCATATAGTAAGCCTTGCAAGTTGGTAAACAAGGTTTAGACATGTTCAAACCAGACAAATCATGTATCTAGCCCCTAACCATAAACTCGGTCGATCTTATGAAGTCTAGCATGAAGAGAAGTCGTATTGGTTTCAAACATGAAAATTTCAAGAACCACCCAAAATCTTCAAATGGGCATATAACATTCAAAAAACTAGAAAAATGAAAAACCAAAGCACATATATAGCCTTCTTATGTCATATAGTAAGCATTCAAGTTGATAAACAAGCATGTCTAGACATATTCAAACCCGACAAATCATGTATCTACCCCCTAACCCTAAACTCTGCATGTCTTATGAAGTCAACCATGAAGAGAAGTGGTTTTTGGGTTTCAAACATTGAGATTTCAAGAACCCCCCAAAAGCTTCATTTTAGAATGACTAGCTAGGAAGGATCCAGGCTTACCTTTTCATTTTCATGTTTTAAACTTGTTTAAATCTTGGTCAAACCTAGCTAGTATTTGACCAAGATTCAAATGGGCATGCATAAAATTCAAAAAAAATCAGAAAAATGAAAAACCAAAGCACATAGCCTTCTTATGTCATATAGTAAGAATTCAAGTTGATAAACAAGGTCTAGACATATTCAAACTAGACAAATCATGTATCTACCCCCTAAAGCCCTAAACTAGCTTTGTCTTATGAAGTCAAGCATGAAGAGAAGTGTTTTTGGGTTTCAGACATGGAAATTTTGAAAACCTCCCAAAAACTTCATCTTAGAGTGACAAAGAAGGATCCAAGCTTACCTTTTCATTTTCATGTTTTAAGCTTGTTTAAATATTGGTCAAGCCTAGGATTTGACCAAGATTCAAATGGGCATAAAAATTCTGGAAAAATAAAAAAAAACCAAAGCACATAGTCTTCTTACGTCATATATATCTATAGTAAGCATATTCAAGTAGATAAACAAGGTATAGACATATTCAAAACAGACAAATCCTGTATCTACCCCCTAACCCTAAACTCGGTCTTATGATGCCTAGCATGAAGAGAAGTCGTTTTGGGTTTCAAACGTTTAAGCCAAAAGCCCCATTTCATATATTTCAAATTTGGTTCAAATTTGAAAGACATACAAGTTATAGCACACATAGTGCATACATGTTCACACATTCTGCACTAGATGCTAATTAACCCTATAGTTTGAGGCCATTTGGATGAGGTCGAAAAAATCTTGGATTAGAAATGGGGTTGTTCGAACCCCGTAGTTGGATTTTTTATGAACTTGATCTGTAGTACTGGGCAAAACCCTAGTTTAACGTATTTAATTATAGATTCGTAGGTTGATTTTTCTACCTTTTTATTATTATTACTATGCAGCACATGTGTGTTTGCCCGTCGAGTGAAACTCGGAGGAAGAGGGATCACTCGGAAGGAGAGAAGAAGGGAGAGAATTATGGTGTCTCCCCTTTTTCGGGTGATGATGTTGACTTTTGTGCAGGGTTTGTCAGTGAGCAGGAGGTGCGAGCGAGCGAGCGAGCGAGCGAGTCGAGAATGAGAGAGATTTTTTTTTTTTTTGTGAGAGGGACAACCGAAGGATCCAGAAGGACCCACAGATTTCCAAAACGCATCCTGATGCGTCTTCTCTTGACAAAGAAGATGGCTTGGAGTTTGCGTACCTACTGCACTTGACTTGTGCTCACTGAAGTGTGGGACCTCACGCATGGGCGCCACACGTAAGTGACAGACCTGTTGGCAATGTTGGTGTAAAAACACGGTTGATTATTATAGTGCATTAGAACAAAGTTTCCTATGGATTCAACGGCAGGAAATCCAAGTTAACTCATTTACATGACATTATTTTTTCCATGAAGCAAAGTTAACACATCTATCAATTGGTACATTTTGGAGTGACTAAGAAGGATCCATGCTTATTCGTTTTCACGTGTTAAATTTGTTTAAATCTTGCTCAAACCTAGGATTTCACCAAGATTGAAATGGGCATGAAAATTCAAAAAAAAATGAAATACCAATGCACATAGTCTTCTTCTGTCATATAGTAAGCATTCAAGATGATAAACAAGGTCTAGACATATTCAAACCAGGCAAATCATGTATCTACTCCCTAACGACCCTAAACTCCGTCTTATGAAGTAAGGCATGAAGAGAAGTGGTTTTGGGTTTCAAACATGCAAATTTCAAAAACCCCCCAAAAGCTTCATTTTAGAGTGACTAAGAAGGATCGAGGCTTACCTTTTCATTTTCATGTTTTAAACTTGTTTAAATCTTGGTCAAACCTAGCTAGTATTTGACCAAGATTCAAATGGGCATGCATAAAATTCAAAAAAAATCAGAAAAATGAAAAACCAAAGCACATAGCCTTCTTATGTCATATAGTAAGAATTCAAGTTGATAAACAAGGTCTAGACGTATTCAAACTAGACAAATCATGTATCTACCCCTAACACTCTAAACTCTGTCTTATGAAGTCAATTAAGCATGAAGAGAAGTGGTTTTGGGTTTCAAACATGGAAATTTCAAAAACCTCCCAAAAGCTTCATTTTAGAGTGACTAAGAAGGATCCATGCTTACCTTTTAATTTTCAGATTTTAAACTTGTTTAAATCTTTGTGAAACCTAGGATTTGACCAAGATTCAAATGGGCATAAAAATTCAGGAAAAAACCAAAAGAATGATAAACCAAAGCACATAGCATTCTTATGTCATATAGTAAGCATTCAAGTTGATAAATAAGGTCTAGACATATTCAAACTAGAAAATCATGTATATATCTGCCCCTAACCCTAAACTCTGTCTTATATATGAAGCAATCATGAAGAGAAGTGGTTTTGGGTTTCAAACATGAAAATTTCAAGAACATCCCAAAAGTCGCTTCATTTTAGAGTGACTAAGAAGGATCCAGGCTTACCTTTTCGTTTTCATATTTTATACTTGTTTAAATCCAGGTCAAACATAGGATTTGACCAAGATTCAAATGGGCATAAAATAAAAAAATAGAAGAATGAAAAACAAAAGCACATAGTCTTCTTATGTCATATAGTAAGCCTTGCAAGTTGGTAAACAAGGTTTAGACATGTTCAAACCAGACAAATCATGTATCTAGCCCCTAACCATAAACTCGGTCGATCTTATGAAGTCTAGCATGAAGAGAAGTCGTATTGGTTTCAAACATGAAAATTTCAAGAACCACCCAAAATCTTCAAATGGGCATATAACATTCAAAAAACTAGAAAAATGAAAAACCAAAGCACATATATAGCCTTCTTATGTCATATAGTAAGCATTCAAGTTGATAAACAAGCATGTCTAGACATATTCAAACCCGACAAATCATGTATCTACCCCTAACCCTAAACTCTGCATGTCTTATGAAGTCAACCATGAAGAGAAGTGGTTTTGGGTTTCAAACATTGAGATTTCAAGAACCCCCCAAAAGCTTCATTTTAGAATGACTAGCTAGGAAGGATCCAGGCTTACCTTTTCATTTTCATGTTATAGACTTGTTTAAATCTTGGTCAAACCTAGGATTTGACCAAGATTCAAATGGGCATGCATAAAATTCAAAAAAAACAAAAAATGAAAAACCAAAGCACATAGCCTTCTTATGTCATATAGTAAGAATTCAAGTTGATAAACAAGGTCTAGACATATTCAAACTAGACAAATCATGTATCTACCCCCTAAAGCCCTAAACTAGCTTTGTCTTATGAAGTCAAGCATGAAGAGAAGTGTTTTTGGGTTTCAGACATGGAAATTTTGAAAACCTCCCAAAAACTTCATCTTAGAGTGACAAAGAAGGATCCAAGCTTACCTTTTCATTTTCATGTTTTAAGCTTGTTTAAATATTGGTCAAGCCTAGGATTTGACCAAGATTCAAATGGGCATAAAAATTCTGGAAAAATAAAAAAAAACCAAAGCACATAGTCTTCTTACGTCATATATATCTATAGTAAGCATATTCAAGTAGATAAACAAGGTATAGACATATTCAAAACAGACAAATCCTGTATCTACCCCCTAACCCTAAACTCGGTCTTATGATGCCTAGCATGAAGAGAAGTCGTTTTGGGTTTCAAACGTTTAAGCCAAAAGCCCCATTTCATATATTTCAAATTTGGTTCAAATTTGAAAGACATACAAGTTATAGCACACATAGTGCATACATGTTCACACATTCTGCACTAGATGCTAATTAACCCTATAGTTTGAGGCCATTTGGATGAGGTCGAAAAAATCTTGGATTAGAAATGGGGTTGTTCGAACCCCGTAGTTGGATTTTTTATGAACTTGATCTGTAGTACTGGGCAAAACCCTAGTTTAACGTATTTAATTATAGATTCGTAGGTTGATTTTTCTACCTTTTTATTATTATTACTATGCAGCACATGTGTGTTTGCCCGTCGAGTGAAACTCGGAGGAAGAGGGATCACTCGGAAGGAGAGAAGAAGGGAGAGAATTATGGTGTCTCCCCTTTTTCGGGTGATGATGTTGACTTTTGTGCAGGGTTTGTCAGTGAGCAGGAGGTGCGAGCGAGCGAGCGAGCGAGCGAGTCGAGGCCGAGAATGAGAGAGATTTGTTTTTTTTGTGAGAGGGACAACCGAAGGATCCAGAAGGACCCACAGATTTCCAAAACGCATCCTGATGCGTCTTCTCTTGACAAAGAAGATGGCTTGGAGTTTGCGTACCTACTGCACTTGACTTGTGCTCACTGAAGTGTGGGACCTCACGCATGGGCGCCACACGTAAGTGACAGACCTGTTGGCAATGTTGGTGTAAAAACACGGTTGATTATTATAGTGCATTAGAACAAAGTTTCCTATGGATTCAACGGCAGGAAATCCAAGTTAACTCATTTACATGACATTATTTTTTCCATGAAGCAAAGTTAACACATCTATCAATTGGTACATTTTGGAGTGACTAAGAAGGATCCATGCTTATTCGTTTTCACGTGTTAAATTTGTTTAAATCTTGCTCAAACCTAGGATTTCACCAAGATTGAAATGGGCATGAAAATTCAAAAAAAAATGAAATACCAATGCACATAGTCTTCTTCTGTCATATAGTAAGCATTCAAGATGATAAACAAGGTCTAGACATATTCAAACCAGGCAAATCATGTATCTACTCCCTAACGACCCTAAACTCCGTCTTATGAAGTAAGGCATGAAGAGAAGTGGTTTTGGGTTTCAAACATGCAAATTTCAAAAACCCCCCAAAAGCTTCATTTTAGAGTGACTAAGAAGGATCGAGGCTTACCTTTTCATTTTCATGTTTTAAACTTGTTTAAATCTTGGTCAAACCTAGCTAGTATTTGACCAAGATTCAAATGGGCATGCATAAAATTCAAAAAAAATCAGAAAAATGAAAAACCAAAGCACATAGCCTTCTTATGTCATATAGTAAGAATTCAAGTTGATAAACAAGGTCTAGACGTATTCAAACTAGACAAATCATGTATCTACCCCTAACACTCTAAACTCTGTCTTATGAAGTCAATTAAGCATGAAGAGAAGTGGTTTGGGTTTCAAACATGGAAATTTCAAAAACCTCCCAAAAGCTTCATTTTAGAGTGACTAAGAAGGATCCATGCTTACCTTTTAATTTTCAGATTTTAAACTTGTTTAAATCTTTGTGAAACCTAGGATTTGACCAAGATTCAAATGGGCATAAAAATTCAGGAAAAAACCAAAAGAATGATAAACCAAAGCACATAGCATTCTTATGTCATATAGTAAGCATTCAAGTTGATAAATAAGGTCTAGACATATTCAAACTAGAAAATCATGTATATATCTGCCCCTAACCCTAAACTCTGTCTTATATATGAAGCAATCATGAAGAGAAGTGGTTTTGGGTTTCAAACATGAAAATTTCAAGAACATCCCAAAAGTCGCTTCATTTTAGAGTGACTAAGAAGGATCCAGGCTTACCTTTTCGTTTTCATATTTTATACTTGTTTAAATCCAGGTCAAACATAGGATTTGACCAAGATTCAAATGGGCATAAAATAAAAAAATAGAAGAATGAAAAACAAAAGCACATAGTCTTCTTATGTCATATAGTAAGCCTTGCAAGTTGGTAAACAAGGTTTAGACATGTTCAAACCAGACAAATCATGTATCTAGCCCCTAACCATAAACTCGGTCGATCTTATGAAGTCTAGCATGAAGAGAAGTCGTATTGGTTTCAAACATGAAAATTTCAAGAACCACCCAAAATCTTCAAATGGGCATATAACATTCAAAAAACTAGAAAAATGAAAAACCAAAGCACATATATAGCCTTCTTATGTCATATAGTAAGCATTCAAGTTGATAAACAAGCATGTCTAGACATATTCAAACCCGACAAATCATGTATCTACCCCCTAACCCTAAACTCTGCATGTCTTATGAAGTCAACCATGAAGAGAAGTGGTTTTTGGGTTTCAAACATTGAGATTTCAAGAACCCCCCAAAAGCTTCATTTTAGAATGACTAGCTAGGAAGGATCCAGGCTTACCTTTTCATTTTCATGTTATAGACTTGTTTAAATCTTGGTCAAACCTAGCTAGTATTTGACCAAGATTCAAATGGGCATGCATAAAATTCAAAAAAAAAAAAAAAAAATGAAAAACCAAAGCACATAGCCTTCTTATGTCATATAGTAAGAATTCAAGTTGATAAACAAGGTCTAGACATATTCAAACTAGACAAATCATGTATCTACCCCCTAAAGCCCTAAACTAGCTTTGTCTTATGAAGTCAAGCATGAAGAGAAGTGTTTTTGGGTTTCAGACATGGAAATTTTGAAAACCTCCCAAAAACTTCATCTTAGAGTGACAAAGAAGGATCCAAGCTTACCTTTTCATTTTCATGTTTTAAGCTTGTTTAAATATTGGTCAAGCCTAGGATTTGACCAAGATTCAAATGGGCATAAAAATTCTGGAAAAATAAAAAAAAACCAAAGCACATAGTCTTCTTACGTCATATATATCTATAGTAAGCATATTCAAGTAGATAAACAAGGTATAGACATATTCAAAACAGACAAATCCTGTATCTACCCCCTAACCCTAAACTCGGTCTTATGATGCCTAGCATGAAGAGAAGTCGTTTTGGGTTTCAAACGTTTAAGCCAAAAGCCCCATTTCATATATTTCAAATTTGGTTCAAATTTGAAAGACATACAAGTTATAGCACACATAGTGCATACATGTTCACACATTCTGCACTAGATGCTAATTAACCCTATAGTTTGAGGCCATTTGGATGAGGTCGAAAAAATCTTGGATTAGAAATGGGGTTGTTCGAACCCCGTAGTTGGATTTTTTATGAACTTGATCTGTAGTACTGGGCAAAACCCTAGTTTAACGTATTTAATTATAGATTCGTAGGTTGATTTTTCTACCTTTTTATTATTATTACTATGCAGCACATGTGTGTTTGCCCGTCGAGTGAAACTCGGAGGAAGAGGGATCACTCGGAAGGAGAGAAGAAGGGAGAGAATTATGGTGTCTCCCCTTTTTCGGGTGATGATGTTGACTTTTGTGCAGGGTTTGTCAGTGAGCAGGAGGTGCGAGCGAGCGAGCGAGCGAGGCCGAGAATGAGAGAGATTTGTTTTTTTTTGTGAGAGGGACAACCGAAGGATCCAGAAGGACCCACAGATTTCCAAAACGCATCCTGATGCGTCTTCTCTTGACAAAGAAGATGGCTTGGAGTTTGCGTACCTACTGCACTTGACTTGTGCTCACTGAAGTGTGGGACCTCACGCATGGGCGCCACACGTAAGTGACAGACCTGTTGGCAATGTTGGTGTAAAAACACGGTTGATTATTATAGTGCATTAGAACAAAGTTTCCTATGGATTCAACGGCAGGAAATCCAAGTTAACTCATTTACATGACATTATTTTTTCCATGAAGCAAAGTTAACACATCTATCAATTGGTACATTTTGGAGTGACTAAGAAGGATCCATGCTTATTCGTTTTCACGTGTTAAATTTGTTTAAATCTTGCTCAAACCTAGGATTTCACCAAGATTGAAATGGGCATGAAAATTCAAAAAAAAATGAAATACCAATGCACATAGTCTTCTTCTGTCATATAGTAAGCATTCAAGATGATAAACAAGGTCTAGACATATTCAAACCAGGCAAATCATGTATCTACTCCCTAACGACCCTAAACTCCGTCTTATGAAGTAAGGCATGAAGAGAAGTGGTTTTGGGTTTCAAACATGCAAATTTCAAAAACCCCCCAAAAGCTTCATTTTAGAGTGACTAAGAAGGATCGAGGCTTACCTTTTCATTTTCATGTTTTAAACTTGTTTAAATCTTGGTCAAACCTAGCTAGTATTTGACCAAGATTCAAATGGGCATGCATAAAATTCAAAAAAAATCAGAAAAATGAAAAACCAAAGCACATAGCCTTCTTATGTCATATAGTAAGAATTCAAGTTGATAAACAAGGTCTAGACGTATTCAAACTAGACAAATCATGTATCTACCCCTAACACTCTAAACTCTGTCTTATGAAGTCAATTAAGCATGAAGAGAAGTGGTTTTGGGTTTCAAACATGGAAATTTCAAAAACCTCCCAAAAGCTTCATTTTAGAGTGACTAAGAAGGATCCATGCTTACCTTTTAATTTTCAGATTTTAAACTTGTTTAAATCTTTGTGAAACCTAGGATTTGACCAAGATTCAAATGGGCATAAAAATTCAGGAAAAAACCAAAAGAATGATAAACCAAAGCACATAGCATTCTTATGTCATATAGTAAGCATTCAAGTTGATAAATAAGGTCTAGACATATTCAAACTAGAAAATCATGTATATATCTGCCCCTAACCCTAAACTCTGTCTTATATATGAAGCAATCATGAAGAGAAGTGGTTTTGGGTTTCAAACATGAAAATTTCAAGAACATCCCAAAAGTCGCTTCATTTTAGAGTGACTAAGAAGGATCCAGGCTTACCTTTTCGTTTTCATATTTTATACTTGTTTAAATCCAGGTCAAACATAGGATTTGACCAAGATTCAAATGGGCATAAAATAAAAAAATAGAAGAATGAAAAACAAAAGCACATAGTCTTCTTATGTCATATAGTAAGCCTTGCAAGTTGGTAAACAAGGTTTAGACATGTTCAAACCAGACAAATCATGTATCTAGCCCCTAACCATAAACTCGGTCGATCTTATGAAGTCTAGCATGAAGAGAAGTCGTATTGGTTTCAAACATGAAAATTTCAAGAACCACCCAAAATCTTCAAATGGGCATATAACATTCAAAAAACTAGAAAAATGAAAAACCAAAGCACATATATAGCCTTCTTATGTCATATAGTAAGCATTCAAGTTGATAAACAAGCATGTCTAGACATATTCAAACCCGACAAATCATGTATCTACCCCTAACCCTAAACTCTGCATGTCTTATGAAGTCAACCATGAAGAGAAGTGGTTTTGGGTTTCAAACATTGAGATTTCAAGAACCCCCCCAAAAGCTTCATTTTAGAATGACTAGCTAGGAAGGATCCATGCTTACCTTTTCACTTTCATGTTTTAAACTTGTTTAAATCTTGGTCAAACCTAGGATTTGACCAAGATTCAAATGGGCATATATAAACATTCAGAAAAAACAAAAACCAAAAACCAAAGCACATATATATATAGCCTTCTTATGTCATATATATATATATAGTAAGCATTCAAGTTGATGAACAAGGTCTAGACATATTCAAAACAGAAAAGGCATGTATCTACCCCTAACCCTTAACTTTGTCTTATGAAGTCAAGCATGAAGAGAAGTGGTTTCGGGTTTCAAACATGGAAATTTCTAAAACTTCCCAAAAGCTTAATTTTAGAGTGACTAGGAAGGATCCAGGCTTACCTTTTCATTTTCATGTTTTAAGTTTGTTTAAATCCTAGTCAAACCTAGGATTTGACCAAGATTCAAATGAGCATAAAAATTCAGAAAAAATCAAAAAAAATGAAAACCCAAAGCACATAGCCTTCTTACGTCATATATATAGTAATTAACAATCAGGTTGATAAACAAGGTATAGACATATTCAAAACATACAAATCATGTACTCCGTATCTACCCCCAACCCTAAACTATGTTTTTGGGGGATTTCTTTGACGAAGTTATAACACCCCCACATTTCACATTGGAATTACTTTCAGTAAATCAGCATAAAGTCGTTTAAATGTGCGAAACTATCTTGAAAGTACTAAAACCGTAAAAGTTGGGAATTGGCACTAAAATATGGCGTAATTTATCTAAAAAATGTAGAGTTGCCAGTTTGACCCGTATCTTATATGTACACCATTCACAAAATAAACATATTTTGTCATCTAGAAAATGAAAAAAAAAATTTATACCGAAAAGTTGAAAAGTCTAGTCATTAACATTGTTGGGAATGGCAAGATGCACCACCATGCCCAATTTGGGCACATTGTAACAAACTGTGCCACAAATATGGCCATAACTATATCATTTGGCTTGCAAACCATGAATCTTCATACACGATAGTCCGCTTTGTGAAGACATTTTGTTTTTCACTACCCTATCACATGTTTCTTATTTTCCCTGTCAACTAACACATACAAGCACACTCCATGTAGAAGGGTTTCATTTTTCAGGTTTTCTTCAGTTTCATTTATTTATTTCAAAACCAGGTCAAAATGTTTTACATGATTATCCTGCAAAGGGGTTGAATATTTCAGTACTATCGCTGGTTTCTATATATAGTAAGTAATATGTATATAAAAATTATTTATGGGGACTTGTAGGACCAAGTTATAACATATCTACAATTCAAATTTGAATTACTTTCAATAAATCAGCATAAAGTCATTTAAATGTGCGAAACTAGCTAGAAAGCACTAAAAACCGTAAATTTGGGATTTGTCATTAAAATATGGCGTAATTTATTTAAAAAATGTAGATGCGCCATTTTGACCCATATCTTTTCTACCCCATGCACAAAAAAACATATTTTATCATCTAGAAAATGAAAAACGATTTTTTATACCGAAAACTTGAAAAGTCTAGTCATCAACATTGTTAGAAATGGCAAGATGCACCACCATGCCCAATTAGGGAACACTATAACAAACAATGTTGTCCAGGGATAATCAAACTTGGTAATATGAACTATGAGATTGAACAAAACGTTATATTTGGTTTACCCTTTGAACCTCCTAACTTACCACAACATTGACTTCTTATTTTTATTTACAAATAGATATTTTAATATCCCATTGTTGTGCAATAATATATGTTTTTTATTATCTCAAATCAATTAGCATTTGATTTTAAAAAACTACCATAATAATTCATGAGAAAGCGTTGAACAAGTTTCAGAATGTAATTTTAGACTTGATAGTTGATATGACCAATAATAGACTTAAATTAAATTGGATTTCAAAGTTCAGATTTTATAAGCGAATATAGTTTCATGTTGCAGATTATGTATTAGCTTGAGGGGCACCCCTAGAATAAAGTAGGTCGGTCACTTACGTGTGGTCCCATGCGTGTAGGTCCCACACATCAGTGAGCACAAGTCACGTGCGGTAGGTAGGCAAACTCCCAGCAATCTTCTTTGTCAAGTAAAGACTCGTCGTCAAGACTCTCTCTCTCTCTCTCTCTCTCTCTCTCTCTCTCTCTCTGTCGCTGAAAAAAATGAATATTAGACGGGCGCGTAGCCTGCACTGCAGGTCTACATAACTGAAACCCTGTGTGCCAGTCAACATCACTCACCGAAAAAAGTGAAGCATTTCTTTTCACCATAAATAACAGCGGCCCCGTGAGGCACTGCTCTCCCTTTCTCTTAATTTCTCCTTCCGTGTGATCCCTCTTCCACCTTTTATCCTTTGCACGATCGAAACTCCACTTATTGTTGTCATTGTTGCACAAAACACTCACTTAACCTGTTCTTTTGCACATATCACCAACTCATGTATTTGTTGCACAAAGGTCTAAATCTGTCGCTAAGCTACTTTACTCTAAATCTGATGACCGGGACCTAGAAGGTAGTGATATCCCTTGTGTAGTGTGTTTTTTAGAACTCTAAAAGAATATGAAAATATTTTAGCAATTGAAATAATATAAATTAACTAATATGGGATCGATAGTCATGAAATATATTTTCTACTATCCGGCCAATATCAAGTGTCATGAAATATATTCATTGTAAACTTAGTGATAATCACTCGAGTTTGATATGAATGGCCTAGCTAGCTATGGGCATCTCCCACTATATATGTTGTCCACACGACCAAGCAACAAGCATCCATGAGGAAAGTTTCTTATGGGTGACTTTCATCTCTGCCGCAAAACACGCGCCGAAATTGTTGGCGCGTCCCATTTTCAAGCTACCCCAAAACCTGCGGTTTGCCCGTCGGCCTATAAACATCGGTCCACAGAGGATATTTCCCTGTAGAGCACAATTCGAACACCACATCTTTCTCATGCTTCTACCAGGCACACTCCCACGACGACGGCCGTGCCCCACCGCCCCTCCTCACCATCACTGCCTTCTCACCGGCCACCGTAGTGACCGACCACGTTTTACCGGCTCCCTTGCTGCCTAGCAAGCCGGATTAGCTTCCTCGACGCCGACGTTCACCGCGCCATATCTCCTCCGGATCTGCTTCCCCGACTCTGTAGTCCACCTCACCGGAGATCGAGATGGGCAAAAAACGCGGCCCCAAAGTCGACCACCCCCAACCAAAGAGTAAATCCGCCCGGGCCTCAGACGAAGGTTGATGAATACTTTACATGTCCGCTTTTGTTATATGCATTTGATTTCTTACACTAGTTTTCGTTGCTTTCTTGCAATGCATTCTTGCTGATATTAGATCAGTGTAGATAGTTGTTTGCCGCGTAGCTATATGAGATCTTAACCTTACATCTGCTGATCGAGAGGAAGATCGAGGTTATGTCCGCTTTCGTTATGCATTTCTTTTCCGAGAATCACTTCTGTGTGATATGTTTTGGGGGTTTGAAGTATGCATTTTACAAAGGTTATGATAGCAGTCAAGCTAGCAGAGCAATTTGTTGATAGTATTAAACTGCCTGTATTTTTTTTATCTCGGAACTCTGCTGATCGTAACCTTACATCTGCTGATGGAGAGGCAGAGCTTATGTCCGCTTTCGTTACGCATTTCTTTTCCAAATATCACTTCTGTGCGGTACTTTTTTGGGGTTTGAACGTCCCAAATTAGTTGTCCCAAATTTTTTTAAATATGAATGTATCTAGACATGTTTTAGTGTCTTGATGCATCCATATTTTAACAAACTTGAGACAACTAATTTAGGACGGAGGATAGTACATTACTACCTCCACCCCAAACCTGAAGGCTTATTTATAAAAGTCAAACCAAGTAAAGTTTGACCAAACTTTCAGAACAATCTATCAAGAAATATAATATTTTGTAGATACCGTACGAAAATATATTCGTTATCTATTTAATGATATTAAATTTGTATTTTGCATGTTAATGATTTTTGATAAAAACTTCGGGATGGTGGTAGTACGTATTACAAAGGTTATGATAGCAGTCAAGCTAGGAGAGCAATTTATTGATAGTATTAAACTGCCTGTATTTTTTTCTATTTGCAACTCTGTGTGCGCCATGTGGAATTGCATGCTCTAGCCAGTTCATCCAATGAGGTTTTATCACTTAACA
The DNA here is from genome assembly GCA_030979885.1 of Lolium multiflorum. Lineage (NCBI taxonomy): Eukaryota > Viridiplantae > Streptophyta > Magnoliopsida > Poales > Poaceae > Lolium > Lolium multiflorum. The sequence goes on from CM061747.1 coordinate 193,506,659, forward strand.
CCAGAAGTTCAGGATTTTTTTTTATCACAGAACCACAACCCTAGAAATTTGTATCACAAAACACTAACATTTGGGGTAATTGTTTCGCAGAATACACGATCTCTGTTTGATAGCCCATTAGTGACCTCCGGCCACCGTCAGTTTAAGAGTGACCGCAGGAGAAAGACAATTAGACTTTATTTTGTGGTATTTGCTGTTAAACGCAAATACAAAGCTGTTTGTCAACACTAGTTGTTAAATCTTAAGTCCAGACAGTTCAAAATAAAATCTTATGTCCAGGGTAGTTGTATTGGTAAACATTATCAAAACCTTATGCTGGTACAGAATATATTACCCAAATCTCATGTTCTTGTGTGGTTATAATTTCTTGTGGATATTTGTCATATGGTAATTCATTTGTGTGTAGCATATGTAACAAGTGTGACTCATATTCTCATTTCCACAGAGTGTCTACAAAATTTCACACCAAAATTCATTTGTTTGTAGCAAACATGCTCACGTACTGTAAATTGGTGTCACGCTGTAGGGTCATGCTCTTGTCAAGCCGACTAATGACAAATAATGTGTTATGTGAAATAATTTCCCCAAATGTTGGTGTTTTGTGATTAAAAATCCCCAACTTGTGGTGCTAAGTGATAAAACCACTCATTCAATAGACCGAGCCTTAGGCATGTATCATTAGATATTTTTTTAGGAAGGCTGCAAATATTTATTTTGAATACTGCGTTGCTACTTGCTAGGATTTGAACTCAGGACCTTGTAGGTCTGATACCATTTCGAATTGCATGCTCTAGCAAGTTCATCCAATAGATCGATCTGTTGGAATTTGGAAGACCCTAGGCAATTATATTAAGCACACGCCATTCCATATGGTTAACCATTGGCATGAAAATGACACTTATATGTGTTTGAGTCTATATGTGGATTGCTTAGCCCTTTCCATCAGTTCGGACTTTTGGTTGCGTTGGCTACTGCATGAAGCTTGACATCATACTTATCCTAAAAATTGTTGCTGCTGCCCTTTGTTGCCCAACATAAATTATTTTTGAGCCATAATTTGTTTGCCCTTTCCATCAGTCCGGACTTCCGGTTGCGTTGGCTAGTGCATGAAGCTTGACAATATGAACATCAATTATTTTTGAGCCATAGTTTGTTTGTCATTACACCTTTTGAGCAGTCTCACTGCTACTATTAATTTGTTCTTATATGCACAGTTCCATGATAAATCTCATCTGCATTTCTCGCCAATGCATGTTAGGTCTTCCACTCGAGAATGAGTACGAAGAGCAACGGAGGCAAACTATTCTGCATAATAGCCGAGTTGCAGCCTCGTTGGGCCTAACACTACATCCTTCTACAAGGTCTAGTGCAAAAACGCCACCCACCTCCCTCACAAAGGATACGGAACATTCCTCTGATTCAGAATTTGATCCTGCTGATTGTGATGGCGAGCTGACTCAGGAAGATGCCCTGGTCGACTATCGTCTGCAACACAACAAGGTGAGTTTTCTCTGTCCTGTCATCGAATTATTTGTCCCAACTTCCATTTGTTGTATCCCAGTCCTACCAAATATGTTACCCATGCCATGTTCAATCTCATTACTACAATTTTTCCTGCTTAGTTAACGCCTCATATATGTTTTGGCATATGTTGCCTGACTGTTTTTCCATTCCATCTGCATATCATCATCATATAATATTGTACATTGAAATATCATTTATGTGTGACAGGCATCTGCAGATTCGGGAAAGAACTTTTCAAGAACGAATAGGAGGAAGAACACTCAACAGGAACCTCAGGCTGATACCGGAGGATGGGTGACAGTGCGTAATAAAAAAAGAGTTAAGCCTGATGCTCGTGCTGCTCCTCCTATTACAAGGTCTAACAAGAGACTGACACGAGGTGGCGAACAGGCCAAGAATGATAACAGTAAAAGGTCTCGTAAAAACCACAAACCATCGAATCAGACAGAAGTAGCCCCAGCATGTACCAGCCCACACATTCCACAACCACCAGTTGCCAATACTGATTCTCAGCAACAATTGCCAACAGAACCAGTTTCCACAGCAAATTCTAGCCAAGAATTGGCACCATCAGGAGTGGTGGTAGGTAATAATGGCCAAGGACACATGATGCTAGTCCCAGATGATACAGCCTCAAATGTCCAAACAGTGCTGCCACAACACCAGCAAACTGGTGATGATCTCCCTCCGACCCTTAGTCCTGCGAAAGACAACTCCTCTCCCGATGATGAGACCCACGCCAAAAAAGGTAATACTTTTTTCAAGACTTGTAGTTTAATGCTCCCTTATGTATCTATATACCATGATAGCTTGATGTAATGCTTAACTTGGTAGGTTCGCCACGATCAATAAAAACGAGGGGGCCAACGGTAGGAAAAAAACTTGCAGCTAAGATTTCCGGAATGGGTTCAAGATTTCGCATCACATCTATTGTAGGTGGCAGAAGGCCACTTCATCCGCATGAATCTTCATATCTTGTATCACAGGTTGGCCATTTTATCAGGAATGAACTTCCTACCTTCCCATTGTGGAAGCAGCACGTTGACACCCCTTCACAGTTCGAGAGTTTAGTGCATAATTTACACGTAAGTCATGCTTCTCCTGGTAATGATAAATTATTCCACATTGATCTGTCCCATTTCTTGTAGCTTACTGTTGTTTCTATGCTATATAACTCACCAATCATTCCACCGTTGTGAGCAGTTAAGGTTTGAATTCGATGAGGATAATGAGGATGTAAAGTTTGTCATCGCTTCCATATTCAAAGAATTGTTGCGCCAGCACCGCTATAAGCTTAAGGCGACATACTTCACTGGCCAGATTACTGCCAATGTTCGAACAAAGTCTCCTGCACCCTGTATGACTGACGAGCAGTGGGGAGATCTTGTCAAGCATTGGTCTGATCCAAAGAATGTGGTATGGCTTATGAGGACCGTGAAACCAGATTAAATTCCGAATACTTATTTTGCGCCAGTGTCTCACTAGTCTCCTTTTGCAGACGTTGTCTAAAAGGAACCAGGCTAACCGCTTGAAACAACGTTTACCAAGCCGTACAGGATCTCGTCACTTGGTTGGGCATCTCTGGCAAAAAGTAATGCCCCGCTGGTCTGTACTGCTACATATGTTACTCGTAAATTGTGTAGAACTCCGTGTGCATGTTATATTTCCATCCTCCATTTCAACCACGTTATTTGATCTCCATATGATTGTACAAAAATGCAGAAAGTAGATCATGCAAACAACATGCAACCAGACAAAGAGATGACTCTGGCAGAGCAGTTCGAGGCATGCCAGAAGAACAAACATAATGTGATAGGAGAACTTGCAGAAAGTGTTATTGTAAGTCTTCTTTATGATTTAAATTTTTTAACTACACACTTGCCAATTTGTAGGAGCAATATGTCAATATGATCTTGTAGGCGTTTTTGTGAAAATGCATTTGATGTGTAATCAGGCATACCAACTTGTAGGATTAGAAGTAGTTCATACACATTAAATCTACCGTCTGCATGTTTCTCTGTAATAACTTTTATTTTTACACGACTCAAAACTTTTCAGGCAAATATGAAATTGGAGATGGCAAAACCCGGGAAAGATGGTATGGAAAAAACTCTAGAAGAATGTATGGAGACATTTACCATGGTACTTAAAAATAAAGATATCACCAAAAACACTTTCCTGCGAAATGCTGGGTTTTTGCAGTCCAAGTCCAAGTCCAAGTCCAAGTCTTTCTCTGCACAAGTTCTGGAGGAACAAATCCAAATAGAACGAGCTGCAGCAGATGTGTTAAGAAACCAAGTTGACATGTTGAGATCGAGATCAGAAGCATGTGATGCCCTACTGCAGGAGGCCAATCAAGTTTGTTATAATCTCTCAAAAGACTAATAAAATGCCATAGATAATTGGAGATGAAAACACTGACATTGACATGTGAGTACCTTGGTATTGTGAAATGTTTACTGAGACTGAGGCACTGTTCCTATTTTGTTGGTGGATGCATTTATCTACGGCTGGGATCAACTTGGTAGTTGTTCCTGTGGATGTTTTAGAAATTGGTTGCCTAGCCTTTTCAATCCGTTCGAACTTAAATGGTATTAGAGCCAAGGTCTCGAGTTTGAATTGTTGACGGTGTGGTTCAATTCATCCTTAAATTGTTGGTGCCCCATTGGCCCTTGTAAAGCTTCATGTGCCTACCTCCGAATCCAGTGTTGAATTTCTCTTGTCACACACGAGGATGGCTGTTAATGTGTATATAAGTGGGTTGCATAGCCCCTTTTATATAAGGTTGCAAGTTTCCTTTTTGTGTTGTGCCTTTGGGATTCAGCCTGCACTTCTGACTTTTGGTTGCGTTGGCTACTGCATAAGTTTAATATAGTTCCATGTGGTTTTTGTTGAGTTCTATAATAAGTGGATTGCCTAGCCCTTTCCATCATTTCGGACCTGTGGTGTGCTATTCTGTTTTCCACGTATTAGACCTCCTCTTCTTAACAAGACTCCATGAGTAGGAGGCACTATGATTTTTTTTTGCGCATGAAATTACTCAATTAGATAGCTTAATCCCATTTGTTGACTCTCTGTTGATCAGCCACTTGAGGGTAAAACTGAGTATATTGCACTAGCCAGTATTTTTTTTATGAGGTAATGCACTAGCCAGTATTAGTACTCGAGGGGAAAACTGAGTGCAGATATTTTTCCAGTGTAAGGCTAACTGAGTACACGTAACGGTGCAGACGTGCAGTACCACGGACGCGTGTCGCGGTGCACAGCGGTTAGGCGGTGCGCGTGTTGAGACCAAACGTCTAGCTTTTTTGAGAAACTGCCGAGACCAACCGTCACGTTGCCAGAGCCCCCTCTCTCCCTCCCTCTGCACACAGTCTCATTCTCACTCACGCACGCAACCACGCCTCTCACGTCCCATCAACTTCTCCAAATCGAAGGAAAAAACACCAACCGCCCACGCGCGCTCCCTGCCGGCGATGGACAAGAAGAATGCGCCGGCGGCCGTCGCCTCCGTGAACTGGGCCTCTCTCTCGGCTGATGGACCACTTCACAAGATCGGCGAATGCTTACTGGCGAACGAGCAGTACGCTGACACCTACTCTGCTATGAGGCAAGTCTGTAGAAATTGGCGCTCAGGTTTACCTGAGCCCGACGTGCACCTGCACGAATGGATCATGCTAGACCACGGCCTTCCACGCGCTGCTGATTTCACCTTCCTCCACCTCCGCACATCCCGCTACGTCACCATCGATCTAACGGAAGTTCATGCAAGGTTCAAATTCCTCCATATCTATAGAGTTAATCTATTTTTATTTTCAATCGTAAACATCTTAGTGCTGAATGTTATCTTCATCAATATATTTTAGATACTACTTTGTCGGCTTTTGCCGTGGCGTCATCGTGCTTGCCCAGAAGAACCAGCCGCACAAGATACGGCTTCTGAACCCACTCACAAAGACATTGAATACTATGTTTGAGGCGCATATGCCAAACGTTATTCTGAAGTCAGTCGCTGTGATGAAGTCCCCGACTATGGTCTTCGTTTCCAAAGATTACCCGGCGGAAATTGCTTGGGTCGATGAGAGCACTCCAACTAAGGGTATAGATGAAGATTGGGGAGAAGGAAGATTTTCGATCGAGCACCATTGTCTGCGTTGCATTACCCCGTTCAATGGTGAATTGTATGCAATAGCTGTGAACAATTTTGAGTTCGGAAAATTAGTGTGCACCAACAATGTCCAGTTGGAGCAGCGTGCGAGCACTGTCAAAATGGATACACTATTTTCATTTCCAGAACTTGGAAATAACAAGTTCTACCTTGTGGAGTCGGATGGTGCTCTGCTGCTTGTGTTGTTGGACAACAAGCATTTGGAGGAAGGTCAACCATTGGTGTACCGTGTGGACACTGAGAGCCGCTCTCTCCATGCCGTCAATAACATTGGCAGTCGTGCCTTCTTCGTCCATTATATCCGGTGTATCTCCGTCGACACCAGAGTGCACCCGACACTTCGACCTGGCTGCATCTACTACACAGATTTTGGTTATATCAGAGAGTACTTTGATGATATAAAGGCCTGGGATGAGTGGCCAATACATGTGAATAGATTAGGAAACTACGGTATGAGAAATGAACAAAGGCCATACCGTTTGGAGGATGTATTGGCTGCACACTGCAGACGAAAGGAGTTCAATGAAAATTTCCTTCAATGGAGTGACGAAGAAATATATGCTGAATGAAGAACATATTCGTTCATCCTGGGGTATCCTAATCTTCATGTTGGCCATACATTGTGTCTTGTATTATTTTCAGATTAGTTTGTCGTGAACATTAACATTGTTATTGGCTGCTTTTGGCTCTTGTATGCAGTTTATGTAGTATTATATTAGTTTTCTGGATTTATTATGCTGCTGTGAATTTATCCTATACTAGCTTCTAGATTTGACTGATTTTGTTTGTAATGATGATGGCTTGATGTGGCTGCTGGCCTTAACTGCCGAAGCAGAGCAATTAGTACTTAACCAGGTGTACCGTCTTTATATTAGTATTATATTATATTACTTGACCATAGCCATATTCAAAATCAAATCTCAGTCGGGCGGCAAAATCTCCCGCCAATCTAGAAATATTTCAGGCGTGTTTTTGAATGGGATAAGAAGATAGAACACGATGATAGTAACCGATATTCAAGGTGATGATGATTTGATTTTGCACTCGGCCTTGAACAGAGGTACTAGTACGGTCTCACAATTTTTTATCATTATACTTGGACCTTAGCCAAATTCAAAATCTCATAGCGGCAAAACTTCCCGCCCACAAAATACAAAAAATTCACACGCTTTCAAATTCCCATTCTACCCTTGTGGAGATGACAGAAAGTCGGTTGGTGGGGGGGTCTGCCCGTCATTTTTTGGATCACCACCTCCCTAGCCCCGGAAACCCTCCCAAAAAAATTCATTTCCCTCAGACCACCCACCGGAACTTCCCAAGTCCCTCTCTCTACCACCTCCACGACCACCGCACCGGAACATCCCCGCCGGACTTCCCTGGCCTACCCGAGCCCTCGCGATCCTCGTCATCCGGCTGCCTGCCGGAGCCGCTTCATCGACGCCGTCATCAACCGGACCGGATCATCCCCGCCGAACCTCGAAACCATATGCTCATCCAGCAGCCTACCGCAGTCGCTTCAGCTGCGGCATCGTCCACCGCATCGGATCTTGCTCACCGACACCGATGTGCATGAACCGAATCTGCTTCACCGGCGCCGTCCATGATCTAAACTCTTCTACTGTCGCTTTTCTATTGCTTGCCTGCAAGTTCTTGTTTAATCTTGGGGGAACCTGTTTGTGCTAACGACGCGCCGTTACGTCTTTGCAGATTAGATGAGTAACCATGAAGTGTAATGGCCGTCTCTCCAACCCCAAGTAGCACATGTAGCGTACTTCATCACCGGATCTATCAACCCCAGGAAGATCTGCTGTGACTCCCACAGAGTGCTTCTCCTAATGTAAGTCCCTTGTTTTAGCGCCATGTTCTGGGTTCAGATGCTTGTTTGTCTGAAGCTCTTTTAGTTCATTCCTAGCTATGACCGTAACACGTTGCTATTTTCTACTTCATTGCTAACTTTAAGCGATTGAACATTTTGGTTTGCATTCCCTGCTCTGTAGATGTAGCCATCATAACTTCTATCTTGCTCAGTCGTTGTTACAAAAATTATACTGTAGGTATTATAGTAACATCCTGCTATTATTTAGTTCATGGCCAATTTTAAGTAATTGCACATGTTGGTTCGCATTCCCTGCTCTATAGCTTTTGGCATCGTAACTTCTATATTTGGTTTACATTCCCTGCTCTGTAGATCTAGCCATCATAACTTTATCTTGCTCAGTCGTTGTTACAAAAATTATGGCCTGCTACTATGTTGTTTGTGCCAATTTTTTACTCCATGAACATGTTGGCTTGCATTCCCTGTACTACAGGTGATGCCATTGTTTTGTATCTAGTTCATTGTAAGCTAACAAAGTAAGGACTTAGTTTGGCATGCTATCACTCTGCTATCTAGCCTGTAGTACAAATAAACTTGTCATACTACTAGATAATAATTTTGCGTGCCATCTTGTTCTTCAAAAGCTGCATTATTGACTTGTTTCTCTGACTTGGCATGACGCTCACATATGGAAAGCTGAACATATTGGTTTGCATTCCCTCTTATACAAGTTCACAGGTGATCCCACTATATTCTGTATCTGGTCCATCCTAAGCTCCAGCATTAACTATCCTCCATGTGTTGCTCATTACAAGTTTATATCCCGAAACATCTTGATTTGCATCCCCTTCACTATAAGTTCAGGAGTATTATTTAGTTCACGGCCAAAATGAAGTAATTGCACTTGGCACATGTTGGTTCACATTCCCTCCTCTTTAGCTTTTGCCATCGTAACTTCTATTTTTGGTTTACATTCCCTGCTCTGTAGATGTAGCCATCATAACTTCATCTTGCTCAGTCGTTGTTACAAAATTTATAGCCTGCTACTATGTTGTTCATGCCAATTTTGTACTCCCTGAACATGTTGGTTTGCATGGGACTCGACAGTAGTAAGTCTGCTGTTTCATTCTAACATGCTCTGTTATATTGGCTGTTGGTATGCGGCATGCACTCTTTGTTTGCTTATTGTGCGCATTACAATGATCTTGTTATAACGACGAAATGATGAGTTCCAAATTCTTTGCCAAACAATATTGTAGTGTCTTTGCCTTTCCATTGTTGCTGTCTTAACTTGTAATGTCTTTGTTTCAGATATAGGTGCTGCATGGACAACTTAAAAGATTGCCGGATCGCTTCATTGTATTGCTAGGTTTAATTACCATTCAATTTCTCTGGGTTCTGTAATATTTTTTTCAATGCCTTGCAGCTGATGTAATATTTAGTTAGTTTTTATAGTTCTTTCGCGCATTTTTTCTTTGGTGCTTGTGGTAAGTGAGGCTATCCGACAGAAATCAATGCTGCGTAAATATTCTCAGTATCTAAATCACGAATTCCCATCCCTTAAACGGCCCAATTAAGCGAAATCACATATGTGCCTGCCCGCAAAATCCTAAAGCGCATATTATGCCGGCATATAAACAGCAACTAAACGGGCTGGCCCACTTACTTCTTGGGCCAGCCCATTTGATTTACGGTGGACCCCACACACTAATTGGGCTGGCCCACTTGCTTTAAGGTGGACCCCACCAACTACTGGGCCGGCCCACTAATTAGTTGGGCCAGCCCATTTGCTTTTTTGGTGGACCCCACATAATAAATGGGCCGGCCCTTTAAGAGGAAAGTGGGACCCACCTGTGTTTTTGGCCCGGCCCACTATCTTGTTGGGCCGGCCCACTTGCTATATGGTGGACCCCACATACTAGTTGGGCCGGCCCTTTAACAGGAAAGTGGGACCCACATGTGTTTTTGGCCCGGCCCACTATCTTGTTGGGCCGGCCCACTTTCTATATGGTGGACCCCACACACCAAATGGGCCGGCCCTTTAATAGGATGGTGGGACCCACCTGTGTTTTGGCCCGACTCTTGTTGGGCCGGCCCACTACATGGTGGACCCCACATACCAAATGGGCCGGCCCAGGAATGTGGGACCCACATGTGTTTTTGGCCCGGCCCACTATCTTGGTGGGCCAGCCCACTTGCTATATTGTGGACCCCACATACTAAATGGGCCGGCCCTTTAACAGGAAGGTGGGTCCCACCTGTGTTTTTGGCCCGGCCCACTATCTTGTTGGGCCGCCCACTTGCTATATGGTGGACCCCACGCACTAAATGGGCCGGCCCTTAGAAAGTGGGACCCACCGTGTTTTTGGCCCGGCCCACTAGCTTGTTGGGCCGGCCCACTTGCTATACGGTGGACCCCACACACTAAATGGGCCGGCCTTTTAACAGCAAGTGGGACCCACTGTTTTTGGCCCGGCCCATTTGCTTCTTGGGCCGGCCTTGCTGTAAGGTGGACCCCACATGTTAAATGGGCCGGCCCATTTAACTTTTGACCAGTCAACATTAGAGGTTAGGCCCGGCCCACGTAACTAATGGACCAGCCCAGCTATATAGTTGACCGGTCAAACTATGTCATCTGGCCCGGCCCGCTTAAGACGTGGCAGGCCTCGTGTGGGCCTACCATCTACCACGGGGTTTCAGCCGGTTAACGCCGTTAACTGGCAGTTAACGGCGTCTGCCACGTGTCAGTTTGCATGACGTCAGCAGTCAACGGGCTCCCGAAAACACTTCCGCAACGGTCCGATTTTCCGTGGCGGAAGGGCGCCCAAGCGCGACGGACCGAAAAAATCGTCGTTGGACTTTGCCTGACGCAGTTTCCACAACGGAACCCATATCGTCGGGTTAGGCCCATAGGCGACGAAAAATACCCCTTAGCGGACGATTTTGAGACGTTGTCTATCAGAACTTTTCTTGTAGTGGGTGTGCACCATTGATTAAAGTGAAAAGCATATGTGGTACATGCAAATGAGTGGCATGCTTGAGGTGGTGATCATGACCAAGGTGGTGTCATCTCATGATGTGCTTTCAGAGTACCATGGTGTACTATCAAGGAGTACAAGGGAGAGAGAAAGCATAAATTGAGGGTAAAGTGCATTGTACCTTGATTCCCCTTTATGTGTACCTCCCATTTCTAAAGTAATGATCTCCCTTGTATTTTATTTTGCTCAAATTTCTGCATGGATATGTTCTAAATGATGTTGGCCAGCCACTCAAGACATTGGTTCGAAATTTGAGGTTGATTTGTGAAGATTTGAAAATTTGTTGGAATCTAGAATTTGTTTCAAAGTGGCATTTTGGTTTGACTATTGTGAGCAATGGTCAAAGATCTGGTCAAAGTGGTCAACATCAAAAGTGTTCATCTTGATGAGGTCTTGGATGAGGTGCAAAGAGTTGAGAGGGTTTGGTTTGAGAATCTCCTAATAGAAGGGCTCAAAGTGGGTATGATATTAAAATTGTCAATTTTGACCATTAGTGTATGTAAGCTCATTTTGATTTCATATTTGATTTGAGTTGAGTTTCTTTGATTCCAAAAGTGTTAATAAGTGTTTATTAACCATTTCCAACCAATGAGCCAACAGGGTCTAGGTTAAAGATTTGCAAAATTGGCCATAGCCACATATGTGATGAAGTGCATTTTTCTTAGTTTCTTATTTTATTTTTCTTTTCTTCACTTAGGCATGGTTTTGGGTTTATTTAGTATTAGATTAGGTCTAGAGATGGTTTCACACCATTTGGGCAAAGTAGGAGTGCATAGGACAAGATTTGATAAAATGGCTAAGTGCCACATATGCTTCTATGCATATGTTTAATTTTCTTTTATTTCTTTTTGTTTCACCTTGGTTTTGATTGGGGAAGTACTAGATGAAGTTTGTTGATGTTTTCAAAACATCTAAAAAAGGTAGAAAGGTCTAATTAGAAGTTTCACAAAAATAGTCATAGGCACATAGGCCTTTTTCTTATTTAATTTAATTTCTTTTTATTTTGTTTATAATGGATGGTGAGAAGAGGGGTGAGGTTTAGGGTTTAGTGGAGTATCTCAATGGTTCACCACTATTTTGAAAAGTAAGAATGGTATTAGTCAATATTTGCATACTAGGGCTATATGCCCACATATGCCTTTTTATTTTATTTTAGTTCCTTCTTATTTGATACTATTTAGTTTTGAGAAGATTAGGGTTTAGGGTTTTGGAATTAGGTTCAATGCAATAAATAAACAATCATGGCAATATCACAACATATAAGCATGCTCACTATGTACCAAACTTAATTTAATAAAAGTTTTTGTTGGTTCTCATTTTTGGAAAAAGGAAATTCATTTTCTCTTTGTTTTAAAATTTTGGGGTGTTACAAACCCTTCCCCCTTAAACAAATCTCGTCCCGAGATTTTAAGAAAAGTTAGGTTCCTAAGAGAGATTGAGAAATTGGATTAACAGGACATACTTGGCATGGTCTGGGGTGCTTCCTGAGCTTCAGTGGCAGTCATGTGGTAGAGACGGCCGTTGTTGTTGTTCTGGTTCCTTCTACCTGCGAAGCGGCGCTGTTGCTGGCAGGTGCAGCAGTGTTGGCGGCAATCTTGGCAAGCTTCTTGGGGCACTCATTGGAGTAGTGACCCACAACTCCACATTCATAGCAGTTTACAGTTGACTTGTCCTTCGGGGTGACGGGGATGGCATTGCTTCCAGTCCTCGGGCCAGTGTTGGTGTTGTTGTTGTTCCCATTGTTGTTGTTGCTGTTGGGGTTGTTGTTGTTGTTGTGGTGGTTGTTGTTGTTGTTGCCTCCGGGCTTCGGGGGTCCTCCGTTGTTGTTGGTGTAGTTGGGGCGATAATTCTGAGCAGGGGGCTTGTTGTGTCTTGGGGTGAATCCTCCAGAGGAGTTGTTGCGGTACTTCTGGGTATGGTGGGGTCCATTCTGGTTCATCATTCTGCGCTTGCGGTTCTCATTGGCCTGATGCAGCTTTCCTTCCATCTGTATGGCTGAGTCCACGAGGGCTTCCAAGTCAGCGAACGGAATGTTCACTAACACAGTTTGCATCTCGTCGTGCAGTCCGTTCAGAAATCTTTCCTTTCTCTTCTCATTGGTGTCGGTCTCATCCGGGGCGTACCTTGACAGAGTGAGAAACCTTGCGGTATTCCACCACAGACATCCTTCCTTGCTTGAATTCGCGGAACTCGTCTCTCATCTTTTTGATCAGTCCTTGGGGTACATGGTATTTGCTGAATTTCAACTTGAAATCTGCCCAATTCATTATCTGTCCATCATTCATTGCACGCGCACTTGTCCACCAGGCTCTTGCAGGTCCTGACAGGTAGTGGGTGGCGAATAGTACTTTCTCTGCGGCTTCAACTCCCGCAACTTCTAGGTTGTTCTCCATTGTTTGGAGCCAATCATCTGCGTCTAGGGTCTCTTCAGTCTTGCTTAACATGGGAGGGTTGGTGTTCTGAAAGTTCTTCAGTTTCGATCCAGGGTGATCGTGGTTTCCATGGCCCTGATTGTTCTGAGCTATCTGCTGCAGTGCAGCAATGTTGGCTTGTCGTTCAGCTCTCTCGGCTTCGCGGTCTTCCATCATCATCTGCAGCATTTGCATCATTGCATCCTGGGTGGCGCTGCGGGTTGGTGGGGCCATCTGAAGATTGAGGTAGATGATAAGATAAGAGGGAAATTTCTATGGTTTGTTTGAGTTAAATTCAAAAAGTTTCAAAACTTGAGTAGTGTTGAGGGGGTAAAAACCAACAACACTTTTTCATTCATACCAAGCATCATACATTACAAAGCTAACACACCGTTGGTTTGAAGAACCATTCATTCGCTCTACGATACAAGGGGATCCTGATACAACTCACACCTACTTAAGTGCTGGTGATACTACTCTTCAGGGGGGGATTCTTCATCTTCACGGGTAATGTGCTTGGTGAAAGGCGAGGGCGTTGTCCAACTCCTTGCGGGTCTTGTGAAGCAAGAAGTCCACACATGCACCATAGTAGTTCATCTCTGGGTGTGGCGGCATGGTTAGTGATCTTCCCATGGGATCATGTCTTGGGTAGTAAACAAAGCGAATGTTCTTGACCTTGTCTTCATTTTGCCCACACAGACGGGCAATTGCTTCTTGCATGGCTTTGGCTATTCCATCCTTCCAAGTGTTTCCCGTTACAGAAAACCATATGGTTTCCCATATTGGGGCTCCTAGCTTTCCTTTTGGATCTGCAGTAACTTCCCACCGAGGTGGTCCTCCCGATGGATGGTTGATGCGCGTAAATGTACACGTCCGTTGGGAACCCCAAGAGGAAGGTATGATGCGCACAGTGGCAAGTTTTCCCTCAGAAAGAAACCAAGGTTGAATCGAACCAGGAGGAGCCAAGAAGCACGTTGAAGGTTGATGGTCGCGAAATGTGATGCGGCGCAACACCAGGGATTCCGGCGCCAACGTGGAATCTGCACAACAAAACAAAGTACTTTGCCCCAACGAAACAATGAGGTTGTCAATCTCACCGGCTTGCTGTAACAAAGGATTAAACGTATCGAGTGGAAGATGTTTGCAAAGAAAACAATAAAACAATTGCAGTAGATTGTATGCTATGTAAAGAATAGGACCGGGGTCCACAGTTCACTAGAGGTGTCTCTCCCATAAGATAAAAGCATGTTGGGTGAACAAATTACAGTCGGGCAATTGACAAATAGAGAAGAGCATAACAATGCATATACATGATATGATAAATATAGTGAGATTTAATCCGGGCATTACGACAAAGTACATAGACCGCCATCCAACTGCATCTATGCCTAAAAAGTCCACCTTCAGGTTATCATCCGAACCCCATTCAGTATTAAGTTGCTAAGCAACAGACAATTGCATTAAGTATGGTGCGTAATGTAATCGACAACTACATCCTTAGACATAGCATCAATGTTTTATCCCTAGTGGCAACAGCACATCACAACCTTAGAACCTTCTGTCACGATCCCAGGTGTCAATGAAGGCATGAACCCACTATCGAGCATAAATACTCCCTCTTGGAGTTAAGAACAAAAACTTGGCCAGAGCCTCTACTAATAACGGAGAGCATGCAAGATCATAAACAACACATAAACAATAGATTGATAATCACCATAACATAGTATTCTCTATCCATCGGATCCCGACAAACACAACATATAGTATTACAGATAGATGATCTTGATCATGTTAGGCAGCTCACAAGATCCAACAATGAAGCACAACAAGGAGAAGACGACCATCTAGCTACTGCTATGGACCCATGGTCCAGGGGTGAACTACTCACTCATCACTCCGGAGGCGATCATGGCGATGAAGAGTCCTCCGGAGATGAATCCCTCTCCGGCAGGGTGCCGGAGGCGATCTCCGAATCCCCCGAGATGGGATTCGCGGCGGCGTCTCTGGAAGGTTTTCCGTATCGTGGCTCTCGGTACGGGGTTTCGCGACGGAGGCTTTAAGTAGGCGGAAGGGCAACGCGGGGGCCACACGAGGGACCCACACCCTAGGTCGGCGCGGCCAGGGCTTGGGCCGCGCCGCCCTATGGTGTCGGCGCCTCGTGGCCCCACTTCCTTCCCTCTTCGGTCTTCTGGAAGCTCCGTGCAAAATAGGACCCGGGCGATTTCGTCCAATTCCGAGAATATTTCCTTACTAGGATTTCTGAAACCAAAAACAGCAGAAAACAGCAATCGGCTCTTCGGCATCTTGTTAATAGGTTAGTTCCAAAAATGCATAAATATGACATATAATGTGCATAAAACATGTAGGTATCATCAATAAAGTAGCATGGAACATAAGAAATTATCGATACGTTGGAGACGTATCAGCATCCCCAAGCTTAGTTCTGCTCGTCCCGAGCAGGTAAAACGATAACAAAGATAATTTCTGAAGTGACATGCCATCATAATCTTGATCATACTATTTGTAAACATATGTAATGAATGCAGCGATCAAAACAATGGTAATGACATGAGTAAACAAGTGAATCATAAAGCAAAGACTTTTCATGAATAGTACTTCAAGACAAGCATCAATAAGTCTTGCATAAGAGTTAACTCATAAAGCAATAAATCAAAGTAAAGGTGTTGAAGCAACACAAAGGAAGATTAAGTTTCAGCGGTTGCTTTCAACTTATAACATGTATATCTCATGGATATTGTCAACATAAAGTAGTATAACAAGTGCAATATGCAAGTATGTAGGAATCAATGCACAGTTCACACAAGTGTTTGCTTCTTAAGGTGGAGGGAGATAGGTAAACTGAATCAACAATAAAAGTAAAAGAAAGGTCCTTCAAAGAGGAAAGCATCGATTGCTGTATTTGTGCTAGAGCTTTTATTTTGAAAACATGAAACAATTTTGTCAACGGTAGTAATAAAGCATATGAGTTATGAAAATTATATCTTACAAGTTGCAAGCCTCATGCATAGTATACTAATAGTGCCCGCACCTCGTCCTACTTAGCTTGGACTACCGGATCTTTGCATGCCATGTTTCAACCAAGTGTCACAAAGGGGTACCTCCATGCCGCCTGTACAAAGGTCTAAGGAGAATGCTCGCATTTTGGATTTCTCGCTTTTGATTATTCTCAACTTAGACATCCATACCGGGACAACATGGACAACAGATAATGGACTCCTCTTAAATGCATAAGCATGTAGCAACAATTATTATTCTCATATGAGATTGAGGATATATGTCCAAAACTGAAACTTCAACCATGATTCATGGCTTTAGTTAGCGGCCCAATGTTCTTCTCTAACAATTTTGCATGCTCCAACCACTAAAATGATAGATCCTTCAGACAAGACGGACATGCATAGCAACTCACATGATATTCAACAATAGTTGATGGCGTTCCCCAGAAGCATGGTTATCGCACAACAAGCAACTTAATAAAAGATAAAGTGCATAAGTACATATTCAATACTACGATAGTTTTTAAGGCTATTTTGTCCCATGAGCTATATATTGCAAAGGTGGATGATGGAATTTTAAAGGTAGCACTCAAGCAATTTACTTTGGAATGGCAGAGAAATACCATGTAGTAGGTAGGTATGGTGGACACAAATGGCATAGTAGTTGGCTCAAGGATTTTGGATGCATGAGAAGTATTCCCTCTCGATACAAGGTTTAGGCTAGCAAGGTTATTTGAAGCAAACTCAAGGATGAACAAGTGCAGCAAAACTCACATAAAAGACATATTGTAAACATTATAAGACTCTACACCGTCTTCCTTGTTGTTCAAAACTCAATACTAGATATTATCTAGACCTTAGAGAGACCAAATATGCAAATCAAATTTTAGCAAGCTCTATGTATTTCTTCATTAATGGGTGCAAAGCATATGATGCAAGAGCTTAATCATGAGCACAACAATTGCCAAGTATCACATTATCCAAGACATTTTAGAATTACTACATGTAGCATTTTCCAATTCCAACCATATAACAATTTAACGAAGAAGAAACTTCGCCATGAACATTATGAGTAAAGCCTAAGGACATATTTGTCCATATGCAACAGCGGAGCGTGTCTCTCTCCCACAAAGTGAATGCTAGGATCCATCTTATTCAAACAAAAACAAAAACAAAAACAAACCGACGCTCCAAGTAAAGAACACAAGATGTGATTGAATAAAAATATAGTTTCAGGGGAGGAACCTGATGATGTTGTCGATGAAGAAGGGGATGCCTTGGGCATCCCCAAGCTTAGACGCTTGAGTCTTCTTAAAATATGCAGGGGTGAACCACGGGGGCATCCCCAAGCTTAGAGCTTTCACTCCTCTTGATCATAGTATATCATTCTCCTCTCTTGACCCTTGAAAACTTCCTTCACACCAAACTTCAAGCAAACTCATTAGAGGGTTAGTGCACAATTAATAATTCACATGTTCAGAGGTGGCACAATCATTCTTTACACTTCTGGACATTGCATAAAGCTACTGGACATTAATGGATCAAAGAAATGAATCCAACATAGCAAAAGAGGCAATGCGAAATAAAAGGCAGAATCTGTCAAAAACAGAACAGTCCGTAAAGACGAATTTAAAGCTGGCACCAGACTTGCTCAAATGGAAAAACTCAAAACTAATGAAAGTTGCGTACATATCTGAGGATCACGCTCGTAAATTGGCAGATTTTTTCGAATTTTCTACAGAGAACTGTGCCCAGATTCGTGACAGACAGCAATGCTGTTTCTGCGCAGCGATCCCAAATATAACATCAACTTTGACATAGAAACTTTACTTGGCACAAAAACATGATAAGGAGAGGTTGCTACAGTAGTAAACAACTTCCAAGACTCAACAAAACAAAAATTGCTGTAGTAAAAACATGGGTTGTCTCCCATAAGCGCTTTTCTTTAACGCCTTTCAGCTAGGCGCAGAAAGTGCAAATCAAGTAACATCGAGAGTAGAAGCATCAACATCATTACCAGGGGTGTTGGGAGTTTTCTCAACCAAGCATAGTATATTTGATATATAAGTTTTAGCGTCTCCCTTTTCATTAGTCTTAGGCTTGCTATTCTCATCGAACAAATTTTCAGGAACAAGCCAAGCATAGTTATTTTCTAGTGCATCATTCATAGCTAGGAGTTTACATGGTATTGGTGCTTTGATCTCCCCACCATCATTAATATTATTAGTGTACCTTATTCTATCCATGTCCATTTTTTCAAGGAGACCAATAAAATTGGTATGAGAACCTAGCATATTAAATTTAGCAAAAACCTTTCTAGCCTCTCTTGCTAGACCACCAAATTCTCTAAGAAGGGTTTCTAAAACAAAATCTTTCTTTTCCCCTTCTTCCATATCACCAAGTGTAAGAAACATGTGTTGGATTATAGGATTGAGATTAACAAATTTAGTTTCCAACATGCGAACTAAAGCAGCAGCAGCAATTTCATAGGTAGGTGCAAGTTCTACCAAGTGTCTATCTTCAAAATCTTCAGTAATACTAACATGATTGAAAAATTCTTCTATATTATTTCTCCCAACTATGGACCCACGTCCTACCGGTATGTCTTTTGTGGTGAAATTAAAAGGAAACATGATGCAATAAGCAAAAAGTAAACTAGGCAAACAAAGTAAAAACAAGTAACTAATTTTTTTGTGTTTTTGATATAGAGAGCAAGACAGTAAATAAAGTAAAACTAGCAACTAATTTTTTTGTGTTTTGTTTAGGTGCAGAAAACAAAGTAGTAAATAAAATAAAGCAAGACAAAAACAAAGTAAAGAGATTGAGAAGTGGAGACTCCCCTTGCAGCGTGTCTTGATCTCCCCGGCAACGGCGCCAGAAAACAGGCTTGATGCGCGTAAATGTACACGTCCGTTGGGAACCCCAAGAGGAAGGTATGATGCGCACAGTGGCAAGTTTTCCCTCAGAAAGAAACCAAGGTTGAATCGAACCAGGAGGAGCCAAGAAGCACGTTGAAGGTTGATGGTCGCGAAATGTGATGCGGCGCAACACCAGGGATTCGCCAACGTGGAATCTGCACAACAAAACCAAAGTACTTTGCCCCAACGAAACAGTGAGGTTGTCAATCTCACCGGCTTGCTTAACAAAGGATTAAACGTATCGAGTGGAAGATGTTTGCAAAGAAAACAAAAACAATTGCAGAGATTGTATGCTATGTAAAGAATAGGACCGGGGTCCACAACTAGAGGTGTCTCTCCCATAAGATAAAAGCATGTTGGGTGAACAAATTACAGTCGGGCAATTGACAAATAGAGAAGAGCATAACAATGCATATACATGATATGATAAATATAGTGAGATTTAATCCGGGCATTACGACAAAGTACATAGACCGCCATCCAACCGCATCTATGCCTAAAAAGTCCACCTTCAGGTTATCATCCGAACCCCATTCAGTATTAAGTTGCTAAGCAACAGACAATTGCATTAAGTATGGTGCGTAATGTAATCGACAACTACATCCTTAGACATAGCATCAATGTTTTATCCCTAGTGGCAACAGCACATCACAACCTTAGAACCTTCTGTCACGATCCCAGGTGTCAATGAAGGCATGAACCCACTATCGAGCATAAATACTCCCTCTTGGAGTTAAGAGCAAAAACTTGGCCAGAGCCTCTACTAATAACGGAGAGCATGCAAGATCATAAACAACACATAAACAATAGATTGATAATCACCATAACATAGTATTCTCTATCCATCGGATCCCGACAAACACAACATATAATATTACAGATAGATGATCTTGATCATGTTAGGCAGCTCACAAGATCCAACAATGAAGCACAACAAGGAGAAGACGACCATCTAGCTACTGCTATGGACCCATGGTCCAGGGGTGAACTACTCACTCATCACTCCGGAGGCGATCATGGCGATGAAGAGTCCTCCGGGAGATGAATCCCCTCTCCGGCAGGGTGCCGGAGGCGATCTGAATCCCCGAGATGGGATTCGCGGCGGCGTCTCTGGAAGGTTTTCCGTATCGTGCTCTCGGTACTGGGGTTTTCGCGACGGAGGCTTTAAGTAGGCGGAAGGGCAACGCGGGGGCCACACGAGGGCCCCACACCCTAGGTCGGCGCGGCCAGGGCGCCTCGTGGCCCCACTTCCTTCCCTCTTCGGTCTTCTGGAAGCTCCGTGCAAAAATAGGACCCTGGGCGAAGATTTCGTCCAATTCCGAGAATATTTCCTTACTAGGATTTCTGAAACCAAAAACAGCAGACCATGCCCCACGGCATCGTTAACTGTCGTCGTGGTGAACGAGCAGATGCCATGGGATGGCTTATCTTGGGGCCGAATGGACGCTAGAGGATTCGGGGGAGGGTTTGTGACTAGATGGACGAACTTCCGGATGCTTTCCTCAAGAACTTGGCCAAGGCCAGAGGTAGAAGAAGAAAGACACAAGGACGAACTCGCTCTAGATCACCATGTTCATTGATCTCAAGACAGGTTACAGGTTGTTCTCTCTTCAGTGGATCGCGCATGTAAAAGAAGCTGCCCCCTCTCCTTATATAGGGGAGAGGGTGGCTTACAGAACAAGAAACCCTAATGGGATCTTTGACTAGACAAACTACTTTACAAAGATACTTTATAAAGCTACTTTAATCACAGATGACGCCGGGGTCTTCTTTAAACATGAAGGATGACGCCCTCCGGCTTCTTTGACCGTCATCCTCCTCCTTGTCTTCTAGTCTTCGTTTAAAGCCACTTTGCTTAGCTCATCTTTGTCCTTTAGCTCCTGACGGAATCTTTGACCAGTCAGCCGGCATGTTCTCCCTTCCGGTGCTCCGGTATCTTTCCTTCCTGGTTCCGGTATACCCCTCTTGGGGATACCGGCCTAGCTTCACTTAGCCAAACTCTATTCTCTTATACCGGCATGAATATTAAACCGGTATCTTGAAGGGTGAGACCATCCGGTATGGCATACCTTTGGCATACCGGGGGTCATCCCCCCAACATTAGTCCCCGAAGCTGGTATAGTCTGGCGGATCTTATCCAACAGACCATGCCAGGTTCTCGTATCTTGGATACCGGTTTAACTTTCTTAGCCCTTGGCTCAAATCCGGCATCTTTGCTCGGACTCACATATTCTCTGTTCGCAAGACATTCTCCGGCATCTTACTCTCCGGTATCTTAGTCTTTAAGTCTCTCCTCGACGAGGTCGAGAATATTTCGGGTTCTGTGCCTGTCAGAGACATGCGCACTGTGACTGTCGCGCCAGTGTCAGTTGTCACTTCGTATTGACACTTGCGCGCTCATTAACTGCACCGCTCCGGATCCCACTCACCGCTTCGGATCCCGTGTGTGCCTCCGTGTTGCTTTCTCTTTTCCGCGTGTATCTCTGTGACACGTGGCGATCAGCGACGCGAACCGTCGCGGGCCGCGAGGCAAACCGCGCAGGCCCAGCGGTTTTCGGCCCACCTTCTCTCTCCTTTATAAGCTCAACTGCCCCTTCTTCTTCCTCTTCTTCGCATTCTCCTTCCTTCGCGCATAGAGTTCTTCGCTCCTGCGCTCCTTCACCGCACTTCGTCCGCCGCTGCTCGCCTGAGTTTCGCCGCCCGGTGAACTTACGCCGCGCCTCCGCCGGACTTCGTCGTGTGGAGAGCTTGCAGCGTCTTCTTCTCGCGCGCTGCATTCGTGCTTCTTCTTGACCCTCACCTCGCCGTCGGCAGAGCTCACCGGCGACCGCGGGCCTGTTCTTTCGCCGGAGAAGGTCTTCCTCATCAACTGCGACACTCCAGGTCAGTTCGAATCTTGATTTGTTTGCCATTTGCTTGCTTTCCAGATCTGGGGTCTACGGTGTTCTTATTTCTTCCTTTTTCTTTGGTTTTTCTCTTACTCGTAGATCTTCGTGCGGGGTCGAGTGTGGGATTTCTGTTTCCTTTGCCTCCCAACCAATGTCTGACGAGGCATCTTCCTCCGCATCTTCCTCTTCTTCTTCCGCTAGTCATAGCAAACAAACTTCCGGTGAATCTGCCCTCAAACTCGATTAGGACCGATTCCGGCAACCAGCAGGACTCCGGTAGTCAGCAAGGTTCCGGAAGCCATCAAGAGGCCGGTAGCCCTCAAGATGCCGGTAGCTCCCGAGATGCCGGTGGCTCCCAAGACGCCGGTAGCTCTCAGATACCGGTAGCTCCCAGGATGCCGGTAGCCACCTTGGGACGAGCAGCTCAGGCGAAGCTTCAAGTAGCTCTAGCCAATCTTCTGACGAGGAGCCTTCCCCAGTTACACGCGGAGCCTGGATGGGCTCCAACGTTACTAAGTACGAGATAGATTGGTTATACCGGTCCCGTAGGATTCCGGAAGGAGTCACTTGCCGGATTCCTGGTGACGAAATAATTCCGGACCCCGAGCCCGACGAACGTGTTGTCTTTCTTGCTCACTTTGAGCGTGGCTTTGGCCTTCCTCCTTCCTCTTTTTTCCTTGATCTCCTGGATTTCTACAAACTCCAACCTCATCATCTTCCCGGCAACTCCGTCTTTTACCTCTCCTGCTTCACCACTTTCATGGAGGCCTACATCGGCATACGTCCCACTCTCGAGACGTTTGCTCGCTTCTTCGCTCTTCGGATTAATTCCGTTCAGGGCAAAAATATTCCTGCACCCAAGCCCCCCGTTCAATGCGGGTCTTGCATCATCAGCAAACGTCAAGGGAGCCCCTTTTTTAAGTTCTCCGGCCTGGAGTCTTGCCGGTTATGGCAAGGGACGTTTTTCTATGTGAAGAACAACGGCCCCGCAGATCTCATCTGCCTGCCTCCTTTTGATCCGGCGCCGCCCGCGAAAACCAACTGGAGCTACAATCCGAAGGAGTCTCACAACGAGACCAACCGGATTATACGCTTCATGAAGCAGAAGATGAAGGACACCGGCATCTGCTCTGATGATATCATCCGCACCTTCATATCGCGCCGGGTACTTCCTCTGAAGCGCCGCGCCCATAGGATGAGCGAGATGTACGGCCCTGGCGATCCTACCAAGATCACAGGCCTGCCCCTTAGCAAGAAGGACGTTGTTCTCAAGGCTAAGCAGATTTGCCAAACTGCTATGCGTTTTAACTGGAAATGGGGCCTCCTTCCCTTCAGCACTACTAACCCTCCGACCCAAGAAGTAAGGGACTATGAGGTTGTTCCTTGCCGGTAACCTTTTGCTTTTGCTTATTTTCTTTTTCATGTTTCAGGCCAAGGACCGCTTCCCCCTCATTGAAGCCGAGCGGCGAGGAGTTTGCCGGAAGCGCGCCCTCGACTCCTTCGACCCAGATCCCTCATTTTTGGAAGGATCTGAAGATGGGCAAGACCCCGGCATCTCGCCTGGGCCGATCTCCGCCAAAGCCAACCGGGTCCGCCGACGACCTGGAAATGCTTGAGGTATTTCTTTTTCCGGTTTCTTTTACTCTTCCGTTATCATTTTTCTTCGAACTCCTTCTTAGCCTCATCCAATTTACAGATCCATGAGCACGTGCCGCCCCTGCGCGCCGAGGCCGGCACGGAGTTTGTGGACAAGCTCATGGCCCAGGGCCAGAAGAACAAGCGGTCGCCATCTGACGATGGCTCCAGCCAGGCCCCTCCTTCCAAGCGCTTCCGGACTGAAGAGCTGGGGGAGAAGAAAGTTGGCGTGCGCCGCTACGCGCGCAAGCAGATGCCAACCGCTTCCGGGTAAATTTTTCATTCCCGACTCATCTCTTTTTTGCTAAGTTCTTTTTCCGGTTGCTTTCTTCCAACCATCTCTCTTTTTTCTCTTTCAGCCCTGCGCTCAAGCTCGGCTCAAGACCCTCGGGCTCTGAAGGTTCCGCAAGGACCTCAACCCCTCCTCACTCAAGCCCGGCACCACCTGGTGCCGGTAACATCTCTGCCTCCCTCTCGGGGGGCACAACAAGTTCGGGGCGTGCGGCCCCTACATCTTCTGATCACCGCACGGAGGAGGATCCTTCCTTCTTCCTCGAGAACCAAGACACCGGCACCAGCAACATCGGTGCCGGAGAAGAAGAAGCTGCCGGGCAGGCGGAGCCTCCAGCTCCTCCTGCCCTTGAGAAAAAGACAACTTCCGCGCCGGAATCCTCCGCGCCGGGAAGCTCCAACTCGGGTGGTGCGTCTACCGCTCCCCCTTCTCCACGGACCATCCTCATGCCGCCGCCAAGTGCTCCCGGCGCCCAGCCTTCCGGGGCTGCTTTTGCCGCGCCGCCGCCCAAGACCTCCAGGCCTACCAAGGGAAAGGCGACGGCTCCCGGCACCTCTTCTGCGGGCCAGCAGCCCCTGGTGCTGCACGTCTCCAAGGCCGCCCAGAACACTGTCACCAAGGCCACCGGTCTTCTGGGCCGCATTACTGATTTCAAGCGCCGCGGCCAGGATCTAGGGCATCTCATGCCCTACGCCCAGAAGTGGAACGCCGCGGATATCACTCCGGCGACCCGCGGCCTGGGCAAGGACAGGCAGCCGGCACCTGATCCCATTGGGAACCGCTCTTCCGAGGAGCACTTCACACGGCTCCGCTGCGCCGTGAAGGAGCTGGACAGTTCGTGGTATGATGCCACGAACAATCTGATGGTACGTTTTATCAACTTTTCTTGATTGCCGGTTTCCTTTCTTCCGGAGTCTTTTATCTTTTACTTTCATGCCGGTTTCTCTCTTGTCTATCTTCCCAGTCCCCGAGTTTTGTGGTGAAAGCGTAGCTTTTAGGACAAAACTTAAACTTTAAGAACTTAGCGCGAAACCGGCACTGCCAGTCCCCGAGCTTCGGGTTAAGAACTCTGTTCTTAGCGCGAAACTTTACCTTAGAACGCGCGAAACCGGCACTGCCAGTCCCCGAGTTTTGTGGTGAAAGCGTAGCTTTTAGGACAAAACTTAAACTTTAAGAACTTAGCGCAAAACCGGCATTGCCAGTCCCCGAGCTTCGGGTTAAGAACTCTGTTCTTAGCGCGAAACTTTACCTTAGAACGCGCGAAACCGGCACTGCCAGTCCCCGAGTTTTGTGGTGAAAGCGTAGCTTTTAGGACAAAACTTAAACTTTAAGAACTTAGCGCAAAACCGGCATTGCCAGTCCCCGAGCTTCGGGTTAAGAACTCTGTTCTTAGCGCGAAACTTTACTGATCTTTTTGCTTTGAACAGCTCACGGCTGACGCTCGGAAGACCCTCTTTGAGGAGCTCTTGTGGGAGCATCGGGAGCTTGTGGAGGCACATGACAAGTGCCAAGGTATACTTTTGTTCTGCCGGCATCTTTCTTACCGGAACCTTTTTTCTTTCTGACACTTGTAATTTCTTCTTGACAGTGCTCCCGGAAGCTTCCATTGATGCCCTCAAGGAGCAGCTCGCCAATGCCCAACGTACGACTTTGTTTTCCTT
This sequence comes from Lolium multiflorum, assembly GCA_030979885.1. Lineage (NCBI taxonomy): Eukaryota > Viridiplantae > Streptophyta > Magnoliopsida > Poales > Poaceae > Lolium > Lolium multiflorum. The sequence continues at coordinate 193,532,027 of CM061747.1, forward strand.
TTGCTATCTTGCTTTTACTTTCAACCTTACCAACGCCACCTTGCTTACACCTTCTTTTCCGGGTTGCAGGGGAGAAGGAGCAGCTGATCAAGCAGCATCAGGAGGAGCTGAGCGCCCAGAAGACCAGCTACCAGGAGCTCAAGTCCCAGCTTGTCCAGCTGGGTCTTGACCATGCCAAAGCTCTCGAGGCCGCTGAAGCTGACGCAGCGGCCAAGATGAACGAGGCTCTGGAGAACGCTAGCAACGCCACCGTGGTGCTGCAAGCTGAGCTGGAGGAGCTGGCCAAGGCCCGGAAGGCTGCCGAGGAGAAGGTCGCGCGGTTGGAGGAGGAGCGCAAGGAATGCAATCAGCTGATCCTCCAAACCGACAACCTTGCCCATCGTAAGCTCTCTGATTAATGCATACAAACCATTTTTCCTCCGGCCTCATTTTCTTTTCGCTATCTTTTCTTCCGGTCTCTTTTTCTTCCGGATTCTTTTCTTTCCGGATTCTTTTCCTTAGCCCTTTTTCTTCTTTGCACAGGCCTCTTCCCGGACTCCCAGACTTATGCTGTCAAGAAGGTCAACGCGCGCCGCCCCAGCCAGAGCCAAGCGAGTCTCGCCGTGCCATGGACGCCCAACGACCATCTGGTCGCGCTTAACGCGCGGGTGTCTCATATGCGCGCCATTGACCGCAACTTATCTGATATCCCTGATGTAGCTTCCCAGCTCTACAGGACTCTCTGGCCTGGCGAGGTGGTGCCGGACACTTTCTCCTTGATCAGCGATCGCCTCAAGGGCGCCGGCAGGAGGATCCGCGAATGGCAGTGCTCTGCTGCCCGCGCTGGAGCAGACTCTGTCCTTCGCGTCGCCTGCTCCTGGTACCCGGAGCTCGACCTGGATGCCCTCACCGGAGTGCGCGAAGGCGCGGAAACCGATCTGGACCCGATCCTTGCCGCCAAACGGCAGGATCGCGCGTACCGGATCGCGGAGTACGCCGAAATGCGCACCTTCATCCCTCCTCCCCATGGCGTCCAAGATTATCTTGACGAGGAGGAAGATGAAGCCGAGGAGGAGCCTCTGGATGATGCTGGTGCTGGCGACGCTCCCCCTGAAGCTCCTGCTGCCTGACTCTCGACTTTAAGATTTACCTGTCATGCCCTTGGCCCTGTGTGGCTTAAAACAATCTTTTGTTAAATTCTGCCCCGGTATGCCGGGGCTTATGATGTAAAACTTAAGTCCGCTTGTGGTTGACGTACAACTTTTGTGCCGGTAAGTTATACCGGTAGCTAATTATCTTAGGTTTGCCTTAGCATTTTTGCTTTTGGTTCTGCTTTTATCCTGCACTTGCAAAGATTTCCAAATTGTTTCTGCATCCAATTCGATGCACACTTGGTTCTTTTGCCTTGACTCTGCCTGCCTTCTCTGGGCGTTCTTTGGCATATGAGCACAAGGTTCTTTCACCAAACAAGCATTTTCTTGAACTTAGAAATAATTCGAAATTTTGCAAAAAACCGGTATGACCGGGGTTAGTTAAATTTTTCCGGATTGTTCTTTTCCGGTTTTCCTCTCCACAGTTCGTGTGCTTATCCCCTACCGGTTTATCTTGCTTGCCATGAAGCCAAGTTATGGACAGCAGCAGAGTCGAAGACTCCGGTAGGGTTTAGCACACTACTAAACCGGAAAGAAAAAACGTTCAATAAGCAACCGGTAACGGAAAAAATAGACATGTTCCATGCAATTTAAACAAGACAAGTCCCCGAGATTCATTTGAGGTTCCGACATCTTTTATAGCATGTAAGGTACAAAAAGGAACTTCTTACAGCACAACTTCAAGAGTAGAAAGGACGCAACAAGGCTACGTTCCATGGGCGTTTGGTCTCGTCTCCAGATCTGTCCGCCTTTCCCTTCTTCCATTCCTGTGCATCGATTAGGTAATATGCATCATTGTGGAGAGCCTTGCTCACAATGAAAGGTCCTTCCCATGGAGGGGACAACTTGTGTCTGCCTTCAGTGCGCTGCACTAGGCGTAAAACCAGGTCTCCTTCTCGGAATACCCTCGGGTTTACCTTCCGGCTATGATAGCGTCGGAGGTTCTGCTGGTAAATGGCTGTTCTTGCCAAAGCTAGCTCTCTTGCTTCTTCTAGCAAGTCCACATCATTTTCTCTGGCCTCTTTTACCTCTTCTTCGGTATAGAGCTGCACCCTTGGTGAGTCATGGAGAATGTCGGTTGGTATGACCGCTTCCGCTCCATAAACCATGAAGAATGGTGTGTATCCGGTAGACCGGTTCGGAGTTGTTCTTAGACTCCAGAGCACTGACGGTAGCTCATCGATCCAACATCCCGGCGATTTTTCCATTGCATCAATGAGTCTTGGCTTGATACCGGAAAGTACCAAAGCATTTGTTCTCTCAACTTGACCATTGCCTTGTGGGTGCGCCACTGAGCACAAATCCAGCCGGATGTTTTTACTTTCACAGAACCGCTTGAACTCTCCTTGGGCAAAGTTTGTGCCATTGTCAGTTATGATACTGTGCGGGTATCCATACCGCAGGATTACATCTTTCAGGAATTTTACTGCTGTGTGGCCATCACATTTTGCGATAGGCTTCACTTCCAGCCACTTGGTGAACTTATCCACCATTACCAAAATGTGGGTCATGTTTCCCCTTGCGGTTTTGAACGGTCCAACCATGTCCAGGCACCAAACGGCGAAAGGCCAAGTTAGCGGTATGGTTTTTAAGCCGGATGCTGGGGTATGGTTTTGCTTAGCATACCTCTGGCAGCCATTGCATTTCCTTACCAAATCCTCAGCATTGTCCAAGGCTGTGGGCCAGTAGAACCCATGCCGGAACACCTTTGCTACCAACGCTCTTGAAGAAGCATGGTGCCCGCATTCTCCTCGATGAATTTCCTCAAGCATTTCTCTTCCTTCTTCCGGCTCCACACATCTTTGGAGGACACCGGTAACACTTCTCTTGTACACCTCGCCATTGATGATGGTGTAAGCTTTGGACCTTCTCTGTATCCTTCTTGATTCATTTTCGTCAACCGGCAAGGTGCCGTTGATCAGGAATTCCTTAATAGGTTCGACCCAAGATGGTGCCTCTCTAACCACAAACACCGGCATGTCTATGTCCATGCTGTCCACAAGCATTGCCTCTTCCGGCATGGGCGTCGCAGTCCCCGAGTTTACCGGTGCAGTCCCCGAGTTTGCCGGAGCAGTCCCCGGGTTTCCTTCGTCAACCTCCATTGGCACCACATGTGATTCCGGTACAAAAATTGATTCCGACTCCGGACTTGGCTTGATTGATGGAACTCGCAAGTGCGCCAGAGCTATCCCGGGAGGAATTTCTTGCCTGGATGAGCCTAGCTTGGATAAAGTATCCGCGGCCTCGTTTTCTGCACGTGGCACATGGTGGAACTCACATCCTTCGAAGAAGCCGGCAATCTTTTGCACATGGAACCGGTATGAGGCCATGTTGGCATCTTTTGCGTCCCAATCTCCGGAACACTGTTGCACCACGAGATCTGAATCACCATAGCAAATGATCCTGAGTGCCCCTATTTCTTTTGCAACCTTGAGCCCATGTATCAGAGCCTCGTATTCAGCGACATTGTTTGATGCCCTGAAGTGCACTTGTAAAACATACCGGAGGTGATCTCCCTTTGGTGAGGTGAGTACCACACCGGCACCTAGGCCCTCCTTGAGCTTGGATCCGTCAAAATGCATCTTCCAGTACTCTATTTTGTGTTCTGGCGGCTTGTATTGTATCTCCGCCCAATCGACCAAGAAATCAGCTAAAGCTTGCGATTTTATGGCATCTCTTCTTTCATATACCGGCACATACGGTGATAGCTGAATTGCCCATTTTGCAATCCTGCCGCTGGCATCCTTGTTGCCCATGATATCGGAGATGGGTGCCTCACTCACCACCTTCATGGGGTGTTCCTCAAAGTAATGCTTGAGTTTCGTGGCGGCCATGAACACACCATAAGTCATTTTTTGAAAGTGTGGATAGTTTTGCTTCGACGAGGAGAGCACCTCGCTCAGGTAGTATACCGGCCTCTGGACGGTTTTTCCTTCCTCTTCTCTTTCCACCACAACCACAACACTAACCACCCGGTTTGTTGCCGCTATATAAAGCAACATAGGTTCTCTTTCCAAGGGTGAGGCCAAAATTGGGGCCGTTACGAGCATGTTTTTCAATTCTTTAAATGCTGCGTCTGCCTGCGTGGTCCAGACGAAAGTATCCGATTTTCTCATCAAAGCATAAAGCGGCAAGGCCTTTTCTCCTAGCCTGCTTATGAACCGGCTTAGCGATGCCAAGCTTCCGGTAAACTTTTGCACATCTTTCAGTTCTCGTGGGATAGTCATTCTTTCTATCGCCCGGATTTTTACCGGATTGACCTCAATGCCCCGGCTTGACACAAGGAAACCAAGCAGCTTGCCGGCAGGGACACCAAAGGTGCACTTTGCCGGATTGAGTTTCATCCGGAACCGCCTTAGGTTATCAAATGTTTGCCGGATGTCATCGATTAAGGTATCTTTTACTTTAGTTTTTATCACGATATCATCCACATAGACTTGCACATTCTTTCCGATTTGATCAAACAAGCATTTTTGCATACAGCGCTGGTACGTTGCACCAGCGTTGCGCAAACCAAAAGGCATAGTAACATAGCAATAAGCCCCGTGCGGGGTAATGAACGCAGTTTTTATTTGATCTTCTTTTTTCAGAGGGATCTGATGGAAGCCGGAATAGGCATCCAGAAACGACAACAACTCACACCCAGCAGTAGAATCAATCACTTGATCGATTCGGGGCAAAGGGAAAGGATCTCTTGGGCAAGCTTTGTTGAGGTTGGTGTAGTCGATGCACATGCGCCACACCTTGGCAAGTTGTGCCTCCAGGTTCTCATCTTTTTTCTTCTCAACCAACACCGGATTGGCCAGCCACTCTGTGTGCGTGACCTCCACGATGAAACCGGCTACCAGCAGCTTTGTTACTTCTTCTCCAATGATTTTCCTCCTATCTTCAGCGAACCGGCGCAAAGGTTGCCGCACCGGCTTAGCATCCTTCCGGACATTTAGAGAGTGCTCAGCCAGCTCCCTCGGAACCCCCACCAAATCATCAGTAGACCAGGCAAAGATGTTCCGATTCTCACGGAGGAAGCTGACGAGCGCGCTTTCCTATGCTTGGCTGAGGCCGGCACCGATACGGACGGTGCGCTCTGGGTAAGCCGGATCCAGCACAATGTTCTTTGTCTCATTTGTCGGCTTGAATGCCGGTGAGTCCAAGCTTCCACTCATTGCCGCTAAGCTCAACTTTGAGGACTGAGCCAGCGCAACAGCAGTTTGCATTCTCTTTTTCTCCTCCGCGATCACCAGCGATTCCGCTAGGTTTGATCCGGCAGACGCTGTTTCCATTGAGACTTTGTAGTTTCCCACCACAGTTAGTGGTCCACGAGGTGCCGGCATCTTCATCTTGAGATAAGCCGTGTGGGTTGATGCCATGAACGCTGCCAAGGCCGGTCTCCCCAACAAGGCATGGTAGGGACTATCTAAGTCCACCACCTCAAACTCAAGGTTTTCCACACGACAATTGTCGCGTCCTCCAAACGACACATCCACCCGAATTTTTCCTATCGGGGCACAAGACAAACCGGGAACAATCCCATGGAAAGTTGTGTGAGTTGGCTGCAACATGTTTTCTGTTATGCCGAGCGTACGCATGGTGTGCTTGTACATGATGTTTATGCTGCTACCATTGTCTATCAGCACCTTGCTGAATTTTACTCGAGTTTCCGGCCCCTTCATGATTGGGTCCACAACGAGAGCGTATCCACCCGGATTCGGCATGACTTTGGGGTGATCCTTGAACGACCAGGTGATTTCCTGATCTGACCACAGCATGTATTTTGGAACTGCCGGCATCACGGCGTTCACTTCCATGGAACGGCGATGCACGCTTTGCCTGTCCATTGGCTCTGTGACAAAGACAACCATGCACAAGTGTGGGTCTTCATAAACATTCCGGCCTAAAGGTGCCGGTGGAGGTGGCTGGTCATTGTTTTGCTCCACCCGGTTAACCTGCTGGTACTGCTGCCTGTTTGGCTGTACCGGTAAGGCGTTTGCTCCGGTAAGCGGTGGTGGAGGTGGTAACTGTTGCTGTTGCTGCATGGGGCCCCCTGGCGCCTGCGCATCTTTTACCGCTCCTCTTTGCATCAAGAACTTGGTCCAAGAACAATCCTTCGTCAAGTGATTCGACGGGTGATCCGGATTCGGCGTGTGCCACCGGCAAGGTTGGTCCATGGCGGCTTCCATGGTGTATTTCACGGGTTCCTGCCAGTTCTTTTTCTGGCCCCAGGGTTTCTTTTCTACCCACTGCTTCTTAGGACCCGCCCACGGCTGCGATCCGGTTTTTTGTCTCTGACTGCCGCTGGCGTCAGAATTTTCTTGCACGGCAGCAACTTGCTGCGATGCGTATCTTCGATCTGGGAAATCTTCCCTCCTTTTGTTGTTCCGGTTATCCCGGTATTGCTGATGCGGATTCGACTGCTCCGGCTCAGCTTGCACTGCCGGCTGCATTGGGTCTCCCAATGCATAGCTGTCTGCCACACGTATCATCTCTGCTAGAGTTGTGGGCATGCTTCTCTGCAGCCTTTGCCACAAAGGTGATCCTCTCCGGCATCCTTGACTGAACCAAGCAATGGCTTGTGCCTCAATCACTCCTTCACATGTGTTTCTCATTGAGTTCCACCGGGTGAGATAATCCCGGTCTGGTTCTCCTGCACGCTGTTGGCACAGCGCAAGCTGTTGGGGCCGGTTTGGCCTCTTGTAGGTGCTGCTGAAATTGTTCACAAATGCTTCCTCAAAGTCCAACCATCCGTTAATACTTCCTGCCGGCAAGTTGTTTAGCCAGATCCTTGCAGGACCCACAAGGTAAGACGGTATGATTCTTACCGCCCAACGCCGGTTTACTCCACCACCAGCCACATAAACTGCTGTGACATAATCTGTCAGCCAGTCTTCCGGCTTGGTCGTACCATCGTACGTTCTTGTGTCTCGGGGCAACTGGAAATTGCGCACCGGTGGTTCTTCTCTCATGATCCGAGGGCCAAAACACCTTGGACCAGGAGGTCCTTCACATTCAACTATTGCAGATAGACGTACTCTGTCCAGCCTGTGCCTCGCATCCCGGTCTGGCAGACATCTTTCCCCTAGGCGTTCTCCCAAAGGGTTCCGGCGGACTCTTGTTCGTTCCGCCTCGGAATCTGATTCATCATATTCTTCCAGTTCCGCGGCCCTTGCCTGCCGGTACCCTGGTGGTGGCATCTCTTCATCCACGCACGCCACTCTTGCGGCTTGATAATTTTGCCCGGTTTCATATCTACCGGCATGATTGTTTCCGGCATAGCCTCCCTTGGCATAGCCCCGATCTGCCCCTTGGCTTTTTCTACCGGCATCATATTGCCCGGCTTTCTGTTTTCCGGCAAGAACTGGGTCATACACAGTCATCTGCCGTGCATTCTTTTCTTTTCTTTTGTCCGGATGTGGGGACGATGCCTGCCCCTGGGACTTGCTTCCGGCATTCTTTGTTGAACGCGCGGATTTTGAGGCCACTGCCTCATTCAGCTTAGCGAGTTGCTCAGCATTTTGCTGCTCAATCACTTTCAACAGCTCTTGTACACGTTCTTGCTGCTTTGCCAACTCGTCACCGGAAAGAGATTCACATAATGCTACTGCAGCTTTAGCGGCTTTTATAGTTTTATCCGGACTACTGTACTTAGGCTTTTCTATGATGCTCACAGATACAGATGCACTCTTGCCGGCAAGAACTTCTTTACGCAAATCCTGATCTAGATTGCGAGCTTTAAGCCGGTTTTCCGGCATCCTAGCAGCATGAGCACTAGCTGAAGCAAAGCCATGGGCAGCATTGTACTCACGTAGGGTCAGGTTCAGCTCGCGCTGCGCCCGGATGATGTCGGCACCGCCGGTAAGCAGGGCCTTGCGCGTGGCCTCCAGCTCCTCCTGAGCCTTTGCCGGGTCGATGTTCTGCGCGATGGGCGTGGCCAGCGTGTTCATCGCCGCTTGAAGAGGTGTTGCCGGTGGTGCTGACGATGCTCCCGCGACGCCGGCGTCACGCTCCAGCGGTGGTTTTGCCGGGCGAGTCGATGCCGCACGTTCAGCTCCTTCTTCCACAGCTCCCTTGCCGGTGTTGACCGCACCAGCCATCATGACCTCCACGCTGCCGGCGGCGCGGCCAGCACACAGCCATCTTGGCGGATCCGGCGCCACCAGCACCGGCGAGAGGCGCTGGCGCACAGGGACGGTGCCGAGGTAGACGCGGATGCTGCCGAACTCGATGGTGCGGCCGTTCTGCGGGAACTTGCCGCCGTTGGCGAAGCAGCCAGCATTATCGTTGATGAAGTCCATGTTGTAGATGCGTTCCACGAGCGCGGACACCGTGCGCTCGCCGTTGATGTCGAGGATGCCCGCCCGAATATGAACTCCAGCAAGCGCCACTTCATGCCCCACGGTGGGCGCCAACTGTCGTCGTGGTGAACGAGCAGATGCCATGGGATGGCTTATCTTGGGGCCGAATGGACGCTAGAGGATTCGGGGGAGGGTTTGTGACTAGATGGACGAACTTCCGGATGCTTTCCTCAAGAACTTGGCCAAGGCCAGAGGTAGAAGAAGAAAGACACAAGGACGAACTCGCTCTAGATCACCATGTTCATTGATCTCAAGACAGGTTACAGGTTGTTCTCTCTTCAGTGGATCGCGCATGTAAAAGAAGCTGCCCCCTCTCCTTATATAGGGGAGAGGGTGGCTTACAGAACAAGAAACCCTAATGGGATCTTTGACTAGACAAACTACTTTACAAAGATACTTTATAAAGCTACTTTAATCACAGATGACGCCGGGGTCTTCTTTAAACATGAAGGATGACGCCCTCCGGCTTCTTTGACCGTCATCCTCCTCCTTGTCTTCTAGTCTTCGTTTAAAGCCACTTTGCTTAGCTCATCTTTGTCCTTTAGCTCCTGACGGAATCTTTGACCAGTCAGCCGGCATGTTCTCCCTTCCGGTGCTCCGGTATCTTTCCTTCCTGGTTCCGGTATACCCCTCTTGGGGATACCGGCCTAGCTTCACTTAGCCAAACTCTATTCTCTTATACCGGCATGAATATTAAACCGGTATCTTGAAGGGTGAGACCATCCGGTATGGCATACCTTTGGCATACCGGGGGTCATCCCCCCAACATTAGGTTAGTTCCAGAAAATGCATAAATATGACATATAATGTGCATAAAACATGTAGGTATCATCAATAAAGTAGCATGGAACATAAGAAATTATCGATACGTTGGAGACGTATCAATGGTTGAGGGGTATTCCGAAGAACTCGGGATACGGGCGTCCTAAATATTCCACTAGTTGCTTCAAATCCTTCTCGAACATTAGGTTTCCTCCGTGGCCAAGCTGATAGGATTCACATTGGTATTCCATCTGTGAGCAATTTAAGATGAGTAAGTTAGAGAAGTGATCAAGTGTGCAAAATTTTATGTAGGATTACAAGGAAAAGTAGAGTATGGATCTCTTATTTTGGAAAAGATCTCAAGGATAAGAGTGAGAATAAGTTTTCATAAATATTCACTTCATTGGTTTTGAAACTAAGTTTTTCAGACGTCCATTCTAACTAGGGTCTCCTAAGGTCAACAATGGCTCTGATACCAACTTGTCAACACCCGGATTTTTAAGTCCAGATGCCTATTATGCCGTACATCGCAATCCCAGGAATATTGTTTTTGCGAGACATAATAGATTGATATCACAACACATCATTCATTACAACACATAATTGTCTTACATAGAGGGATCACATGATCCAGTCTTAATACATCATAGTGGATCTAGAGATCCTATTACAAAACACATAGCGGAAGCGAAGTAACGGTTGCGGTCCATCTATTCCACAGGCAACTGTTGACGTCAGGAGTGATCCTAGTTGTCGTAGACGTCCTGCTGTCCATCTTCCTCGTACTGCTGTTCTCTTCATAGTCTGGCCATTTGAATAGCCAGGGACAAAGCCATGAGTACTTTAAAGTACTCGCAAACTAATACTAGTGTAAGCACTATCAATTTTAGTAAGGGGATACTAAGCTCTAGGTTTATTTGCATAAAGCCAAGTTTAGTTCATAAACATTTACTAAAGATGCTTGAATCGCTAGACTAACTCAAGTGGGAAAATTAGTGTCATTCCCACAACTCTGTTGTGATTCAAGTCAAATTCACCATTCACCTTTCAAATTCAAGTCACAAGTCACATGTCACATTTTTGAAAATGGTCTGATGACGGAACAGTATGGCCTTTCCAATTGTCCGTAACCGTGGACACGGCTATTCGAATAGTTCTACACTCTGCAGAGGTCGTACACTTGTGCCACAACATTTGCAATAATCCGTCAGGGTTAACTGGCCCTGAATTTGTTTCAAAGTGGCATTTTGGGACTATTGTGAGCAATGGTCAAAGACTAAAGTGGTCAACATCAAAGTGTTCATCTTGATGAGGTCTTGGATGAGGTGCAAAAAGAGAGGGTTTGGTTTGAGAATCTCCTAATAGAAGGGCTCAAAGTGGGTATGATATTAAAATTGTCAATTTTGACCATTAGTGTATGTAAGCTCATTTTGATTTCATATTTGATTTGAGTTGAGTTTATTTGGTTCCAAATGTGTTAATAAGTGTTTATTAACCATTTCCAACCAATGGGGCAAGCCAAAAGGGTCTAGGTTAAAGATTTGCAAAATTGGCCATAGCCACATATGTGATGAAGTGCATTTTTCTTAGTTTCTTATTTTATTTTTCTTTGCTTCACTTAGGCATGGTTTAGGGTTTATTTAGTATTAGATTAGGTCTAGAGATGGTTTCACACCATTTGGGCAAAGTAGGAGTGCATAGGACAAGATTTGATAAAATGGCTAAGTGCCACATATGCTTCTATGCATATGTTTAATTTTCTTTTATTTCTTTTTGTTTCACCTTGGTTTTGATTGGGGAAGTACTAGATGAAGTTTGTTGATGTTTTCAAAACATCTAAAAAAGGTAGAAAGGTCTAATTAGAAGTTTCACAAAAATAGTCATAGGCACATAGGCCTTTTTCTTATTTAATTTAATTTCTTTTTATTTTGTTTATAATGGATGGTGAGAAGAGGGGTGAGGTTTAGGGTTTAGTGGAGTATCTCAATGGTTCACCACTATTTAGAAAAGTAAGAAGGGTATTAGTCAAGATTTGCATACTAGGGCTATATGCCCACATATGCCTTTTTATTTTATTTTAGTTCTTCTTATTTGATACTATTTAGTTTTGAGAAGATTAGGGTTTAGGGTTTTGGAATTAGGTTCAATGCAATAAATAAACAATCATGGCAATATCACAACATATAAGCATGCTCACTATGTACCAAACTTAATTTAATAAAAGTTTTTGTTGGTTCTCATTTTTGGAAAAAGGAAATTCATTTTCTCTTAGTTTTAAAATTTTGGGGTGTTACTGTTATCACCGGATTTTGGCCAAATCAGGAGATGGGCCGTAAGTGAAGATGGGCTTGAAAGATACACGCGTGGAGCATCTTTGAAGCGGCCTTGCACGAAGAGTTTGGGCTTAATTGCCCGTGTATCTGTAATATAGTAGATCGCATCTTAGTTAGAATTAAAAGATAGAGTTTACACTACAAGAAAAGTTCTGATAGACAACGTCCCAAAATCGTCAACTAAGGGGCATTTTTCGTCGCCTATGGGCCTAACCCGACGATATGGGTTCCGTTGTGGAAACTGCGTCAGGCAAAGTCCAACGACGATTTTTTCGGTCCGTCGCGCTTGGGCGCCCTTCCGCCACGGAAAATCGGACCGTTGCGGAAGTGTTTTCGGGAGCCCGTTGACTGCTGACGTCATGCAAACTGACACGTGGCAGACGCCGTTAACTGGCAGTTAACGGCGTTAACCGGCTGAAACCCCGTGGTAGATGGTAGGCCCACACGAGGCCTGCCACGTCTTAAGCGGGCCGGGCCAGATGACATAGTTTGACCGGTCAACTATATAGCTGGGCCGGTCCATTAGTTACGTGGGCCGGGCCTAACCTCTAATGTTGATGGTCAAAAGTTAAATGGGCCGGCCCATTTAACATGTGGGGTCCACCTTACGAACCGGGCCCAAGAAGCAAGTGGGCCAAAAACACGGTGGGTCCCACTTTCTGTTAAAAGGCCGGCCCATTTAGTGTGTGGTCCACCGTATAGCAAGTGGGGCCCAACAAGCTAGTGGGCCGGCCAAAAACACAGGTGGGTCCCACTTTCGTTAAAGGGCCGGCCCATTTAGTGTGGGGTCCATATATAAGTGGGCCGGCCCAACAAGCTAGTGGGCCGGGCCAAAAACACAGTGGGACCCATCTTCTGTTAAAGGGGCCCATTTAGTATGTGGGGTCCACAATATAGCAAGTGGGCGGCCCACAAGATAGTGGGCCGGGCCAAAAACACATGTGGGTCCCACTTTCCTGTTAATGGGCCGGCCCATTTGGTATGTGGGGCCCACCATATAGCTGGGCGGCCCAACGAGATAGTGGGCCGGGCCAAAACACAGTGGGTCCCACATTCCTATTAATGGGCCGGCCCAACAAGATAGTGGGCCGGGCCAAAAACACAGGGTTCCACCTTGGGGCCCATTTACCATGTGGGACCACCATAGAGCAAGTGGGGCCCAACAAGATAGTGGGCGGCCCAATAAGCACAGTGGGCCCCACTTTCTGTTAAAGGCCGGCCCATCTAGTGCGTGGGGTCCACAATATAGCAAGTGGGCGGCCCAACAAGATATTGGGCCGGGCCAAAAACAGGTGGGTCCCGCTTTCCTCTTAAAGGGCCGGCCCATTTATTATGTGGGGTCCTCCAAAAGCAAATGGGCTGGCCCAACTATTTAGTGGGCCGGCCCAGTAGTTGGTGGGGTCCACCTTAAAGCAAGTGGGCCAGCCCAATTAGTGTGTGGGGTCCACCGTAAATCAAATGGGCTGGCCCAAGAAGTAAGTGGGCCAGCCCGTTTAGTTGCTGTTTATATGCCGGCATAATATGCGCTTTAGGATTTTGCGGGCAGGCACATATGTGATTTCGTTTAATTGGGCCGTTTAAGGGATGGGAATTCGTGATTTAGATACTGAGAATATTTACGCAGCATTGATTTCTGTCGGATAGCCTCACTTACCACAAGCACCAAAGAAAAAATGCGCGAAAGAACTATAAAAACTAACTAAATATTACATCAGCTGCAAGGCATTGAAAAAATATTACAGAACCCAGAGAAATTGAATGGTAATTAAACCTAGCAATACAATGAAGCGATCCGGCAATCTTTTAAGTTGTCCATGCAGCACCTATATCTGAAACAAAGACATTACAAGTTAAGATAGCAACAATGGAAAGGCAATGACACTACAATATTGTTTGGCAAAGAATTTGGAACTCATCATTTCGTCGTTATAACAAGATCATTGTAATGCGCACAATAAGCAAACAAAGAGTGCATGCCGCATACCAACAGCCAATATAACAGAGCATGTTAGAATGAAACAGCAGACTTACTACTGTCGAGTCCCATGCAAACCAACATGTTCAGGGAGTACAAAATTGGCATGAACAACATAGTAGCAGGCTATAAATTTTGTAACAACGACTGAGCAAGATGAAGTTATGATGGCTACATCTACAGAGCAGGGAATGTAAACCAAAAATAGAAGTTACGATGGCAAAAGCTAAAGAGGAGGGAATGTGAACCAACATGTGCCAAGTGCAATTACTTCATTTTGGCCGTGAACTAAATAATACTCCTGAACTTATAGTGAAGGGGATGCAAATCAAGATGTTTCGGGATATAAACTTGTAATGAGCAACACATGGAGGATAGTTAATGCTGGAGCTTAGGATGGACCAGATACAGAATATAGTGGGATCACCTGTGAACTTGTATAAGAGGGAATGCAAACCAATATGTTCAGCTTTCCATATGTGAGCGTCATGCCAAGTCAGAGAAACAAGTCAATAATGCAGCTTTTGAAGAACAAGATGGCACGCAAAATTATTATCTAGTAGTATGACAAGTTTATTTGTACTACAGGCTAGATAGCAGAGTGATAGCATGCCAAACTAAGTCCTTACTTTGTTAGCTTACAATGAACTAGATACAAAACAATGGCATCACCTGTAGTACAGGGAATGCAAGCCAACATGTTCATGGAGTAAAAAATTGGCACAAACAACATAGTAGCAGGCCATAATTTTTGTAACAACGACTGAGCAAGATAAAGTTATGATGGCTAGATCTACAGAGCAGGGAATGTAAACCAAATATAGAAGTTACGATGCCAAAAGCTATAGAGCAGGGAATGCGAACCAACATGTGCAATTACTTAAAATTGGCCATGAACTAAATAATAGCAGGATGTTACTATAATACCTACAGTATAATTTTTGTAACAACGACTGAGCAAGATAGAAGTTATGATGGCTACATCTACAGAGCAGGGAATGCAAACCAAAATGTTCAATCGCTTAAAGTTAGCAATGAAGTAGAAAATAGCAAGGTGTTACGGTCATAGCTAGGAATGAACTAAAAGAGCTTCAGACAAACAAGCATCTGAACCCAGAACATGGCGCTAAAACAAGGGACTTACATTAGGAGAAGCACTCTGTGGGAGTCACAGCAGATCTTCCTGGGGTTGATAGATCCGGTGATGAAGTACGCTACATGTGCTACTTGGGGTTGGAGAGACGGCCATTACACTTCATGGTTACTCATCTCATCTGCAAAAACGTAACGGCGCGTCGTTAGCACAAACAGGTTCCCCCAAGATTAAACAAGAACTTGCAGGCAAGCAATAGAAAAGCGACAGTAGAAGAGTTTAGATCATACACGGCGCCGGTGAAGCAGATCCGGTTCATGCACAGCGGTGTCGGTGAGCAAGATCCGATGCGGTGGACGACGGATCCGGCGAAGCGGCTCCGGTGGGGTGGACGATGCCGCAGCTGAAGCGACTGCGGTAGACTGCTGGATGAGCATATGGTTTCGAGGTTCGGCGGGGATGATCCGGTCCGGTTGATGACGGCGTCGATGAAGCGGCTCCGGCAGGCAGCCGGATGACGAGGATCGCGAGGCCTCGGGTAGGCCAGGGAAGTCCGGCGGGGATGTTCCGGTGCGGTGGTCGTGGAGGTGGGAGAGAGAGGGACTTGGGAAGTTCCGGTGGGTGGTCTCAGAGGAGAGAGTGAGGGAAATGAATTTTTTTTCGGGGAGTTTCCGGAGCTAGGGAGGTGGTGATCGAAAAAAATGACGGGTAGACCCCCCACCAACCGACTTATACATGGACATTGTTGTCATCTTTACGAGGGTAGAATGGGAAGTTAGAAGCGTGTGAAATATTTGTATTTTTCGGGCGGGAAGTTTTGCCGCTGGAATGAGATTTCGAATTTGGCTACAATCCAAGTAATACAAAAATATGAGACCGTACTAGTACGGCCAAATGTCACATCAATTCATCATCACGTTGAAAATCGGTTACGACGATCATAATTATTGGCCGTTGGCACAACAGTTCTCCAACGCTTGATCCAACGGTCAAAGTTCCTTTTTTTAAGAGAACGGTCAAAATTCATTGGATTCGCTCGGGAACTGCGCGCGCCAAAACGAGTCAGACGAAGATGTTTCTAGAGTTCTCACGGACGCGTCTTGGCGATACATTGAATGCAAATCTTGCAAGGTCAAAAAAAATGCAAATCTTGCAGGATCGTATGTGGCTGCTATGAGCTGAAGTACTCCATGAAACCGTGAACATACATGTAGATGGGAATCCCATGTAGACGATCTGAAGAACGACCCGCTGCATCTTTCACAAATCCATCTACATGACATGATAAACTTTAATTAAGAAGCAGCCACGTAACAATTATTGCCCAAAATCTAACGGGTTCGACAATAAGCTGGTAATTCTCTATTATATATAAACACCAAAAAAATATAGCAAGTAAGAAAGGAGTGTCAATGCCACCAGGACTTACAAAAAAAGGGAATTAGCACTTCGTAATCTCTTTGTTTTTACACATACCTTCTGCTCAGGAATCCAGGGCCTAGGGTCACATCAAGTCATAATCAGAAACCAAAGTCGGTTCCCATGTTCTCCAATTCAAAACGCGTACAAAATATTTCAGTGTGTGAAATAATGTTGAGATTTTGAATTAGAGGGTTGTTAAGCTATTGATTATATGGAGTCGAAATTTGGTAGCATACATAAGTATCTCTGTTCACAACTCACCTGTACAGAAGCAGGAACAGCTGTTGTGTTGCAGCACAACACAAAGGAGAAGCCACTGTTCCGTTCATTGCACTCAATACAGCGATGAATGAACCAGACCAGTTGACAAGCTTCTAGACCAGTATGTAGAAAGATGGAAATCAATGGATCACAGAAAATCATCAGTGTCAAGCTTTAATGCACTAGCCAACGCGACCAAAAGTCCGAACTGATGGAAAGGGCTAGGCAATCCACTTTATACATCGCAACAAAAAGTCCAAACTGACAGAAAAGGCTAGACCGGGAGAAGAGAAGAGAAGGTTTGTGAAAGCGATGACTCGAACTTGAGACTATGGGCTCTGATACCACGTCAAGCTTCATCCACGAGCCAACGGAACCACAAGTCAGAACTGATGGAAAGGGCTAGGCAATCCACTTATAATATTAACAATCAGCAGGGTTCCGGTTCAAAAAAATCCACATCACAACAAGGAAACGACCACCAAGATCATAGCAATTGCAGATAAATGCACCTACGAAATATGCTCAGACTAAGGAACCATTTTACAAGACAAAGGTAATGACCTGTCACTGTCCCCGTTCATCTCCAATTATCTAGCAGATACTCTTCTTACTACTTACTAGCATTCCTAACCTGCTCCAGTAGGGCCTCCTTCTGTGCTGCTATCGTTCTAAAATTGTCGACTTCTAGTCTTAGCGCAGCTGATGCAGCTCGTTCTACTTGGAGTTGCTCCTTTAGAACTTGAGCATGCAAATACTTTGACTTGGACATGGACTTGCACTTCAGCAGTCCAGCATTCCGTAAGAAAGTGTTTTTGGCAATGCCTTTCTTTTTTATTGCCATAGAAAATGCCTTCACACATTCTTCATCGGTTTTTTCCAGACCGTTTTTACCGGTTTTTGCCATCTCTAATTTCATATCTTCCTGCAAAAAATTCAGTTCGTACACATGTGTAAACATGATAGTTACTACAGAGAAACTTGCTGATAGTAGATTTATCATGTGTATGACCTACTTTTATTCCTACAGTTTGGCATGTCTGATTCACATCACATGAATTTTAATAAACATATATAATATCATATTGACATGTACTTTACTACTCCTATAAGTTGGGATGTGAGTCGTCACAAAATTTCAATCTTTGAGAAGACTTACAAGAACACTCTGTGCGACTTCTCCAATCACTTCAAGTTTGTTCTTCTGGCATGCTTCAAAAATCTCTGGCAGAGTCATCTCTTTGTTTGGTTCCCTTTTACTTGCATTATGTAACATCTGCATTTTAGTACTACCATTTATAAATCGAATAACGTGGTTGAAATGGAGGATCATAATATAAGCTGCACACTGGTGTATATACTCTGCATGATCTTTTACTAAAATATTTCTAAATAGCAGTATAAAACAACATGTCCTTACTTTTTGCCGAATGTGCACTATAAGGTTACGAGATCCCGTACGGCTAGGTAAAAGTAGTTTACCGCGGTTTTCCTGATTCTGTTTAGCCAAATTCTGCAAAAAGGAGACTAGTGAGACACTGCTATAAATAAGAATCCAAGATGTGATCTGGTCTCAGTCTTACAAATCATACCATATTCTTTGGATCAGACCAGTGCTTCACAAGATCTCCCCACTGTTTGTCAGTCATTTGCTTAAAAGGAGATATAGTTGGAACACTCCCAGTAATCTTTCCAGTGAAGTATTTCTTCTTTAGCCTGCTGCGATACTGGCGCAGACAGTCTGAGAATAGACTGTTGAGAACATGCTTTACTTCCTCTTGGTCCTCATCGAACTCGAACCTTAACTGTTCACAACAATATAAACCGTTGGTGTGATATACATAGATCCAACAACAAGCTAGAAGGAACGGGACGTGCCAATGTGGTATACTAGTATGAGTAACATTACCAAGAGAAAGATGACTTACGTGTAACCTGTGCACTAATTTTTCAAAATGCGCAGAGGTGTCTACGTGCTCTTTCCATGTTGGGAAGATAGGAATTTCATTCCTGACGAAAATTCCTACATCCGATGCTAATTTACAAGATTCTTCTGGGTCCAGTGGCCTTCTGCCACCTACGATAGATGAAAGGCGAAATCTTGATTCCATCCCAGCAAGCTTAGCTACGAACATTTTCCCTACTGTTGGGCCCCTCGTTTTTCTTGATCGTGGTGCAACTACAAAGTTAAGCATTACATCAAGCTATCAAGGTAGGTATATATATATATATATATATATATATCTATAAAGTATAACTTTATAACGGAGAATGAAACTATAAGCATTGGAAAATGTACCTTCTTCGGTGTGGGGCTCATCCTCAGGGGAGTTGTCTATGGCAGGACTAATATGGGTCAGTGGGAGATCATCAACAGTTTGTTGATGTTGTGCTAGCAGTGTTTGGCCAGTTGTGGTTGTGTCAGCTGGGACTGGTACAGTGTGTCCTTGGGCAGTATTTCCTACCACAGCTACTGCTGATCCCAATTGTGGCTGAGAAGTTGCCGTGGAAACTTGTTCTGCTGCCAATTGTTGTTGAGAAGTTGCTGTGGAAACTGGTTCTGCTGCCAATTGTGGCTGAGAAGTTGCTGTGGAAACTGGTTCTGCTGCCGATTGTCGCTGGTTGACTGGATTGGTAACAGGTGGCTGATTCAACCGCTTGGGGTGTTCACCACGTTTTTTTATTTCAGTACTCTTAGAATTTTCGTTATTTTCTTCAACTGGTGCCATGAATCGCTGAGACTGTCTAGTAGCAGAAGCAGGTTTCTTTTTTGGTTGCAGCTGTTCTATCACCAATTCAGGTGCCTGTTGAATGGTCTTCCTCTCATTGGTGGTTCCTGCGAAATTCTTACTTGAAGCTGCAGATTCCTAGCACACATAAACGATATTTCAGTCTACAGAAGTCCCATATATGATGATATGCAAATGGAATAGAATGAAGAACAGTAAAGGATGACGTGCATGCTGAAACATATATATGATGCATTAAGGAGACCTAGAGGTGGCATGTGAACATGTTTGGTGGGATTCAGGATACAAGTATACAACACATGGAAGTTGCAAAACAGATATCTCAAAGTAAAAACACAGAAATCACCTGGTGGGGTTGAGGAGAATGGTCAGGCAAGGCATCTTCCTGAGTCAGCTCTCCAAGAGGCTCAGCATGATCAAATTGTGAATCATAACATTGTTCTTTATCTTTGGGAAGGGGAAAGGGTTCTTCTCCGATTTTGTTCAGGTTTGCACTAGAGGCAATAGCGTTACACATGTTTGTGCCCACACGGCTTGCATATCTTATACATATATTCCGTATCCGTTTCTCTTTTAATTCATTCTTCTGTATTGCAATAATATCTAGCATGCATTACAAAAAAAATGCTAATGAGATGGCGGTGCAAGTAAGCAAAAAAATACTTTTCGAAATCACATGCATAACGAATGCGGCCATATCAACCTTCTTGGAAGTGGGCGCGTGTACGCTTTGGTTTCCTGCCGTCGACCATGGAAGCGCCCATCTCTCCAGTCCGGTGGACGGAAGGAGTCGGGGATTAAGATACGAGAACCCGGCGATGGTGACTGTCGCTGACAAGGCGGCGGTGGAAGTCGGCTACGGAGGAGCTCGTATGGTACAGTGGTCGTCGGTGGGGGTGGGGGAGGTGGAAGCTACTCCGGCTTGCTAAAAAGCAAGGGAGACGGCGGAACGTCGTCGGTCACTACGGTGGCCGATGAGAAGGCAGTAGTGCTGGTGTGGGAGTGGGACAGTGGGCCGGCGCCGGCGTGTGAGATGATCCGGTGGGTCATGCAGGGTGGAAGCGTGAGAGAGAGATGCGGGGTTCGGCGCCGCCGGTGATAGGTCTGAATTGAGCGGTCCGGGGGGATAAGATCGACACTGTACTTATTTCACATCGCTTTGAATTTTGGAAGCGGGGGGGGATTTCGGCGGGAATTTTGGGGCAGAGTTGAAATTATTACTGGTTGCTGGAAAACTGTGGAACCCTAGCCTACGAAATCCCAAGTCTGAAGCTGAGGGCCCTTTTGCTGTGGCTTTTTGGCTTTTGGATTTTGGAAGCCAAAAGAATATAATATTTGTTTTTGGCTTCCAAAATCCAAAAGCCAAAAAGGCACAAACAAAAGGGCCCTGAGTATGTTCGGGTTCAAGGGGATATGCTTGTTGGTTCTTGGGTGCATATGATCTCTTTATTTCGAAATTCATCTTCTATACATTTTGAAATGTCAAAAAAGAATAAAACGAAAAATGCATGTGTACTTCTTCGCTTGCTTTATACACATAAAATATTTCAATGGAAAAATCGAATAGTAATTTGGGCTATGTAAAAAAGAGTTACTCCGTAAAAAAATTGTGCTAACCATAAGGCTTTTTATGAGACATGTTTTCTCTCTTTTTTTACATCGACCATGAAAAAAACTTGTTTTTTTACATCAACCATGAAAAATACTTTTTTTACATCGACCATGAAAAATACTAGGAATTTGCTAAGAGCATCCACAACGTGTAGCCAAAAGTGGTTCCATATTTGATTTTTGGCTTTTTGAACTAGTTCCATACATTGTAGAGGTAGTTCCAAAACCAGAAAAACAGGGAACCGGAGCAAATAGGTGCTCCGATGCCAAATTTCACTTTTGGCATTTGGAACTAGTTCCCTACATTGTGAGAGTAGTTCCATATTGGCTTTATGAGTTGTTTTAGCTTGATGGCGGGACCCACGTTATAAATATTTGGAACCACTACATTGTGGAGCTATTGCTATATTTCACACCAAAGCCAAATTCACCATCGTATCAGATTTGGCAATAGCAACATTGTGGATAGCCTAAAGTTATATTTTCCATCTTGTACACAATTAAAAATATCTTTAAAACAAACAAATCTCTAATGTCTAGGTGTACCATCTCTACTAGTACTAGTATATATACACGTGCCTTGCACGTGAGGGCTCTTTTTTTTAGTGAAACAACTTCGACGCAATAAGAATTCGATCTTTTTTTTAACAAAGGAGGGGGGCCCAAGGGCTTGGATACCATTAAGTGCAACAGAGGGGTACATATTACAGATTGCAGTCAATAGTCACTTGGGTTGAAAGCCAATGCAAGCCCGCCTACATGATAGCAGGATTTTGTGAAGCTTTTTAACTTAATTGGTCAAACATGCGAAGCATGTGCCATTTACTTGTACAACTTTATCGGAAAAAAATACTTGTACAAGCTAGTTCCCCTAAGTACTACCAGCACATAAGTAAACAAAAGAACCAGGGACATCATCAACTGAAAACAACAATCTATTCATATAGCGGCTCTTGCATCACCCTTTGAAAATCATCTACCTGCAAAGATGAGTGCAGAGTTTCTGCTCGTGCTTTCACCTGTTCCAAGATCGTCCAGTTGATCTCATGGACATCTGCATCAGCCAAAGCGGTAACCAAGTTGCCAGCCACTAGCTTCTGCAGATCAGCAACAGCATGTAGGCCATCTTGAATTGTAGAATTCCATCCTCGGTTCATTTCTTTGTTCCGCCAAGTGGCCACATCCAAGTCCTTTTGAAGACGCCTAATCTTAGCTTCCCCAGTGCCACATCCTTCTGTTTTGTTCCTACAAACGTTTGCATCACTGGAACTCTGGACATCTGTGCTACAATGCTGCTTGGCAGGGACATGAGCAGTCACTTGCTTCTGCGATTTGCCATGCATAAAATCAATCAGCAGATTAAAAGGAAATATGTTGGTTGATTCATGTCACCACTTTCAGCAACCCATGAGTTTCTAAACCTTAAATGGAGTCTAAAACATTGCAATAAAAGGGTGGGTGCATCATTTGGATGCAGAGGCCGGGGCGACCCTATTTTCAAGAAAAAATTAGGAAATCTGAAATCTATATCTATATCTCTACCATCTATACCACTCCACTCCTGTTGACAGTTTGATCTCTTTCAGTACATTAGATTATGTCATGTTTAAAACACTATTATAAAATTACCTCCTTAATGTTGAGCTCAGGAGGATCCAGATGTGCTGATCCTAGGCGGCCACTCAAATGATTGCTTGCTAGAACAATAGGACCAAATCCCGCCTCCTTTCTACCAATGTCTGCATCACTGGCGCGCTCACTGTCTTTGTTAGGAACATGAGCAGTGGCTAGCTGCTGCAAATCAAAGTTCATCAAATCAATCAGCAAACAAGACATATGAAATTTGAGCAGTGCGGCTAAATACCTTCTTCAGCAGCTGCCCCACGGAATCGTCCTTTTGGCGGCACATCACACGTGTGAAAAATCTCGGCAACGACTTGGGGTGCGGTGATTTTGTCCCATTCCACAGTATGCCGAGCTTGGCTGCAATTATCATATTCTGCAAGATATTTTGCCTCCGAGATTCTTCGTAGGCATTCTCGAGGGGAATATCTAGCAGGCATTACAAAAAAAACAGATGCTAATAACAAGCAGTGGAAGCAAGCAATAAACTAGTCTCGGAAATCAAATACGGAGTACATAACAAAAGCTGCCGGACAAAGTGTTCAACCTTGGTCGACTGGGGAGGTGGCGCGTTGGCCGTTCGGTTTGGTTCGGTGGATCATGGTGGCGCTTTGTGTACCGATCTCGCCGGCCGGTAAGATGAACCAGTGAGTCGGGGAAGCAGATCCGACGAAGCGGACGGAGTGTGGTTGACGGCGTCGCTGAGCTGGCTCCGGTGCGGTGGATGTCGGCTACGGATGGAGGACTGAGAGGGAGCGAGACGGACTAGGTGCGAGGTAGGGAGAGAGGCCCTTGCTTGTCCGTGGGTGGGGCTGGATATAGGGGAAATGAAAGCGAGGTAGGAAGATAGCATCCTGCTAATTTATGGTGCTGAACTAGAAAATCCCGCCAATATATGGTGCTGAATTGCGGGCGGCTCATAGCTTGTGCACAAATAAAATGGGAAAATCCAAAAAATGTAGTTCAACAAAAAAAACTCTAGTAGGCAAAGTCGCTAGCTCGCCATGAGAAGATGCACTCCGCCAACAAAATGTCATGACAAGCTAGTTTGCTATGGATCTTGCATTAACCCTGCTCGATAAAATGGTGGGCAAAAAAAGACAAGCTAAATCAAAAATAATGGTGGTAGAAAGATGTAACTCTCAAATGTAAACTCTACTAAACAGGGCCAGCTCAAAAATATGCCTCATATTATTAGTACTTCCTCCGGTCCATATTAACTGCCACTAACATACATCGAGAAACAAAAAAGAGAAATCTGTCATGAATAGTTCCCGAATTCAAATCTGAGTTTCTCTGTAGACTATTCCCATCTGAGTTTCTCTTTTTTGTTTCTCGATGTATGTTTCGAATTTTGATCTGAAATTTTTAGGGGTTATCTTAATATGAGCTGTGAACGTGCATGATTTGTTTCAGATTTTTTTCGCAATGTTTAAATTTGGATTTAGGCCGCATGTCACCTCGCTACCGCTCGAGAAATGGAGCCCCTCTCCGCTGGGCTCCATAAAAGCTTCACTGTTCGTGTCAGACTGTTGAAGACACTGGCAAGTGCATGTCAGGGGGACAGAGAATAAATTTCGTCCACGTGTCGGCGCGTGCTGTCTACCCCAAACCCTAAACTCTGTCTTTATGAAGTCAAGCATGCATGAAGAGAAGTGGTTTTTGGTTTCAAACATGGAAATTTCAAAAACCCTCTCAAGAGCTACATTTTGGAGTGACTAATTTTTCATATTCATGATTTAAACTTGTTTAAATGGGCATAAAAATAGGCATAAAATTCAAAATAAATCAAAATAAATGAAAAACCAAGGCACATAGTCTTCTTATGTCATATAGTAAGCATTCAATTAAGTTGATAAACAAGGTCTAGACATATTCGAACCAGAAAAATCATGTATCTACCCCCTAACCCTAAACTCTGTCTTATGAAGTCAAGCATGAAGAGATGTGGTTTTTGGTTTCAAACATGGAAATTTCGAAAACCCTCCCAAGAGCTTCATTTTGGAGTGACTAAGAAGCATACATGCTTACTTTTTTATATTCATGTTTTAAACTTGTTCAAATCTTGGTCAAACCTAGGATTTGACCAAGATTCAAATGGGCATAAAAATTCAAAAAAATGAAGAAAAAAATGAAAAACCAAGGTCTTCTTATGTCATATAGTAAGCATTCAATTAAGTTGATAAACAAGGTCTAGACGTTTTAAACCTGAAAAATCATGTATCTACCCCCTAACCCTAAACTCTGTCTTATGAAGTCAAGCATGCATGGTGAAGAGAAGTGGTTTTTGGTTTCAAACATGGAAATTTTAAAAACCCTCCCAAGAGCTTCATTTTGGGGTGACTAAGAAGGATACATGATTACTTTGTCATATTCATGTCTTAAACTTGTTTAAGTCATGGTCAAACCTAGGATTTGACCAAGATTCAAATGGGCATAAGAATTCAAAAAAAACAAAGCACATAGTCTGTGTATGTCATATAGTAAGCATTCAAGTTGATAAACAAGGTCTAGACATATTCAAACCAGAAAAATCATGGAAATTTCAAAAACCTCCCACGAGCTTCATTTTGGAGTGACTAAGAAGGATCGATGCAGGTTACGTTTCATATTATTCATGTTTTAAACTTGTTTAAATCTTGGTCCAACCTAGGATTTGACCAAGATTCAACAAATGGGGATAAAAAAATGAAAACCCAATGCACATAGTCTTCTTATGTCATATAATAAGCATACAATTAAGTTGATAAACAAGGTCTAGACATATTCAAACCAAAAAAAACATGTATGTGGCTACCCCTAACCCTAAACTCTGTCTTATGAAGTCAAGCATGAAGAGATGTGGTTTTTGGTTTCAAACATGGAAATTTCAAAAACCCTTCCAAGAGCTTCATTTTGGAGTGACTAAGAAGCATACATGCTTACCTTTTCATATATATTCATGTTTTAAACTTGTTCAAATCTTGGTCAAACCTAGGATTTGACAAAGATTCAAATGGGCATAAAAATTCAAATAAAATGAATACCAAGGTCTTCTTATGTCATATAGTATGTGCGCATTCACTTAAGTTGATAAACAAGGTCTAGACATATTAAACCTAAAAAATCATGCATGTATCTACCCCTAACCCTAAACTCTGTCTTATAAAGTCAAGCATGCATGGTGAAGATAAGTGGTTTTTGGTTTCAAACATGGAAATTTCAAAAACCCTCCTAATTAAGAGCTTCATTTTGGAGTGACTAAGAAGGATACATGCTTACTTTTACATATTCATGTTTTAAACTTGTTTAAGTCGTGGTCAAACCTAGGATTTGACCAAGATTTAAATGGGCATAAAAATTCAAAAACAAAATCAAAAACCAAAGCAAGTCTTTGCATGTCATATAGTAAGCATTCAAGTTGATAAACAAGGTCTAGACATATTCAAACCAGAAAATCATGTATATATCTACCCCTAACCCTAAACTCTATCTTTATGAAGTCAAGCATGCATGAAGAGAAGTGGTTTTAGGTTTCAAACATGGAAATTTCAAAAACCATCCCAAGAGCTACATTTTGGAGTGACTAAGAAGGATATATAGATGCTTAATTTTGCATATTCATGATTTAAACTTGTTCAAATCTTGGTCAAACCTATGATTTGACCAAGATTCAAATGGGCATTAAAAATAGAAAAATGAAAAACCAAAGCACATAATCTTCTTATGTCATATAGTAAGCATTAAAGTTGATAAACACAAGGTCTAGACATATTCAAACCATACAAATCATGTATCTACCCCTAACCCTAAACTTTGTCTTATGAAGTCAAGCATGAAGAGATGTGGTTTTTGGTTTCAAACATGGAAATTTCAAATACCCTTCCAAGAGCTTCATTTTGGAGTGACTAAGAAGCATACATGCTTACCTTTTCATATTCATGTTTTAAACTTGTTCAAATCTTGGTCAAACCTAGGATTTGACCAAGATTCAAATGGGCATAAAAATTCAAAAAAAATGAATACCAAGATCTTCTTATGTCATATAGTATGCGCGCAATCAATTAAGTTGATAAACAAGGTATAGACATATTAAACCTGAAAATCATGTATCTACCCCTAACCCTAAACTCTGTCTTATAAAGTCAAGCATGCATGGTGAAGATAAGTGGTTTTTGGTTTCAAACATGGAAATTTCAAAAACCCTCCTAATTAAGAGCTTCATTTTGGAGTGACTAAGAAGGATACATGCTTACTTTTCATATTCATGTTTTAAACTTGTTTAAATCTTGGTCAAACCTAGGAAAATCATAAATATATCTACCCCTAACCCTAAACTCTGTCTTATGAAGTCAATCATGAAGAGAAGTGGTTTTGGGTTTCCTACATGGAAATTTCAAAAACCTCCCAAAAACTTCATTTTAGAGTGACTAAGAACGATACATGCTTCCCTTTTCATTTTCATGTTTTAAACTTGTTTACATTATCTTGGTCAAATCTAGGATTTGACAAGATTCAAATGGGCATCAAAATAAAAAAATCAGAAAAATGAAAAACCAAAGCACATAGTTTTCTTATGTCATATAGTAAGCATTAAAGTTGACAAACAAGGTCTAGACATATTCAAACCAGACAAATCATGTATCTATACCCCCTAACCCCTAAACTATGTCTTATGAAGTCAAACATGAAGAGAAGTGGTTTTGGGTTTCAAACATGGAAATTTCAAAAACCTCCCAGAAGCTTCATTTTAGAGTGACTAAGATGGATACATGCTTCCCTTTTCATTTTCATGCTTTAAACTTGTTTAAATTATCTTGGTCAAATCTAGGATTTGACAAGATTCAAATGGGCATCAAAATAAAAAAATCAGAAAAATGAAAAACCAAAGCACATAGTTTTCTTATGTCATATAGTAAGCATTAAAGTTGACAAACAAGGTCTAGACATATAAGAAGACCTTTTTTTTGAACTTTTATACCCATTTGAATCTTGGTCAAATCCTTGGTTCCACCAAGATTTGAATAAGTTAAAAACATGAATATGAAAAAGTAAGCATGTATGCTTCTTAGTCACTTCAAAAATGAAGCTCTTGGGAGGGTTTTTGAATTTCCATGTTCGAAACCAAAAACCACAAATCTTCATGCTTACTTCATGAAACATAGTTTATATTAGGGTTAGGGGTACATGCTTGATTTTTCTTGTTTGAATATGTCTAGACCTTGTTTATCAACTTAATTGAATGCCTACTATATAACATATATAAGAAGACCTTTTTTGTTTTTTTTTAATTTTTATACCCATTTGAATCTTGGTCAAATCCTAGGTTTCACCAAGATTTGAATAAGTTTAAAACATGAATATGAAAAAGTAAGCATGCATGTATGCTTCTTAATTAATCACTTCGAAATGAAGCTCTTGGGAGGGTTTTTGAAATTTCCATGTTTGAAACCAAAAACCACATATCTTCATGCATGTGCTTGACTTCATGAGACAAAGTTTAGTGTTAGGGGGTAGATACATGATTTCTCTCGTTTGAATATGTCTAGACCTTGTTTATCAACTTAATTGAATGCTTACTATATGACATAAGAAGACTATGTGCCTTGATTTTTTTTAAAATTTTGTCCATTTGAATATTGGCCAAATCCTAGGTTTGACCATGATTTAAACAAGTTTAAAACATGAATATATATGAAAAATTAAGCGTGTATCATTCGTAGTCACTCCAAAATGAAGCTCTTGAGAGGGTTTTTGAAATTTCCATGTTTGAAACCAAATAACCACGTACTTCTCTTCATGCCTTGACTTCATAAGACAGAGTTTGGGGTTAGGGTTAGCTTGATACATGAATTTTCTGGTTTGAATATGTCTAGACATTGTTTATCAACTTAATTGAATGCTTACTAGATGACATAAGATGACTATGTGCATTGGTTTTTCATTTTTTTTGAATTTTTATGCCCATTTGAATCTTGGTCAAATTCTAGGTTTGACCATGATTTAATCAAGTTTAAAACATGAATATGAAAAATTAAGCATCTATCCTTCTTAGTCACTCCAATATGTAGCTCTTGGGAGGGTTTTTGAAATTTCCATGCTTGAAAACCAAAAACCACTTTTCTTCATGCATGCTTGACTTCATAAGACATAGTTTAGGGTTAGGGGGTAGATACATGATTTTCCTACTAGTTTGAATATGTCTAGACCTTGTTTATCAATTTAATTGAATGCTTACTATATGACATGAGCAGACCTTGGTTTTAATTTTTTTATACCCATTTGAATCTTCGTCAAATCGTAGGTTTGTTGACCAAGATTTGAACAAGTTTAAAACATGAATATGAAAAAGTAAGCATGTATGCGTCTTAACTAGTCACTCCAAAATGAAGCTCTTGGGAGGGTTTTTGAAATTTCCATGTTTGAAACCAAAAACCACTTCTTCTCTTCATGCTTGACTTCATAAGTCAGGGTTAATTTAGGGATATATAGGGGGTAGATACATGATTTTTCTGGTTTGATATGTCTAGACCTTGTTTACCAACTTAATTGAATGCTTACTATATGACATAAGAAGACTACGTGACTTGTGCTCACTGAAGTGTGGGACCTCACGCATGGGAACCACACGTACGTAAGTGACAGACTTGTTGCTCTAATAACTCGGGTGATCATTATACTGTATTAGTACATAGTTTCCTATGGATCCTTCTTAGTCACTCCAAAATGAAGTTCTTTGAGAGGGTTTTTGAAATTTCCATGTTTGAAACCCAAAACAACTTCTCTTCATACTTGACTTCATAAGACAGAGTTTAGGGTTAGGGGTAGATACATGATTTGTCTGGTTTGAATACGTCTAGACCTTGTTTATCAACTTTAATGCTTACTATATGACATAAGAAGACTATGTGCTTTGGTTTTTCATTTTTCTGATTTTTTCTATTTTTGATGCCCATTTGAATCTTGGTCAGATCCTAGGTTTTACCAAGATTTAAACAAGTTTAAAACATGAAAATGAAAAGGGAAGCATTTATCCTTCTTAGTCACTCTAAATGAAGTTTTTGGGAGGTTTTTGAAATTTCCATGTTTGAAACCCAAAACCACTTCTCTTCATGCTTGACTTCATAAGACATAGTTTAGGGTTAGGGGTACATACATGATTTGTATGTTTTGAATATGTCTAGACCTTGTTTATCAACTTGAATGCTTACTATATGACATAAGAAAACTACGTATGTGCTTTGGTTTTTCATTTTTCTGTTTTTTTTTCAATTTTCCGCCCATTTGAATCTCTGTCAAATCCTAGGTTTGACCAAGATTTAAACAAGTTTAACACGTGAAAACGAAAAGGTAAGCATGGATCCTTCTTAGTCACTCCAAAATGTACCAATTGATAGATGTGTTAACTTTGCTTCATGGAAAAAATAATGTCATGTAAATGAGTTAACTTGGATTTCCTACCCTTGAATCCATAGGAAACTTTGTTCTAATGCACTATTATAATCAACCGAGTTTTTACACCAACAGGTCTGTCACTTACGTGTGGTGCCCACGCTTGAGGTCCCACACTTCAGTGAGCACAAGTCACGTGCAATAGGTACGCAAACTCCCAGCCATTTTCTTTGTCAAGAGAAGACGCATCAGGATGCGTATTGGAAGTCTGTGGGTCCTTCTGGATCCTTCGGTTGTCCCTCTCACAAAAAAAAAACAAATCTCTCTCATTCTCGGCCTCGCTCGACTCGCTCGCTCGCACCTCCTGCTCACTGACAAACCCTGCACAAAAGTCAACATCATCACCCCAAAAAGGGGAGACACCATAATGCTCTCCCTTCTTCTCTCCTTCCGAGTGATCCCTCTTCCTCCGAGTTTCACTCGACGGGCAAACACATATGTGCTGCATAGTAATAATAAAAAGGTACTACAGAAAATTCGACCTACGAATCTATAATTAAATATAGGTTAAACTAGGGTTTTGCCCAGTACTACAGATCAAGGTTCAAAAAAATCCAACTACGGGGTTCGAACAACCCCATTTCTAATCAAAGATTTTTTTCGACGTCATCCAAATGGCCTCAAACTATAGCATGGGCGGATCCAGACTATAGCAAAACCAAAGCACATAGCCTTCTTAATTATGTCATATAGTAAACACTCAAGTTGATAAACAAGGTCTAGACATATTCAAACCAGAAAAATCATGTGTATATCTACCCCTACCCCTAA
The DNA here is from genome assembly GCA_030979885.1 of Lolium multiflorum. NCBI lineage: Eukaryota > Viridiplantae > Streptophyta > Magnoliopsida > Poales > Poaceae > Lolium > Lolium multiflorum. The sequence goes on from CM061747.1 coordinate 193,562,538, forward strand.
ACTCTGTCTTATGAAGTCAATCATGAAGAGAATTGGTTTTGGGTTTCAAACATGGAAATTTCAAGTACGTCCCAAAAGCTTCATATATTTTAGAGTGACTAATTAAGAAGGATGTTGGATTCCGTTTTCATTTTCATGCTTGAAACTTGTTTAAATCTTGGTTGAACCTAGGATTTGACCAGAATCAAATGTGCATAAAATTCTTAAAAAAATAGAAAAATGGAAAACAAAAGCACATGGTCCTCTTATGTCATATAGTAAGCATTCAAGTTGATAAACAAGGTTTATACATATTCAAACCAGACAAATCATGTATCTACCCCCTATCGACCCTAAACTCGGTCTTATGAAGTCTAGCATGAGGAGAAGTCGTTTTGGGTTTCAAACGTTTAAGCCAAAAGCCCCATTTCAAATATTTCAAACTTATTCAAATTTGGTTCAAATTTGAAAGACACACAAGTTATAGCACACATAGTGCATACATTCTCACACATACTGCACTAGATGCTAACCCGGCCTATAGTTTGAGGCCATTGGATGAGGTCGAAAAAATCTTGGATTAGAAATGGGGTTGTTCGAACCCCGTAGTTGGATTTTTTGAACCTTGATCTGTAGTACTGGGCAAAACCCTAGTTTAACCTATTTAATTATAGATTCGTAGGTCGATTTTTCTACCTTTTTATTATTACTATGCAGCACATGTGTGTTTGCCCGTCGAGTGAAACTCGGAGGAAGAGGGATCACTCGGAAGGAGAGAAGAAGGGAGAGAATTATGGTGTCTCCCCTTTTTCGGGTGATGATGTTGACTTTTGTGCAGGGTTTGTCAGTGAGCAGGAGGTGCGAGCGAGCGACGAGCGAGGCCGAGAATGAGAGAGATTTTTTTTAGAGGGACGACCGAAGGATCCAGAAGGACCCACAGACTTCCAATACGCATCCTGATGCGTCTTTCTCACAAAGAAAATGGCTGGGTTTGCGTACCTATTGCACGTGACTTGTGCTCACTGAAGTGTGGGACCTCACGCATGGGCACCACACGTAAGTGACAGACCTGTTGGTGTAAAAACTCGGTTGATTATTATAGTGCATTAGAACAAAGTTTCCTATGGATTCAAGGGTAGGAAATCCAAGTTAACTCATTTACATGACATTATTTTTTCCATGAAGCAAAGTTAACGCACCTATCAATTGGTACATTTTGGAGTGACTAAGAAGGATCCAGGCTTACTTATTCGTTTTCACGTGTAAAACTTGTCTAAATCTTGGTCAAACAAAATTGGCAGAAAATTCAAAAAAAAAACAGAAAAATGAAAAACCAAAGCACATAGTCTTCTTATGTCATGTAGCTAGTAAGCATTAAAGTTGATAAACAAGGTCTAGACATATTCAAACCATACTAATCATGTATCTACCCCCTAACCCCTAAACTCTATCTTATGACGAAGTCAAGCATGAAGATTAAGTGGTTTTGGGTTTCAAACATGGAAATTTTGAAAACCTCCCAAAAACTTCATTTTAGGGTGACTAAGAAGGATACAGGCTTCCCTTTTCATTTTCATGTTCTATACTTGTTTAAATCTTGGTCAAACCTAGGATTTGACCATGATTCAAATGTGCATCAAAATTCCAAAAAAATCAGAAAAATGAAAAACCAAAGCACATAGTTTTCTTATGTCATATAGTAAGCATTAAAGTTGATAAACAAGGGTCTAGACATATTCAAACAAGAAAAATCATGTATCTACCCCCTAACCCTAAACTTTGTCTTATGTAGTCAAGCATGAAGAGAAGTGGTTTTGGGTTTCAAATATGGAAATTTCAAAAACCTATCAAAAGCTTCATTTTAGAGTGACTAAGAAGGATCCATGCTTGCCTTTTCATTTTCATATTCGAAACTTGTTTAAATCATTGTCAAACCTAGGATTTGACCAAGATTTAAATTGGCATAAAATTAAAAAATCGGAAAAATGAAAAACAAAAGCACATAGTCTTCTTATGTCACATATATATATAGTAAGCATTCAAAAGTTGATAAACAAGGTCTAGCTAGACATATTCAAATAAGACAAATCATGTATCTACCCCTCTAACCCTAAACTCTGTCTTATGAAGTCAAGCATGAAGAGAAGTGGTTTTAGGTTTCAAACATGGAAATTTCAAAAACCTCCCAAAAACTTCATTTTAGAGTGACTAAGAAGGATACATGTTTCCCTTTTCATTTTCATGTTTTAAACTTGTTTAAATCTTGGTCAAACCTAGGATTTGACCAAGATACAAATAGGCACAAAAAATGAAAAACAAAAAGCACATAGTGTTCTTATGTCATATCGTAAGCATTCAAGTTGATAAACAAGGTCTAGATATATCCAAACCAGACAAATCATGTATATATGTACCCCGTGTCGATCTTATGAAGTCTAGCATGAAGAAAAGTCGTTTTGGCCGGGTTTCAAACATGGAAATTTCAAGAACATCCCAAAAGCTTCATTTTAGAGCGACTAAGAAGGATCCAGGCTTACCTTTCCATTTTCATGATTTAAACTTGTTTAAATCTTGGTCAAATCTTGCTCAAGCATGAAGATAAGTGGTTTTGGGTTTCAAACATGGAAATTTCAAAAACCTCCCGAAAACTTCATTTTAGGGTGACTAAGAAGGATACAGGCTTCCCTTTTCATTTTCATGTTCTATATATACTTGTTTAAATCTTGGTCAAACCTAGGATTTGACCAAGATTCAAATGTGCATCAAAATTCTAAAAAAATCAGAAAAATGAAAAACCAAAGCACATAGTCTTCTTATGTCATATAGTAAGCATTAAAGTTGATAAACATGGTCTAGACATATTCAAACCATACAAATCATGTATCTACCCCTAACCCCTAAACTATGTCTTATGAAGTCAAGCATGAAGAGAAGTGGTTTTGGGTTTCAAACATGGAAATTTCAAAAACTGCCCAAAAACTTCATTTTAGAGTGACTAAGAAGGACACATGCTTCCCTTTTCATTTTCATGTTTTAAACTTGTTTAAATCTTGGTCAAACCTAGGATTTGATGAACATGGTCTAGACATATTCAAACCAGACAAATCATGTATCTACCCCCTATCGACCCTAAACTTCGTCTTATGAAGTCAAGCATGAAGAGAAGTGGTTTTGGGTTTCAAACATGGAAATTTCAAAAACCTCCCAAAATTAAAGCTTCATTTTAGAGTGACTAGTTAAGAAGGATCCAGGCTTACCTTTTCATTTTCATGTTTTAAACTTGTTTAAATCTTGTTCAAACCTAGGATTTAACCAATATTCAAATGGGCATAAAATAAAAAATAAATAAAATAAAAAACCAAAGCACATAGTCTTCTTATGTCATATAGTAAGCATTCAAGTTGATAAACAAGGTCTAGACATATTCAAACTAGCTAGACAAATCATGTATCTACCCCCTAATTAAAACCCCTAAACTCTGTCTTATGACGAAGTCAAGCATGAAGATAAGTGGTTTTAGGTTTCAAACATGGAAATTTCAAAAACCTCCCAAAATTCAGCTTCATTTTAGAGCGACTAAGAAGGATCGATGCTTTTACCTTTTCATTTCCATGTTTTAAACTTATTTAAATCTTGGTCAAACCTAGGATTTGACCAAGATTCAAATGGGCATAAAAATTATTCAGACAAAAAATCTAAAGAATGAAAAACCAAAGCACATAGCCTTCTTAATTATGTCATATAGTAAACACTCAAGTTGATAAACAAGGTCTAGACATATTCAAACCAGAAAAATCATGTGTATATCTACCCCTACCCCTAAACTCTGTCTTATGAAGTCAATCATGAAGAGAATTGGTTTTGGGTTTCAAACATGGAAATTTCAAGTACGTCCCAAAAGCTTCATATATTTTAGAGTGACTAATTAAGAAGGATCTTGGATTACGTTTTCATTTTCATGCTTGAAACTTGTTTAAATCTTGGTTGAACCTAGGATTTGACCAGAATCAAATGTGCATAAAATTCTTAAAAAATAGAAAAATGAAAAACAAAAGCACATGGTCTTCTTATGTCATATAGTAAGCATTCAAGTTGATAAACAAGGTTTAGACATATTCAAACCAGACAAATCATGTATCTACCCCTAACCCTAAACTCGGTCTTATGAAGTCTAGCATGAGGAGAAGTCGTTTTGGGTTTCAAACGTTTAAGCCAAAAGCCCCATTTCAAATATTTCAAACTTATTCAAATTTGGTTCAAATTTTAAAGACACACAAGTTATAGCACACATAGTGCATACATTCTCACACATACTGCACTAGATGCTAACCCGGCCTATAGTTTGAGGCCATTGGATGAGGTCGAAAAAATCTTGGATTAGAAATGGGGTTGTTCGAACCCCGTAGTTGGATTTTTTGAACCTTGATCTGTAGTACTGGGCAAAACCCTAGTTTAACCTATTTAATTATAGATTCGTAGGTCGATTTTTCTACCTTTTTATTATTACTATGCAGCACATGTGTGTTTGCCCGTCGAGTGAAACTCGGAGGAAGAGGGATCACTCGGAAGGAGAGAAGAAGGGAGAGAATTATGGTGTCTCCCCTTTTTCGGGTGATGATGTTGACTTTTGTGCAGGGTTTGTCAGTGAGCAGGAGGTGCGAGCGAGCGAGTCGAGCGAGGCCGAGAATGAGAGAGATTTTTTTTTTAGAGGGACGACCGAAGGATCCAGAAGGACCCACAGACTTCCAATACGCATCCTGATGCGTCTTTCTCTTGACAAAGAAAATGGCTGGGAGTTTGCGTACCTATTGCACGTGACTTGTGCTCACTGAAGTGTGGGACCTCACGCATGGGCACCACACGTAAGTGACAGACCTGTTGGTGTAAAAACTCGGTTGATTATTATAGTGCATTAGAACAAAGTTTCCTATGGATTCAAGGGTAGGAAATCCAAGTTAACTCATTTACATGACATTATTTTTTCCATGAAGCAAAGTTAACGCACCTATCAATTGGTACATTTTGGAGTGACTAAGAAGGATCCAGGCTTACTTATTCGTTTTCACGTGTAAAACTTGTCTAAATCTTGGTCAAACAAAATTGGCAGAAAATTCAAAAAAAAAACAGAAAAATGAAAAACCAAAGCACATAGTCTTCTTATGTCATGTAGTAAGCATTAAAGTTGATAAACAAGGTCTAGACATATTCAAACCATACTAATCATGTATCTACCCCCTAACCCCTAAACTCTATCTTATGACGAAGTCAAGCATGAAGATTAAGTGGTTTTGGGTTTCAAACATGGAAATTTTGAAAACCTCCCAAAAACTTCATTTTAGGGTGACTAAGAAGGATACAGGCTTCCCTTTTCATTTTCATGTTCTATACTTGTTTAAATCTTGGTCAAACCTAGGATTTGACCATGATTCAAATGTGCATCAAAATTCCAAAAAAATCAGAAAAATGAAAAACCAAAGCACATAGTTTTCTTATGTCATATAGTAAGCATTAAAGTTGATAAACAAGGGTCTAGACATATTCAAACAAGAAAAATCATGTATCTACCCCCTAACCCTAAACTTTGTCTTATGTAGTCAAGCATGAAGAGAAGTGGTTTTGGGTTTCAAATATGGAAATTTCAAAAACCTATCAAAAGCTTCATTTTAGAGTGACTAAGAAGGATCCATGCTTGCCTTTTCATTTTCATATTCGAAACTTGTTTAAATCATTGTCAAACCTAGGATTTGACCAAGATTTAAATTGGCATAAAATTAAAAAATCGGAAAAATGAAAAACAAAAGCACATAGTCTTCTTATGTCACATATATATATAGTAAGCATTCAAAAGTTGATAAACAAGGTCTAGCTAGACATATTCAAATAAGACAAATCATGTATCTACCCCTCTAACCCTAAACTCTGTCTTATGAAGTCAAGCATGAAGAGAAGTGGTTTTAGGTTTCAAACATGGAAATTTCAAAAACCTCCCAAAAACTTCATTTTAGAGTGACTAAGAAGGATACATGTTTCCCTTTTCATTTTCATGTTTTAAACTTGTTTAAATCTTGGTCAAACCTAGGATTTGACCAAGATACAAATAGGCACAAAAAATGAAAAACAAAAAGCACATAGTGTTCTTATGTCATATCGTAAGCATTCAAGTTGATAAACAAGGTCTAGATATATCCAAACCAGACAAATCATGTATATATGTACCCCGTGTCGATCTTATGAAGTCTAGCATGAAGAAAAGTCGTTTTGGCCGGGTTTCAAACATGGAAATTTCAAGAACATCCCAAAAGCTTCATTTTAGAGCGACTAAGAAGGATCCAGGCTTACCTTTCCATTTTCATGATTTAAACTTGTTTAAATCTTGGTCAAATCTTGCTCAAGCATGAAGATAAGTGGTTTTGGGTTTCAAACATGGAAATTTCAAAAACCTCCCAAAAACTTCATTTTAGGGTGACTAAGAAGGATACAGGCTTCCCTTTTCATTTTCATGTTCTATATATACTTGTTTAAATCTTGGTCAAACCTAGGATTTGACCAAGATTCAAATGTGCATCAAAATTCTAAAAAAAAATCAGAAAAATGAAAAACCAAAGCACATAGTCTTCTTATGTCATATAGTAAGCATTAAAGTTGATAAACATGGTCTAGACATATTCAAACCATACAAATCATGTATCTACCCCTAACCCCTAAACTATGTCTTATGAAGTCAAGCATGAAGAGAAGTGGTTTTGGGTTTCAAACATGGAAATTTCAAAAACTGCCCAAAAACTTCATTTTAGAGTGACTAAGAAGGACACATGCTTCCCTTTTCATTTTCATGTTTTAAACTTGTTTAAATCTTGGTCAAACCTAGGATTTGATGAACATGGTCTAGACATATTCAAACCAGACAAATCATGTATCTACCCCCTATCGACCCTAAACTTCGTCTTATGAAGTCAAGCATGAAGAGAAGTGGTTTTGGGTTTCAAACATGGAAATTTCAAAAACCTCCCAAAATTAAAGCTTCATTTTAGAGTGACTAGTTAAGAAGGATCCAGGCTTACCTTTTCATTTTCATGTTTTAAACTTGTTTAAATCTTGTTCAAACCTAGGATTTAACCAATATTCAAATGGGCATAAAATAAAAAATAAATAAAATAAAAAACCAAAGCACATAGTCTTCTTATGTCATATAGTAAGCATTCAAGTTGATAAACAAGGTCTATACATATTCAAACCAGACAAATCATGTACCCCTAACCCTAAACTTTGTCTTAATTATATATGAAGTCAAGCATGAAGCAGAGAAGTGTGGTTTTGGGTTTCAAACATGGAAATTTCAAAAACCTCCCAAAAAGCTTCATTTTAATTAGACTGGCTGGTTAATTAAGAAGGATCCATGATTAATTACCTTTTCATTGTCATGTTTTAAACTTGTTTAAATCTTGGTCGAACCTAGGATTTGACCAAGATTCAAATGGGCATAAAAATTCAGAAAAAAATCGAAAGAATGAAAAACCAAAGCACATAGCCTTCTTATGTCATATAGTAAGCATTCAAGTTGATAAACATGGTCTAGACATATTCAAACCAGAAAAATCATGTATCTACCCCTAACCCTAAACTCTGTCTTATGAAGTCAAGCATGAAAAGAAGTACGGTGGTTTTGGGTTTCAAACATGGTAAATTCAAGAACCTCCCAAAAGCTTCATTTTAGAGTTACTAAGAGAAAGATCCAGACTTAATTACCTTATCATTTTCACATGTTAAACTTGTTTAAATCTTGCTCAACAAACCTAGGATTTTACCAAGATTCTCAAATGGGCATAAAAATCAAAAAATGAAATACCAATGCACATAGTCCTCTTATGTCATATAGCTAGTAAGCATTCAAGTTGATAAACAAGGTCTAGACATATTCAAACTAGCTAGACAAATCATGTATCTACCCCCTAATTAAAACCCCTAAACTCTGTCTTATGACGAAGTCAAGCATGAAGATAAGTGGTTTTAGGTTTCAAACATGGAAATTTCAAAAACCTCCCAAAATTCAGCTTCATTTTAGAGCGACTAAGAAGGATCGATGCTTTTACCTTTTCATTTCCATGTTTTAAACTTATTTAAATCTTGGTCAAACCTAGGATTTGACCAAGATTCAAATGGGCATAAAAATTATTCAGACAAAAAATCTAAAGAATGAAAAACCAAAGCACATAGCCTTCTTAATTATGTCATATAGTAAACACTCAAGTTGATAAACAAGGTCTAGACATATTCAAACCAGAAAAATCATGTGTATATCTACCCCTACCCCTAAACTCTGTCTTATGAAGTCAATCATGAAGAGAATTGGTTTTGGGTTTCAAACATGGAAATTTCAAGTACGTCCCAAAAGCTTCATATATTTTAGAGTGACTAATTAAGAAGGATCTTGGATTACGTTTTCATTTTCATGCTTGAAACTTGTTTAAATCTTGGTTGAACCTAGGATTTGACCAGAATCAAATGTGCATAAAATTCTTAAAAAATAGAAAAATGAAAAACAAAAGCACATGGTCTTCTTATGTCATATAGTAAGCATTCAAGTTGATAAACAAGGTTTAGACATATTCAAACCAGACAAATCATGTATCTACCCCTAACCCTAAACTCGGTCTTATGAAGTCTAGCATGAGGAGAAGTCGTTTTGGGTTTCAAACGTTTAAGCCAAAAGCCCCATTTCAAATATTTCAAACTTATTCAAATTTGGTTCAAATTTTAAAGACACACAAGTTATAGCACACATAGTGCATACATTCTCACACATACTGCACTAGATGCTAACCCGGCCTATAGTTTGAGGCCATTGGATGAGGTCGAAAAAATTCTTGGATTAGAAATGGGGTTGTTCGAACCCCGTAGTTGGATTTTTTGAACCTTGATCTGTAGTACTGGGCAAAACCCTAGTTTAACCTATTTAATTATAGATTCGTAGGTCGATTTTTCTACCTTTTTATTATTACTATGCAGCACATGTGTGTTTGCCCGTCGAGTGAAACTCGGAGGAAGAGGGATCACTCGGAAGGAGAGAAGAAGGGAGAGAATTATGGTGTCTCCCCTTTTTCGGGTGATGATGTTGACTTTTGTGCAGGGTTTGTCAGTGAGCAGGAGGTGCGAGCGAGCGAGTCGAGCGAGGCCGAGAATGAGAGAGATTTTTTTTTTTAGAGGGACGACCGAAGGATCCAGAAGGACCCACAGACTTCCAATACGCATCCTGATGCGTCTTTCTCTTGACAAAGAAAATGGCTGGGAGTTTGCGTACCTATTGCACGTGACTTGTGCTCACTGAAGTGTGGGACCTCACGCATGGGCACCACACGTAAGTGACAGACCTGTTGGTGTAAAAACTCGGTTGATTATTATAGTGCATTAGAACAAAGTTTCCTATGGATTCAAGGGTAGGAAATCCAAGTTAACTCATTTACATGACATTATTTTTTCCATGAAGCAAAGTTAACGCACCTATCAATTGGTACATTTTGGAGTGACTAAGAAGGATCCAGGCTTACTTATTCGTTTTCACGTGTAAAACTTGTCTAAATCTTGGTCAAACAAAATTGGCAGAAAATTCAAAAAAAAACAGAAAAATGAAAAACCAAAGCACATAGTCTTCTTATGTCATGTAGTAAGCATTAAAGTTGATAAACAAGGTCTAGACATATTCAAACCATACTAATCATGTATCTACCCGCTAACCCCTAAACTATGTCTTAAGAAGTCAAGAATGAAGAGAAGTGGTTTTGGGTTTCAAACATGGAAATTTCAAAAACCTCCCAAAAACTTCATTTTAGGGTGACTAAGAAGGATACAGGCTTCCATTTTCATTTCCATGTTCTATACTTGTTTAAATCTTGGTCAAACCTAGGATTTGACCAAGATTCAAATGTGCATCAAAATTCCAAAAAAAAAGGTCTAGACATATTCAAACTAGCTAGACAAATCATGTATCTACCCCCTAAAACCCCTAAACTCTGTCTTATGACGAAGTCAAGCATGAAGATAAGTGGTTTTAGGTTTCAAACATGCATGGAAATTTCAAAAACCTTCCAAAAACTTCATTTTAGGGTGACTAATTAAGAAGGATACATGCTTCCCTTTTCATTTTCATGTTCTATATATACTTGTTTAAATCTTGGTCAAACCTAGCTAGGATTTGACCAAGATTCAAATGTGCATCAAAATTCCAAAAAATATCAGAAAAATGAAAAACCAAAGCACATAGTTTTCTTATGTCATATAGTAGCATTAAAGTTGATAAACAAGGTCTAGACATATTCAAACAAGAAAAATCATGTATCTACTCCCTAACCCTAAACTTTGTCTTATGTAGTCAAGCATGAAGAGAAGTGGTTTTGGGTTTCAAATATGGAAATTTCAAAAACCTACCAAAAGCTTCATTTTAGAGTGACTAAGAATGATCAATGCTTACCTTTTCATTTTCATATTTTAAACTTGTTAAAATCATTGTCAAACCAGGATTTGACCAAGATTTAAATGGGCATAAAATTTAAAAAATCAGAAAAATGAAAAACAAAAGCACATAGTCTTCTTATGTCACATATATATATAGTAAGAGCATTCAAAAGTTGACAAACAAGGTCTATACATATTCAAATAAGACAAATCATGTATCTACCCCTAACCCTAAACTCTGTCTTATGAAGTCAAGCATGAAGAGAAGTGGTTTTTGGTTTCAAACATGGAAATTTCAAAAACCTCCCAAAAGCTTCATTTTAGAGTGACTAAGAAGGATCCAGGCTTACCTTTTCATTTTCATGTTTTAAACTTGTTTAAATCTTGGTCAAACTTAGGATTTGACCAATATTAAAATGGGCATAAAATAAAAAAATAAAAAAACCAAAGCACATAGTCTTCTTATGTCATATAGTAAGCATTCAAGTTCATAAACAAGGTCTAGACATATTCAAACCAGACAAATCATGTATCTACCCCCTATCGACCCTAAACTTCGTCTTATGAAGTCAAGCATGAAGAGAAGTGGTTTTGGGTTTCAAACATGGAAATTTCAAAAAACCAAAAGCTTCATTTTAGAGCGAGTAAGAAGGATCGATGCTTATCTTTTCATTTTCATGTTTTAAACTTATTTAAATCTTGGTCAAACCTAGGATTTGACCAAGATTCAAATGGGCATAAAAATTCAGACAAAAATCTAATTAAAGAATGAAAAACCAAAGCACGTACATAGCCTTCTTAATTATGTCATATAGTAAACATTCAAGTTGATAAACAAGGTCTAGACATATTCAAACCAGAAAAATCGTGTATCTACCCCTAACCCTAATTAAACTTTGTCTTATGAAGTCAAGCTTGAAGAAAAGTGGTTTTGAGTTTCAAGCATGCATGGAAATTTCGAGAACCTCCCAAAATAAAGCTTCATTTTAGAGTGACTACGAAGGATCCATGCTTACACCTTTTCATTTTCAAGTTTTAAACTTGTTTAAAACCTCGTCAAACCTGGGATTTGACCAAGATTCAAATGGGCATAAAATTCAAAAAAATAGATAAATGAAAAACCATAGCACATAGTCTTCTTATGTCATATAGTAAGCATTCAAGTGGATAAACAAGCTCTAGACATACTGAAACCAGACAAATCATGTATCTACCCCTATCCCTAAACTATGTCTTATGAAGTCTAGCATGAAAAGAAGTGGTTTTGGGTTTCAAACATGGAAATTTCAAAAACCTCCCAAAAGCTTCATTTTGGATTGACTAAGGAGGATCCAGGCTTACTTTTTCATTTTCATATTTTAAACTTGTTTAAATCTAGGTCAAACCTAGGATTTGACCAAGATTCAAATGGACATAAAAAATCAACAGTTTACAACAGCACACAAAATAAACATGAAATTACATCTAAATCCCTAACTTTTACATGGAGGACCCCAGGCTGAAAGCAAGAAATGCGATCGGGTCTTGAATCTTGATGCGTCTTCTCTTGACAAAGAAGATTGCTGGGAGTTTGCGTACGTACATCACGTCACTTGTGCTCACTGAAGTGTGGGACATGACGCATGCATGGGCAACACACGTAAGTGACATGGATTCAAGGGTAGGGAAGCCAAGAGAAAAAAACGAGAATTTGGACAAAAATAACCCAATCTTGCTAGTATGTCGAAAGTTTGTTTTTCCCAATCTTTTCGACTTTGGGTTATTTCTGTCTATTTTGCCGAAAAAACGAGGACAGAGACTGGAAACGGTGATGCATCTAGCTTCAGAGTACGCCAGATTAAGACTTCATGAGCAACACTAGTCTGACGTAAGTACAGTGTATACAGACAAGACAGGGACTAGACATTGCTACCCACGTCCCTCTGCGCCCCTTCAAAGAAATCATACTCCGTACTAGAATCTCGAAACGTAGGAATTAGTCTGACACGATTTCTGATTGTTTAATTCATAGGATTGCAATTTTCAGAATTCATTGACAATACATTTTTATACAAAAACAAAAAATCCTTCATTGTGTAACCGTATGTTACTACTAGTATTTCTTTTGGTTTTCACACGCAATCAAATGTTATTGGATCCAAATACCGTTGTTTCTCAATCCTATATATTTGGAGATGATCATCACTCTCTAATCATACAATTTTCATATTCCCGCACTTTGAAAATCTTGCGAATAATCAAAGCAGCCAAAATCTATGGTGTGTATTGTATATGTTTATGCCATGCTTAGTTTCATCGAATATTGTTTGGTTGCATCGCGGGGAAACCGCGTGAATTTAGATTAATTGTTGCATGTTTGTTTGTGGTGTGACCAACTGCTTTTGCAACGAAACAACCCCCCCCCCACCATGTACGCATTGTTTGGGTCGCATGCATGATGTGTACATAATGTTAAAATAGAAATAATGTAGGAATTGAATATGATTGCATGTTGAATTAATCCTATATGAGAGAAATCACACAAATTTGAATTGCATGTTCTTTGGTTGTAGTGCTACACAAAAAACACGTGAATTAGTATGAATTATCATGTATTCAAGAATCAAAGGAGCCACTGAGATTTGAATCCCACAAAATTTCTATGAATTTTCTTCGAACCAAACAAGCCCAACAAGATTCCAAAGGAATATAATACAACGAATCAAACAACTTCCGTTGTTGGAATATTTCCTTAGGACATCAATCCAATAGAAACTATATGATCCAGTTTCAGCGACAATCTGGTCGGTGTAGGCTCGAGGAGGCCAATTGTATATATATGTTTGGACCCGGTTGGTTGAGTGATCATGCTCGTGACATCCAGCATGAAAGGTAAAATTCGGGCAAGGCCAGCGTGACGCCACAATACTTTTGAAATATTCAAAAGCGCGTAATATTTGTGAAATTTTAATAATAGCTACTACTTATGTGAATTTTTTTCGTTCATACGCTTATTGGGGGGTAGGCTAACCCTAATGGCCTCCTCAAGATCCCTACCTCTACCAAGGTTTCCCGAGTTCATCCACCTCGATGGGTTCCTTGCCACTTTCGACCATGTTGTGGGCATCATTTCGGGTTCCCGTACCACGGCCAGTCCTTTTCAGGAGTCCCGAACCCGATGCCATAATATTTGTTTGAAAAAAATTCAAGACCGCACAATATTTGTTGAAATAAATGAATAAGCATTTTTAAATAGCTAAATAAAAGAAGTACGAATTTTGAAAAATTTATTTTTTCTAAAACATTAATTGGAGCATTGACATGTTGAACCCACTTGTCGATTTTGCTATCAACATGACTAACTAGCTGATTAGATAACCAAGTGGTGAAATTTGCAACATATTAGACCACCACATGGTGGAAACTGCAAAAAAAATGTCCAAGTGGTGGTTTGTGCAACATATAGAGCAGTAGAGTATATGGTAGTACAAGATGAAGAGGCCTCCAAGATGAATGTGCACTGCCGTGGGCCCGTGGTAATATATCATGATGATGGCAAAGGATCTTTTCTCTGCTGAAACTGTCCAGAGCTGATTTGATGAGACAAAATACAGCTCCACGGCGTGCAAGGACAGTATACAGTACATTAGCTTCTTCTCGGGTCACACGCCTTCACGCCAGGTGCAGTAGTGCAGCAGAGACCAGAGAGAGAAGGCACGCCCGTAGTACTCGTATTATTGATTTCAATTCAAATTGTTTTTTTTGCCTGCTTCTCCGTCTTCTTCATCTCCATCTTCTCTGGCGACCCCGCCTACACCAGCAGCCCCTGCACCACCGCCGCCATGCCTTTTTCGGATCATCTCGAGCCACCTGTTTGATGGTACTAGTAGGAGTTGTTGACTTTTATCCATATCGCTCTACCAGCTGCCGCTCGCACTGTCCTCCAATACCTCATACCCAAACGCCAGCGTCCCACTACCACACCCCCACACCCACTTGACCGCATCCTTCCAATGGCGAGATCGATCAATGAGAGTGGCAGTTCTTGGGTGTTTCCTGATGGCCCCCTTGAAGAAATCGCATCCCGATGCGATGTCATCACCGCCGCGAGCCTCGTCGGTTCATGCAAGTTTTATCATGATTCAGCAACACAAAGTGTAGCTCTGCCTGCATCTCAGCCGTTTGGCATGCCCTGTGTTCTTCATACTCACCAAACTGAGGTACCGCCCGCGCACAATCCCTTCTACCGCGTCCACAAGTTCAAGCAGGAGGGTGCGCAGAAGGACAAGCAGCATGATGCAAAAGATCGCAAGGGTACCTTGTGCCAACTGACGCCGCTGGACAGGATCTCTTCCGATGCCGTGATTCCAGATGGTGGTACGGGCATGTGGGCAGGCGCGAATGGAGATTGGATCGCCCTTCTTGGCTTCCCCTGGAATTGGGAGCTTGTCAATGTGTACACTGGTCGCCGGATTCCTCTACCACCAATAAGTGAGTTTAAATCCACCCCGGATAAACTTGTGTTCGAGTCTAATGATCAACATCTTCAACTGCTGAAGATAGCTATTTGCCGAGTTCCAACAGCTGCTTCAAATTATACTAGTTTCTCTGTTCTTGCCATCTTCAACGCGGCAATTGCAGTCCTTCACTGTGCTTCTAGCAGATGGACAGTTCTTGACAACCAGTTCTTAGCGTACGGCTACTCCGATGCAATCATCCACAAGGGTATTGTATTTGCTGTAACTCAGACAGGCGAAGTTTATGCATGGAATCAACTTTCTTGGGGTAATTTTTCTCATCTCATATGATGTGTTTTCGCTATTACCTGCTAGTTTCAGATTTAGCTTTAGCCTTTTTCTTTTTGTTGTGCAGTTTTCGTGTCATGCCTGTACCTTTCCCCCTCTATATTCAATCAAAATCAGCAGCGATATGCCTTTGAGTCAAAATAAAGTACTCCCTCCGATCCAAATCAAATTGACTCAGCTTTGTCTAGCCAGTGCATCTAGCTAGACAAACTTGAGTCAATTAATTTGTGCATATCTAGCTAGACACATCCAGTTGAGTCAATTAATTTGGATCGGAGGCAGTATTTTAGCTACATCATTATTCATGTATGTAATGAACTAATCAAGTTTTGCTGAACTGACTTCAAGCTGTGCTTTCCTTTGCAAGGTCCTTTGTTGATCAGCACGGCACCTATTCCGCCAGAACTTGATGAACAAGGTCGGTACAATCTTGGCTCCTGGTGGTTAGCACGATCTCCTGATGGTTCTAGACTTTTTCTGGTCCATACCTGGGGCGTTACTGACGGGCGGGATTATACTGGACTGGTTCGGATTTTACCTGCTGCTGCTACCTCTGAGGGTCGTCATGGTCGCACTATTCGCGGGTATGGTAAGGGTTTACTTGGCTGCGAGGTGTACAGCATGGACACCAGTCAGTTGATGCCACCGAGGCCATGGAGGAGGATTATTTCCCTTGGATCATATTCTCTCTTCCTTGGAGTGAACTATCCGATTATCATTCCAGTAGAAGACGGGGCAGAACATGACCGTCCAAATATGGCGAGAAGCAACTCTGTTTACACATCGCACCATGCAGTAGGCCTTGCATATCCTCCTTCTCCAGAAATTTGCCGCTTCAGTTTGAATTCTGAAGACTGTACTGTTGGTTTCCAAACCAACATTAGATGGACATGGCGGCAGGTTCCGTTGTGGCTCATCCCAAGCTTCGCCAACGCCCGGCAATGGAACCTGCCTTCGCGTCACAGGTCCAGAAAGAAGGGCTGATGTACTTTATGTAATACTCGTGTTGTAATGCAAGATTTGTATCTGTTGAACTATTTCATTTGCATGTTTATCTCTACCTAGGCTACTCCCTTTCCGTAGTTGTGTTGTACTATCTGTTGAACTATTTCCTTTGCATGTTATCTCTACCTAGGCTACTCCTCCGTAGTTGTTAAATTGATGTAATGCTCCTACAATGCACGCTACACTGGGCGTGTGGCCTGTAATGTTATCAAACACCTTTTGTACTCGTTCTAGTAAGCATTTCACACTATAGCTCACATAATTAAAGTACTCCTACAACGTATTAGTTGAAAGATATCTCTCATAAGTAAGTACCCCTCTTTGAGCTTATGCGAAACATAAATGACTATTTTAGAAATATATACTCTCGACACAAGATTATATTAAAAACAATGGTACATAGTTCTATTAGAAAAAGAAAGTGTGAATAGTAGAATGATGGAGAAGTGTTTTTTGAGGTCTGTGCATAGCTAGTGTTCATGGTGCAAAAGCACTTAGACTAGTCACAATGGGAAGTATACTAGTCTATGATACAACACCTTCAATGCATAGTATCATGAATTAGTATCATGCAATGTTGCGAAAAACCAATTATTCATTTCTTTCCAAATAGACTAGCTTTGCGAGGATGACAAAACATTTCTTTATTGCCCTCTCGTATGAATCTCCTCCATACATCACCTCTCATACCGATTGAAAGCCATTCCAAATCGTTGGTTCAAGACCATGAATACCAAGCCAATTTTGTTAGCTAGTTGGACCACCCTCGGATTGAGAACCAACGGTTGAAAGAAAGGTGGGCGCCAACTCATATTTTTTTCTCGAGAGTCCGACACTTGATGTTGATTGCAAAGTTCACAAAGGCCAAAATTTTGACATCCTCTTTGTGCAAGTCTTGCCACCATCCAAACTCGGTTTTGAAGTACCAACCAAGAAAAAAAAAGCTTGCACTTTGGAGGACCCCATGGACCATGAAAATTTTGAAAAACTTCCAGTAAATCATGCATATTTCGATTTATATTTTGGTGAAGTTTCATTCGATTTGAATCATAGGTTTGTGAGCAAATATATATTTAGTTTAAACTAGTGCTCGAGTACGTAAGAATCTATTTAATCACAAGCTAGTCATCCGAATGGGATGAAATATTCATAGATTTTAAAACAAGGAATCTACATATTACTGGATTTTTTTTCAAAATTTTCTGAATAGTTTTTCTTTTTTAGCTTCGAAATAAGAGATAGTTTGGAACGTTGGATCTCAAATGGATGGTAGATGGTGGGACACAGTCACAATGTATCTTGGAAGCATCAAGTCACTGAAGCTCTGTCCGGTTTCCAAACCAAGCTAGGAAAGGCATTGAAAATGAAGTTCTGCTCTAAAACATTTCTCATTCCATTTTGGTGCTCGCGCGGTTGCATGCTGCCCACGTGTTAAGGTACGTGTCTCTGGCATGTAGAGAACTACGATTATTGGCGAAAAATATATCGAAATGGAAACTGTAAAAAAAAGCCCTCTCTGGTCAACCTGATGTGACGAGACATCACTGCACCAAACGTCGTCGCAAATTTATAGATGGGTGGCGTGCTAGTCTACCAACAGTCAAATCGGCGCCCAGTCGCAGCAGCAGCCTAGAGTACTACCTAGTTTTTGCCCCTTGCATGTCTATCATCTTCTTCTTCACCCCGTTACAAAAAAAAAACTTCTTCTTCACCCTCCCAGAATCACGCGCACGCGCAGGATCTCGATCCCCACCACGCCGCATCACTAGTACTACTCCGTATACCTTTCTCTCCTTACCCCGGCCGGCCGCGCGCCGCATCGTTCCTTCCATAGCGCTCGCCCTCTCCTCCGAAAACCCCAAGCGCAGTTGCATCCGCCATCCACCTAAATCCATCTTCACGTGATGGATTATTCTAGGCTTTGCCGGGGCGGCGGGGACGGCCACTTGGAGGCTCTCACCGGCGACAACATCAACCTCATCGCTGCGCATCTGGACGTTACCTACACCGTCCGACTTGCTGCATGTTCCAGGGAGCTCTACGACATGATCAGCAAGGATGAAGGTAAGATGCACCATTGGGATGAACCCTGCCTGCTGATGCCTCCGCCTGCTTATTGGTTCGATGAACACTGGGACGTGGCGAGAACATCTCGTCTGCATGATACCGTGTACGACCTGGTGCCCCTCGACCATCCTCGCCGTTCTGTCGCCCTGCCGTTCATGCACGACAGAAAATGGCTTGGCGCGAACGGTGACTGGATCGCCGCCGCCGATCATCATGAGTGGTGCCTCGTGAACGTCTACACCGAGCGACATATCCCCCTTCCATCCCTACCTGATTCGAAGATCGATCATAGTAGTTTTTCATATCAACCTGCATACTCTTTTAACTGGGGTCCAGCAATTGATTTGTTGAAGATTGTAATCTGCCAAGTGCCCACAAAAGGTGGGAGGTACGCAGATTACAAGCTCATCGCCTTGTTCGACAAAACGATTTTCTACCTTGAAGGGGGTGGCGACTGGAGAATGCTGGAGGCCCTTACACCTGCACCTGATTATCCAAATTACTGTGATGCCATTGAACTCCGTGGCCACGTTTTTGCGGTGGACGAAACTGACGGCTCCACGTACTTCTGGGACACCGCAAATGGTATTTTTTCAGTCCTTATGTTGCATTGCATGATACACTGCCTTAACCAATGAAGTTATTCATGAACTACCTTGTTTATATTTTACCTTTCTTATATGACTTAATGATCACACCCCCTTTTGCTGAATATGAATGAACCGTTGCTTGCAATGAATTAGTAGTACTAATTAGTCACCAACAAACATAGTATGCTCAGTATGTGATTGCATTCCTGAATTAGTAACTCTACGCCACTGCAGAATATGGGTGTAATTAACCAGTATCTCAAAAGATAACGTGGCACTATGAAGGCACCCTTTTTGATAACCTTTTACACCCATTGTTTCATATATAACTAATTGATTTTGCCTCCAAAAGGAGGACGGGAGACCCCCGCCATCTGCATCAGAGAGATGCATAAGGACTTTCATAAGTATATGACTTAACGATCACATCCTTTATCTGAATATGAATGAACCGTTGCTTGCAATGAATTAGTACTAGTCAGTCATCAGCAAACATAGTATACTCCGTATGTGAATGCATTCCTGAATTAGTAACTCTATGCAACTGCAGAATATGGATGTAATTAACAAGTATCTCAAATGTTAACGTAGAAACAGAAAAATAGAAGAAAATCGTTTGTAATTACATGCGTAGCTTATATTTTCTAGAGATCGGGGAAAAAGCCTTGATTGGATGTACCTACATGCAGATCAAACAGTTCTTTGTTTATATCGGTGAACAATCTGCAGAATGGTATAATTAATTTTGTTTTTGATACATTTTTTCTCCCATTTTCTTGAATAGATTTCAGTTTCCCACAATTATCTTTCATTAGTGATTGTGACGTCCCCTCATTCAAAATAACTCAGGTTATCTTTTTCCTAATTCAATGATATTTAAGTTTGAGTAAGTTTACGATTAATATCTACAACCTCATATATATATAAGATTTAGCACCTGCAGGCCTAACAAAGTTAGCTGCCTCTAGTCCCCTGTATAGTTCTTTCTTTTTGCTTTCTCAGTTTTTCGTAGCCTTGCTACAACCCTGTATGCTCTAATATATAATGATGCACGACTAGGCATGTGTTCGAGAAAAGAAAATCTAAATATCTTTTGTAATATATGAACCTATATTGATGTTTTAGATGTTGGTAGTATAATTTTCGATAAACTTGAACAGACTTAAATCAGTTTAACTTAGCACAACCATATAGCGTACCTTTTTTAGAACGCGAAAATGAGGTAAACAAATACCATGTGTACCCTTTACTATCAATAGTAGAGAAGAGATTATGAACCTTCAACTCTAAAATGCAAATTCTTCTACTGAATGGATAGCTGCATCTGATACCTATTTTGCAAATGTTACCAGACTTGGGGTTAGCTATAAAGAGCATTTCTTTCTTGTCAAGCTTCATGCACTACCAACACAACCAAAAGTCCGAACTGATCGCAAGGGCGGCAATCCACTTATACAATTCAACACCCCCCGTCACATGTGATGGGAGACAAGTCAACATGTGGAAAGACTCAGAGGTATAGCTCAAGAGGCATATAAGTGGACTCCGAGGGGGCAACAACAATTTTAGGATAAATTGCGAAAGCCAGGACTCGAACTCGAGACCCTGGCTCTGACACCATGTCAAGCTTCATGGACTAGCCAACGCAACCAAAAGTCCGAACTGATGGAAAGGTCTAGGCAATCCACTTATACAGTTAAACATTTCTTACCCTTCGGGTGGTCACAGGGAAGCTCTCTAATAGATCACTTAAGACAAAGGGAATTAACTACAGCACAGGACTTAAACTTAAGATGATATATATTTGTCAAAATTTGAATGTATCTATATGCTTTCACTGTCTAGATACATCTGAATTTGGACAAATCTCAGACACTTTCGGTGGGACAGAGGTAGTATATAACTGTGTATACACTAACTAGTGTCTAGTTTTGGCGAAGTTTAGACTAGTTTCGTGGGATGGATGCAGTATAACTGATATATTGGACACTTGATTTGAACACATGAATGACCAATGTCCTTAGCTTACATAGTCGTATTTATACTGTGAGCATGAACGATGAACAATGCTGCTGTTTGAATATGGTTGCCAGTAACACCCTATTCGTCTCCATTTCTAATATTGCAGAAAACCTGATGCTCCCGTTTGTAATCCCGCCACCGGTGGTGGATGATCAGCAGTACGCATGGTTCCTCGCTCCATCTGCTGATGGCAAGCGATTGATGATCATCCTTACAGTAAACAAGATTGGGATTGCCAATGCTGAAGTACCTCCTGACATTCCCTATGCTGCTAATGGGCTTCAGCTACGGCAGTATCCTCCTGTTGCCACCTACGTCTTTGAGCTGGATCCCTTATCTACTGCACGTGCAGGGGACTTTCTTTGGAGGCAGGTTAACAGCCTCAGCGACCACTCTCTGTTCCTCGGACTCAATTACCCAATCATTGCCAACCTGAAGAAGCGTGAATCCAAAGCTCCTGATGGCACATTGGTTCCATTCATGAGGAAAAACTGCGTCTACACAGCATACCGGAATATTCGTTATAATCAATACCCTAAAATTTTGCGCTGCAACCTCCAGCCAGATGAAGGTGAGACTGTGGGAGTTATCAGCCTTCCCAAGGATGGTTGGGATAGTGTCCGACAAGCGGCTATGTGGTTTAAGCCTGCTTTAAACATTGCCCGTTCGGTGTTACCTTTAAAAAAACAGTGACACTTTTTTATTATGCTTGAAGTGTTGAGAAGTAGTACACTGTTTTTAGTATGTACTAGTTTGAATCAGTTTATTTGAACACTGCCCTGCTTTTGTATTTCGTGTTGCCTTCATATTATAACCCATGCATGGCTGTTTTAGGATTGACTTTATTTCAGCACTATAATTTTTTCGATAAAGGATGCTTTATTACTTTTGGAAAGCAATTACATCCAGCCTCTGCATAACCAGGATGCACACAGCTGTTCAAAGAGTCTGTAACCAACAATGTAAAGAAAAAAAACTAGGCGAAATACATATCGGAACGATGAATCATAAATCGCCTATGGTGTGGGTGGTGCTGCAATCCGTAGACTATGCTGCCACCCATGTAGGGAAAAAGTATCCCTCGCCGTTCAGCACTATAATTACAATGTGTGTACGTCCTTTATAATATAGCCACCTCTTGTTGATCATAGTCATGAGAGGACCATTCCTATTTTTTTCGCCGCTAAAGGGTAAAGTACATCCACTGGCACGGGGGTGTGTTGGGTTCCACCCCATCCCCAAACCGAACATGCATCAACTACGAGCAAGGAAGTAGATGTGCGACCTAGGTGACTGTGCGGACCCCACATGTGAACCAAAGAAAAAAACATGTCAATACGGAACTGATGTACATACGACAACTCCTATATGATATGCGTATGTACGATTGAGCATCTGGAGGTGTGCTGCCACCTGCTTCCTCACACGAAGGGTTGGATCTTGTGTTTCGTACACGGATCGGACTGAAATTGTCGTGTGCATAGCAAGGTTCATGTCAATAAGGCTGAGTTTGGCATCTAAGTCTAGGCAACAAATACTTTTGGGTTCCAACGGCCATCTACAAGGTATTTGCTATAGGCCTACTTGCTCCGGCTGTCGAAGCCCAATAACTACAAATGGGCCTTTCTGCTCATGCAATGTTGGCCCTTTTCTAAAGAACCACAGATCCTATGATTGGCAAAAAACAAAAACACGGAGATTCTACATAAAAGTTGTTTGTATTTATTTTGAATTATTGGGTTGCAATTTTTGAAACTGCTCATGGCCAATATGAAAATCCTTGATCGCTCCATACCCACATAGATCACGGTATTTTCAAAAATTCATAAAGTGGATTTGAAATTTAAAACATATCCTAATAATTCCATGATTTATTCTATTAACTTGCAAGATCTTGGAGCGAAAGAGCTTGTATTAGTCTGCGAAAATAATACTGATAAACCTGTCGTTAACAAGAAATGAAGGTTTATCGTTCAGAGAGGATGCCATGTGGGACCCATGAGACAGTAGCGTCCTCAACGTTTCAAAGAAAAAGGCAAGTAGCCCGAAAATAGGGGTAAAAAATAAATCCTACAAAGGAAACATTTATAGTTCATAGAGGCTGACATGTGGGACCGATCTGCCAGCTGCATCCTCATCATTTCGAAGTCGGCAGGGATCAGAAGAAAAAGGCAAATAGCCAGAAATTAGGGGTAAAAAATAAATCCAAAAAGGAAACTTTTATTCTTAATAGAGGATGACATGTGGGACCGACCTGCCAGCAGCGTCCTCATCGTTTCAAAGGCCGCAGGGGATCAAAAGAAAAAGGCAAATAGCCAGAAATTAGGGGTAAAAAATAAATCCAACAAAGGAAAGGTTTATTGTTCATAGAGGCTGACATGTGGGACCCATGAGCCAGCGGCGACCTCAATTTCAAAGGCGGCATATGATCGAAAAGAAAAAGGCAAGTTAGCAAAAATCAGTGGGTAAAAAAATCTAAGAAATGAAACTTTATTGTACAGTCCCAGTGTGTAAAAAAAAGGCAAATAGCCAGAAATTAGGGGTAAAAAATAAATCCAACAAAGGAAAGGTTTGTTGTCCATAGAGGCTGACATGTGGGACCCATGAGCCAGCGGCGACCTCAATTTCAAAGGCGGCATATGATCGAAAAGAAAAAGGCAAGTTAGCAAAAATCAGGGGGTAAAAAAAATCTAAGAAAAGAAACTTTATTGTACATAGAGGATGACATGCGGGTCCCATGAGCCAGCACCTTACTCAACGTTTCAGAGGCGGCATGAGATCAAAAGAAAAAGGAAACTGACCAAATATCAGGAGCAAAAAATAATCCAAGAAAAGTAACTTTTATTGTACATAGAGGATGACATATGGGTCCCACTTATACAAGCTCTTTCGCTCCAAGATCTTGCAAGTTGATTGTACATAGAGGATGACATGCGGGCCCCATGTGTCAGCAGCTTAATCAATGTTTCCAAGGCGGCAGGGGATCAAAAGAAAAAAGGAAATAGCCAAAAATAAGAGGGTGAAAAAAAATCCAAGAAAAGAAACTTTTATAGTATAGAGGATGACATGTGGGTCCCATGAGCCAGCAGCTTCCTCAACGTTTCAGAGGCTGCATGAGATCGAAAGAAAAAGGCAAGTGACCAAAAATAAGAGGGAAAAAAATCCAAGAAAAGAGACTTGATTGTACATAGAGGATGACATGCGGGTCCCATCAGTCAGCAGCTTACTCAACGTTTCCAAGGCGGCAGGGGATCAAAAGAAAATGGAAATAGCTAAAGATCAGAGGGTGAAAAAAATCCAAGAAAAGAAACTTTTATAGTACATAGAGGATGACATGCGGGTCCCATGAGCCAGCAGGTTCCGCAACATTTTCAAAGGCGGCATGAGATCGAAAGAAAAAGGCAAGTGACCAAAAATCAGAGTGTGAAAAATAATCGAAGAAAAGAAACTTTTATTGTACATAGAGGATGACATGCTGTCCCATTTTGCAGCAGAGGTCCCAACTTTTCAAATGCGGCTTGAGATCAAAAGAAAAAGAAAGTAGCCAGAAATTAGGGGATAAAAAAAACTCGAAGAAAAGAAAGTTGATTGTACATAGAGGATGACATGCGGGACCCACGAGTTAGCAGCTTACTCAACGTTTCCAAGCCGGCAGGATCAAAAGAAAAAGGAAATAGCCAAAAATCAGAGAGTGAAAAAAACCCTAGAAAATAAACTTTTGTAGTACATAGAGGATGACATGCGGGTCCCATGAGCCAGCAGGTTCCTCAACGTTTCAAACGTGGCATGGGATCGAAAGAAAAAGGCAAGTGACCAAATATCAGGAGCCAAAAATAATCCAAGAAAAGAAACTTGATTGTACATAGAGGATGACGTGCGGGTCCCATTTTGCAGCAGCGGTCCCAACGTTTCAATTGCGGCTTGAGATCAAAAGAAAAAGAAAGTAGCCAGAAATTAGGGGGTCAAAAAAACTCCAAGAAAGGAAAGCTTTATCGTTCATACAGGCTGACATGTGGGACCTATGAGCCAGCAGCTTACTCAACGTTTCAAAGGCGGCAGGGGATCAAAAGAAAAAGGAAATAGCCAAAAATCAGAGGGTGAAAAAAATCCAAGAAATCAAACTTTTATTGTACATAGAGGATGACATGCGGGTCCCATGAGCCAGCAGATTCCTCAACGTTTCAAACGTGGCATGAGATCGAAAGAAAAAGGAAAGTGACCAAATATCAGGAGCCAAAAATAATCCAAGAAAGGAAACTTTATTGTACATAGAGGATGACATACGGGTCCCATTTGCAGCAGCGGTCTCAACGTTTCCAAGGTGGCACAGGACCAAAAGAAAAATGAAGTAGCCAGAAATCAGGGGGTGAAAAAAATCCAAGAAAAGAAAGATTTCAATTGGGCTGCATCTGGACATCTGGGCCTTCGAACTATCCTTCTGGGCCTTTTGATTCGTACAATTTCAGCCCACTCCAGAACATGGAAGTTCGGATTTTTCTCAAAAAAAACAGGAATGTCCTATGCTTCGCAAAAACAAAAAACAAGGAGATTCAAGATATAAGTTGTAAAAATAAAGATTTAATTTATCCGTTTGCAATAGCTCAGAGCGAAATACACTGTTTATTGTCTGCAAAATAATCAAGATATCACATGTTTCTTGTACGGGGAGGCTGACATCAGGGACCCATGAGCCAGCAGCGTCGTTAACGTTTCAAAGGCAGTGGGTCGAAAATAAAAAAACAAAAAGTCAGTTGGTAAAAAAATCCAAGAAAAGAAAACATTTATCGTTCTGAGAGGATGACATGCGGGACCGATGAGGCAGCAGCATCCTCAACGTTTCCAAGGCGGCAGGGGATCAAAAGAAAAAAAAAGGAAATAGCCAGAAATTACTTAGGGGTCAAAAATAAATCCACCAAAGGAAACTTTTATTGTTCATAGAGGATGACATGTGGGACCGACCTGCCAACAGCGTCCTCATCGTTTCAAAGGGGGCAGGGGATCAAAAGAAAAAGGCAAATAGCCAGAAATTAGGGGTCAAAAATAACTCCAATAAAGGAAACTTTTATTGTTCGTAGAGGATGACATGCGGGACCCATGAGCCAGCAGCTTACTCAACGTTTCAAAGGCGGCATGAGATCGAAAGAAAAAGGCAAGTGACCAAATATCAGGAGCCAAAAATAATCCAAGATTTATTGTACATAGAGGATGACATGTGGGTCCCATTTTGCAGCAGCGGTCTCAATGTTTGTAATGCGGCTTGAGATCAAAAGAAAAAGAAAGTAGCTAGTAATTAGGGGGTGACAAAAAATCCAAGAAAAGAAAGTTGATGGACATAGAGGATGACATGCGGGTCCCTTGAACCAACAGCTTACTCAACGTTTCAAAGGGGGCAGGGGATCAAAAGAAAAAGGCAAGCCAGAAATTAGGGGTGAAAAATAATCCAAGAAAGGAAACTTTTATTGTTCGTAGAGGATGACATGCGGGACCCATGAGCCAGCAGCTTACTCAACGTTTAAAGGCGGCAGGATCGAAAGAAAAAGGCAAGTGACAAAATATCAGGAGCAAAAGATAATCCAAGAAAAGAAACTTTATTGTACATAGAGGATGACATGTGGGTCCCATTTTGCAGCAGCGGTCTCAATGTTTGTAATGCGGCTTGAGATCAAAAGAAAAAGAAAGTAGCTAGTAATTAGGGGGTGAAAAAAATCCAAGAAAGGAAAGTTGATGGACATAGAGGATGACATGCGGGTCCCTTGAGCCAACAGCTTACTCAACGTTTCAAAGGGGGCAGGGGATCAAAAGAAAAAGGCAAGCCAAAAATCAGAGGGTGAAAAAAAATCCAACAAAGGAAACTTTTATAGCACATAGAGGATGACATGCGGGTCCCATGAGCCAGCAGGTTCCTCAACGTTTCAAACGTGGCATGAGATCGAAAGAAAAAGGCAAGTGCCCAAATATGAGGTGCCAAAAAAACTCCAAGAAAAGAAAGTTGATTGCTCATAGAGGATGACATGCGGGTCCCATGAGCCAGCAGGTTCCTCAACGTTTCAAACTTGGCATGAGATCGAAAGAAAAAGGCAAGTGACCAAATATGAGGAGCCAAAAATAATTCAAGAAAAGAAAGTTTTATAGTACATAGAGGATGACATGCGGGTCCCATTTAGCAGCAGCGGTCAGCGTTTGAGAGGTGGCAGGGGATCAAAAGAAAAAAGAAATTGCCAAAAATCAGATGGTGAAAAAAACCAAGAAAATGAACTTTTATAGTACATAGAGGATGACATGCGGGTCCCATGAGCCTGCAGGTTCCTCAATGTTTCAAACGTGGCATGAGATCGAAAGAAAAAGGCAAGTGAAAAAATATCAGGAGCCAAAAATAATTCAAGAAAAGAAAGTTTTATAGTACATAGAGGATGACATGCGGGTCCCATTTAGCAGCAGCGGTATCAGCGTTTGAGAGGTGGCAGGGGATCAAAAGAAAAAAAGAAATTGCCAAAAATCAGATGGTGAAAAAAAACCAAGAAAAAGAACTTTTATAGTACATAGAGGATGACATGCGGGTCCCATGAGCCTGCAGGTTCCCCAACGTTTCAAACGTGGCATGAGATCGAAAGAAAAAGGCAAGTGAAAAAATATCAGGAGCCAAAAATAATTCAAGAAAAGAAAGTTTTATAGTACATAGAGGATGACATGCGGGTCCCATTTAGCAGCAGCGGTATCACCGTTTGAGAGGCGGCAGGGGATCGAAAGAAAAAGGCAAGTGAAAAAATATGAGGAGCCAAAAATAATTCAAGAAAAGAAAGTTTTATAGTACATAGAGGATGACATGCGGGTCCCATTTAGCAGCAGCGGTATCACCGTTTTGAGAGGCAGCAGGGATCGAAAGAAAAAGGCAAGTGACCAAATATGAGGAGCCAAAAATCCAAGAAAAGAAAGTTTTATAGTACATAGAGGATGACATGCGGGTCCCATTTAGCAGCGTATCACTGTTTGAGAGGCAGCAGGTGATCGAAAGAAAAAGTCAAGTGACCAAATATGAGGTGCCAAAAAAATCCAAGAAAAGAAAGTTTTATAGTACATAGAGGATGACATGCGGGTCCCATTTAGCAGCAGCGGTATCACCGTTTGAGAGGCAGCAGGAGATCGAAAGAAAAAGGCAAGTGAAAAAATATCAGGAGCCAAAAATAATTCAAGAAAAGAAAGTTTTATAGTACATAGAGGATGACATGCGGGTCCCATTTAGCAGCAGCGGTATCACCGTTTGAGAGGCGGCAGGGGATCGAAAGAAAAAGGCAAGTGACCAAATTTGAGGTGCCAAAAATAATCCAGGAAAAGAAAGTTTTATAGTACATTGAGGATGACATGCGGGTCCCAGTTAGCAGCAGCGGTATCACCGTTTGAGAGGCGGCAGGGGATCGAAAGAAAAAGGCAAGTGACCAAATTTGAGGTGCCAAAAATAATCCAGAAAAGAAAGTTTTATAGTACATTGAGGATGACATGCGGGTCCCATTTAGCAGCAGCGGTATCACCGTTTGAGAGGCGGCAGGGGATCGAAAGAAAAAGGTAAGTGACCAAATATGAGGTGCCAAAAATAATTCAAGAAAAGAAAGTTTTATAGTACATAGAGGATGACATGCGGGTCCCATTTAGCAGCAGCGGTATCACCGTTTGAGAGGCGGCAGGGGATCGAAAGAAAAAGGCAAGTGACCAAATTTGAGGTGCCAAAAAAACTCCAAGAAAAGAAAGTTGATTGCACATAGAGGATGACATGCGGGTCCCATTTAGCAGCAGCGGTCTCAACGTTCAAAAGAAAAAGGAAGTAGCCAGAAATCAGGGGGTCAAAAAAATCCAAGAATAGAAAGAATTTTGGTTCATAGAGGATGACATGCGGGACCCATGATCCTGCATCGTAAACGGCTCGATCGGAGAACGTTGAACGAGATGGCGCGATGTAGAAAAAAACAATGCCAGAGAGGCTGCCATCTGGGCCCTACATCCCTCGGCGGTGCGGATTTGCGTTGACTCGGCCGGCGAACCCGAGATTTCGAGATGCACCACGTCCCGGGCCACCATACGCCACGTTTTGGCCGCTTTCGTCGGGCTAGGTGGCCTCAAAAACGAGAAAAAAAAGTTTTGACATGCACCACGGAGGGACCAAAATCGTCGGCCATGGTACACCAGCAACCACGGCGCGACTTCAACTTCATCGGCCATGGCAACTTTTCTTGTAGTGTTAACTCGTGCACGGTTAGGTGCACGCCCGAATTAGAAAGTCCCTTGGACTATAAATATGTATCTAGGGTTATCGGAAAAGGAGGACAATCACGTTCACAACAAACACAAATCAGGCGCATCGCCACCCCTTCTTTCGAGGGTTTCTCCCGGGTAAGCATCATGCTGCCTAGATCGCATCTTGCGATCTAGGCAGCACACGTTTATTCGTTTACCTTGTGTTGCTCGTGCTGAAGCGTTGTTGATGGCGAGTAGCACTACTTATCGTAGATGTTTTGGGGCTTGCATAGATGCTTTTCTTACGCATATCTGCTTAGCTGTGCCGTCCCTCGATATCTAGCTGCCCTTACACCTATCCAGGTGTAAGGGCAGCATCTTGCTTGTTCGTTGTTTAGTAGATCCGATCCGTTATAGTTGCTCCTTGATTCTTCAAGGATTGGTTTAATATCCGTATGGTTAGGCCTTGCAAACGGGTTGAACGATCCGGTAGTGCGTTAGGTATGGTTTGTTAGTCCTAAGAGGGATGTTCCGGGAATTAACTTAATGTTGGTTTTTAGGCCTCTTTTAGGGTTAGTTTTCCATTATCTTTCGTGTCTATTAGGCTCAACTACGCGTAGGATGTTCCGATCATACGGTGAAAACCCTAAACTGTCGTAGATTGGTTTAGCTTTATACTGATCAAGCAGGAGCCCCATGTCAGCGTTAACC
Organism: Lolium multiflorum; assembly: GCA_030979885.1. Lineage (NCBI taxonomy): Eukaryota > Viridiplantae > Streptophyta > Magnoliopsida > Poales > Poaceae > Lolium > Lolium multiflorum. The sequence goes on from CM061747.1 coordinate 193,592,371, forward strand.
CTACGTAAACCATGGGGCGATCGGCTTTGTGAGCCGATCCACAGGGCAACCTGAGAGCCGATCGGGCTCGTATTTAATGTTTACGTGTCTGCCATGCAGGGAACTAATCGAAGCAATCCAACACCTTCCTGACCAGGTATAGGTCAGGTGGCACGCCCTTGCAACCGCCAGGACGTGTGCCGGAGCATTTGCGGGACGACGTCGAGGGACCAGGGCCCACTGCAGCCTTGGAAGCCTCCCGGCTCTTCGTGTTGCTTAACCACTGCTCGCCGGTGGGTTTTGGCAGGCAACACATTCTGGCACGCCCGGTGGGACATCGGGACAATCTTCCGCAGCAACCATGTCGACATCTGCATCTGAGATGGCGGAAGAACCGGTCAAGTACGAAGATCTGCCTCCTGAGCATAAGAAGAAATACGATGATCTCAAGGCCATCTTGGAAGCCGATCTCATCGGCGCTTTTGAGAAAACCCGTTCACACGGGATCAAGTTCAAAGGGTTCCAACCCGAAGGTGCGCTGGAGGGACTAGATCTATCTCTCCCTTCGGACGAACGTACCAGAGCCCTGCGACAGGAAGTCAACTATGCCGTTGCTCACTCTCTTCATCGGCATGCTGAGAGCTTGGTGAATACTCTGGAGCGTGTCGCGCTCAATGTGGTGCAAGAAGTCATGAAGCACAAGTACTCTCCGTCAGGACCTGCTCTAGGAACTCATCAAGGAGAGATACCGCTCTATACCAGGCCGCCACTGCCATACACGACGGCAGCTCCACAGCAACAAGGTTCACCGGCGTACGTTGTCTACAAGGTTGGAGGTGATCCTGGCGATTACCAATTCCTGTATGAGCCGCCCAAGGAGATTCCACATGGATACGTGTGCACATACGTGCCGGACTGCAACAACTGGATGACCCAGGTTACAGCAGGAAGGACTGCCACGGCAGGAGGGAGGAGTCGTTGGAGCAGGAAGCAGTTCTGGAGCAGATGCTGAGAAACAGGCGTGGCTAACTAAATATGCCACCAGTACAAGTCATGAACGATCAACTTCTGCAGCTCCTACGGTGGATGAGATCACCGCAATCATGAGAGACCAGTTCGGCATCCTGCCGAAGAAGAGAATGATCGGCTATTCCAAGCCGTATCCCAACGACTACGACCTAATCCCACTACCGCCTAAGTATCGGCTCCCTGACTTCACAAAATTCAGTGGATCAGAAGGAACCAGCTCAATCGAGCACGTGAGCCGATATTTGGCACAGTTGGGCATGGTCTCAGCTTCAGACGAGCTACGTGTGAGGTTCTTCTCACAATCTCTCACGGGTCCAGCCTTTGGGTGGTACACCTCGTTGCTACCAGATTCGGTTCGGACGTGGAAGCAGCTGGAGGAACAATTCCATGTACAATACCATTCAGAAGCTACTGAAGCTAGCCTTGCCGATCTGACCCAGGTTCGGCAGAGACGAGGAGAGACGGTATCTGAGTACATCCAGAGGTTCAGGACCGTCAGGAACCGATGTTATTCGGTTCGCCTATCTGAGAAGGAAGCAGTCGAGCTGGCGATAGCAGGATTATCAGCGCCGCTCAAAGATGTGACCTTCCAAGCAGAGTACAATTCACTGCATATGGTTCAGAAATTGACATTGTATGAACAGCGCCACCCAGAATTGTACCAGGACAAGTTCAAGCGCGTCGCCCTGATCGAGATGGAAGAAGATGATGATTCTGTAGGAGATCAGGAAGTCGCTGTAGCTGAATGGACTCGGGGGGCAAAGCCCGTGTCCTGCAAGTGGGTGAAACAACCAGGGCCTGCGAAAGGGTTTGACTTTGATTTGAGCAAAACGGAGCAAATTTTTGATTTGCTGCTGAAGGAGAAACAGCTGAAGTTACCCGAAGGCCACAAAATCCCCACGCCACAAGAGATGAACGGCAGGCCATACTGCAAATGGCATCACACGTTCACCCATGCCACCAACGACTGCAAAGTCTTGCGCGGACAGATTCAGATGGCGATAGAACAAGGCCGATTACTCTTCGGTCAGTTTGCCATGAGAGTTGACACGCAGCCGTTTCCGACGTCAACATGGTGGATCTCAGCCAGCATAAGACGCGAGCCAGGTTTCTCTTTTGATATCAACATGGCAGGGCTCGCAGATCGCCATGGCAAGGATAAGCCCGAGAGCAGTCGCTCCCGTGGCAAAGATAAAGAGGAGGCCGATCCACGCGACCGGCCCCAGATGATGACAGACGGTATTTGACTGAGGAAGAGGTGATAAGCGTGCGGTATCAACGACCACTTTCCGCGCACCTCCTTAACAAGTATGAACAGTACGACCGACGTCGCCACCACGACGTAGATGATGATAGATATCGTCGGTCTGATGCAGACAACAGGAAATACCGTCGATACGAAGGGTATGAGCGTCACGCCAGAGGGAGGTCAAGAGAGCAAGAGGACATGGATAGGCATTGGAACTGTCCTTTCTTCAAACACTGCTGGGACTCAGGAATGAGCCGATTGCCTACAATCGAGAACTGCCCAGAATGTAAACAGAAGAGGAAGGGAACGAATGAAGTTTCAGTGTTCAAGCGTCTAGGACCTCTCCCACCTCAGAACAAACGAGCTGAGTCATCCCAAGATGAAGACTTCGAGGAGTCAGAGAAGAAGATAGATATCACCGACCAAGGTGGTGTCCTGATGGACTCAGCCACTCCCAAAAGCGCAGAGTGCAACGGCTACGAAACTTGGAGGAAGCCGAGGCGCAGTACCTGTACACGTTGAGGAAAGCACGGCCCGATCTGGCCGTGAAAATTCAGCAAACACTGGAGACAGAGCTCGCCCACCAAAGAAAGTGTGGCGACCCAAGCAGACGAAAGCCGATGCAGGGACATCGGCTGATACAAACATGGTGTTCGTTCTCCCGTCAGAGTTTTGTGCTCCAAGAGATGAGGAAGTATCAGTGGCACAGTTTGATTGCGGGCCACGACCAGTTATCTTTGAAAAGCCACGAGAGAAGAGCTACAGGCATCTGAAAGCCCTATACCTGAAGGGTTATATCAATGGGCAGCCTATCAGCAAGATGCTGGTTGACACGGGAGCAGCAGTCAACATAATGCCGTACTCCATGTTACGACGTTTGGGACGTTCTACTGAAGATCTGATCAAGACCAACGTCACGCTAAGCGATTTCAACGGCCAACCGTCAGAAGCCAAGGGTGTGCTGAACGTGGACTTAACTGTCGGCCGAAAGACCATCCCTACATCCTTCTTCATCGTCGACAGCAAGAGCACTTACGCTGTCCTGCTAGGAAGGGATTGGATCCATGCTAACTGTTGCATTCCATCCACAATGCATCAGTGCATCATACAATGGGATGGAGATGAAGTGGAGGTTGTTCATGCAGATGATTCGATCGACATCTCTTTGGCTGCCATGAACATCTGGGAAGCAAATGACCAAGAGCCGCTCTCTGGAATCAATCTGGACGGCTGTGAGCGCATCGAAGCTACAAAAAATGGGGTGAGGCTGGTCTTATCCACTGGCCTGACAGAGTAGCAAGATCCAAGTCTATGGACGTACGTGGCAAGGCCGATCCCTGCGATCGGCCCCAAAAAATAAGAAACAAGGATCTCACTTCAAGCATGCCACGTCGTCGTAGCAGAGGACCAAGAAGTTGTAAACCCTCGTTAAACATTGCAATGGAAAAGGAGGCCGATTCTAGCAATCGGCCACAAATAGTCTCAACATGCCTTCTGCCTGTGTTCATCATTGATTTAGCAGGCGATGGAAAGCTGGGGTTTACAGCAGCTGATGGACTAGAAGAGATCGAAATTGGTCCTGGGGATAAGCCATGGCCAACATTTATCAGCAAATAGTCGGATCGACAACTACAAGGGAAGCCGATTCCAGCAATCGGCTAAAATTATTCGCACCACACATATTCACTGATGTGCTATTTAGCATGGTGAGTTGCGAAACAAGCTTGAATGGCTGAAAAGCCGATATCTTCAATCACTTGAAGGATTCGGCTCGGGGGGCATACACACAGAGAAGGTACAAGGCCACGAAGTATGTACCCAGGGGAAGCCGATTCATGAGATCGATCGGCTAATAAAAAATCGAAAATACAAAAAATTTCAGCACAGCCGATGCTCGGACATCGACTTTAGAATTGACAGAGTTTAAGCTGCCACTTGATCGGCCTCTGAAGGAAAATGACTTGAAGACAGCAACGTCACGATTGGCGGTTTCAACCGCAGCGTCATTGGGACGTGGGCTGGATAGAATGGTGAACCGATCTGAGCAGCAAAGCACAAGAATTGAGCCAGGAGGAGTTAGAGAGCCATTGCATGTGAAGCTTCTTGGTTCAAAGAAGGGATTTGCTGGTCCTGCCGAGCCCTCGTGGTGCATCGACTCCTTGTGCGTAAGCTTTCCTATCTTGTTTTGATGGGAGTTAAGGGCTGACCTTTTCTTGGAAGCCGATGGTGACACATCTGGCTAGTTTTATGTGGTGGTGTCCCCAGAGGTGCCCAAGCTGGAGCTTCGTCGGCTGGATTGCATGTTCTCGCTGATATTATCTTCAGTATCTCTTTTCGAGCCGGCACAGGGTTGTTGCCCTTCAAAGTTTTCATGGCAGCCACCTTCTTTGCTACTATTCTCGCCTTGACTGAGGCTCGGGGGGCAGCTGCCCCTGAAGATCCTTTGCTCTTGGGAGCCGATTTTGGTTGAAATCGGCTAACTCTGCACCAGAATTTTATAAAAAGGTGGTGAATTATTGCGAAGGGAACCACCGGAGCTGGTAAGAGGAGTTTGAAGGGGAGCCATTATCATTGATAGGCTCTGGGCCAGTTTGTTGCTGCAAGGGAACAGAACATCACAAGGAAAGTTGTGAGCAAATGGTACCTGTTATGCAGATATATCAGCTACGGTCCTAGAAGCTTTCCTCGAGGCGTTAATTCAGGAGTTTTGCCGTCAGGTCAAACATCACGATCGGAGGATTTGGAGTCCAAGATCTAGGGGTCTCAAGGCTGTGGGCTGGACCTGTTCGATTGGAGATTTGGATCTGAATTTCAAGGATTGCAAGTTACCATCTGAGGGGATAACTGGATTGACTTGTCTTGCAATTTATTGTAAAAAACTGATGCATTGCCATCGGCTCATTGAGCATCGACCAAGTTGACAATCGGCAAAGTCAAGATAAGGGAGAATCGGCTAAATCAATATGAAATAAATCGACAAAGTCAAATTGGGGAAATTTCTTCATTGATAATCAGATTTCTTACATGAAAGGAGCTGATTGCTCTCAAAAGGAAGGACTAGGGGGTACATTGCATCTACTACTACTGATCCTATTCTAGGGATCCTATCTACGGGCGTCGCTGCCCTCGTTGTCGCCGTCGCCGCGTTTGCGCCTTGGCGGGCTCGCTGTCGCTGCCGCGCCGCCAGAGGACCCTCGTTGTCCTCGCCCTCTTCATCGGCTGCCGCCGCCGTCGAAATCGCTGAGGTTGCCCGGCCAAGGGCAGAAGCGCTTGGCCGGCGATCGTCGAGGAGGTGTCGTCCTCCTCCTCTTCTTCTTCCTTCACCTCCTCGGAGGAGGTGAAATCGCCCCAGGAGAAGCGATCGTCGTCGCTCTCCTCCTCCGATTCCCCGTCTGCAAGGAAACGGAGGTCGCTCTCCCCGTCGGTCGAGGACTTGTCGTCCTCCGACCAGACGGAGAAGTCATGGCTAGACTCATCTCCGTCCTCGATGGCGCGGCGATGCGGCCGCGCGTGGCCTCCATCGGGTCCCACTCCGGCGTCGGCTCGCGGAGGGAGGATTGGACAAAGAGGCTCGACGAAGAAGAGGAGGAAGAAGAGGAAGACATGGTGGCAGAGGAGGGTTTTTGGAGTGCTAATGCGAAGGGGACGACGGAACTGCAAGAAGTGGCTAAATAAAAGGGGATATAGCAGAGATTTAATGCTTAAGCAGTTTTCGAGGATGTGGTGCCAAAACTGTCAAATCGTGCAGAGAAGTTGAGAAGGCAAGGCGTCATGATGAAGAATACTGCGACGGTTCTGCTCTGCCACGACATGACCCCTCGAAGGAAAAACAGAGTGGTTTTGAAATTATCATTACCAAAACCAGGGGGGCATGTGTTATCACCGGATTTTGGCCAAATCAGGAGATGGGCCGTAAGTGAAGATGGGCTTGAAAGATACACGCGTGGAGCATCTTTGAAGCGGCCTTGCACGAAGAGTTTGGGCTTAATTGCCCGTGTATCTGTAATATAGTAGATCGCATCTTAGTTTAGAATTAAAAGATAGAGTTTAACTCGTGCACGGTTAGGTGCACGCCCGAATTAGAAAGTCCCTTGGACTATAAATATGTATCTAGGGTTATCGAAAAGGAGGACAATCACGTTCACAACAAACACAAATCAGGCGCATCGCCACCCCTTCTTTCGAGGGTTTCTCCCGGGTAAGCATCATGCTGCCTAGATCGCATCTTGCGATCTAGGCAGCACACGTTTATTCGTTTACCTTGTGTTGCTCGTGCTGAAGCGTTGTTGATGGCGAGTAGCACTACTTATCGTAGATGTTTTGGGGCTTGCATAGATGCTTTTCTTACGCATATCTGCTTAGCTGTGCCGTCCCTCGATATCTAGCTGCCCTTACACCTATCCAGGTGTAAGGGCAGCATCTTGCTTGTTCGTTGTTTAGTAGATCCGATCCGTTATAGTTGCTCCTTGATTCTTCAAGGATTGGTTTAATATCCGTATGGTTAGGCCTTGCAAACGGGTTGAACGATCCGGTAGTGCGTTAGGTATGGTTTGTTAGTCCTAAGAGGGATGTTCCGGGAATTAACTTAATGTTGGTTTTTAGGCCTCTTTTAGGGTTAGTTTTCCATTATCTTTCGTGTCTATTAGGCTCAACTACGCGTAGGATGTTCCGATCATACGGTGAGAACCCTAAACTGTCGTAGATTGGTTTAGCTTTATACTGATCAAGCAGGAGCCCCATGTCAGCGTTAACCCTACGTAAACCATGGGGCGATCGGCTTTGTGAGCCGATCCACAGGGCAACCTGAGAGCCGATCGGGCTCGTATTTAATGTTTACATGTCTGCCATGCAGGGAACTAATCGAAGCAATCCAACACCTTCCTGACCAGGTATAGGTCAGGTGGCACGCCCTTGCAACCGCCAGGACGTGTGCCGGAGCATTTGCGGGACGACGTCGAGGGACCAGGGCCCACTGCAGCCTTGGAAGCCTCCCGGCTCTTCGTGTTGCTTAACCACTGCTCGCCGGTGGGTTTTGGCAGGCAACAGTTACACATTCGTTGGGTTCACCTGCACCCAAATAGTACTTATAGGTCGCCACTAACCAGGTTCTAGTGGAAAACGGGGCTACAGGCCCGGTCCATTTGGGCCTTCAGTCCCGGTTTCCAAACCGGGACCAATTAGGCGGGACTAAAGGCCCCCCCTTTAGTCCCGGTTCAAAAAGGCACCGGGCCTAAAAGCTGCGCCACGTGGTGCGGCCAGGGAGCTCGCGGTGGAAGGCCTTTGGTCCCGGTTCGTGGTACGAACCGGGCCTGGGGTACTCTGCCGCGGCAGAGAATTCCTATTTCTCTGCCGCGGCACAGGTTTAGGGTGCAGCAGCGTTTCTCTGCCGCGGCAGAAAAACAGGGCGTTTCTGTGCCGCGGCTGAGTTTCAGCAATGCATATATATCATTCAAGAAACCACAAACAAATCGTCGTGAATATATATAGACATCGTCAACAGTACACGTAATGCATGCATATCAAGTCGGATCTCTTTACTAAATCTATTAGCTTCTACAAAGTTGCTCAACACCTAGCTATGACCTTCGCATAGTGCTCTCCACCTGGGGTTATGCACTCGGTAAGAAAGAATCCCGCGAGTTCCTCTTGAATTGCTCGTATTTGATCCTCCGTTATGAGAGTGTCCCGCAGGCGTATCATCTATATTTAAAAAAGGAGATCAATATATGAATGGAAATCAATACAATAGATGGTACTAATTAAGATAATTGTGAGAATTTGTTATCATACACGAGTGGCATGTATTTGGGCATCCCCACCCTTGGGACAGGTCATGTCACGAATGAAGGTGCAGACGTAGTATCCACATAAGTTATTCCCGCGTTCCTGCCACATACACTTTACGAAAAAATAGTTCGATCAAACTAATAATCAAGCATCGTATTGAAAGTAAATATCATACATAGAGTTTCACGGACATAGCTATATATATAGTACTACTTACAGGGTAATCTTCAAATGTAAGCTCCGGTTTCCATTTACCCGGAACAGTAGTGATGAACCGTTTCCAAGCCCTGCCCCGGCAAAAAATAATGAGTAAATGAGTTATTGATTAGTTGATGATATCGTCGAATTAGAACAGATGAAGATGCCAATACGAAATTGATTGAAATTACCTCTGAAGGATGACAGCCATGTCCGCCCATTCCGCATATTCTTTACGTTTCGAGTCCATGACCTTTACGACTCCTTTGTGAAGATCAATGATAAGGAGAATAAAGTGGAATCTGCACAAGCATAGCTCAATGATTAGGAGAATAAAGTGGAAGCTGCACAAGCATAATGTATGTTATATATAACACTCACTTGAAGTTGTAGGGAAAGAATATTTCCTCTTTGTTTGCTTGCTTCACTAAAAACATTACCATGTTGTCCTCTGTGTCCTTGGCGAAGTCTCGAACCGTAACTTCATGAACTGTGTCTGGGTCTATGAACCCCAGCGGTAGGAGCTTGCCTCTTTTGCATTCGAGCTTCTTCATTCTGCATAATTAAATATATAGCGTACACAAAGAATATAGTGAGGATAATTGTTAGTGCAAATGAATGAGCGCTGAGCTACAGACTTAATTACATAAATAAATCACTTACAGGCAGTAGCAACTGATGACAGCTTTGTCGAGGGCGTCTTGATTGAATAACTGAAACAGTTCTTCTAACTCAAGGTTTATCTCCTCGACCCCCCGGAAGTAATGCTCATCTCTAAGATACACCGTGAGGTAGCGATCACCTCTTCGACAGGCTTTCAGGTACCAGTCATGCAACCTTCGCATCTGAGTCCCTAGACGCGCGAGCTCGCCAGGTTTGACGAGATCAGAGGAAGGTATGATGCGCACAGTGGCAAGTTTTCCTCAGAAAGAAACCAAGGTTTAATCGAACCAGGAGGAGCCAAGAAGCACGTTGAAGGTTGATGGTCGCGAAATGTGATGCGGCGCAACACCAGGGATTCCGGCGCCAACGTGAATCTGCACAACAAAACCAAAGTACTTTGCCCCAACGAAACAATGAGGTTGTCAATCTCACCGGCTTGCTGTAACAAAGGATTAAACGTATCGAGTGGAAGATGTTTGCAAGAAAATAGTAAAACACAATAGATTGTATGCTATGTAAAGAATAGGACCGGGTCCACAGTTCACTAGAGGTGTCTCTCCCATAAGATAAAAGCATGTTGGGTGAACAAATTACAGTCGGGCAATTGACAAATAGAGAAGAGCATAACAATGCATATACATGATATGATAAATATAGTGAGATTTAATCGGGCATTACGACAAAGTACATAGACCGCCATCCAACCGCATCTATGCCTAAAAAGTCCACCTTCAGGTTATCATCCGAACCCCATTCAGTATTAAGTTGCTAAGCAACAGACAATTGCATTAAGTATGGTGCGTAATGTAATCGACAACTACATCCTTAGACATAGCATCAATGTTTTATCCCTAGTGGCAACAGCACATCACAACCTTAGAACCTACTGTCACGATCCCAGGTGTCAATGAAGGCATGAACCCACTATCGAGCATAAATACTCCCTCTTGGAGTTAAGAGCAAAAACTTGGCCAGAGCCTCTACTAATAACGGAGAGCATGCAAGATCATAAACAACACATAAACAATAGATTGATAATCACCATAACATAGTATTCTCTATCCATCGGATCCCGACAAACACAACATATAGAATTACATATAGATGATCTTGATCATGTTAGGCAGCTCACAAGATCCAACAATGAAGCACAACAAGGAGAAGACGACCATCTAGCTACTGCTATGGACCCATGGTCCAGGGGTGAACTACTCACTCATCACTCCGGAGGCGATCATGGCGATGAAGAGTCCTCCGGGAGATGAATCCCCTCTCCGGCAGGGTGCCGGAGGCGATCTCCCGAATCCCCCGAGATGGGATTCGCGGCGGCAGCGTCTCTGGGAAGGTTTTCCGTATCGTGGCTCTCGGTACTGGGGTTTTCGCGACGGAGGCTTTAAGTAGGCGCAACCGCGGGGCCACACGAGGGCCCCACACCCTAGGTCGGCGCGGCCAGGGCCTGGGCCGCGCCGCCCTATGGTGTCGGCGCCTCGTGGCCCCACTTCCTTCCCTCTTCGGTCTTCTGGAAGCTCCGTGCAAAAATAGGACCCTGGGCGAAGATTTCGTCCAATTCCGAGAATATTTCCTTACTAGGATTTCTGAAACCAAAAACAGCAGAAAACAAAGAACTGGCTCTTCGGCATCTCGTTAATAGGTTAGTTCCGAAATGCATAAATATGACATATAATGTGCATAAAACATGTAGGTATCATCAATAAAGTGGCATGGAACATAAGAAATTATCGATACGTTGGAGACGTATCAGCATCCCCAAGCTTAGTTCTGCTCGTCCCGAGCAGGCAAAACGATAACAAAGATAATTTCTGAAGTGACATGCCATCATAATCTTGATCATACTATTTGTAAACATATGTAATGAATGCAGCGATCAAAACAAAGGTAATGACATGAGTAAACAAGTGAATCATATGACAAAGACTTTTCATGAATAGTACTTCAAGACAAGCATCAATAAGTCTTGCATAAGAGTTAACTCATAAAGCAATAAATCAAAGTAAAGGTGTTGAAGCAACACAAAGGAAGATTAAGTTTCAGCGGTTGCTTTCAACTTATAACATGTATATCTCATGGATATTGTCAACATAAAGTAGTATAACAAGTGCAATATGCAAGTATGTAGGAATCAATGCACAGTTCACACAAGTGTTTGCTTCTTAAGGTGGAGGGAGATAGGTAAACTGACTCAACAATAAAAGTAAAAGAATGGTCCTTCAAGAGGAAAGCATCGATTGCTGTATTTGTGCTAGAGCTTTTATTTTGAAAACATGAAACAATTTTGTCAACGGTAGTAATAAAGCATATGAGTTATGTAAATTATATCTTACAAGTTGCAAGCCTCATGCATAGTATACTAATAGTGTCCGCACCTCGTCCTACTTAGCTTGGACTACCGGATCTTTGCATGCCATGTTTCAACCAAGTGTCACAAAGGGGTACCTCCATGCCGCCTGTACAAAGGTCTAAGGAGAATGCTCGCATTTTGGATTTCTCGCTTTTGATTATTCTCAACTTAGACATCCATACCGGGACAACATGGACAACAGATAATGGACTCCTCTTAAATGCATAAGCATGTAGCAATGATTATTATTCTCATATGAGATTGAGGATATATGACCAAAACTGAAACTTCCACCATGATTCATGGCTTTAGTTAGCGGCCCAATGTTCTTCTCTAACAATTTTGCATGCTCCAACCACTAAAATGATAGATCCTTCAGACAAGACGGACATGCATAGCAACTCACATGATATTCAACAATAGTTGATGGCGTTCCCCAGAAGCATGGTTATCGCACAACAAGCAACTTAATAAAAGATAAAGTGCATAAGTACATATTCAATACTACGATAGTTTTTAAGGCTATTTTGTCCCATGAGCTATATATTGCAAAGGTGAATGATGGAATTTTAAAGGTAGCACTCAAGCAATTTACTTTGGAATGGCGGAGAAATACCATGTAGTAGGTAGGTATGGTGGACACAAATGGCATAGTAGTTGGCTCAAGGATTTTGGATGCATGAGAAGTATTCCCTCTCGATACAAGGTTTAGGCTAGCAAGGTTATTTGAAGCAAACTCAAGGATGAACAAGTGCAGCAAAACTCACATAAAAGACATATTGTAAACATTATAAGACTCTACACCGTCTTCCTTGTTGTTCAAAACTCAATACTAGATATTATCTAGACCTTAGAGAGACCAAATATGCAAATCAAATTTTAGCAAGCTCTATGTATTTCTTCATTAATGGGTGCAAAGCATATGATGCAAGAGCTTAAACATGAGCACAACAATTGCCAAGTATCACATTATCCAAGACATTTTAGAATTACTACATGTAGCATTTTCCAATTCCAACCATATAACAATTTAACGAAGAAGAAACTTCGCCTTGAACATTATGAGTAAAGCCTAAGGACATATTTGTCCATATGCAACAGCGGAGCGTGTCTCTCTCCCACAAAGTGAATGCTAGGATCCATCTTATTCAAACAAAACAAAAACAAAAACAAACCGACGCTCCAAGTAAAGAACACAAGATGTGATTGAATAAAAATATAGTTTCAGGGAGGAACCTGATGATGTTGTCGATGAAGAAGGGGATGCCTTGGGCATCCCCAAGCTTAGACGCTTGAGTCTTCTTAAAATATGCAGGGGTGAACCACGGGGCATCCCCAAGCTTAGAGCTTTCACTCCTCTTGATCATAGTATATCATTCTCCTCTCTTGACCCTTGAAAACTTCCTTCACACCAAACTTCAAGCAAACTCATTAGAGGGTTAGTGCACAATTAATAATTCACACATTCAGAGGTGACACAATCATTCTTTACACTTCTGGACATTGCATAAAGCTACTGGACATTAATGGATCAAAGAAATAAATCCAACATAGCAAAAGAGGCAATGCGAAATAAAAGGCAGAATCTGTCAAAAACAGAACAGTCCGTAAATACGAATTTAAAGCTGGCACCAGACTTGCTCAAATGGAAAACTCAAAACTAATGAAAGTTGCGTACATATCTGTGGATCACGCTCGTAAATTGGCAGATTTTTTCGAATTTTCTACAGAGGCCTGTGCCCAGATTCGTGACAGACAGCAATGCTGTTTCTGCGCAGCGATCGCAAATATAACATCAACTTTGACATAGAAACTTTACTTGGCACAAAAACATGATAAGGAGAGGTTGCTACAGTAGTAAACAACTTCCAAGACTCAACAAAACAAAAATTGCTGTAGTAAAAACATGGGTTGTCTCCCATAAGCGCTTTTCTTTAACGCCTTTCAGCTAGGCGCAGAAAGTGCAAATCAAGTAACATCAAGAGTAGAAGCATCAACATCATAACTTGTTCTAATAATAGAATCAAAAGGCAACTTCATTCTCTTTCTAGGGAAGTGTTCCATACCTTTCTTGAGAGGAAATTGATATTTAATATTACCTTCCCTCATATCAATAACAGCACCAACGGTTCGAAGAAAAGGTCTTCCCAATACAATAGGACAAGATGCATTGCATTCGATATCCAAGACAACAAAATCAACGGGGACAAGGTTATTGTTAACCGTAATGTGCACATTATCAATCCTCCCCAAAGGTTTCTTTTTAACATTATCGGCAAGATTAACATCCAAATAACAATTCTTCAATGGTGGCAAGTCAAGCATATCATAAATCTTTTTAGGCATAACAGAAATACTTGCACCAAGATCACATAAAGCATTACATTCAAAGTCATTGAATTTCATTTTAATGATGGGCTCCCAACCATCTTCTAACTTTCTAGGAATAGAAGTTTCAAGTTTTAGTTTCTCTTCTCTAGCTTTTATGAGAGCATTTGTAATATGTTTTGTAAAGGCTAAATTTATAGCACTAGCATTAGGACTTTTAGCAAGTTTTTGTAAGAACTTTATAACTTCAGAGATGTGGCAATCATCAAAATCTAAATCATTATGAGCTACAGCAATGGGATCATTGTTCCCAAGGTTGGAAAAAATTTCAGCAGTTTTATCACAAGCAGTTTCAGCAGTTTTAGCAATTTCAGGCAGTTTTGAACGCTTTGCACTAGGAGTAGAAACATTGCCAACACCAATTATTTTACCATTGATAGTAGGAGGTGCAGCAACATGTGAAGAATTAGCATTACTAGTGGTGGTAATAGTCCAAACTTTAGCTACATTATTCTCTTTAGCTAGTTTTTCATTTTCTTCTCTATCCCACCTAGCACGCAGTTCAGCCATTAATCTTATATTCTCATTAATTCTAACTTGGATGGCATTTGCTGTAGTAGTAATCTTATTATCAATATCATCATTAGGCATAACTTTCAATTTTAAAAGATTAACATCAGAGGCAAGTCTATCAACTCTAGAAGCAATAGTATCAATTTTATCAAGCTTTTCCTCAACAGATTTGTTAAAAGCAGTTTGTGTACTAATAAATTCTTTAAGCATGGCTTCAAGACCAGAGGGTACACTCCTATTATTGTTGTAAGAATTCCCATAAGAATTACCATAACCATTACCATTAGCAGAAGGATATGGCCTATAGTTATTACCAGAGTTGTTCCTATAAGCATTGTTGTTGAAATTATTATTTTTAATGAAATTCACATCAACATTTTCTTCTTGAGCAACCAATGAAGCTAAAGGAACATTATTTGGATCTACATTAGATCTACCATTCACAAGCATAGACATAATCACATCAATCTTATCACTCAAGGAAGAGGTTTCTTCAACAGAATTTACCTTCTTACCTTGTGGAGCTCTTTCCGTGTGCCATTCAGAGTAATTTATCATCATATCATCAAGAAGTTTTGTAGCCGCCCCCAAAGTGATGGACATAAAGGTACCTCCAGCAGCTGAATCCAATAAATTCCGCGAAGAAAAATTTAGTCCTGCATAGAAGGTTTGGATGATCATCCAAGTAGTCAGTCCATGGGTTGGGCAATTCTTTACCAAAGTTTTCATTCTCTCCCATGCTTGAGCAACATGTTCAGTATCTAATTGCTTAAAATTCATTATGCTACTTCTCAAAGATATAATTTTAGCGGGAGGATAATATCTACCAATAAAAGCATCCTTGCATTTAGTCCATGAATCAATACTATTCTTAGGCAAAGATAGCAACCAATCTTTAGCTCTTCCTCTTAATGAGAAAGGAAACACTTTAAATTTAATAATATCACCATCTACATCCTTATACTTTTGCATTTCACAAAGTTCAACAAAATTATTGAGATGGGCAGCAGCATCATCAGAACTAACACCAGAAAATTGATCTCTCATAACCAAGTTCAGTAAAGCAGGTTTAATTTCAAAGAATTCTGCTGTAGTAGCAGGTGGAGCAATAGGTGTGCATAGGAAATCATTATTATTTGCATTTGTGAAGTCACACAACTTAGTATTTTCAGGGGTATTCATTTTAGCAACAGTAAATAAAGCAAACTAGATAAAGTAAATGCAAGTAACTAATTTTTTTGTGTTTTTGATATAGAGAGCAAGACAATAAATAAAGTAAAACTAGCAACTAATTTTTTTGTGTGTTTTGTTTAGGTGCAGCAAACAAAGTAGTAAATAAAATAAAGCAAGACAAAAACAAAGTAAAGAGATTGAGAAGTGGAGACTCCCCTTGCAGCGTGTCTTGATCTCCCCGGCAACGGCGCCAGAAAAAGGCTTGATGCGCGTAGATGTACACGTCCGTTGGGAACCCCAAGAGGAAGGTATGATGCGCACAGGCAAGTTTTCCCTCAGAAAGAAACCAAGGTTTAATCGAACCAGGAGGAGCCAAGAAGCACGTTGAAGGTTGATGGTCGTGAAATGTGATGCGGCGCAACACCAGGGATTCCGGCGCCAACGTGGAATCTGCACAACAAAACCAAAGTACTTTGCCCCAACGAAACAGTGAGGTTGTCAATCTCACCGGCTTGCTGTAACAAAGGATTAAACGTATCGAGTGGAAGATGTTTGCAAGAAAATAGTAAAACACAATTGCAGATTGTATGCTATGTAAAGAATAGGACCGGGTCCACAGCACTAGAGGTGTCTCTCCCATAAGATAAAAGCATGTTGGGTGAACAAATTACAGTCAATTGACAAATAGAGAAGAGCATAACAATGCATATACATGATATGATAAATATAGTGAGATTTAATCGGGCATTACGACAAAGTACATAGACCGCCATCCAACTGCATCTATGCCTAAAAAGTCCACCTTCAAGTTATCATCCGAACCCCATTCAGTATTAAGTTGCTAAGCAACAGACAATTGCATTAAGTATGGTGCGTAATGTAATCGACAACTACATCCTTAGACATAGCATCAATGTTTTATCCCTAGTGGCAACAGCACATCACAACCTTAGAACCTACTGTCACGATCCCAGGTGTCAATGAAGGCATGAACCCACTATCGAGCATAAATACTCCCTCTTGGAGTTAAGAGCAAAAACTTGGCCAGAGCCTCTACTAATAACGGAGAGCATGCAAGATCATAAACAACACATAAACAATAGATTGATAATCACCATAACATAGTATTCTCTATCCATCGGATCCCGACAAACACAACATATAGAATTACATATAGATGATCTTGATCATGTTAGGCAGCTCACAAGATCCAACAATGAAGCACAACAAGGAGAAGACGACCATCTAGCTACTGCTATGGACCCATGGTCCAGGGGTGAACTACTCACTCATCACTCCGGAGGCGATCATGGCGATGAAGAGTCCTCCGGGAGATGAATCCCCTCTCCGGCAGGGTGCCGGAGGCGATCTCCCGAATCCCCCGAGATGGGATTCGGCGGCGGCGTCTCTGGAAGGTTTTCCGTATCGTGGCTCTCGGTCCTGGGGTTTTCGCGACGGAGGCTTTAAGTAGGCGGAAGGGCAACGCGGGGGCCACACGAGGGCCCCACACCCTAGGTCGGCGCGGCCAGGGCCTGGGCCGCGCCGCCCTATGGTGTCGGCGCCTCGTGGCCCCACTTCCTTCCCTCTTCGGTCTTCTGGAAAAAATAGGACCCTGGGCGAAGATTTCGTCCAATTCCGAGAATATTTCCTTACTAGGATTTCTGAAACCAAAAACAGCAGAAACAACTGGCTCTTCGGCATCTCGTTAATAGGTTAGTTCCAAAAATGCATAAATATGACATATAATGTGCATAAAACATGTAGGTATCATCAATAAAGTGGCATGGAACATAAGAAATTATCGATACGTTGGAGACGTATCAGCGAGCTCGCCAGGTTTGACGAGATCTTTTCCGTATCTATACTTGTTTACCACTTGAGCCGTTGGATAGTAATCTTCGTACTCAATTGATGCTCCCTGAGCTCTAGCCTCCCGTTCGATCATCGATGCCGTCTCTGGATCATCATAGGGCTGCACGACGAAGTGGGCTATGGCCTGATTGTCCTGCTGTCCAAGCTGGGCGACTTTTTTTGCTTCTTTGCTCGCTCTATAGGACTGTCCAAGAGAGCGGTCATAATCAGATCTCAGCTCAGGTCTCTTCATTCTCGTCTCGGCAAAGTGCTTCATTGTTTGCGGTTTAATAAACATCTTCTTCGGCGCAAGAAACGCCTTTTGCTCTTCAGTCTGCTCATGTGGTAACAACTCTGGAGTCTGTGCCCTCATCGGAGTTGATGATCTCTTCGGAGCTGTAGGAGGTGCCGCGGTTAGCTTCCTCTTTTGCTTAGGTGGAGGCGGCGGAGTCTCCTGACGAGGAGGAGGAGGCGGCTGAGTATTTTCACGCGGAGGAGACTGCTCATGCATAGGGGAATCATCATCGCGCATAGGAGAATCATCACGCGGAGGAGACTCATCACGCGGAGGAGACCCTGCAGGTGGCGGAGGAGGCGGAGGAGGTGGCCTGCTTGGTGGGTTCTCACCTGGAAACACAATGTTCTCCTTCCTCCATTGCACGGTGGTTCTACGGGCTTCTCCCAGTTCTTTGATTTCCCCATCTTCACCTGCAGGGTGCTCAAGCACCATCCCCTCATAATCTCTCAACACTTCATCCACCATCACAACAGCAAAGTCGTCTTGGACCGGACGGCAATGGTAAGACCTTGTAGGTAAGAAGATGCCGACCGCCGCCTTGAAGGATAGGTTGAAAACTTTAACATGCAGCTCACAAGGACGGCTCTCAGTGAGATCATCCACGGGAGGGTAGCGAGGAGGCTCGACCACCTCATCATTAATATGATCGGCCTGCTGAGAGGAAGCTACGCTGCTTCTCCGGTGTTGTTGAGATTGCAGCGGGACGAGGGCATTGAGCAATGGCGCAGGATCTACAGCCTGCCCCTGAGCCATCTGGGATGTAAGTACTTGGGTTACCATGGTTAATTGGGCTTGCATGGTGGTAAAACCCTCCTCTAAGGACGCTATGCGGTCTGTTTCCCTTGCCTTTCTCCTCTCATGGCTTTTATCAGGAAATCTCTTCCTTTCCGCAGGAAAGCCAATGTTCCACGGAACGGAGCCTTCTGTGCCTCGTGTTCGTCCGCCGTGTTCTTTGTTCCCAAGGGCGCGTGTCAGCTCATCGTTCTCTCTATCGGGCTGGAACCTCCCCTCCTCCACGTCCTTATGTGCTTTTTCCAGGGCTTCAATGGGAAACTTCAGATGAGCTTTCTTATAGATGCACTTCCCTGTTTCTGGATGCAACGTTCCCCCAATCCCGTAGAACCACTCCTTACACCGTTCGATCCAACCGTGTGTCCCTAATCTGATCCCTTTCCTGGTCAGTTCCGCCTCAGCTGCCTCCCACTTAGGACGGTTAGCCCTGTATCCACCTGGACCCAGAATTTGGTGATATTTCTTCAACGCAGCATTTGCCTTATTTGTTTCCGACCTTTTCTTAAATTCTTCTGACTCCGTGCTGTACTTCACGAATTCGTCCCAGTGATTTTTTACCTTCTCACTGTCCGGAGTCTTCTTTTTCTTGATAAGGCCGCGCAATCTTTTCTTGTGGTTCTTGAATAGTTCGGCCATCTTCTTCTTGGCAAACTCGCTGAGGGCATGCTCCATCTTGGCCTTTTCAGCGGCACCCCCCTCTTCGGGTACTATGTTGAAATGTGACATGAGCTTGGTCAGAATGCTGTTTTTGGCTACATCATCGATATAAAGACCTTGAGCTTCTTCCTCTGCAGACAGCACTAGTCCCTTTGGCTTGTTCCATTCTCGAACGGTGATCGGGACGTGGTCCCTAACAAGCACTCCGCATTGAGCTATAAATGCCTTTGCACCTTTCTCTGGAGCAATCGGTTTACCATCCTTAGCGATGTGGGTGATGTCGTGCCTAACACCGTCGTCCAACTTTTTGGCCGGGCCTCGCTTCCTCGACTTTACAGAAGAAGTGCTCGATCCGGAGGGCTAAAAAAGAAATAATTCATAGTCAGTACAATTTAATTAGTTAATGCATCTAGTCGATCAACAGCGGCTTAATTAATTTATATACCTGGGTGATAACTACGGTTCCGGAGCCATTATGATGATCTTCTTCCTCACCGGCGCCATTAGGATCTTCTTCCTCAATATTCTCCGCTCCCTCACCGGAGTCATTCAAAAAAGTTGCGGTGACATCGTCACCGCCATCATCTGGAATAACGTCGTCGTCGCGATCATCCAGAGTACCGTTGGCTATGAGGTCAGCCATGAATTTTTCTTGAGTTTCATCTCTCTCCATGCTTTCTACAACGACCTGCAAGCTATATATAGGAACCATCATATGATCAAATTAAGGATAATGCAGAAAACTGAAAATCAATAATATAGTGCTGAAAGCAGATAGTGCAGTTACATGCATACATAGATCGGGTTCATGTTTATTTAACCCTAATACATCAATCAATACTACAACCTCTCAACCGCGCCGACCGGGACCTGAGCCGCGCCGGGTGAACACCCAAAGCCACGGAACAGTCACGGGAGCATAGCTAACATGAGATCCCTGCATAACGCTCCATCCGGTCCTATACATGTTGTCTAACGCATACATGTAACGGCGAACGTGCTCGTCCTCCGCCGCAATGCGCTGAGCTACCTCCTCCGGCGGGGCCGGCTCCCTCTGAAACGACCGTGGCCCATAAGACCTCCACCAAAGAATATCCGGGTCGACGACGGGACCCGGATTCCGCACCAAGGTGCGCGACCCGGAAGCTAAGACCTCCCAGTGCCACCCCGGCGGAGCCCAGTCCCGGACCTCCCCCATCTGCTCCATCTCCTCTAGAAGAGTCAGACCACGGCGCGGCGGCTGTCGCGGCATCGTAGCTACGAAAACAAATCATATATATATGTACCAACGTTAACATAAATTAAAAATAACTTCACTATATGTTAGTCGGCGCCGGCACTACCATTTGGGGGGCGCCGGCACTAAATATATACTTTATTTTGGGGGCGCCGGCAGGGGCGTCGGCACTACCGTATTTTGGGGGCGCAGGCAGGGGCGCCGACAGTACCGTATTTTGGGGCGCCGACACTACCGGAGATGGTGGCGGTCGGTCGGCCGGCCGATGGCACCGACACTAACTTTTTTTAACTATTTGCACTACTACTAAATTCACTACACAAATCTAACAAAAAAATTCTAACTTTTTTCTAACTATTTGCACTACTACAAAATTCACTACACAAATCTAACAAAAAAATTCTAACTTTTTTCTAACTATTTGCACTACTACAAAATTCACTACACGTACTAATCTAACAAAAATTCTAACTATTTTTCTATCTAACTAATTACCAATACTACGAATTCACTACACTAATCTAACAAAAAATTCTAACAATTTTTTAACTAATTACGAATACTACGAATTCACTACACTAATTAATACTAACAAAAAAACAAAAAATTAAGATGCGCATATATATGAACTGGCCGGCCGGTCGGCCGGGAGGAGGGAGAGGAGGGGCGCGTGCCTTACCTGCGGAGGAGGCGCGTGGCGGAGGCGATGGCGGAGGCGTGCGCGGCGGCGGCCAGAGGCGACGTGCGCGAGGCGGGCGCGGCGGTGGACACGGGGCGCACGCCGGGGCCGCGGACGGAGAGGGAGAGGTGGCGGCGGAGGCGTCGGCGGAGGCGGGCGCGCGACGGCGGGCGCGCGACGGCGAGCGGAGGCGGGCGCGCGACGGCGAGCGGCGGGCGCGGCGCAATTGGGCAGCCTGGCGGCGTCGTTCGTTCGTCTCCGTGCGATTGATCTCCGCGCGGAGACGAAGGAGCAGTTATATACTGCAACACCCTTTGGTCCCGGTTCGTATTACAAACCGGGACCAAAGGCCCCCTTTGGTCCCGGTTTGTAATACGAACCGGCCTAAAGGCCTTGGCCCGGTTTGTATTACAAACCGGGCCTAAAGACCATTTTTTAAAAAAATTTCGTTCCCGCCTTATTTGAAATAAAAAAACACTTACCGCCACCGCATCGCCACACGTGTTCACCGCGCGCCGCCACACTGCACCACCGTCACCGCCATGTACGCACCGCGCCGCCATGTACGCCACCACCGCCGCCATGTACGGCCACCACCGCCACCGCTGTGTCGGCACCGCGCACCGCTGTACGCCACCGTGCGCCACCGCCATGTACAAAGCCACCGTCGCCACCGCTGCACGCCACCACCGTCACCGCCATGTACGCCACCGCCACCATGTACTGGCCACCACCGCCGCCGCCATGTACGCCACCACCGCCACCGCGTACTGGCACCGCCACCGCCACCGCCATGTACAGCCACCGTCGCCACCGCCGTGTACTGGCCACACCGTCACCGCCATGTCGCACCCGCCACCATGTATCGCCACCACCGCCGCCGCCATGTACCACCACCACCGCCACCGTGTACCGCCACCGCCACCGCCACCGCCATGTACAGGCCACCGTGCCACCATGTGTACTGCCACCACCATCACCGCCATGTACCGGCCACCGCCGCCACCATGTACTGCCACCACCGCCGCCGCCATGTACTGGCCACCACCGCCACCACCGTGTGTGTTACCCTCCAAAACCCCCCGACGGGCTTTGGTTAAGCAACACGAAGAGCCGGGAAGCTCCCAGGGCCGCTTAGTGGATCCCTGGCACCTCGCGTCGTCCCGCAAATCTTCCGCGCCTGGCGGTTGTTAGGGCGTGCCACCTGACCTAGACCTGGTCAGGAAGGTGTTAGTGCTTCGATTGTTCCTGCATGGTAGACACGTGCACATTAAATACGAGCCTTATCGGCTCTCAGGTTTCCCTGTGGATCGGCTCAAAGAGCCGATCGCCCCATGGTCCTTGATGGATTAGCAATGGCATGGGGATCCTGCTTGATCAGGACAAAGCTAAAGCGATCCACGACAGTTTAGGGTTTTCACCGCATAATCGGAACGTCCTACGTGCGATCGGGCCTAGCAGCTACGAGAGACGATGCAAACTACCCCTACGAGAGGCCTAAAAACCAACATAACGTTGATCCCCGGAACATCCCTCGCAGGGACGGTAAACAGCATCTAACGCACCACCGGATCCTCCGACCCCAGCATAAGGCCTAACTATGCAGATATTAAACTAATCCTTGCGTAGCAAGGAGCAACTATAACGGATCGGATCTACTAAGCATGATCAAGCAAGATGCTGCCCTTACGTCTAGATAGACGTAAGGGCAGCTAGATATGCAAGAGTTGCACTACGGTAGCATATTACGTGAAGAACAATGCTAACCCTAACACATCTATGATAACTACGTTGCTCGCCATCAACAAGGCTTCAGTACGAGCAACGCATGAACAATATGAGCTTATCCTAGATCGCAAGATGCGATCTAGGCAGCATGATGCTTACCGGTAGAAACCCTCGAAGAGAAGGGGTGGCGATGCGCCGTATTTTGTGTTGGTTGAACGATGATTGTCCTCCTTTTCTGATAACCCTAGATACATATTTATAGTCCAAGGGACTTTCTAATTGAGGCGTGCACCTAACCGTGCACGGGCCGGACTCTATCTCTTTAATCTAAATTACAATACGATCTAATATGTTACAGATACATGGGCAATTAAGCCCAAACTCTCAGCGCAAGGCCGCTTCAAAGATGCTTCATGTGTATGTCCTTCAAGCCCATCTTCACTTACGGCCCATCTCCTGATTTGGCCAAAATCGGGTGGTAACACATGCCCCCCTGGTTTTGATAATGATAATTGCAAAACCATCTGTTTCCTTCGAAGGGTCATGTCGTGGCAGAACCGTAGCAGTTTTCTTCGTGATGATGTCTTGCCTTCTCAACTTCTCTGCTTGATTTGACGGTTCTGGCACCACGTCCTCGGGAACTGCTTAGGCATTAAATCGCTATACCCCTTTTTATTTGGCCACTTCCTGTGGTTTCTTTCTTCATCCCCCTGCTCCACAGTAGCCATCGGCAAACCGAAAAACCCTCCTCCGCCGCCATGTCTTCCTCTTCGTCTTCTCCCTCATCGGGTCTTTCCACCCAATCCTCCACCTCCCGTGAGCCAACGCCTGAACGGGACCCACAGGAGGTCCACGCGGCCAACATTCGCCGCGCCATAGCCGACGGGGACGAGTCGACCCACGACTCATTCGTCTGGTCAGAAGACGACCAGTCCTTAACGGACGGGGAGAGCGACCTTCGCTTCCTTGCCGTTGGGCAATCGGAGGAGGAAAGCGACGACGACGGCTTCTCCTGGGACGGCTACTCCTCCGCCGAGGAGGTGAAGGAAGAGGAGGAGGACACCACCTCCTCCGACGAACCGCCGGCCAAGCGTCTCTGCCCCTGGCCCGGCAACATCAGCGACTTCGACAGCGACTATGGCGACGCTAGCGAAGAAGATGAGGACAATGAAGGTCCCGCCGGTGGTCACTACAGCAGTGACGACGAGCCGGCCGGGAGCAGCGCCGACAGCGGCGACGGCGACGATGAGGGCAGCAGCGGCCCTTAGATAGGATAGAGCTAGGAGTAGTAGATGGGGCAATGTTCCCCCTAGCAATTCCTTTTGAGAGCAATCAGCTCTTTATGTAAGAAATCCTTGTTTATCAATGAAGAATTCCCCATTTGATTTTACTGATTCCTTAGTGATGATTTAGCCGATTGCCCTTCGTACTGAGTCTGCCGATTGTCGATTCGGTAGATGCTCAATGAGCCGATGGCAAAGCATCAGCTTTTCCAATAGATTGCAAAACAGGTCGATCCAATCACCTTCTCAGATATTAACTTGCAATCCATGAAATTCAGATCCAAACCTCCAACCGGACAGGTCCAACGTGCAGCTGTGAGACCCCTAGATCCTTGGACTTCGAAATCATCCGATTGTAGTGTTTGTCCTGACGGCAAAACTCCTGGATTAATGCCTCCAGGAAAGCTCCTTAGTCCGCTGCTGACCACCTTGATTTTGAAGCCGATACTCCTGTAAAACAGGTGTCACTCGTTCACAGCTTCCCTTGTTTCCTTGCAGCAACGGACTGGTTCAGAGCCTGATCAACGATGATGGCTCCTTCTACAAACTCTTCCTGCCATCCTAATGGCTTTCCTCTGCCAGAGTTCTCCTGTTCCACATGGTCATGATGCAGAGATAGCCAATGCCAACACCACGGGCCCTTCAGAATGAGGAATTTTTTAGGGCTAGCTGCCCCCCGAGCCTTGGTCCAGGCGAGCACAGAAGTGGACCAGCCACATGGGTCGTCATCGGCTTTCCAACTGTAGCGCAACGTTAGCCGATTCTAACCGAATCGGCTGTCAAAGCAGAGAACCTCCAAGGTGAGCTGCCCCCCGAGCCATTCCAGCTCTTCATCAAAACTTGGCAGGAAAGCTTACGCCCAAGGAGACAGTGCACTAGGACAGCTCTGGAAGGATCAGCAGCTCTCTCGAACTAAAAAGCCTCACACGCAGTGGCCCCTGAGCTTCTTCCCAGCTCCATTCTTGTGTCCTGCTGCTCCGATCAACTCACCACCTGAGCAGACTAATGCAATTTCTGGTGACGATGTCCGATGAAGCTGCCACCTTGGTCGTGCCCTAGGAAGAGACGCCACGGCCAATTGACTGTTCATTGGCTGAACCTGATCTGCATGCTTACGCAGGCGCTGCTGACCTCGAGGATTTGCCAATGGAGCCACCAACCATTCCACTGAGGGACTTCTTCAGTAGAACATCGCTATGTACCTCGGTGACTGCTCCATTAGGCTTCCGCCTGTAACAATACCTTGAGTCGATGGCCGTGCATCGGCTTTTAATCCTTAAGTCGATGTCTATGCATCGGCTTTGCTCAAAAATTTCTATATTTTCGATTTTTTGGCCGACTTGTTTATGTATCGGCCCCCATGCTTGAGCTGCTCTGCTGGATGTTTGACATTCGTTCCCAGCTCCGTATCCTCGTATTCATCCATCTATGTGCCCCGAGCCGATTCTGTCAAGTAATTGATGGCATCGGCTCTTCAGGCATCTGTTGGATCAATGCTGAACACAGACAAAAGAATGTTGAGGATAATTTTGGCCGATTGCGGGAATCGGCCTCCTTTTTCGTTGCAAGGCTTTGGCGATGATTTGCAACTTCTTGGATTTCCATTGTAGCTACGTGGCATGCTGGAGATAAGATCCTTTGCTTTTCATTTTTTGAGGGCCGATCTCAGGGATCGGCCTTGCCACGTATGTCCAATGTCTTGGACTCGCTACTCCGTCCGGGTCACGGATATCATGTTTGTATCAGCCGATGCCTCTGCATCGGCATCGCCGATGCCGTGCATCGGCTTTCGCTGTTTTGGCGCCATACTTTCTTTGGCGGCGCGCCTTGTCTCCACTATTTGCTGAATCTTCACGGCCAGATCGGGCCGTGCTCTTCTCAACGTGTACAGGTACGTGCCTCGCCTTCTTCCAAGTTTCGCAGCCGCCGCACCCGACGCTTCCGAGAATGGCTGAGTCCATCGCACCACCTTGGTCGGTGATACCTATCTTCTTCATCTGACTCCTTGAAGTCTTCTTCTTGAGATGACTCAGCTCGTTTACTCTGATGTGGGAGAGGTCCTAGACGCTCGAACACTGAAACTTCGTTCGTCCTTCTCCTTTGCTGCGTGCATTCTGGGCAGTTCTCGATTGTTGGCAATCGGCTCATTCCTGAGTCCCAGCAATGTTTGAAGAAGGGACAGTCCCAGTGCTTATCCACGTTGTCTTGTTCCCTTGACCTCCTCTAGCGCGACGTTCGTACCCGTCGTTGTTCCTGTCATGCTGACGATACCTCCTGTTTTCCGCATCAGACCGACGATGTTTCTCATCGTCTTCGTCGTAGCGTCGACGTCGGTCGTACTGCTGCTCATATTTGTTGAGGAGATGTACGGATAATGGGCGCTGATACCGTATGCTTCTCACCTCCTCCTCGGTCAGGTACCGTCTATCGTCGTCTTGGGGCCGGTCGCGTGGAACGGCCTCCTCTTTATCTTTGCCACGAGAGTGGCTGCTCTCTGCTTTGTCCGCGCCATGGCGAATCACGAACCCTGCCATATTGACATCGAAAGAGAACCCTGGTTCTCTTATGGAGTGGCTTAGGTCCACCATGTTGACGTCCGGAAACGGACGCATGTCTACCTTCATGGCAAACCGTCCGAATCGTTAATCGGCCTGATTCTATCGCCATTGAATTTGTGCAGTACTTTGCAGTCGTTGGTGGTGTGCGTGAACGTATGATGCCACTTGCAGTATGGCCTCTTGTTCATCTCTTGTGCCGTAGGGATCTTGTGGCCTTCGGGTAGCTTCAACTGTTTCTCTTTCAGTAGCAGATCGAAGATCTGTTCAGTCTTGGTCACGTCAAAGTCCAACCCTCTTGGAGGCCCTGGCGGGTTCACCCATTTGCAGGACACAGGTACTGGCGTCCGAGTCCACTCGGCTACCGCAACTTCCTGATCTTCCGCGGAATCTTCATCTTCATCGGCATTGACCAGGCTGATCGCGCGCTTGAACTTGTCTTGGTACAGTTCTGGATGGCGCTGCTCATATAAGGTCAGTCTATTGACCAGGTGCGTCAGCGAGTTGTACTCAACTTGGAACGTCAGATCCTTGAACGACGCTGCCAGGCCTGCCACGGCCAGCTCGACTGCCTCTTTCTCAGTTATATGAACCGAATAGCATCGGTTCTTGACAGTTCTGAAACGCTGAATGTACTCAGCCACTGTCTCTCCTCGCTTTTGCCGAACCTGTGCTAGTTCGGCAATACCAGCTTCAGTAGTCTCTGAATGGTATTGGGTGTGGAACAGTTCCTCCAGCTGCTTCCATGATTGCACTGAATTTGGCTGCAAAGAGGTGTACCACCCAAAAGCTGGACCGGTGAGGGATTGCGAGAAGCACCTCACCCGTAACTGATCCGATGCCGAAGCCATGCCCAGCTGGGCCAGTATCGGCTCACGTGCTCGATGGAGCTCGACCCTTCTGACCCACGAATTTGTTGAAGTCCGGAAGCCGGTACTTAGGCGGTAGTGGGATCAGGTCGAACTCATTGGGGTACGGCTTGGAATAGCCGATTATCTTCTTCTTCGGCAAGAT
The DNA here is from genome assembly GCA_030979885.1 of Lolium multiflorum. Lineage (NCBI taxonomy): Eukaryota > Viridiplantae > Streptophyta > Magnoliopsida > Poales > Poaceae > Lolium > Lolium multiflorum. The sequence goes on from CM061747.1 coordinate 193,619,803, forward strand.
GCCGAATTGATCTCTCAGGACTGCGCTGATCTGATCTGCGGTGGAGGTAGTAGCAGCTGAGCTTTCATGGACTGGTGCAGTGGCGTACTTGGCTAGCCACGCTTGTTTCTCAGCTTCTGCCCTAAACTCCCCTGCAGCGTTGTCCCTGCCGAAACAATTGCTCCTGCTCCGGCAATCCCTCCCGGTGGAGCCTGGATCGCCTCGCGTCCGTTGTTGCAGTCCGGCACAAACGTGCACACGTATCCGTGTGGGATTTCCTTGGGCGGGTCATGTAAGAATTGATAGTCGCCCGGGTCGCCCCCAACTTTGTAGACGACGTATGCCGGTGAGCCTTGTTGCTGTGGAGCCGCCGTTGCGTACGGCAGAGGCGGCCTGGTGTGGAGTTGCATCTCTCCCTGGTGAGTCCCTAGAACAGGTCCTGAAGGGGAGTAACGACGCTCCATGATCTCTTGCACCACCCGGAGCGCAACGCGCTCCAAAGTGTTCACCAGGCTCTCAGAGTGCCGATGCAGTGAATGGGCCACCATGTAGTTGATCTCCTGACGCAGGGCTCTGGTACGTTCCTCTGAAGGGAGAGACAGATCCAACCCATCGAGGATGCCTTGTGGTGCGAATCCTTTGAACCTGACGCCGTGCGACCGGGTCTTCTCAAAGGAGCCGATGAGTTCGGCCTCGAGGATGACCTTCAGGTCATCGTACTTCTTCTTGTGTTCCGTGGGGAGATCCTCGTACGTGATCGGTTTCTCCGCCACCTCGGATGTCGATGCTGACATGGATGTTGACGTGGATGTTGCAGAAGAAGTCCCACCGGGCGTGCCAGAATGTGTTACCCTCCAAAACCCCCCGACGGGCTTTGGTTAAGCAACACGAAGAGCCGGGAAGCTCCCAGGGCCGCTTAGTGGATCCCTGGCACCTCGCGTCGTCCCGCAAATCTTCTCGCGCGCGTCCTGGCGGTTGCTAGGCGTGCCACCTGACCTAGACCTGGTCAGGAAGGTGTTAGTGCTTCGATTGTTCCTGCATGGTGGACACGTGCACATTAAATACGAGCCTTATCGGCTCAGGTTTCCCTGGATCGGCTCAAAGAGCCGATCGCCCCATGGTCCTTGATGGATTAGCAATGGCATGGGGATCCTGCTTGATCAGGACAAAGCTAAAGCGATCCACGACAGTTTAGGGTTTTCACCGCATAATCGGAACGTCCTACGTGCGATCGGGCCTAGCAGCTACGAGAGACGATGCAAACTACCCCTACGAGAGGCCTAAAAACCAACATAACGTTGATCCCCGGAACATCCCTCGCAGGGACGGTAAACAACATCTAACGCACCACCGGATCCTCCGACCCCAACATAAGGCCTAACTATGCAGATATTAAACTAATCCTTGCGTAGCAAGGAGCAACTATAACGGATCGGATCTACTAAGCATGATCAAGCAAGATGCTGCCCTTACGTCTAGATAGACGTAAGGGCAGCTAGATATGCAAGAGTTGCACTACGGTAGCATATTACGTGAAGAACAATGCTAACCCTAACACATCTATGATAACTACGTTGCTCGCCATCAACAAGGCTTCAATACGAGCAACGCATGAACAATATGAAGCTTATGCTGCCTAGATCGCAAGATGCGATCTAGGCAGCATGATGCTTACCCGGTAGAAACCCTCGAAGAGAAGGGGTGGCGATGCGCCGTATTTTGTGTTGGTTGAACGATGATTGTCCTCCTTTCTCGATAACCCTAGATACATATTTATAGTCCAAGGGACTTTCTAATTGAGGCGTGCACCTAACCGCGCACGGGCCGGACTCTATCTCTTTAATCTAAATTACAATACGATCTAATATGTTACAGTATACATGGGGCAATTAAGCCCGAACTCTCAGCAAGGTCGCTTCAAAGAAGCTTCATGTGTATGTCCTTCAAGCCCATCTTCACTTACGGCCCATCTCCTGATTTGGCCAAAATCGGGTGGTAACAACTGGCCACCGCCACCGCCACCGCCATGTACAGGCCACCGTCGCCACCGCCGTGTACTGGCCACCACCGCCATGTACTGATGCGTTCTTCGCTGACCTCCGGGCACATCGTAGGTCCAACAGGCGCTCGGGCCGTCGCCGTGTTCGAGCTCGACAACCCGAATACAACTTGGGCCGACAACGACCCTTGGTGGGACTACTAGTTGTTTATATATTTTAATTGTATTTTCAATAAAGTCGTTGTGGCAGACGCTGATGATGAGAAAAGTTTCCCGCCAGATACATGGAATTAAAGTACAGAGCTCAACTGAAAATTAATTAAGATACATATGGCCAGATTCGACTGTTCGAGTCATTCAGTCATACTCGTGCCTAGCCCGATAGTACTCGCCACTGTAGTCGTCGTAGTCGCCGTCATCATCGTCGCTGGCATCGGGGTCGCGGTAGTCGAACCTCGGCGGGAGAGCACGCGTGGGCTGGGACTGAGGGTAGCACAGGCGGGGGCCACGGTGGGCCATGACGCCCTGGAGAGTCCGGCCGCGCCACCACAGCCGACGGCCGGCCTCGTTGAAGTCCGAAGGAGGCGGGCCGCCCTCCTCGTGCCTGGCAAGCGCCCTCTCACGTCGATTGATGAAGAAGCTTTCCCAAGTTGGGAAGTAGTCGGGATGCCACTGGGGATTCCTCCGCTGCTCTGGCGTGAGCTCGAAGTAGTAGTGGTTCGTGATGGCCATCTCGCGCGCCACACCTAGAGGGACAGGAGGGACCGGTACGCCTCCGACGCTCAGCAACCAGCCGGTCGGGACGCGGTAGCCCGGCGGGCAGGGGTAGTTCGACGCGCAAAGCGCCTCCGCCTCCCGGAGGGTTAGAGATACGATGGAAGCCATGGGACAGAGTGATGAGGTTTGCAGATATGAGTGTAGATGTGATATGTAAATGGAGGCCAAGCCATCATATATATAGTGAAAAAATGGCGGGAGGACGGAGGCGGGAAGCAGTGGAAAGCGCGGGAAGAAAAATAGGCGGGAACGCAGTGGCGCCGAAAACATTAGTCCCGGCTGGTGGGTACAACCGGGGCTAAAGATCATTTTTTTGTCATCTAACAAAACTGTCGGTGGGATAAGGACGTGTGGGTAACCTTTAGTCCCGGCTGGTGGGTACAACCGGGACGAAAGATCCTTTTTTTGTCATCTAACAAAACTGTCGGTGGGATAAGGACGTGTGGGTAACCTTTAGTCCCGGCTGGTGGGTACAACCGGGACTAAAGATGTCGGCAGGATAAGAACGCATGGGTGGACGCACTGCTCGATGAGATAAAGCATGTAGCGCACGACGCCCTGTCGAAGAACAAGACAAAGTAGAAGAGGTGCAGTGCCTATAAAAGGAGCATCGATACGCCTTGCCGAAGCAGATCAACAAGCCAAGCAGAGTTTCATTCCCATGGATGAAGGAAAGGGTTGGGAAATCTCCCGTGACACAGCTTCTCGAAGATGTCGTTGGTGCACACGCGCCCTACGGCATCTTCGGAGGCTGTGCCTCGGAAAAATTTCCCGGCAAGCCCGTGAACGACTACATCTCCTCTAACAGTACTGTTGGGGAAAGGTTTGGGAAATCTCCCGTGGCGCAGCTTCTCGAAGATGTCGTTGGTGCACACGCCCTACGGCATCTTCGGAAGCTGCTCCTCGGAATTTTTCCCTGCAAGCCCCCGAACGACTACATCTCCTCTAACAGTAGTACTGTTGGGGAAAGGGTTGGGAAATCTCCACTTTTAATATCTTACATACAGTTAAATTGATTGCCATGTTGAGATACTCATTTGTGCCATGAACATTCTACAATTAACTTGATGATGGAGCATCTTCATCATTTAATCTTCTTCGGCCTTAACCATGGAGCATCTTCATCATTTAACTTGATGCTTGGATCAATGTTCACTCTGAAGGGTGGAATTTCATCAAACTTATTATAATCTTCTGACATGTCTGTCTTGTCCTCCACTCCCACGATGTTTCTTTTTCCAGAAAGAACTATGTGGCGCTTTGGCTCATCGTTTGATGTATTTGTTTCCTTATGTTTCCTTTTTCTTGGTTTGGTAGACATGTCCTTCACATAGAAAACCTGGGCCACATCCTTGGCTAGGACGAATGGTTCGTCTCTATACCCAAGATTGTTGAGATCCACTGTTGTCATTCCATACAACTTGTCTACCTGAACCCCGCCTCCTGTTTTGTTGACCCATTTGCACCTAAACAAAGGGACCTTAAAAGAAGGTCCATAGTCAAGTTCCCATATATCCTCTATGTAACCATAATATGTGTCATTTGGGCCTTCATTCATTATTGCATCAAATCGGACACCACTGTTTTGGTTGGTGCTCTTTTTATCTTGGGCGATCGTGTAAAATGTATTCCCATTTATCTCGTACCCTTGGAAAGTCACTACAGTCGAAGATGGTGTCTGGGCCAGCAAGTACAACTGATCTTCAATATGTTTGTTATTCAGGAGATGTTTTTGCAACCAACCGCCGAAAGTCGACATGTGTTCACGTCTAATCCAATCGTTCGACTGCCCCGGGTTCTGGGAGCGTAGAAAGTTCTTGTGGTCACCGATATACGGAGCCACCAAGGTGGAACTTTGTAGAACTGTGTAGTGTGCTTGAGTCAAAGAAATTCCGTCCCTACATATCATTGATTTCCTTCCTAGCGTGCCTTTTCCACTTAGTCTCCCTTCATGCCGCGATTCAGGAACACCAATCGGCTTAAGGTCAGGAATAAAGTCAACACAGAATTCAATGACCTCCTCTGTTCCATAGCCCTTGGAGATGCTTCCTTCTGGCCTAGCACGGTTATGAACATATTTCTTTAAGACTCCCATGAACCTCTCGAAGGGGAACATATTGTGTAGAAATACAGGACCGAGAATGGAAATCTCATCGACCAGGTGAACGAGGAGATGTGTCATAATATTGAAGAAGGATGGTGGGAACACCAGCTCAAAACTAACCAGACATTGGACCACATCATTCTGCAACCTCGGTAGAATTTCTGGATTTATTACCTTCTGAGAAATTGCATTGAGGAATGCACATAGCTTCACAATGGGCAGTCGAACATTTTCCGGTAGAAGCCCCCTCAATGCAATCGGAAGCAACTGTGTCATTATCACGTGACAGTCATGAGACTTCAGGTTCTGGAATGTTTTCTTCTCCATATTTATTATTCCCTTTATATTGGAGGAGAAGCCAGACGGGACCTTGATACTGCTCAGACATTCAAAAAATATTTCCTTCTCTGCTTTTGTAAGAGCGTAGCTGGAGAAATGACGTCCTTTAACTCTCTCATGCAGATTTTTGGGGTCTTTCCAACGTTGCTGGTCCTCCCGTGCTTCTGGTGTATCTTTTGTCTTCCCGTACACGCCCAGAAAGCCTAGCAGGTTCACGCAAAGATTCTTCGTCACGTGCATCACATCGATTGAAGAGCGGACCTCTAAGACTTTCCAATAGGGTAGATCCCAAAATATAGATTTCTTCTTCCACATGGGCGCGTGTCCGGCATCGTCATTCGGAACAGACCGTCCGCCAGGACCCTTTCCAAATATTACATCTAGATCCTTGACCATACCAAATATATCAACACCATCACGATGGGGAGGCTTCCTCCGGTGATCAGCCTCACCGTTGTAATGCTTTCCTTTCTTTCTTACGGGATGGGTAATCCTAAGAAATCGACGATGCCCCAGGTACACGACCTTCTGACCTTTTTCCAAATAATCACCTTCGAGCTCATGTAAACAGTGCGTGCATGCATTGTATCCCTTGTTTGACTGTCCTGAAATGTTACCAAGAGCAGGCCAGTCATTGATGGTTACGAAAAGCAGCGCTCTTAGGTCAAATTCCTCCTGCTTGTGCTCGTCCCACACACGTACACCTGCTAGGGACCACAGCTGTAGAAGTTCTTCGACTAATGGCTTCAGGTACACATCAATGTCGTTCCCGGGTTGCTTCGGGCCTTGTATGAGCACTGGCATCATAATGAACTTCCGCTTCATGCACAACCAAGGAGGAAGGTTATATATACAAAGAGTCACAGGCCAGGTGCTATGGCTGCAGCTCTGCTCTCCAAAAGGATTCATGCCATCTGTACTTAGACCAAACCTTAAGTTCCTTGCATCCTGTGCAAAGTTTGGGAACTCTCTATCGATTTTTCTCCATTGGGAGCCATCAGCAGGGTGCCTCAACATCACGTCTTTCTTACGGTCTTCTTTGTGCCATCGCAACAACCTAGCATGCTCTTTATTTCTGAACAAGCGTTTCAGCCGTGGTATTATAGGAGCATACCACATAACCTTGGCAGGAACCCTCTTCCTGGGGCGCTCGCCCTCAACATCACCAGGGTCATCTCGTCTGATCTTATACCGCAATGCAGTGCACACCGGACATGCATCCAAATTCTCGTACTCACCGCGGTAGAGGATGCAGTCATTAATGCATGCATGTATCTTTTGCACATCTAATCCTAGAGGGCAGACAATCTTCTTCGCTTCGTACGTACTGGCGGGCAATTCGTTACCCCTTGGAAGCTTCCTCTTAATTATTGTCAGCAACTTTCCAAATCCTGAGTCAGTGACACCGTTCTCTGCCTTCCATTGCAACAATTCCAGTGTGCTGCCTAGCTTTTTATGGCCATCTTCGCAAGTTGGGTATAACAATTTGTTGTGATCTTCTATCATCTTGTCGAAGGCCAACCTTTCCTTTTCAGTTTCACATTCTCTCCTTGCATCAGCAATGGCCCGACCAAGATCATCATCAGCAGGCTCATCTGGTGCCTCTTGATCTTCTACTTCATTGTCTTCATTGCCTTCTGCAGTATCATCGTATTCAGGGAAATTGGGATAACCGTCATCATCCTCTTCCTCTTCTTCATTCTCTTCCATCATAACCCCTCTTTCTCCGTGCTTGGTCCAACAATAGTAGCTGGGCATGAAACCTTCCCGCAGAAGGTGGCTGTGAATGACACTCGAGTGAGCGTAATTTACGATATTCTTGCAGTCGACACATGGACAATATATGAAGCCACCATGTTTGTTTGCCTCAGCCACGGCGATGAAATTCTCCAGGCCCGAAGTGAACTCGTCAAACCGTCGGTCAATGTACATCCATTGCCGATTCATCTGCATGATATAATTAAGATTATCAAAAACCATTACAGAAAATCACGATGTATATATACACATGCATTTTATCAATTACAGATGAAAAGGATAAAGTTGTTAACCTCGATGAAGAAGAAAAAAGCAAGTTAAGTGTGGCTTGATTTGTGTAAACTCAAGTGGCGAATCCTCTTAAGCATTTCATCGAACACCTCTTGTGCATGTGAAGAAGAGAGGAGAGCAATACACCCTCTTGTGAAGATAGTGAAAAAATGGCCAAGTGTGGCTCACACTTGGGCAGGGGCAAGGTCATATAGCCAGATTGGGGACTTTGTCCCGGTTTGTAATACAAACCGGGTCCAGAGGTGGGGCTTTGGACCCGGTTTGTAATACAACCGGGACTAAAGGTTTCCACGTTCCGACACGCCCCTGTCGCGCCCTGGCGGCGACTTTAGTCTGTTGTAATACAAACCGGTCCAAAGGCCACCACCGGACAGCTCCAACTATGTGGTCGCCTGCAAACGAACCGGGACTAATACCCCCATTGGACCCGCTTTGGTTCTCGCACTGACATTTGCTTGGGACCAAAGGCCTCTTCTCCACTAGTGGTTTAATATCACAAGACGAGACGTTTTAATTCCTGTTCCTAGGTACTTCTTCCTTTTTATTTACTTCGTGTTATAGGTTTAGTAAAAGTAATATTTTATCAAATTTGACTGACAATGTAGGAAAATATTAGCATTCGCAATACTAAATGCATATTATATGAAAACATGCTTTATGATGATTTCTATGATATAGGTTTTACATTGTACATGTTATTTTTAAAATATTTGATCAAATTTGATAAAGTTTAATTTTAACTATGAACATCGGGATTAGTGAAAAGGTCGCGCTGAGAGCGATAGCGGCATACGCGCGTGCATGTACCTGATGTGTGTCCCCACCATGTCCTAAAAATAACTATGGCAAGTGTTAATGCACTTATTTGCAACACAAAAGAGTGTGTTTACGTGCTGCACGGCCCCACCGTATCCACAAGAAAAGTGAGGCAAAACTGCAAAAGTGTGCACTTTGATTTCCACCAGGAGACTCAAGAAAAGGAAGATATCGATCCCATCCTTGCATAAGTTGCTTTTGCTCGCTTCCTACATGGCATTGACGACGCTGACCTGGAATGCTCTTTCTTCGTATGTATGGTCATCCTACCTGTGGGGTGTTCATTATCGTGCACTTTGTACCAGGGAGTTAGAGAGCGTGCTTAGGCTGGCCATATAGGTAGTATCATATGTAAGATCACGATATGATACTTTTGTATGATACTAGATCCATAATGCATAATATCATAGACTAGTATCATAGTTTTGCTATATTAATTGATTTGTAGAATCCCAATACAAATTTGTGTACAAGATTTATTTGATATAACTTTATCGTGATGTCCGCTATGATACAAATCTAACTATGATACTCTAATCTTCTCTCATCCATAATTATCCGCTACATCAGCATTTCTGATGGTTGATTTACGATACTAATGGCGATATTCAAAGACTATTACTACCTTAGATGATAGTTATACTAGTGTGTGACACGCTAAAGAAAAAGAGAATTCTTTGTGATGATATTAGAAAAACAAAAGTATATAAGTTTGCAGTAGAAAATAGGCGTCATATATGCCATGCTCCAACGGAAGGAGAAAAAAGGCTCATAAGTGTCGTGCCATTTGTGATGTTTTCACATGTGTTCTAGGATTTTCCCATCGAAAGTTAGCCTTTCCAGTGCGGAGGTGAGAGGACAACGGGTCAACTGATAGAGATAGGCACATAATCTATCTACGAAGCTAGCTTGGTGCATCGTTGGCAGCATCACTTTGATGATAAAAGCCACCCTAGATGATGTCGTGGTAAAGACTTGTCAACAAGGGTGTTTTATTATGTGGTAGATTCTTATCAAATACTTGCACTATTTGACGAACATCTTAGATCGAGCATCTCTAACCAATCCTCAATAAATGGTTAGAGGACTAAAAATAGTCCTCTAAGTGACGTGGCGGCCGCACCTAGCCGAAACCCAATAACCACTTAGAGGACATAAAGTAGGATACCTCCCTAAAATCCACCCTCCTTTATTTGGTCGGCCACCAAAGCTATGACTTAATTTTCTCCTCCCCGTAGTCGCCGACCTCCACCCAAATTAGCCGCAGACTTCGCCGGAGCCACCAACCACCCTCCGACGGCTAGAATGTCACCGGATCTCAATGCCGCCGCCGCCGGATTTTCCCACCGACGCTATGCCGCTGTGACCGACTCCCACGACGGTGTCGGTGCCGCGGCGGTTGGGCGTCACCGGTGCGGTTCGGGCAACGAGAGCGCCGCCAAGACCACCGGCAAGTCACCCGCCATTGAGGAAAGGTTGCGCTGCCACCCCTAGCGCCGGCGGATCGGCCCCTGCCGTGGCCGGCGGAGGCCATGAAGGCCCTTTCCAAGGCCGGAGGCGAAGAAGAAGAGGAAGTCCACGTCGGTACCTCGTCGGCAAACCGCAAGGCCAAGCCGTCCTCGGCCTACTCAACCCCCAAGTAATCTTCCTCCTCCATGGCCTCCGCCGCAGCTAGCGCCCAGTCGCCGCTCACGAGGTGGTTAACGAAATACCGAGACTCATGAGTGCCACCAAACTCAACGTCGCTGAATTCATGTCACGGTTGGATTCTTCGACGATCTCGCTTGATGATCTCTACTGTGGTGACACCTATCAATCGCCTGAAGAGGAGGTGGTAGAGGAAGATGATCCCGAGGAAGATGTTACCGAGGTGGATGCGCCAACTCAAGCCAAAGAAAAAGTTGGCAAAGGGCAAGATGTCCGCCAGCTACTCCGAAGAAGACATAGCGTTGTGCCACGCTTGGATGAATGTCTCACTTGATGCATCCGTTGGCACCAATCAATCCAAGGAAAAGTTTTGGGGAATTGAAGATTGCTACCACATAAACTTGATGTTGCACTTTGGATCAAACTTGATCAATTATATGTATTTTGGATGATATATTATGCATGTAAGGATTACGTGGATTCGTGATGTTAAATATTTTTAGTCCTTGAAGTTTTAGGGTATCGTCATGGCGGCTGCCGCTAGAGGACTATAATTATAGTTGCACCAAAAGGGAGGGGGGGGGGGGAGGGGGATCGGTTAGAGATGCTCTTACAACCCTACCTGGTATAGCATCCACGAGCCACCTTTTCGACGGTTCTTAATTCCTCACATTTCTTTCTTTGCATTTTTGAAAATACAATTGTCCCTTTCTACGTAACTATGTAATGTGCATCTTCTCGATATTAATATGTTTTTTAACAACAGTTCCACAACCTACCTCACAAGAGGTGTGCCCGCTGCACTGTGTTCAACAATCCTAGCTTGTCACGTACTGGGAGGTATTTAGGTTCGTAGTGCAAGACCCTACATTTGAGAGGTCGGGGTGGTGCCTGGGCGGCTGACATTCCACCTTCACCAACTGATAGAATTAGAAGAGAGAATGATTTGCCACACATTGTGGTCTTTCACGTATCACATATATATAGGCATTTACACAAGATATACATGGATACCAATCCTAACCATAATGGCCTAATATCAAGCACTAAATATGGTAGGGTATAAACCGAATATGCTAGGTATATGCTGGGCATATTCGGTTTGCCTAACACCCCCCCGCAGTCGCAACGGGAGACTCTCGGACGCTGAGACTGGACCGGAAATCCAAGAACAGCGGTGATGCTAGGCCTTTGGTGAAGATGTCCGCGAATTGTCTAGACGATGGCACATGAAGAACTCGAATGTGCCCCAACGCAACACGGTCTCGAACGAAGTGAAGGTCGATCTCGATGTGTTTGGTGCGTTGGTGCTGGATGGGATTCGTGGACATGTACACAGCGCTCACATTGTCGCAAAAGACAACAGTGGCACTATGAAGTGGGCGATGAAGCTCCTGGAGGAGTTGGCGAAGCCAACTTGCTTCGGCGACGGCGTTGGCGACAGCCCGATACTCCGCTTCAGCACTAGAGCGAGACACCGTGTGCTGACGCTTGGAAGACCAAGAGATCAAGTTGTCGCCGAGGAAGACGCAGTACCCAGAGGTGGAGCGCCGGGTGTCTGGACAGCCAGCCCAGTCCGCGTCGGTGTAGGCGACGAGGCGGTCCGTCGCGGAAGGCGTGAGCTGGAGACCGTGACGAAGCGTGCCCTTGACGTACCGAAGAACTCGTTTGACCAAAGCCAAGTGCTGATCCCGAGGGTTGTGCATGTGAAGACAAATCTGCTGCACGGCATAGGCGATGTCCGGACGAGTGAATGTCAGGTACTGAAGAGCACCCGCCAAGCTGCGGTAGGCGGAGGGATCGCGCTGGACGACCAGCCTCGGCCGCAAGCTTCGGAGAGGTGTCCACAGGCGTGGACGCGGGGGCAGGAGCTCATGCCGGCACGCTCGAGAATCTCGAGAGCGTACTGGTCCGGGAGAGAAACATCCCCTGGGAATCTCGCCGGACGGCAAGGCCGAGGAAGTGATGAAGCTCGCCCAGATCGGTCATGGCGAACTCAGCACCGAGGGCGGTGATCACGCGCTCGAGTAAGGCCGAGACGGCCGTGAGGATGATGTCGTCGACGTAGAGGAGCAAGTATGCCGTGCCGTGTATGCCGTGAAGGATGAAGAGCGACGTATCCGACTTGGAGCAGGTGAAGCCGAAGGCGGTGACGAAAGTCGCGAACCGATGATACTGTGCGCGAGGGGCTTGCTTCAGCCCGTAGAGCGCCCGGTTGAGGCGGCACACATGACCGGGGCGGGCAGAGTCAACGAACCCGGTGGGCTGATGACAAAAGACCACCTCGGAGAGCTTCCCATGGAGGAAGGCATTCTTCACATCCAGTTGACGAATCTTCCAGTTGGCGGAGAGGGCGATGGAGAGAATAGTCCGGATGGTGGCAGGTTTGACCACCGGACTAAAGGTCTCGTCGAAGTCGATGCCGTGCTCCTGTGAGAAGCCGCGAAGCACCCAACGCGCTTTGTAGCGGTCTAGGGAGCCGTCGGGTTTGTACTTGTGCCGAAAGATCCACTTGCCGGAGACGATGTTGGCGTTCGCAGGCGGGACGACAAGATCCCAAGTGTCGTTGGCGAGGAGGGCGCCATACTCGTCGGTCATGGCCGCGAGCCAGTTCGGGTCTTTGAGAGCACCGCGAACTGACTTAGGGACCGGCGAGGGAGAGGCGGCGGTGTCGACGTGGAGGTTGAGGCGGGGGCGCGGGCCGAAGACCTTGCCGGCTTGACGGCGAGTCACCATGTGGTGAACCGGCGGTCGGGGCGGTAGGCGGTGGCGCGGCGTCAGCGGTGCAGCCTGTCGTCATCCGAAGCCGCAGGAGACGGACCAGCCGGTGAGGGGCCAGGTGCTGGTGAAGCCCGGGCGGGGGAGGCCATGTCGCGGGAGACGGCGAGGCGGGGAGGCCACGGAGACGGCCCGTAAGCTGGCGAGGCCTAGCTCGGTGAGGCCGGTGCGAGGACGCTGGCGAGGGTGGCCGGCGTGGAAGCCGACGTGCGCGAGGCCGAAGGCGTCGGCCGTAGACGGCTGGTGGAGAGGGAGGCCCAGCGGGCCGATGCACCTCTGCAGCGACGCGGCCCGGCGTGCATGGGGGGCACGGGCACCGAGACGGGGACGTCGATCGGGTCGATGTCGAGCGGTGGTGAGGCGGTGTGCCGGCTGCAAGTTAGTAACCGAAAAACCGGGAGCAAAAGGGAACTGATTCTCATCAAAAACCACATGTCGTGAGATGATGATGCGCCGAGACTCTATATCCATGCAGCGATAGCCCCGATGGTTGGATGTGTAACCGAGGAAAACACAGGCGACCGAGCGAGGAGATAGTTTATGTGGCATAGTAGCAGCGGTGTTAGGATAACACAAACAGCCAAAAGTGCGGATATGAGAGTAAGTAGGAGTTATGGAAAACAGGGCGAAAAAAGGGCATGGCGCGGAAATAGCTTTTAGTGGGAATGCGGTTGAGGAGGTATGTGGCGGTGTGAAGAGATTCAACCCAAAAAGTAGTCGGCATGTGAGCTTGAAAAAGCAAAGTGCGAACAATATCATTAACGGTGCGAATAATGCGTTCAGCTTTACCGTTCTGTGGAGACGTGTATGGGCATGAGAAACGGAGGAGGATACCGTGTGCGGCGGCAAGGGCGTGAAGAGCATGATTGTCAAACTCTTTGCCATTGTCCATCTGAATTGCTTGGATGGAGAGGGAAAACTGAGTGACAGCATAGTTGCGAAAGTTAGACAACAATGAAAACACTTCAGATTTACGCCGCACAGGAAACGTCCACAAATAATGAGTAAAATCGTCTAAGATGACAAGAAAATACTTATAGCCAGAAACACTCTCCACAGGTGATGTCCATAAATCACAATGTATTAATTCAAAAGCACGATGAGTTTGTGTGGTAGAAGCCGAAAAAGGTAACCGTACATGACGTCCTAGTTGACAAGCATGACAAGTACTAGGGGTGGGGAAACTTTGGTGAATGGGAGGAACGCTGATGACACAAGGCGTTGGAGAGCACCATGACCAAGATGACCGAGGCGCCGATGCCAAAGGGTGGAGTCCGCGGAGACGGTGGTGAGGGCGCATGGCGTCGAGGTGACCGGATAGAGGTCACCCGTGCTACTGCACCTGAGAATCACGGCCCCTGTCCTGAGATCCTTCACAGAAAAACCCCACGGGTCAAATTCAACTGAACAGAAATTATCAGTGGTAAATTGACGGACGGAAATAAGATTTTTAACAATGCGAGGAGTGACAAGAACATCACGAAGGGAAAGTGTGCGCGATGAATTTGTAGAGAGAGACGCATGTCCGGATTGAGTGACCGGTATAGAGGAACCATCTCCAACAAGAACACGAGAGTGTGGTGGAGATGAGGAGAGGGTGAGTAGGTTACCGGCGTCCGAAGACATGTGAGCGGACGCGCCCGTATCCATGTGCCAGTCGGTGGGAGCCTGAAGGCTCATGGTGTTGAAGTAGTTGGCGAGGGCGGAGGGATCCCAGGTTGGTGCAGGGGAGGCGCCGTAAGGGACGCCATACGGAGCCTGGCCGGGGTAGGAGAACGTCGCCGGCGGAGGGGGCACGGGGTAGGTGAGGTACCCCGCGGCCTGGTCGGGCGGAGGCGCGTAGGGCGGGCGCGGAGGCGGCGCGTACGAGGACGCGGGGGGCGCGAAGGGCGAGGCCCGAGACCCCTTGAGGCCCGACCATGGGGTACATGTGGATGGCGCCGGTCCATGGGTTCTGCACGGTGGGGACGGGTGCCGGCGAGGGGTATCCGGTCTTCCTCTTCTTTCCCCGGCCGCGGTGAGGAGCAGCGGGGCACCCTGGCCCAAGGAGCACCGTAACCCGAGGGGCGCCGAGACGGGTGGTGCAGGTGGCGCCGGGCGCGGTAGCCGCCAGGGGCAGGGGCGGAGTAGAAGACCCCGGCGTGGACGAGCGCTTGGTGGAGGGCTTGAGCTCGTGGGAGGAGCAGCAGGTTGCAGAACCGCAGAAAGTCGGGAAGGGCGTCATGTATGGCGCCATACTACCAACCTCCTTGAAGTCGCTCTGAGAGACCCTGATGGTGTTCCAGACGAGGGCGTTGTCGGTGACCGGAGCACCGTTGTCGTGGCGCTTCGGCGACCGATTTCCTCGGCGTAGTCGTTGGACGCTCTTGTCGCCCGGCCGATGTTCCAACTTCGCCGAGGTAGGCCCGTGCGGCGCCTCGCTGTTGTCGCGGAAGAGGGCGGTGATGCGTGAGAGAGATGGTGAAGGCGCACGCCTCGTCATCACCATGTCAACGATGTCGGTTGATGGAGCCGTACAGCCCGCCAGATGTGGAGTCCATCCGCAGCCTCCTCTCGGTGAAGAGGGGGACTATGAGACGAGGTGGTCGGCGAGGGCGCACGGGTGACGGCAACCTGCAAGAAATTGCGCCACTTGGTGAAGTTGGAGGCCTTGAGGTCGAGGGTGGACGGGGATGAGAGACTTGATGCTCGGATCGCCGTGGCTTGGAGCCCAAAGCGCGTGGTGGTGTGTAGCGGGGTGGAGGGGGAGGGGAAGGGGGAGCCCAGCGGGTGCGGCCATGGGAGAGGCGGCGCGAGGTGGGGGCGGCTACCCTAGGGCGGCGGCGGTAGAAGAAGGGGGCGGAGGCGTGAGATCGTTTGTCTGATACCATGATAGAATTAGAAGAGAGAATGATTTGCCACACATTGTGGTCTTTCACGTATCACATATATATAGGCATTTACACAAGATATACATGGATACCAATCCTAACCATAATGGCCTAATATCAAGCACTAAATATGGTAGGGTATAAACCGAATATGCTAGGTATATGCTGGGCATATTCGGTTTGCCTAACACCCCCCCGCAGTCGCAGCAGGAGATTAATCGGAATCAGAGTTTCAACGATCGGTTTTAGTTTCATATGTGTCTTGTCTTTGTTGAAGTTTGTTGTTCTGGTATGATGATCCTTTGGGATCTAACATGACGACTTTATGTTCATCTACTACAACAAGCTCTAAAACTTACGTTTATCTGAGCTTATAGAGGAGCGATAACTAAGGCGCTCCTTCAACTCATGCTAGTGATGTAGTCGTCGCTAGATGGCCTATGAACCATTTATAAATAATTGATTATCAATAGATAGAAAATTTTCTCATGGCAAATGCTCAAAGAGTACGCCGTTATGTGGCGAGGCGTGGGTATACGTGGTGCGTGTCCCCACTGCGTTTTATAAAAATTAGAGCAAAATTAAAAGGACGTTCAGCGAGTTGTTGCTCGGTAGAGACAATAGTCTCTCATGGTGAAAGTTCACTTGTCTGTGCAATACGTAGAGCCCGTCCTCACCGCGTGCTGCGAAAAATTGAGCAAAAGCGCGACCCTCTGGATAAGACCATGAATAAGATGTCCTACGTGACATCGTGACTAACAAGATCTGTGTGGTTCTAATGAAGTCGGCATCCCTGTGGGAGTTTATAATTAGCGTACACTTTTGTCTCAGATATAGTGCCGAAGATGACAAGTACGTAGTGCGTGCACGCTCTAAAGCAGACTGTTGTTTATGTGCACTTTGTTGGTATATCTTGCATCCAAGGTTTTGGAGGTATCATAGATTGATTGGCCGCACGGTTCCTGGCGCACTTTAGCAGAGAGATTCGAAGATTAATCAGTTTTCTAAACGATCCAGAACAGAGTTGATTGTCTAGGTTATCTATGCCAAAAAGTTCCACCCAGCAATTAAACCTCAGAAGGACGAGGAGGAAACGCACCAAAGTGTGTATGCTGCCCTGAGCGCACTTTGTAATAGCGATTTAGAGCGGAACCACTAGGCGTGAACGCAGTTCAGGTATGCACTGCTAGAGCCAATCTCTTCCTAGTCACACAGATACACTCGCAACTCCCCAGGCAGATATCTTTTTCTGCAAATATATTTGATCTTAACATAATGTTTTTTTCGAACAATACAGAAGAGCTGCATGTATTGAATTAAGAGATAGGAGAAACATCCCAGTCGAGAGTACAAACGACCACAGATTACAAATCAGCAATCACATGAGGCTCTGCCAGGTAAACTGACAGAGAGAAAGAAATTAACGACTAGAGGCTAGAGAAGAAAACTACTCCAAGCAGCGACAGCGGCACTATGCTAAACGCCGACTTACCGTTGCCTCTGCTGACCCTACGACACCTTGGAAGGGAAATAAAACAGCCAACGCTTGCTGCACCGCACTGAACCGCATCTGTTTTCATTTGGTCGATGACACTTTGGATTAGCTTGTAGATGCTGTCTAGTGCCCGATCGAATAGACGACCAAGATGAAGATGGATCTGAAGCTTTTCCTGTCATTCTTCTACAGTTCTCGTTCTGCTGAAAAATTCAAGATCAGAGAAAAAGGAGATTAGCTGATTAAAAGGCACACAACCTACAGAGTGAAACGGCATTGCTTGTGTCGCCCACAGCCTAGCTCCTCCGACTGGATTTGATCAATGATGTGGGTATAGCTCTTCAGGTATCCAGGTAATCTACCTGGTGCAGCTTAATTAGAGGCCCACCTAATGATCTGCTAAGGATCGAAGCCCAAATAAAATTGGCAACTGCGCAGCTTCAAAGGCCCAGATTCCTGGTGTATGGGATAAGGACAAGCCCCAAAAAAAAGAAACTCTAGGTCTCGTCTCTACCACCTAACCACCTCAGTCACGCTCACGGCATCTAGCCTCCTATAAAGCGTACTCACGGTACTACCTCCTATATAAAGGCTACAGGGCGCCACAAAAATAATACACAACCTCACCAACTCGCACACAATCTACCCTAGGCAAGATCCGATCTACACCACCGTAGCCATTACAAGTTGACATTGTAATCTTATTAATATTCAAGATCAACAAGCAACAAATAGGGCTATCCGGCCCGAACCTGCAAACCTCGCTCCTCCATTGCTTCATAGCCAACGAATTTACTAGCGCACTCCTTTTCCGAAATCTAAAGTCCATCATCAATGGGTATTGACGAGATATCTCACGTCAATAGGCTTGTAGGCCTTTTCAAACACCCGATTGTTCCTGTCTCCAAGTCACTAAGAGACTAGGATGACTGACTGTTTAGCTTCTTCCTATTAACGCTCTGGAGATTGTTGTCACCAAAGTATAAAGCTTTGTTGTTGACCAGGGTAGCCTGGTGAATCTAGGCCATCTCAAAATCAAGTCGAGATGATGCTGATCACTGTACAACCTATGAACAGGTGTTGGGATCTTCTTCAGTGCTTGCAGAAAACACATTTCTCGTTGTGAGGAAGACCCCGTTTTGCAAGTCAGTTTGCAGTCCATACCTTTTGTGACAATAACGAACCTGCTATTTTGGATCGTAAAGGAGCCCAAGGTTTTCATATTGTTTAGCCATGTCACACTGGGTAGCGGACGCGCCGGACGATAGTGTGCCATGCATAGAGATTTAGATGAAAGATCCATTGCCATTCCATGTTCAGGTCCAAACAATCACTGCCTTTGTTTAGGTGTATATCAGTGAGTTCTCGGATATGGCAACGACCTGAAAAAAACAACCCTATGTTCAGAGGTTTCTTCTAGCCTTTGTTAAGGGGTTATCAGTTGATAAATGTTTGCGCAATCTCCTCAATCGTTTTTCCATTTATCCATTTATATGTCCAAAAGAAACATCTTTTACTGCTGCCCACGACAACATTAGCTGCAACATTGAAGATATGTATGTCTTGTTCTTCCACAGGTGCAGCCAACGTGCAGTAGGGTTTCAGCTTGCCGGCTTTGCAGATTCTAGCCCAATGAACACACATGACTGTGTTCATCATATATTAAAAGCTGGGGCGGTGGCGCCTCACTTTTATATAGCTTCGCCAGTAACCAGGGTAAACTAGTCCAAGTGGCGGCATTAATACAACAGCTGAGGCGTGATTTCATGCCACAGATAGAGAAGAAGGGTATACATATTGATTAACTTTTTACACTGTAAAATATTTGGAATCTAACCACAACACTACCCTTTTGTACGAAATTACCAACTCACCCTTGGACTTAACATTGGCCTAATAATTAGTCCGATTAGTCTACTACACGCTTAAATGTTTAGTATGATGCAAGATAACATCTCCAAGTTAACCTTCTCTGAAGTTGCACCAGATAATATCTTCCTTAGGCAAATATCTTCTGCTTAAATGTATTTTAAAAATAAACCCTTCTAAAATGAGAAAAACGGTGGATCCTCGCTATCTAGGTGTCCGACGACCATCGCCGGCGACAGCCGCGCCGGCCACGCGCGAGACGAGGCAAGTGAACTTGACGGGCTGCCATGCACTGTCCTATGGTTGCACAAGCGCGCCAACGAGGAAGCCCAACGTGCATGTTTTGTTGGTAGAGGGCGCCCGCATCGATGAGGATGGGTCGGCGGTCATCCGACGCAGAGAACTACGCGCCTTCGAACCTGGATCAAGGAGGGTCTGACTTCCTGCAGCGCTGACGAGTTTGCATCGAAGAGGTGGGGAGAGTAGGTTGGGTGCAGCAAGCGTACGAGAAGTGGATCCAGGGAGGGGTGTGTCTCTTGCTCTTTTTTGTGTGAGGGAAACTATAGTCATGTACTCCTGTTGGTGTCTGGATGTGGGTTGAAACGAAGATAGAATATGGTGGACTGCGTGCAAGGACGTTTTTGTAAAGTGGCATGTCCGACACTTTTTTAGTATCAAATGGAGTAGTGTGTTTTGTCGCCGAACTCGGTCATCCCTGCCTCTCGCCCTATCGTGAAGCTCATGGTGGGCTCGCTGTGCCAGCTCCATCTTCCTATCTCTCACACCCACTTATTCGCCCCGCCCTTCCCTGTTCCGGCCATCGATGAGGTGACAGCAGGACCCACTTATCAGCCTAACGAATTTGAATAGTGAAAACATGAAAGCGACAGCAGGTGCCAAAGTCCCATTTGTAATAGAGCAAGATGGAAATCATGGAATATAATTGATCGAGCATTCAATCATACATTTGACGCGGCAAATGGCATAGGCAGCACGTCACACGACAGTATGGCAACCATCGCCGGAAAATACAAGAGCTTTCGCATGCAGAACTGCGCTGGTGCCTTGTCGTGCTATAGCGGCAATGGTATGGGCACTTTGATGCTCTCGACCAACTCACACGACGACCACGGCGATGGTGTCGGTCTCCGCGGTACGCCGGTTCCGGCCGCAACCGTCGGCCTTCGCGGGCGCGCCTCGATCACCAGCCGTCGGCACGTCGGGCACGAACCGTGGGAGCAAGCCAGGCATCGACGCACCGGACGTGGAAACCGTGGCCGCAGGGCGGCAGCGCGCACCTTCTCGCCGTCCATGAACTCGCCGAGGCAGATGGCGCACACGTCGTCGATGCCCTCCTCCGCCGCCGTACACCTCGACAGGCAGGCTCCTCAGCACGCTCTTGGATGCCGCCCGCCGCGGCGGCGGGCCGTCCTCGCCGACGCCACGCCGTCGCCTTCAGCGGCGGCGGCCCCCGCGCCACCGCACTGGAGCGCGCACCGCGCCAGCGAGTTGAGCCCAACGACACATACCAGCGCGAAGAAGAGCGCCGCGAGGATGATCACCACGTTGGTGTCGAACGCTGGTCGCAGCCGCCGCGCGCCGCCGCGTCAACTCTGCCGCCTCGGTGGGCGTGGCCGTGGACGGCTCGCCCCGCGGCGACGCTGGACGGCGGCGCGTCCGTGTCAGGATGACCCATGATCGATGAAGTTAACTTGGGAGATGCCCACCCAGACCCAGCTCGCTCGAATGCTCGATCGATGCTTCAGGCTATTCGAACTCGATTGATCCCTGCGCTATCCTTGTGAGCGTGTCTGTCACTCTCTGCTCTGTTCCTGGAGAAGGCGCGGTCGAGGTGCCCACCATTATATATCCTGGCGTCGTTGTGCTGCTAGTATTTCGCAAAGTAGGTCGCTCCTTTGCCAATTCGCACTGCACCATTGCAGCTGAGCTGTTGCAGGGATAGCGAATTAGGGACACGCGCGTGACAGCGAAGGCAGTGCGGCCGCATGCACATACGCTTTTTCGTGGCTTTTGGAGTTTGGAGGTGGGGTTTAGGATCTTTTGTTGCGTGCGTGCATGGGTAGCACGAACTTGGGGGTATTCTCTTGTCTCGATAGCGAACTCGTCGTGCGCTGCTCGGCGAACAAACGCTTATGTGAGCTTAATGAGACGATAGCGCCGTCGCAACCGTGCGTCCTTCTCTTTGTACCGGCCACCGGGTGTCCGGGACAGTTTGGTCCAAAACAAGTACACCGATCACCGAACTTGATCAGGGTTCACATGTAGCTTGACACTACTAGAAAAGGGGGCAATCAGTGGCGCACCACTTTACCCATCGCTACGACAGTACTGCGCCATCTATCACGCCCACTGCTAACTTTTAGTAGTGACGCACTAGTGGTGCGCTTATTATATTGGCTTAGCAGTGGCGCACGCGAGCGCCACACTAGCTTCATGGTGCGCCACTCCTAAACGTCTGAGGTGCGCCACTGGATAGAAAAAAGGTGCGCCACTACTAAAATTTGAAATTTCTAGATCTGGATCTGGATCGTGATCTGGATCTGGATCTGGCACATTTTGTTTCGATTTTTTTGGCTCGTTATTTTTTCTCGTTCTTGTTGCTAGAATTATTTGTGCAATGTTCATTCTCATTTTTCTTAGCCTAGCCGCCGGTGATGATGGATGAGGGACGTAGGAGAGGTGAAGAGAGGTGAGGAGATGTAGGAGAGGATGAACAAGAGGACGAAGGCCAGAGGTAATGGAGGCTAGAGGGTCGCCGGAGGGTCGTCGGAGAGTAAGGTCACCGGAGGTCACCATAGTGGAGGAGCTCGCCGGAAAGTAAGGTCACCGGAGCTCGACATAGTGGAGGAGGTCGCCGGAGTGAAAGGAGGAGAGGAGAGGAGGAGGTCGCCGGAGTGAAAGGAGGAGAGGAGAGGAGGAGGTCGCCGGAGTGAAAGGAGGAGAGGAGAGGAGGAGGTCGCCGGAGTGAAAGGAGGAGAGGAGAGGAGGAGAGCAGGAGGAGGAGAGGAGAATGAAAGGAGGGAGGAGGGAGGAGGGGGTTAAGTGGCCGGCTCCTCCCATTTTGAAAATCGTGGGCGGGAAGCTTAGCGTGGCGCACCAAGGCATGGGTGCGCCACCGCTATTTTTTTTCTATTTTTTGCCCAAAATCTAAAACCTGAAAAAAGTCCTGTTTCTGTTTTCCAATTGAGGAATCCATTTTTTGTCCAAACGGCCGTAGGCGGTTGAATTCGAATAGGAAATTTCGCGTAGATAGATTTTGATATAAAAAAGTTTTTCATCGGAGGTCGTATGCAACCAGAAAACCCGTTTTACCGAAAGATGACGCCATTTTGCATAATATATCAAAATTCATTTTTTTAAAATTTCACTAAACCTAGATGACATATTACATGGGCATCTCGAAGGATTTTATTTTTTGAAATTTCTATCTATTTCTTTTATTTTTTCCAAACCCGAAAAGGCGATTGCACTGTGTGGGGTGGAATGTTTAGGCACCACTTAGCAGTGGCGCACCAAGCATGGTGCGCCACTACTAAGTGATGCCCAAACATGTCCATCATCCCCTTTACATAGCAATGGCGCACCATGTAGAGGTGCGCCACTGCTACATAAAATAGCTGTGGCGCACCTCTACATGGTGCGCCATTGCTATGTATAAGGCTGGGTCAAACCCATGGTCAAACTTAGTGGTGGCGCACCACAGAAGAGGTGCGCCACTACTACATTTTTAATAGTGGCCCACCACTTTCCGGTGCGCCACTGCTAAGTAGTAGTGGCGCACTGCCCTCCTGGTGCGCCACTAACACCCATCTTACGGCTAGGCCTTTTCCTAGTAGTGTGATGACAACTTTGAAACCACCCACATCGGATGGTGGAATTGTGAAAGGAAGAAATGGAGGTAATGTTTTCACGGCACTCTAAGACGTGTTAGAAGCTCTTCGGGCAGATGCCCCACCATCTGAGAGGAAAATCTAGGTCCTCGCCACCCTTGAAACATATCTCCCCCATGCGACAACGCAACAGCTGTATTGCTGTCAAGTTTGCAACACATTATGTCAAAACCGGATAAATAACATCACATGATTACGAAACATCCATACAACCATATTTTCAGTATGCATCAAATCCCAAGAGGTGGTTGTGAGTTCTCAAGAAAAAATAACCACACATATGAAACATGGAAGACCAACGCTTGGAGCACCCTATAATTTTTTAAAAGTAGATACCCAGAATTGTTGCGTATCTCGTTTATGTGGTTTCCGTAAAACACACATGAGTCTACAACATGCCGCCAATTATTAAATCATTTACCATGTTTTAATTTCAGGAATTGACACGAGGTATTATTCACAATTACTAAATCCTTTTTGTTACTAAAGGGAAGTTGGTGGCTGTTCATCCACAAATCCTATGCGCATCTCCACAAACTAGCTATGCATGTGAGCTTTTTCCCACACCCACATCAAGTCAAGTTACAAATCATCTTTCTTATAACCAAATATTGCTTTCTAAAGAGAAGCATACCTTATAACCATACTATTCAAGTAAAACATATCCATGTATACAAAGAAAACCACATGCCTGTTAGTCAATATGGTTTTTAGTTTCCAATTGGCTATTATTATCTTTTTCTGAAATTGTTTGTTCACCTTCTCGCCCATGACCACAAAAAATTTGTATGATTGCAACTTAATGTCGCTAATTTATGCATCGCATGTTTTTCTTGAACTTTCCATGTGTCAAGGTGTATGCCATACAAAGTATTTATGTGTCGGTGTTCCTTTGAATCTTACAAACATGGCTAGTGAGTTGAGAGAGTAAACCAAAGTTAACTAAACAATGAAATATAACAATATTGAATACTATGCAGCTAATTAATGGTGGGAAAACATGGTAATAATCAAGGGATTTTTATTTCCGTGCCTCAGCCTCCGCTCCTTAGTTGTACTCTGCTCCCTCCCTTAGTTTTTCCCTCCTTTTCCCAATCCTTTGTCCGAAACCCGCACAAGGAGCTTCCTGACGAGGATTCCCGTTAGTTGACTCGCAATGGTGCAAGGGGTGGTCACAGCCCCGCAGTGGACACGTCTCCACTTATCCAGATCATCATGGGACCCACAACTTGTCCACGTTAGCGCGCCGGACCCACAGCTTACCCAGGTGACCGTTGCAAAATAGCCCCGCGCCCGTGCCCGTGCCATTGCTTCCCCTTTCTTTCCCGCGCCCCATTGTTCTTCTTCTCCGCCAGCGGCAGCCCTTCTCCGGCACGCGGGTGATGTCTAGTTTCTCTTCGACCTCCCGTTCTTCATGGCCGCAGTATGGACCCATGCCTTTGACAAGATGCCCTGACTGCCCACGCCAGGAGCCTCTGAAGCGGTCGATCTGTAAGACGGACGAGAACGGCAACCGTGGACGTGAGTTCGTTGCATGCGAGAGCTTGCCATATAGAGAGGGGGATAAGGTTAGATCTCGCTCCAATTTCTCTGTTTTCTCTCGATTTTCTTGTTATTCCCTCGAATTTGGGATTTAGGGTTCACGTTGTTGTTTTCAGATCTTGAAGAAATGCAGGCATTTCGAGTGGATCGATGTGTATGTTCAGAGGCTTCAATTGCAGGAATCAATTGGCGCTATTGGGGAGCGCAATTTGGAGGGGGGGGCTTGCTGTAGAGAATGCTGGCGGAGAGAGGAGTGATTCAACGTATCTATTGCTTATGTTCCATGCTACATTATTGATGATATCTACATGTTTTATGCACATTATATGTCGTATTTACGCATTTTCGTAACTAACCTATTAACAAGATGCCGAAGAGCCAGCTGGGCCGCTGTTTTGGTTTCAGAAATCCTAGTAACGAAATATTCTCGAATTGGACGAAATCACCGCCTGGGTCCTTATTTGCACGAAGTTCCTAAGACCGAAGAGATAACGAAGTGGGGACACGAGGTGGCTGTACTCACAGGCGGCGCGGCCCGCCCCCGGCCGCGGCGCCCTGCCATCCGCCCTCGTGAGCTCCCGACCTACCCTTCCGCCTACTTAAAGCCTCCGTCGCGAAACCCCAGCATCGAGAGCCACGATACGAAAATCTTACTTAGACGCCGCGCAAATCCCATCTCGGGGACTCAGAGAGTTTCCCGCACCGCCGAGAGGGGACCATCTTGTTTACATCGCCATGGTCGCCTCGAGTGATGAGTGAGTAGTTCACCCCCGGACTATGGGTCCATAGCAGCTAGATGGTTGTCTTCTCCTTGTTGTGCTTCATTGCTGGATCTTGTGAGCTGCCTAACATGATCAAGATCATCTATCTGTAATTGTTGTGTTTGTCGGATCCGATGGATAGAGAATACTATGTTATGGTGATTATCAATCTATTGTTTATGTGTTGTTTATGATCTTGCATGCTCTCCGTTATTAGTAGAGGCCGCCAAGTTTTGCTCTTAACTCCAAGAAGGAGTATTTATGCTCGATAGTGGGTTCATGCCTCATTGATACTGATCGTGATAGTAGGTTCTAAGGTTGTGATGTGCTGTTGCCACTAGGGATAAAACATTGATGCTATGTCTAAGGATGTAGTTGTTGATTACATTACGCACCATACTTAATGCAATTGTTTGTTGCTTTGCAACTTAATACTGAATGGGGTTCGGATGATAACCGGCTGTGGACTTTTTAGGCATAGATGCAGTTGATGGCGGTCTATGTACTTTGTCGTAATGCCCGGAAATCTCACTATATTTATCATATCATGTATATGCATTGTTATGCCCTTCTCTATTTGTCAATTTCCCACTGTAATTTGTTCACCCAACATGCTTTTCTTATGAGAGACTCCTTAGTGAACGTGGACCCCGGTCCTATTCTTTACATAGCATACAATCTATCGGTTTACTTGCTTTACTGTTTTCTTGCAAACAAACATCTTCCACACAATACTAATCCTTTGTTACAAAAGCCGGTGAGATTGACAACCTCATCAGCTACTACAAAGTACTTGGGTTGTGTTGTGCAGTTCCATTGGCGCTGAACTCGTTGTTGCACTCAAGATTACACCACACCTTCAACGTGCTTCTTGGCTCCTACTGGTTCGATTAAACCTTGGTTTCTTTCAGGGAAAACTCATACCGTGCGCATCATACCTTCCTCTTGGGGTTCCCAACGAACGCGGAGTTACACGCTTTTCAAGCTCTTTTTCTCCGCCGCAGTCGAGATCAAGACACGCCGCAATGGAGTCTCCACTTCTCAATCTCTTTACTTTGTTTTGTCTTGCTTTATTTTATTACTACTTTGTTTGTCGTACTTAAACAAAACACAATAAAAATTAGTTACTTGTCTTTGCCTAGTTTACTTTATTGCTACTAAAATGAGTAATTCTGAAGTTGAAGTTCTTTTAAGCAACAAGGTGGAGAAAGCTTTAAAGATGCTTGGTACGAATTATAATGCTCATCATATGTGGGCAGAACACTATCTCATTCTTCTTAGGAACTTTTATGTTGGTTTATCTAGTTGGAATAGGTATGTTCTGATGCTCTTTCGTGGTAGTTGTACCTCCGCCTAGAAGTTAGTTGTATCATTGAGAGTCTAATTAAATACCACTTGCTAATGAAGTTAAAATTGAAATCTCTTCAGGATTTATGAAAAATTAAACCATAGAGAAATTTTTTCCAAGTATTGAAACTAAATTGGAAATGTTATTGGATAAAACTGATGAACTTGATAAATCTCTAGGAATTGATGAAATAATTAGTGTCCTAGGAACTTGTGTTGTTCATGATAATCAAACCAATAGGATTGACGAACTTGAAAAGCTATGGGAACTTTGGGCCCAATCTCTCAAGTATAATGAGAGTTTATGTGGTATGTTATGCATGTCTCTAAAGTGCCTAAACAAAGAATTATTATAGGCCTAAAATTCAAAACCCTTAGCACTCACCATAGAAAATTTAGATAGGACATTCCAGTATTTTCTGCAACAAGTTGTGTTTGTATGAAAATAATAATGTTGATGCTTTCTATCTCGATGCTGATTTCACTTCCCTGCGCCTTTAAAGGCTTGAAGAAAGCGCTTATGGGAGATAACTCATTTTACTGCAATTTTTTGTTTTGTTGAGTCTTGGAAGCTGTTACTGTAGCAACCTCTCTATCATGTTTTTGCCAAGTGTCTTTCTATGTCAGCTGATGTTATATTTGGGTTCGCTAGCAGAAACAGCATTGATGAACCAACGAATCTGGGCACAGTTCTGTAGAAAATCTCAAGCCAATTTACGAGCGCGGATCCTCAGATATGACGCAACTTCATTAGTCTGAGCCTTTCCATCTGAGCAAGTCTGGTGCCATTAAAATTCGTTTACGACTGTTCTGTTTTTGACAATTCCGCCTTTTCTCGATTGCTCTTTTGCTATGTTGATTTATTTCTTGATCCACTAATCCCAGTAGCTTGAAAATGTCCAGAAGTGTAAAGAAGTCACCTCTGAATGCGTGAATTATCAATTGTGCACTCTGGTCGAGCCTGCTTGAAGTTTATGCGAAGGAAATAAGGGTCAAGAGAGGAGAATGATATACTATGATCAAGAGGAGTGAAAGATGCCCCCGTGTCTCATCCCTGCATATTTTAAGAAGACTCAAGCATCTAAGCTGGGATCCCCTTCTTCATCGACAACATCATCGTGTTCCCCCCGAAACTATATTTTTATTCAATCACATCTTGTGTTCTTCTTGGAGCGCTGTTTGTTTTTGTTTTTGTTTTTGTTTGAATAAAATAATCCTAGCATTCACTTTTGGAGAGAGCACACGCTCGCATAGCGGATAAATTTGTCCTTAGGCTCTTCATAATAATGTTTAAAGTTTTCTTCTTCTTAAATTGTTATATGGTTGAAATTGAAAAATGCTACATGTAATTCTAAAATGTCATGGATAATGTGATACTTGGCAATTGTTGTGCTAAGCTCTTGCATCATATACTTTGCACTATTAATGAAGAAATACATAGAGCTTGCTAAAATTTGATTTGCAGTCTCTCTAAGGTCTAGATAATATCTAGTATTGAGTTTTGAACAACAAGGAAGACGGTGTATCTTATAATGCTTACAATATGTCTTTATGAGTTTGCTGCATCGTTCATCCTTGAGTTGCTTCAAATAAACCTGCTTGTCTAAACCTTTTAGAGGGAATACTTGTCCAAATCCTGAGCCAACTACTATGCCATTTGTGTCCACCATACCTACTACATGGTATTTCCCGCCATTCCAAAGTAAATTGTTTGAGTACTACCTTAATTCCATCATTCACCTTGCAATATATAGCTCATGGGATAAAATAGCCTTAAAACTATCGTAATATTGAATATATTTCATGCACTTTATCTTTATTAAGTTGTTTGTTGTGCACACCATAGCTGGGGAACGCCATCAACTATTGTTGAATATCATGTGAGTTGCTATGCATGTCCGTCTTGTCCAAGGATGCCCCTAATGATTGGAGCATGCAAATTGTTAGAGAAGAACATTGAACTAAAGCCATGAATCATGGTTGAAGTTTCAGTTTTGGACTCTCAATCTCATATGAGAATAATAATTGTTGCTACATGCTTATGCATTTAAGAGGAGTCCATTACTGTTGTCCATAGGGATGGATCCTAAGTTGAGAATAAAAGCGGCAGGGAAAATGCAGCATCTCCTTAGAACTTTGTGTGCAAATGGAGGTACTTTTGTGACACTGGTTGAAACATAGCATGCAAAGATCCAGAGTCCAAAGTAAGTAGGACAAGGTTTTTGGCACTATTAATTATGCATGAGGCTTGCAACTTGTAAGATATAATTTACATATACTCATATGTTTTTACATTGACAAAATTGTTTCATGTTTTCAAGCTCTAGCACAAATAAAGACGATGCTTTCCTTGAAGGACATCTCTTATGTTGAGTCAGTTCACCTATCTCTCCACCTTAAGAAGCAAACACTTGTGTGAATTGTGCATTGATTCCTACATACTTGCATATTGCACTTGTTATATTACTTTATGTTGACAATATCCATGAGATATACATGTTATAAGCTGAAAGCAATCACAAACTTATCTTCCTTTGTGTTGTTTCAACTTTGTTTGATTTATTGTTTTTATGAGTTAATTCTTATGCAAGACTTATTGATGCTTGTCTTGAAGTACTATTCATGAAAAGTCTTTTGAGTGATTCAAGTTTAATCACTCATTACATTGTTTGATCGCTGATTCATTAAATATGTTTACAAACAGTATGATCAAGATTATGATGGCATGTCACTTCAAAATTGTCTTTGCTATTGCTCGGGACGAGCAGCACTAAGCTTGGGGATGCTGATACGCCTCCAACGTATCGATAATTTCTATGTTCCATGCTACTTTATTGATGATATCTACATATTTTATGCACATTATATGTCGTATTTACGCATTTTCTCCCATTAACAAGATGACAAGAGCTAGCTTGCGCTCGTTTTTGGTTTCGAAATCCTAGTAACGAAATATTCTCGAATTGGGCAATCATCGCTCTCTTGCACGAAGCTTCCAAGACCAAAGAGATAAGGTGGCCACGAGGTGGCTCATCACAGGCGGCGCAGCCTGGCCCCCGGCCGCGGCCCCGCCATCTCGGGCCCTCGTGAGCTCGACTCTACTCCCTTCCGCCTATTTAAAGCTCTCCATCGCAAACCCCAGATCGAGAGTTACGATACTTAAAACCTATCGAGAGCCGCCGGCACCCATCTCGGGATTCAGATCGCTCCGCACCCCGCCGGAGAGGGATATCTTCCTGAGGACTACACCGCCATGGTCGCTCCGGAGTGATGAGTGAGTAGTTCACTCGACTATGGGTTCATAGCAGAGCTGGATGGTTGTCTTCTCTGTTGTGCTTCATTGATCGTGAGCTGCCTAACATGATCAAGATCATCTATCTCGTAATACTATATGTTGTGTTTGTTGGGATCCGATGGATAGAGAATACTATGTTATGGTGATTATCAATCTATTGTTTATGTGTTGTTTATGATCTTGCATGCTCTCCGTTATTTAGAGGCAGTTTTGCCTAATCCCAAGAGGGAGTATTTATGCTCGATAGTGGGTTCATGCCTCATTGAACCTGGGATCGTGACAGGAGGTTCTAAGGTTGTGATGTTGTTGCCACTAGGGATAAACATTGATGCTATGTCTAAGGATGTAGTTGTTGATTACATTACGCACCATACTTAATGCACTGTCTGTTGTTTTGCACTTAATACTGAATAGCTCGGATGATAATTAAGGTGGACTTTGTATAGATGCAGTTGGATTTGGTCTATGTACTTTGTCTAATGCCTGATAAATCTCACTATATTTATCATATCATGCATATGCATTGTTATGCCTCTATTTAAGTCAATTGCCCGATCGTAATTTGTTCACCCAACATGTTTTATGAGAATTTAAGGAACTGTGGACCTCGGCCCTATTCTTTACATAGCATACAATCTACCGCAATTGCGTTTTACTGTTTTCTGCAAAAAACAATCATCTTCCACACAATACGGTTAATCCTTTGTTACAGCAGCCGGTGAGATTGACAACCTCACTGTTTCGCTGCTATTCGTTGTGCAGGTTCCATGTTGGCGCCGGAATCCCTGTTGTTGCACCGCATCACATTTCGCCACCATCAACCTTCAACGTGCTTCTTGGCTCCTCTGGTTCGATTAAACCTTGGTTTCTTTCTGAGGGAAAACTTGCTACTGTGCGCATCATACCTTCCTCTTGGGGTTCCCAACGAACGTGTGAGTTACACGCCATCAAGGAGCCGTTCCGATTATGCCTAATGCTCCCAATGCAGGACTGGTGGAAGTGAAGGGAGAACTGAAGAAAATGAACAAGCAGTTAAGGCAGCTGATCGAGTTGAAGAAGCAAGCTAATCTGATGGCTGGTTGTTTTTTTTGTTGTATAATTGCGATCGGATTCTTATCATTGCTCACCAGGCGCTAGAAGTTGTTACAAGGGATACCTTGGCGTACAACTCCATTGGGAACCCCAAGAGGAAGGTATGATGCGCAAGAAAAGTTTTCCTCTAAAGAAACCAAGGTTTAATCAACCAGTAGGAGCCAAGAAGCACGTTGAAGGTTGATGGTGGCGAAATGTGATGCGGCGCAACAACAGGAATTCCGGCGCCAACGTGGAATCTGCACAACAAACCCAAAGTACTTTGCCCCAACGAAACAATTGAGGTTGTCAATCTCACCGGCTTGTCAGAACAAAGATTAAACGTATCGAGTGGAAGATGTTTGCAAAGAAAACAGTAAAACACAATTGTAGTTGTATGTTATGTAAAGAATAGGACCGGGGTCCACAGTACTAGAGGTGTCTCTCCCATAAGATAAAAGCATGTTGGGTGAACAAATTACAGTCGGGCAATTGACAAATAGAGAAGAGCATAACAATGCATATACATGATATGATAAATATAGTGAGATTTAATTGGGCATTACGATAAAAGTACATAGACCGCCATCCAACCGCATGTATGCCTAAAAAGTCCACCTTCGTGTTATCATCCGAACCCCATTCGTATTAAGTTGCTAAGCAACACAATTGCATTAAGTATGGTGCGTAATGTAATCGACAACTACATCCTTAGACATAGAATCAATGTTTTATCCCTAGTGGCAACAACACATCACAACCTTAGAACTTTCTGTCACTGTCCCATGTGTCAATGAAGGCATGAACCCAATTATCGAGCATAAATACTCCCTCTTGGAGTTAAGAGCAAAACTTGCCAGAGCCTCTACTAATAACTGAGAGCATGCAAGATCATAAACAACACATAAACAATAGATTGATGATCACCATAACATAGTATTCTCTATCCATCGGATCCCGGCAAACACAACATATAGTATTACATATAGATGATCTTGATCATGTTAGGCAGCTCACAAGATCCAACAATGAAGCACAACAAGGAGAAGACGACCATCTAGGTACTGCTATGGACCCATGGTCCAGGGGTGAACTACTCACTCATCACTCCGAGGCGATCATGGCGATGAAGAGTCCTCCGGGAGATGAATCCCCTCTCCGGCAGGGGCGATCTCCTGAATCCCCGAGATGGGATTCGCGGCGGCGGCGTCCGGAAGGTTTTCCGTATCGCTCGGTACCGGGGCTTCGCGACGGAGGCTATAAGTAGGCGAAAGGGTAGGTCAAGAGGCGGCGCGAGGGGCCCACACCACAGGCCGGCGCGGCCAGGGCCTGGCCGCGCCGCCCTATGGTGTGGCCACCCCGTGGCCCCACTTCCTTCCCTCTTCGGTCTTCTGGAAGCTTCGTGCAAAAATAGGACCCTGGCCGGTGATTTCGCCCACCCGAGAATATTTCTTACTAGGATTTCTGAAACCAAAAAACAGCAAAAACAGCAACTCGGCTCTTCGATCTTGTTAATAGGTTAGTTCCAAAATGCATAAATATGACATATAATGTGCATAAAACATGTAGGTATCATCAATAAAGTAGCATGGAACATAAGAAATTATCGATACGTTGGAGACGATCAGCATCCCCAAGCTTAGTTCTGCTCGTCCCGAGCAGGTAAAACGATAACAAAGATAATTTCTGAAGTGACATGCCATCATAATCTTGATCATACTATTTGTAAACATATGTAATGAATGAAGCGATCAAAACAAAGGTAATGACATGAGTAAACAAGTGAATCATATGACAAAGACTTTTCATGAATAGTACTTCAAGACAAGCATCAATAAGTCTTGCATAAGAGTTAACTCATAAAGCAATAAATCAAAGTAAAGGTGTTGAAGCAACACATAAGAAGATTAAGTTTCAGCGGTTGCTTTCAACTTATAACATGTATATCTCATGGATATTGTCAACATAAAGTAATATAACAAGTGCAATATGCAAGTATGTAGGAATCAATGCACAGTTCACACAAGTGTTTGCTTCTTAAGGTGGAAGGAGATAGGTAAACTGACTCAACAATAAAAGTAAAAGAAAGGTCCTTCAAGAGGAAAGCATCGATTGCTGTATTTGTGCTAGAGCTTTTATTTTGAAAACATGAAACAATTTTGTCAACGGTAGTAATAAAGCATATGAGTTATGTAAATTATATCTTACAAGTTGCAAGCCTCATGCATAGTATACTAATAGTGCCCGCACTCGTCCTACTTAGCTTGGACTCTTTGCATGCCATGTTTCAATCAAGTGTCACAAAGGGACCTCCATGCCGCCTGTACAAAGGTCCAAGGAGAATGCTCGCATTTTGGATTTCTCGCTTTTGATTATTCTCAACTTAGACATCCATACCGGACAACATGGACAACAGATAATGGACTCCTCTTTAATGCATAAGCATGTAGCAACAATTATTATTCTCATATGAGATTTGAGGATATATGTCCAAAACTGAAACTTCAACCATGATTCATGGCTTTAGTTAGCGTCCCAATGTTCTTCTCTAACAATTTTGCATGCTCCAACCACTAAAATGATAGATCCTTCAGACAAGACGGACATGCATAGCAACTCACATGATATTCAACAATAGTTGATGGTTCCCCATAAGCATGGTTATCGCACAACAAGCAACTTAATAAAATATAAAGTGCATAAGTACATATTCAATACTACGATAGTTTTTAAGGCTATTTTGTCCCATGAGCTATATATTGCAAAGGTGAATGATGGAATTTTAAAGGTAGCACTCAAGCAATTTACTTTGGAATGGCGGAGAAATACCATGTAGTAGGTAGGTATGGTGGACACAAAGGTTGGCTCAAGGATTTTGGATGCATGAGAAGTATTCCCTCTGATACAAGGTTTAGGCTAGCAAGGTTATTTGAAGCAAACTCAAGGATGAACCGGTGCAAAACTCACATAAAAGACATATTGTAAACATTATAAGACTCTACACCGTCTTCCTTGTTGTTCAAAACTCAATACTAGATATTATCTAGACCTTAGAGAGACCAAATATGCAAATCAAATTTTAGCAAGCTCTATGTATTTCTTCATTAATAAAAGCATATGATGCAAGAGCTTAAACATGAGCACAACAATTGCCAAGTATCACATTATCCAAGACATTTTAGAATTACTACATGTAACATTTTCCAATTCCATCCATATAACAATTTAACGAAGAAGAAACTTCGCTTGAACATTATGAGTAAAGCCTAAGGACATATTTGTCCATATGCAACAAGGAGCGTGTCTCTCTCCCACAAAGTGAATGCTAGGATCCATTTTATTCAAACAAAAACAAAACAAAACAAACCGACGCTCCAAGCAAAGAACACAAGATGTGATTGAATAAAATATAGTTTCAGGGGAGGAACCTGATGATGTTATCGATGAAGAAGGGGATGCCTTGGGCATCCCCAAGCTTAGACGCTTGAGTCTTCTTAAAATATGCAGGGATGAACCACGGGGCATCCCCAAGCTTAGAGCTTTCACTCCTCTTGATCATAGTATATCATTCTCCTCTCTTGACCCTTGAAAACTTCCTTCACACTAAACTTCAAGCAAACTCATTAGAGGGTTAGTGCACAATTAATAATTCTCATATTCAGAGGTGACACAAACATTATTTTCACTTCTGGACATTGCATAAAGCTACTGGACATTAATGGATCAAAGAAATGAATCCAACATAGCAAAAGAGGCAATGCGAAATAAAAGGCAGAATCTGTCAAAAACAGAACAGTCCGTAAGACGAATTTAAAGCTGGCACCATACTTGCTCAAATGGAAAAACTCAAAACTAATGAAAGTTGCGTACCTGAGGATCACGCTCAGAATTGGCAGATTTTTCGAATTTTCTACGCAGAGAACTGTGCCCAGATTCGTGACATACAGCAATGCTGTTTCTGCGGAGCGATCCCAAATATAACATCAACTTTGACATAGAAACTTTACTTGGCACAAAAACATGATAAGGAGAGGTTGCTACAGTAGTAAACAACTTCCAAGACTCAACAAAACAAAAAACTGCTGTAGTAAAAACATGGGTTGTCTCCCATAAGCGCTTTTCTTTAACGCCTGCTAGGCGCAGAAAGTGCAAATCAAGTAACATCGAGAGTAGAAGCATCAACATTATTATTTTTCATGCAAACACAACTTGTTGCAGAGGGTACTTTAGGTGCTCCATTATCTAAATTCTCTATGGTGGTGCTAGGGGTTTTAGAAATTTTAGGCCTATAATAATTCTTTTGTTTAGGCACTTTAGAGGCGTACATGAATTTTTGCTCTTTACCCACATAAGCTTTCTCATTATACTTGAGAGAAGAAAAGGTTGAACCCAAGGTTCCCATAGCTTTTTCAAGTTCATCAATCCTATTGGTTTGATTATCATGGACAACACAAGTTCCTAGGACACTAATTCTTTCATCAATTCCTCCTAAGGATTTATCAAGTTCATAAGTTTTGTCAAATAACATTCCCAATTTAGTTTCAACACTTGAAATTTTTTTCTCTATGGTTTCCAATTTTTTCATAACATCTTCAAGAGAGATTTCAATTTTAACTTCATTAACAGGTGGTATTCCAACTAGACTCTCAATGATGCAACTAGCTTCTAAAGCGGGAGTACCTAGGAAATTGCCTCCCGAAAGAGTATCAAGAACATACCTATTCCAACTAGATAAACCAACATAAAAGTTCCTAAGAAGGATAGTGGTGGAGTGTTTCTTAATGCACCTATGATGAGCATTACTAATTCTATACCAAGCATCTTTAAAACTTTCTCCACCTTGTTTCTTAAAAGAACGAACTTCAACTTCAGGATTACTCATTTTAGTAGTAATAAAGTAAACTAGGCAAATAAAGTAAAGACAAGTAACTAATTTTTTTTGTGTTTTTGATATAGAGAGCAAGACAGTAAATAAAGTAAAGCTAGCAACTAATTTTTGTGTGTTTTGTTTAGGTGCAGCAAACAAAGTAGTAAATAAAATAAAGCAAGACAAAAACAAAGTAAAGAGATTGAGAAGTAGACTCCCCTTGCAGAGTTGATCTGATCACTTTTAAACGGCGCCTGAAAAAGAGTCGTTGCCGTGGGAGGCAATTGCAGTGGTGTCTTTTCTTCCCCGGGCCGCCAGAAAAAGAGCTTGATGGCGTGTAACTCACACGTTCGTTGGGAACCCCAAGAGGAAGGTATGATGCGCATAGCAGTTTTCCCTCATAAAGAAACCAAGGTTTAATCGAACCAGAGGAGCCAAGAAGCACGTTGAAGGTTGAGGTGCAAACGATGCAACAACAGGGATTCCAGCCAACGTGAATCTCGCACAACAAAATAAAGTACTTTGCCCCAACGAAAACTGAGGTTGTCAATCTCACCGCTTTCGTTAAAGGATTAAACGTAACGAGTGGAAGATGTTTGCAAAGAAAACAATAAACACAATTGCAGAAGATTGTATGCTATGTAAAGAATAGGACCGGGGTCCACAAGTCACTAGAGGTGTCTCTCCCATAAGATAAAAGCATGTTGGGTGAACAAATTAAAGTCGGGCAATTGACAAATAGAGAAGACATAACAATGCATATACATGATATGATAAATATAGTGAGATTTAATTGGGCATTACGACAAAGTACATAGACCGCCATCCAACCGCATCTATGCCTAAAAGTCCACCTTCAGTTATCATCCGAACCCCATTCGGTATTAAGTTCAAGCAACATACAATTGCATTAAGTATGGTGCGTAATGCAATCGACAACTACATCCTTAGACATAGAATCAATGTTTTATCCCTAGTGGTAACAACGACATCACAACCTTAGAACTTTCTGTCACGTCCCAGTGTCAATGAAGGCATGAACCCACTATCGAGAATAAATACTCACTCTTGGAGTTAAGAGCAAAAACTTGGCCATAGCCTCTACTAATAAGGGAGAGCATGCAAGATCATAAACAACACAAACAATAGATTGATAATCACCATAACATAGTATTCTATCCATCGGATCCCGACAAACACAACATATAGTATTACGATAGATGATCTTGATCATGTTAGGCAGCCCACAAGATCCAACAATGAAGCACAACAAGGAGAAGACGACCATCTAGCTACCGCTATGGACCCATGGTCCAGGGTGAACTACTCACTCATCACTCGGGGGCGATCATGGCGATGAAGAGTCCTCCGGAGATGAATCCCCTCTGGCAGGGTGCCGGAGGCCATCTCCGAATCCCCCGAGATGGGATTGGCGCGGCGTCTCCGGAAGGTTTCTCCGTATCGTGGCTCTCGCATCGGGTTTCGCGACGGAGGCTATAAGTAGGCGAAAGGGTAGGTCAAGAGGCGGCGAGGGGCCCACACCACAGGCCGGCGCGGCCAGGGCCTGGGCCGCGCCGCCCTATGGTGTGGCCACCTCGGCCCCACTTCCTTCCCTCTTCGGTCTTCCTGAAGCTCCGTGCAAAAATAGGACCCCGGGCGTGATTTCGTCCAATTCCGAGAATATTTCCTTACTAGGATTTCTGAAACCAAAAACAGCACAACAACTGGCTCTTCGGCATCTTGTTAATAGGTTAGTTCCAAAATAAAATGCATAAATATGACATATAATGTAAACATGTATGTCTTATCATTGCTCACCAGGCGCTAGAAGTTGTTACAAGGGATACCTTGTTACAAATCCATTATTCAGTTACATGTACTTGTAGTTGTTTTCAAAGTTAGTGTGTGCATTCACCGAAATTACCAACTATATTCCCTAAAAGAAAAGGAAAGCTAAAGAAAGTTGATAATTGTTA
The DNA here is from genome assembly GCA_030979885.1 of Lolium multiflorum. Taxonomy (NCBI): domain Eukaryota; kingdom Viridiplantae; phylum Streptophyta; class Magnoliopsida; order Poales; family Poaceae; genus Lolium; species Lolium multiflorum. The sequence continues at coordinate 193,657,295 of CM061747.1, forward strand.
GAGGGGTGACAAATAATCCATTCACCGAAATCCCCCAAATATGCCAAATATGTATGTCTCATGTTTCTACCAAAATTACCAAAACTATATTCCCAACTATATTCCCTAAAAGAAAAGGAAAGCTAAAGATAGTTGATAATTGTTAGGGGGTGACATAATGCATTCACTAAATCCGCAAATATGTATGGCTCATGTTTATACCAAAATTATACCACTTTTGGGCCATTTCAAAATACCAATACTATATCCCAAACTATATTCCCTAAAAGAAAAGGAAAGCTAAAGATAGTTGATAATTGTTAGAGGGTGACAAATAATGCATCTGACCGCAATCCGCAAATATGTATGCCTCGTGTTTATACCAAAATTATACCACTTTTTGGGCCATTTCAAAATACCAATACTATATCCCAAACTATATTTCCTAAAAGAGAAAAAGAAAGCTAAAGATAGTTGATAATTGTTAGAGGGGTGACAAATAATGCATTCACCAAAATCCGCAAATATGTATGCCTCATGTTTATACCAAAATTATACCACTTTTATCAAGTTTCAAAAATACCAATACTATATCCCAAACTATATTCCTTAAAAGAAAAATAGCTAAAGATATTATAATTGTTAGAGGGGTGACAAATAATGCATTCACCGAAATCTATGTATGCCTCATATTTATACCAAAATTATACCACTTTTGGGCTGTTTCAAATACCAATACTATATCTCAAACTATATTCCCTAAAAGAAAATGACAGCTAAAGATAGTGTGACACTTCCACCGACAGAGAGAGAGGTGGACACGAAGAGAGAGAGAGAGAGAGGGTGGCCACGAAGAGACTAGAGAGGGGTATACTGCAAGTGCTAGATCAATGGATCAAAGGTTTGGAGTCGATCCATGTGACAACGGCTCAACCAATCAGGATAAGTTTGGGCTTCTGAGAGCATTTGTGACAGTACTTGAGGGCAAAACTGAGTAGTACTAAGAATCCAAGGGCACATAAATAGTAAATAGACTAAGGGATTCAAACAAAAGAATTACAAAATGAAAATGCGTGTTTTGTACAATATAATTCATATTGGGCTACATAAAATTATTTGCAATTCAAATATACATGAGTGTGAAAATTATGGCATCATTTAGACAAACTATGTTTTTGGGGAAGATGTTTTGCAAAGGGGTTTGAGTGGAAAACCATGCATCTTCATAGCTACACTAGTGATTCTGAGAAGTGGCAATTTGTGGTAAAACTTGATTTATATATGTTTGTTAAGGTTTTCTAGGTGGCAGGTTGCATAGGAAGACTCTGCAAAGTTTACCATGTTTTTATTTTTTTTGAATTTTTTGCGCATGAAATGACTCAATTAGATAGCTTAATCTATTTGTTGACTCTCTGTTGACCAGCTACTTGAGGGTAAAACTGAGTATATCACTTGCCAGTCTAAGTCCTCGAGGGGAAAACTGAGTACAGATAAATTATGGCAGGCCTAAGGTTATAACTGAGTACACCAAACGCCCCAGAGTGGACTGTGAGCCACGTGCACGTCATGTACTGGGTGGTGATAGCGGACGCGGGCATAGGTACATACCTGGTTCTTTATAGATCCCCTCTTCTCTCCTCGACGTGCCTCACCGCAACCGCTTCTCCCGTCTCCATCATCTTCTCCACAACCGAAGAAACCCCGAAGAAAACCACCAACATGGAGAAGAATGAGAGATGCCCATTGCTCGCTGCATCAGCTGCCTGCCGCATCGTCGCCGCCTCGGCCTGTGCCCCTCGTCGCTCCAACGTAGCAGCCGGCGCATCGGCCGGCGCATCGGCCGCCGCCACCGTCCAGGCCCCCGTCGCTGAACCCGCACGAACCGTTAATGTCGTTGTCGAGAACCCTACTTACACCAGCATCACATTTACTTCAGCTTGAGGTAACCCTTTGTTCCCCTTGTTCTTATCCTATTTCAATCATTTTATGTTAGATCTAATGCTATTAGGGTTCATCTGCTCCTAGTTCAATTCATTTGTGTTAGATCTTGTGTTATTAGGGTTCATCTGTTCCTAGTTCAATCTTTTGTGTTAGATCTTGCGTTATTAGTGTTTGTGATTTACTTTTGTTTAAGATTTGTGTCGATGATGATGAATATTTGGGCACAAATTGATTCAGGGTTTGGTCAGTAAATAATTGGTGTGTACAAATTTGTTGTGGCATGATCTTTGGTTTACTCACTCAAATCCTGGATATAAGTGTGTCCAATGTAACTGAGGCTACCTCTTTTTTCGAGCCCATATTATCATGCATGATTTTTTGTTCACTCTCTGTTCAATCATCGTTGCAATTGACTCCGTGTTTTTTGCACGATCTTTGGTGCTACGTGACAGGTGCAGAGCAGCGACGTCGACAGCGACGATGAGTCCTTCCACACCAAGACTCGTCACGTCCTCAGGAGGCTGCAGTCCGGCCATTACGATGGCCCCTTTGCTCGAGGCATTTACAAGTGCCCCTTCTGCAACAGGAAGCTCCGCGCCACCGACTTCAACTCCCTGGTGAACCATGCTGAATCCATTGGCAGATGCGGCGCTAGAGTTGGAACGACCGTGAACGTGCATGCGTTCATGGCCAAACACAAAGCACTTGGGATTCACCTGCGCAACCTCCAAGCGAGTCACACGCGCCACCTGGAGGCGTTGAACGTGCCTACTGCACTCTCTGTATGTGACTGCTCTATCTGTAGAGCAGCTTAAATTCATGTAAAATGTAGCTTATGTTGTATCTATCGGTACTACTGTTGGATCTGTCATGAATATATCTATGCTATGTTGGCTGCTGTATGTAGCTTATCCTATATTTTCTCTCTGGATTTGTGCCCTAGATTTCCTACCTGATTGGGTAAAAACGAAGGCATAAAGAAATGAATGGCGTTAAAAAGCAGAAGGAGGAGAAGTTGCTCTAGATTTGCTACCAATTTGGGCTATCAAATATGAATGAGATCGAGCAAAAAAAAAAAAAAAGGTACATTGAAAACTGCTAATCTGGGCGAAAGAGACAGAACCACTCGTGCCCCCATCCCGGACCCACACGGCTCCACACGCTACGGCCCTACAAACACGGTCTCGTCCTGTCCCACGCGGTCCCTCTCACTTCAGCTCTGACACACGCTGTTCCACACGACGCTGCCCCACAAATGACACGACCACCCGCGGCCATCGAACGGTCAATCCACATTCCTTCCGTCCGAGCTCCTTCTGTGGTTTCAGACAAGGGCTTGGGAAAACTAAAAAAAAACTAAGGAGCTGGGGAAACTGAGTACAACTAACCAGAGGCACGAAAATAGAAATCCCAATAATCAATAGAGGTACCATATATGATTACGCTATTGCAATATATTTAGTCTTCTCTGATTCAAAGAATGTTGTTGTTTTATTTTTTCCATTTTTCAATTTTCTGGTTTTGAGTGATGGAATCTATACATTTTGCAGGTTTCATGCTCGCCTATTGACCTTAAGCACGAAGATCCATCAATAACACTACATCTGTAAAACTCATAGATATTGGAAGACAAACAATATTGTACTCTTTTCATATTCGTTTTGTAAAAAAATTGCATGTTTGTTTCTTTACTCTATTCTTTTACAGAGAGAAATAAGGATAAAAACAATGGGTTTTGCTAGGATACTAAGCATCACAAAACTGCTACTGCCAACAGACAAAGATCCCCAAATAGTAACTACACCACCATGGACATTTTACTAAGTTATCATGTACCAACGCACTGTATTATGCAGTGATGCAAAATATTTATAGTACAAAATAATGAGCATTATTGACATCATAAGTGAGTAGGGGAAAACATACGAAATTCAATTGCTCCAAGCGATGCCCTCTACCAACAAAACATATTTCGAAGTGTGTGTTACAGGCTGTATTATATCGAGAATGTCTTGAGAATTTACATAGAGTTTTGTTGGTGTGGTGGCTTCCAACGCTAGAAATTACTGACTGGGTGTATGCTTGACGTAGAGTCTAGGTAAGACTTTGATCTAGTGCATGACAACTGCATAGGTAGCGCAACAAGTCAGCCACACGGTTGCTAATTCCCCAATACCTTGTCTTAGTGTAGATTCAGCCTAAAAGGCTCAAAAGATCACAACTTTTCTGTGCACACCGAGAACAAGCTTCAATGCACCTTGAGAGTGTTTAGGCTTAGGTAACGAGTTGTTGGGAATATATCCTAGAGGTATCATAGAGATTATGCAATTTCATGCATTAATAAACAAAGTTATCCTTGCCTGTATCATCATGATTTGCATGTGAAACTATGTATTCATAGTTTTGGTGACAGAATTTTATTATCGCTGTAGTTGTGTCGCATACAACTTAGACTGATATGCAAGTCGGTCGATAACCTGGAGCCTCTAAATTTGTGTGATGTCAATCTGACTTTACACCGCCTCTAAAGTGTATAGCGAGGCAGGCTTGGCTCCATACCGAGACACACTAGAAAACTTTCATTTTTCTGTCTCAACTGCTGGGGATCCAACCAATCCTAGGTTCTGCCAAATGTGATCTTTTAACAGGGCAAATTATAAAGGTAGAGTTTCTTGGGGCCTGCTAAGTATCAAGCTATGTGATGTGGAAAACTAATATTGGATATTGCCCCTTCTACTAGAGAGATATTCTTTCGGCCCCTTTTATTTGGAAGAATGACCATTCACGACCCAGCGGGTGTTAACTGTGTCACGACTAGTCGAATGGAATCATATATCATGGATCGAGTGGGGACGTATTTAAAGGAATGACAATTACTTGCCTATAATCTAACAAGGTATTTCGAAGGGCAAACGGGACTTGGATGAAAGTCACAATGAAAATGGTTTGTCCGATGACTCTACAGTACTTGGAGTCAACATGTTCTTTTTAGGAGGCGTCTATGACTGATGTTTTGCAAGTCAGGGATTTCGACATTGTGTTGAGTCACCGTGAGCCTGTGGGATCTACAGCTGTGGGATGGAGCCATGCGGATGTGATCTAAGTAACAAAGAACCGTTTGGTTGGACCTAAACCTAACATCAACTTAACTGGTTTGGACCCAAGACAAATATATTAGGGTTTATGTAATTGAGTCACAAGTGGTGCTAGTTCATTACTTACTCCTCTATGTATAGAGGAGTGTGATTCCAAGGGCTATGGATAGACCATTTTGGCAAGTTGGAAACCAAGCCACCTAATTACAAGTCGTGGAACCAGATGAAATATGATCCATCAATTTCCCGCCTCGATGCTCCTCCTCGTATGTGTGGATACCGACAAAGGTGTTGTGTGATCAGTACTTTAACATGTTGTTAGAACATCATGTCAGCTCCAGTCAGCTCAATGAGTCCTGAGCCACACGTCTAGTGGAAATCCTTGTGACCTTCTTCCTCGCTTGATCTTGGGTTCACCACGTAGGAATATTTTTGTTGCAAGTGTAAAATCTCTATGTGGCCCAACACCAGGACACAAATACTTCGCACATAATTGGAGATGAAGAACTGATGTGGTAGTTGATTCAGTTTTGGAACTAGGGATGCCTCCTGGTTGCTTGCAGTAGCACCCCACGTCAACCATAAGTAAGACCATTGACTATTATTATAATCACCACATAACTTGTCAATATTACTCATGTCTAGGTTTCATATTTCAGTCGGTTGATGGTTTTTGTATCGACTTACTTCTTTGTTTGCTTTTAATTTGTGTGCATCTTACCTTTGAAGAGGTTGGAGTAATGCTTGAACTTTTTAAGTAATAAAACACCCTTTATCAAAAAAATACTCACTACTAGCGGAATAACTGTGTGCAATAACTTTCACTACAGGAATGGCACGAGGTGCCGACTTAAGCCATTGTACGACGCAAAATATCGGGCCGCGCGCATACAAGACGGCCAACCCATCTCCTTGGTTACCCTCGGCGTAGCTGCTGCTCCCTGCGTATTCATTGCCGTTACGCCACAGGACTTCGCACACCGGTCGCTTCGCATAGCCACAAGTAGCTGGCCCTGCTTGACCGTGCCCTAACGGCCCTCCGACGTCGTCACATCTACGCCGAGGGTCACCGCTGCATAGCTATTTGCTTTCCCCGCCGCCTACGCCGAGGGTCACCGTCGGGCGTAGCTATTTTCCATTTTACCACATTAATCTTCCAAAAATCATAACTAAATCATTATAATTCAGAAAAATACAAATAATATTCAAAATTTGCGTAAAATAAGATCTATCTTGAAAAATATCAAACTTGGAACATTGCAAATATCTCAAAAACCTTCTCAAAATGTATCATGTCCGATGTTTCATGGCTTTCACGCCGAACAATCAATGTTATGGCTAGAATTGTCACATAGTTTGTGATAATGTGCCCATATTGTGCATACATGTGCATATTGGGATGTCTTACGATGTTGCGGAAGTTTTCCTTTTCATCGCACGAAAAAACCATTTTCCATTTTTGAGGTGCCGAAAACGGGGTGTTTCCGTGAAGTAACCACAAAATTAAAGTTTCACATTGGTACCAACACATTTTTCAAAAATACCAGACCGCCTAAGATGGATAATTTTCTCAACCGGCATACTCCTGAACCTTTCCATCCACCCCCATGAAAAAGCCAAATTTCTACCGAATCGCAGAGGCTCCACCATATTTGAACCACAGTCCATGGTATAATGCTCAATATTTTTTATAAAATCATTTTGTTCACAACATGTTATTTCATCGTAGATTCAAGTTTAACAAGGAATATCCTGCAAAGGATCTTCTTGCCCACCGTTTTGAATATAGTTTGAAACGGGCATAAAAATTCAAAAACGATCCAAACAATGTGAAACCTTCGAGTGGTGTCATATTATGTGTCATAGTTGCAAGGAAAAATATTAAACTTGTAAAATTGCAAACATTACAAAAACTCCTTCACAAAATGAGCTATCATGTTCAAGGTTTCATGGCATTTTGGTCAAACGACCAATGTTATAGATAGAATCGTGGCATATTTTATGATAATATGCCCATATTGTGCATACATGTGCATCTTTGGATGTCTTACGATGTTGGCAGAGTGAAGTTTTCCTTTTCATCGCACGAAAAAACCATTTTCCATTTTTGAGGTGCCGAAAATGGGGTGTTTTGTGAAGCAACCACCAAATTAAAAGTTTCACATAGGTACCAACACATTTTTCAAAAATACTAGACCACCTAAGATGGACAATTTCTCAACCGGTGTATCTGAAACCTTTCCGTCCACCCCTCATGAAAAAGACAAATTCCTGCCAAATCGGTAGGGGCCGACTACATTGAACTAATAGGTACATGGTATAATGCTCAAAAAATTTGTAAAAATTATTTTTAAGTTCACAACATGCTATTTCATCAGAGATCCAGTGCAAGTTTAGCGAGCCTCAGCCCCGGGCAAAGGATCTTCATGCCCGCCGTTTTGAATAGTTTGAAACGGCATAACAAAATTCAAAAACTAATCCAAAACAATGTGAAACCTTCGAGTGGTGTCATATTATGTCATAGTTGCAAGGAAAAATATTAACTAAAATTGCAAACATTACAAAAACTCCTTTCACAAACAGATATCGTGTTCGAGGTTTCATGGCATTTAGGTCAAACGACCAATGTTATGGATAGAATCACATATATTTTGTGATAATGTGCCCATATTGTACACATGTGTATCTTGGGATGTCTTACGATGTTGCAGGAGGAAGTTTTCCTTTTCATCGCACGAAAAAATTTTCTATTTTTGAGGTGCCGAAAACGGGGTGTTTTGTGAAGCAACCACCAAATTAAAGTTTCATCGTACCAACACATTTTACAAAAGTAATAGACCACCTAATATGGACGATTTCTCAACCGGTATATGTGGAACCTTTCTTCCTATTCATCCCTCATGGAAAAGACAAATTTCGTCAAATCTGCTAGGATTTGTATTTTTAAAAATAAACAATTAATAATGGCATCCCTGTGAGAGATTTTTATTGCTTAATCATTGATTTTTATTTAAACAATTATTAAAAATTCAAAATAATAAAGAATTGTGATATCACGATCTAAGGGTTAATAGGATTGATATGGTAGTATTATCAACAAGGTGTCATTTCTTTCATGGAAGCTCAACCCTGGCTGGAACCAATATGTAAACGTGCTGAGGTGGAGTAGTTTGAGGATGGCTGATTGTAAAACTAGGGTTATGTTGACAATAGATTCGATCCTCCTTGTCCCCGACTCCCTTATATAGGAGGTTGAGCCTAGAGATTCGTGATACAATAAGTTACAGTAGTCCTAGGAGGGTTTCATACCTCCGTCTCCCATAAGATTAAGGGGTTAAACTTCCTAATACAACTTTAGCTTTCCTTACTAACATCTTAGCTTCTCCGAATCTTCTTATTTTCGAGTCCTCGGGCCTTCGCAAACCCTAAGTACCATTCAGGCCATTGTGATGCCTTCTTATGTCAAGAGTCTCCCTAGATTTTGCTTGAATCGAAGAATCAGAAAATCTCCAACTTTAATCATTCAATAATTGAGTCAATTTATCGATATTTCTTTGATACGCGAATATATTGTATACAGGGATAATGCTAGTTGGGGCTAGTTCATCTAACGGATCAGGTACTAGTTAACTTGGCTCTAGTGGCAATCCGCAAACACCTACTTCAAGATCACGTCCCCGGACATGATCTCGGTATGGTGTAAACTTCGACAGATGCCGCTTAAGGTCTTACCATTATGTCGAGTCCTACTACATTGCTCAAAATTAACGTCCATAGATTTTCTTTCAGATTCATGGACACGGAAAAAGTAGCAAACCACCTGCTGCAGACGGTGCTACGCCGCTCGTAACGGGATTCCGGGGTCTTACTCTTCAAAGTTTCGCATTCAGAGATTATTCATGATTTTTAAAGGCCTGGAGAATACATTGTCGAATGCTTTTTTGCTGTTGAATATACATTCTTATTGAGTCATTTACGACTTATTTTTGCCTTTCCTTTGGGAGAGTATATGTAGAGTTATTTGTATAACTCAAATATACTCACTTTTTTCCTTTTCTATATTTATATATAAATTACTCCAACACGCGAACAGTGTTTCCGATGGGAGTAGGTCTTGTACAAGCAAGGACTTGTGCTTGGTTGTAGGCTCAACAAATTAATATCTTCTGTACGCTATATTGTTACTCCTTCTCGGTTATATCTATCGGGTGCGCGACCAGCGCCTCCCGATGTGAGTAGCCCCCGAGGCTATGAACAAATGCTTGCATTTGGTCATAGGCTCTCGCATTTTCTATTTTGTCATACTCGAATTTTTCTTTTTCCAAGTAGCCCTTGAGCATTTGGGCAAAACTTGTATTTGATCAAAGGCTCTAAATAATCAATAATCTTCTCGTTGCTTCCATATTCTTACCAAGCTTCATAGTCGAGTTTTTCTCTTGCCAAGGTGACATCATTGCTGATGATAGCCACGACATTGTATCGGGAACATGCGAGAACTGCTTCTCTCTCTGTCTCATGGGCCAAATTCCCTATCTGATGGACACGTCGTGCAAGTGGGGGAGCACACGTCCTCCACTTTTCCCGCGACGTGATCGTAGGTCCTTGCTTTTCTCGTCAATGAAATTACTTTTCACCCCTTGTCCATGTGTACACCATCTATTCCGCAATCTCTTCATCCAACGTCGTTTCACCGCACCTTTATTTAAGGTCTTCGTCTTCCTCCGTCAATACTTTCACTCGCGCCGCACCTCTGTTCTTCTGCAAAAATTCTCCACTGCTCCCATTGCCTTTTGCGCTCAACCACGCTCGTACCTTTCTTCTCCACTCTAGTTGATGCCACCACGCGCGCGGCTCACCAGGCATAGCACTCCAGAATCCAAGATGGCTGCCAGAAGATCCTGGAGTGGGAGAGACCCAAGATCTCCTGGCCAGGATATGAACCTACTGAAGAAGATGGAGTTCACCAAGAAGGAGAATGCGCTGCGCTTCCCCAAGGAGGAGAGCTATCCATCGCCTCCAATGGAGTACCGGGTCAGTTTCGTTGACCATCTCATCCGCGGTCTTTCTCCCCCTATCCACGAGTTTCTTCGAGGTCTTCTCTTTGTCTATGGGCTTCAGCTTCATCAGCTGACGCCCAATTCCATCCTGCACGTGTCGATTTTTATCACATTGTGTGAATGCTTCCTCGGAGTCCAACCTAATTGGGCTTTGTGGAAGCGCATCTTCTGCCTCCGCCGTAATGGCTCCCCACGGCGTCGCCTATAACATCGGCGGCGTTGTTAGTGTTCGTTCTGACGTCGAGTACTTCGACGTCCAATTTCCCCGACTCCGTCCAAGGGTGGCGCAAGAGGTGGCTTTATGTACATGAAGAGAGCTCTGGTTCAGTGGAGTACAACATTGCTCCTTTTGATGGAAGAGCCAAGATTCTTCGCCGCCGATCCTGGGACGCTGAAGCTACCGAAGAAGAGAAATCGGCGACAGAGGCGCTGATGACTCGCATTCATGAGCTCCAGCACTCGTGGCAAGAATTATCGGCATCCAACCACAGCCTACTTCCTTAGGATTAGAGTGCAGCCTCTGCAAGCTCGCAAAAATCCCCTTTGGATGTATGCTGGTGATGAAGATGTCGAGAGGCTCTCCAAGGATCTCCCTGTGAAGGACTTGGAGAAGTTGATTCGAAGAATTTCAAAGCTTAACAAGAAGGACACCATTCCATCTTCTTGCCACGTTAAGCCATTTTGTAGCACCAATCCCCTTCCCGAGGTAATTTTTCCTCCTGACTATTATATTGTCTTCTCGAGTTTTTGGTATCTGTCGACTACTTTTTTGCTAGCGCCTTTTTGCATAACTTTTTGTCAACACTCTTTGTTTTTCGCAGGGCCATCCTGTTCTAGCTTCTCTTCCTCCCCTTCCCGAGGGAAGTCGAAGAACGGGGCTGCTGTCACCGACGACAAACTGTGGTACTTCTCGCCTGCAGGATCTCACAAATCCGCGGCTTCTTCTGAAAAAGAGATTGAAACTGAGGCTACCTCATCAACACGCTCTTCCCTCCCAGCTGCTTCTCCAAAGAACAAGAGGAAAAGGGATGAGATTGTTGATTCTGGCACCTCCAAAGCCGGTGCTGCACGTGCCGGAGAGACTGCACCTGATGCTGGAAAGAAAGCTTTCGATCCTTACGAGGCTGCTCTCGTCAGCTCGTAAGTTCTTGGTGCACTATATTTGTCTGTTCTCGATACTTTTCCAAATTGCTTTCTTATCTTGTCGCTTTATTTGTTGTAGTGGCGATGAAGAGGAGGATGCACCTATTGACGAGACTGCTCGAACGAGCACGTCTCGTACTTTAGTTGTCTCAGAAGCTCAGCCTGATGGCGACGAAACTTCGCCTCCTCAACAAAACATAGAGCATCCGACGCCAGCTGTGAGCCCCCAAGCTCCTTCGCCGAAGAGAGCTAGGGTAGAACCAGCCAAGGAACCTACCATGTTAATTGGTTGTTCCACGACTCCTTTAATGGAAGAAGTAAGTTGTTTCTTTTCCCTGTACTGATTTCATTGCTTTGAACTTCCCTCTCTTTATTTCTTGGTGATGTCGAACTTTTCGCTTCCTATATTGATCCTCTTTTTTATGGTCTTTTCTTTCAGCCTCTTTCATGAAGGAGTTTATCCGCTTCGTACCCAATTTGCCTGCACCGTGAGTATGCCGCCAAACTTGAAGGTGCCCCCTTTTTTCCTTATCTGTCTTTCCTTAGCGAGTATATTCTGTCGCCATTTTTTGCCACAATGTTTCACTTGTCTTTCTTATTATGGCAGAAACTCTTGCGGAGTCCAACAAACGCGTGCTGACGCTCTTGCTACGAAGTTGGAGCAAAGCGAGAAAGCTCGCAAGAAGGCCGAAGCAGATGCTGCCACTGTCGAAGATCTTCGGAAAAGACTTCACCAGGCGGAGACTTCTTTGAGCGACAACATAACTCAACAATCTGCGCGGCGAAAATGAAATCCCACGCTTGGAGTCGCAAACTCGACGCTTTATTAGTAAGTGCTCAGACCCTTGCTGCTTCCTTGTGTCGTCTTTGTTCCCTTTTTCCTTTGACCAACTCTTTTTTACTTTATTCAGGGAGAACAAATCAAGAGTATGAGCTGGAAAACCCTGAAGGTGACCAACTCCTTGACGCGCTTTCTCTTCTTGAAATCCATGGTGATGAGGCCCGCGACGGCCTTGCTGAAGCTAAGATTGGCCTGTCGCGGCTTTTCCCATATTTTTTCAAGAAGAAGGAGGAACCCGCAACTTTTGTTGCTCTCGCCAAGTGCTTCACTTCTCAAGAAAACCTTGGACTCCAACTTCGCCAAGAGGGGTTGAAAGTTGGTGTCGAAGGTACTATTGCCTTGGTTGCTGACAGCCAACAAGACGTCGACTGGGTTGGCAATACGGAGGAGATGGAGACGAAGAGGTGGCAGTCGCTGATTAAAGCTGCCAAGCCCAATTCGAAGAAAATCCTTGCCTACCTTGGATACCAGCCAGCTCCTGCTCAGTTCCGCCAGGCCGGAGGTCAAGTAGACCACCTTGTCCTCTCTTTTATTTTTAACTCTCTTTTTTGGCGTTGTCGCTTTAGTAATTGTAGTGCGTAGCTGCTTCGCAGTTCGCTAGGGACCCTTCTTTTTGTAATAGCTACAAAGCATACTTAAGAATCAATGGAAATCTATCTTTACTTGATGATTGATGCCCAAATTTATTTTCAAATCCTGATTTTCGATAACTATACCGCAACTCCTCGTCCTTCCGATGTTTTTCCTGCTTCGTCCTGTTTGAAGAAAACACCTGTTGCTGCCGAACTTATTGAAGATTCATCGAGCAAAGGTTCGCACAAGACTTGTAAGAACTTGCCAACAACTCCAATCTAAGAAGAAACAATCACTTATGATAATGGAGCAATCTCGAGGGAAAAAATTGCGCTTCAACAGGCTCAAGATGCCATAGCTGCAAAGGAAACCATAGCTTCTCGGTGGCTGCTACAGCTTATGCGAGAAAATTTCATATGCCTAATTGATGACTTCGATGTTAGCTTGGATATGACAGTGTGCTTCTCATTAATCCCAACATGCTTTTAATTTTTCTTGCTTGCCTTTTCTTCTCGATTCTTTTAAAATTGTGTTCTTTGGACACTGGTCACGAGATGAGCGTGTTGAAGCTCGATCCAATGCACTTCGGGACGGTAAGTACCGAGCATGGTTCTAATTTTAAGTAATTCCCTGAATCGTACTCACAAATCGCTGTTCCAAGACCGCGCGTGTTCGGGGTTTGCGATTTTCTTGACTTCGCACCAGGACATTGCTCTGCCTACTATGACCATGTTCACGCGTAACAAAAATGCCGTAAACCCTTCCCGCTCTGATGGAAAAATTTCGGGATGCTCTCGAATCCATGGCTTTGTGCGGGCCCAATTAGTGGCGCAAGATTTGCTATGATTATGATAAAATTTGTTACCCGGTTATACATGGGCCGAAATTGTTCAGAAGTGCCTGGGCCAAGATGGCTAAAAGGAAGAGGAACTTCGCAAGTTTGATGACATTGTGACCCCTGTAGCAGAAGATATGATGGATGAACTGCGCTATGCTGAACATAGTACTCGTGCATCAAATAATGAGCGATTAACCATAGATGATATACTAGGCAGTGGATGAAGGTTTTTTCTCTTTTTTGTCAGGCTCATCTTTGTAATTTTTCTCCCGTTCATTGTAAACACAATCTATGTTGTATAGCTGCTGGATATATTTTTCTTGTCAGGTCGCCGGGTATTTAGTTTGGCGATTTTCTCTAGTGCAAGAGAAATTTGAACCAAAGCAAGATAAAGTATATTGAATCGTTCTGCTTTGCGGGTCTTAGCCCCGAGTCTTTTGTCGACTACCATGTTGTGAAGTGTTTCTGTTTTGCGAGGTGCTTCACACCATGGCATTATATTTGCTGATATATATATATTGTATCGTCTGGGTACAAGCCCCCGAGCCTGTCGAAAAGATGTATACCCACTATCTTTATTATATTGCAGCACCGCGAGCTCCGCTCATTAAAAACCTTTCCGCCCCACTCCTATAGTTCCAAAAGGAAAAAGAGTGCTGCCCGAAAACTCAAGTAAGCCAAGAACATTGTATGTTTACAAAGGAGACTATATTTTGGCTTCTAAGCGTAAAAACGCCTGAGCTGCGCCATCATGTTCCAAGGATTTGGCTCGGCATTCCCCGTCTTCTTGTCCTTAATTCTGTATGCTCCTCCTTCAATTACCTCTGTGACGATGTAAGGGCCCAACCATGGCGATCGAGTTTTTCATGGCTCTTGATTTAGCCGAAGAACTAAATCGCCTACCTGAAAGGATCTTGGTCGAACGTCGACCGGTGGGTAGTTTTTCAGTCTCATGATACTTAGCGACTCCGTGACAATACTGTCTCGAGCCTCATCGACTGCGTCGACATCATCCTCCAAAGCTCTTCTCGAAGTTTCATCGTATTCCGTGACTCTTGGAGAATCGTGCTCTATTTCTATCGCAGTACCGTCTGGGCCTCCGTGACCAAGAAGAACGGAGTTTCTTGTGTTGCCGTATTTGGTGTTGTTCGGATACTCCATAACACACTTGGCCTTCTGGCCAGGTATGTCGAGCTTTTTCCAATGGTCCTAACAAGCGCTTTTTGATACCATTGCAGATGATACCTTGGCTTTCTCGACTTGACCATTAGTTTGCGGGTGCGCAACTGATGCAAACTGCAATTTGATGCCCACCTCTGCGCAATATGCTTTGAATTCCTTGGATGTGAAATTACTGCCATTGTCCGTGACGATGCTATGAGGTACTCCAAACCGAAAGACAATGCTTTTCACAAACTTGATTGCTGAAGCTCCATCTGGTGAATTTATCTAGCTTTCGCTTCTATCCACTGGTGAATTTGTCAGCCGACGAGCATATACTGTATCCACCGGGCAGGCCTTGTAGTAATTCTTCTACCATATCAAGTCCCATTGAGCAAATCCGCCAAGATAACGGTCTTGGCATTAGCTCGCCGCCGAGAATGAGGCTTTATGCAACCCCGGCACGCGTCGCAAGTTCGCACTATTTCCTTCACGTCCTCGATTGCCGTCAACCAATAAAATCCTGCTCTGAAAACCTTGGCCGCGATAGCCTCGACTGCTTGCATGATGCCCACATATTCCTTCGTGTACATCTTTCAAAGATTATCCTTCCTTCTTCGGGTGTGACGCACCTTTGTAACACACAGGAAATACTGCTTGTACAACTCCCCTTTGACCACGGTGAAAGCTTTAGATCGTCTGATTACTCGCCTTGCTTCTATTGACTGCTTATTGCCTTCTTAGATGTACGATATGTACGCCCGCATCCATGGAATTTGCACCATCATAACTAGCTCTTGCTCTTCTTTTCTTCCAGTGTTTCTTTTGTAGCCCCCGAGGGTTTCTCGTTCTTCTCCTTCTTTGCTTTTTTGGCTTCGTAGATCTCTCCGCTATTTCTTCCCAAAACACGCCTGTGGAATCGCTAGACACCGCGACCCGATGTTTCCAAAGAACATCTACTTTCCATCGTTGCTTTCAACCTGCTGATGTGATTCACCTCGCATCCATCAAACAGCCTTTTCTAGCTCATTATACATCTCCTTGTACGCCACCATGCTTTCATTGACTGCATCACATTGATTCATGACCTGTTGGGCCACCAATTGTGAGTCGCCAAAGATTTTCAGTCGAGTTGCACCACAAGCTTTCGCCATCTTCATCCCGTGTATGAGAGCTTCATATTCTGCCTCATTGTTAGACGCGTTTGGAAACGTCATCCGTAAGACATACTTTAACTTGTCGCCCTCAGGTGATATTAGTACCACGCCTGCTCCAGCGCCCTCTAACCTTTTGGACCCATCAAAGTTCATAGTCCATGTTCTCGATAAATCTGGAGGTCCTGTATTTGTAGTTCCATCCATTCCCTGCCACATGAAGTCCGTAAGATTTGCGACTTTATCAGTTTTCTTTCTTTTTTCATACGTGATGTCCCGAGGGGAAAGCTCTATTCCTCAAAGGGGACATGACCCGTAGCTTCTGGATTGTTTAATATATTTGATAGAGGAGCCTCATTGACCACTATTATCAGATGAAATAGTGTCGCAATTTTCTTGCCGTTGTAAACACTCCATACGCCAAACTTTATCCAGGTATCATTGTTTTAAGGCTATAACACTACCTATAAATATACTACTGTAAACTTGTTATACAATTTCTTCTTTCTCCTTCAACATTTAGAGTCATTCAAGGCTGACACTGAGAAAGAGATTGCAAACATATGTAGAGGTTCCTTCTCTGAGCATTAAAACAGGAAATAAGTTATATTATTAGATTCTTGAAAGGTTCTAAGAACACTTCCTCGTTTGCTGAAATCTCTCCCTTGTTTGATCTATGCAAGAGAACGGCAATTGCCCTAAGTCATGACGAATGACTTAAGTCATGACTGCACCCCAGCATTGACTGTTATATTTCTGGACCTTGTCTGCTTCCCACTATACGATATTGATTTCTCTGATTACCTCGGTCCTTGCTGATACCAAAAATCCTAAAGAAGTTCTCCCAGCAGGAATTACTAGTGAGTACTTTGCCTGGTTTAACTGGGCAGAATTCAGCAAGGTTAGTCTAAAAGTTTTTAGTCCCCGATCGCGGTTGTCCCTCTTTTACAAGTTATGGACGTCAATAATGTAGAACTTAGGCATTTTTTCCAATCAGGTTGCAAGGCACTTCGCATCATCCGTCGATATGTTGCTCCTGTTTTTTCGACCTAAAGCATTGTTCTATAGCAGAACACGCCATAAGGTGTGTGATGAACGTTGTCTTGGCTTCATCATCTTCTTTTAATCTGATCTAGTTAACCAGAATATGCGTCCATGAAGGAAAGACGTTCACATCCTGCCGTGGAGTCGATAATTTGATCGATCCTGGGAGGGGAAAGTGATCCTCTTGGACAAGAAAGCTTATTGAGGCACGTAAAGTCGACACACATGCGAAGGACTTTCGTGTTTTTCTTTGGCACCATCACTGGCTTAGCTACCCATGTGGCTTCTATAGATATCTCCTTAATAAAACCAGCTTCTCTGAGTCGATCAATTTCTGACAGCATAGCTTTGCGGTTTGGTTCCGAAAAACGCAGTTAGTTGTTTCGATTGGTCTCGCGATTGGATCCAAATTTAAGTGGTGCCTCAAAGTTCCCCGGGTACTCCCCGGCATGCCTTCACTCGGACAATTAGCGTAAGATTTTCCAAAGGCTCACGTGAGGAACTCGACGAGCACGTTTCCTGCATGCGAGGTCCATGTTTGTTGCAATGGACGCCGTTTTCTTGGCCCATCGTGGATCTGCACTCTCTTTTGAATCCCAGCGTTGCTGAAGGTTCTCGAGTGCCTTCCATCTGGCAACACATCATAGCCGCCAGAGCCTTGACGCCATATTCCGCTTGCATCCCGAAAGTTTCCGAGACAGCCGGTGAAAATCCTTGTCGCATTTATCAGCTAATGCGAAACTTCCTTTGATTGTAATTGGTCCCTTAGGGTCCAGGCAACCTACAACAGGTAATGCAATGTGGTACCGCCATAAACCTCTGGCATATGCTGGTCGTCCCAACAAGGCGTGGTATTGCGACGGGAAATCACAACTTCAAACTCCAACTTCTCTATCCTGTAGTTTTCGAGTTCCAAACTGAATCGCTCGAGATCGATCTTCCCCAACGGATAGCTCGGCTTCTCTGGCGTGATTCCATGGAAACGTGTGTCGGTTGGTTTTAGATTTGTCAGGGATATGTTCATCTTCCTTAATGTATCCGCATACATAGGTTTGCTGCCGCCATCTATAAAGCACCCTAACACCAAACCAGCGATGACTGCGGGGTAAGATAAGTGCATTGCCCCTGTCGAGGAACTTGTCATGGGTGATCCGCAATTGTAGGGCCAATGTCCTGTTGATACGTCCACCATCACTATTTTGTATCATAATTTGCTGTTATTCATTGATATGTTTCATATTGGGACACAATACTTATGTTATTTCATCTATTTTGCATTGCCTATCATCATTGAGGATCACACCTAGAGCTGTGATTCTCACGGGAAAAAGCACCGCTTTAACGCAATATTTTCGGAAGATCAATCGTGGAAGGGAATTTCATTTAAAAATTCCTATTTTTCCAGATGACGGAGGGACAGTATGTAAGAAGAGAAGAGCCATCGCGGGCCTGCACCATAGGCGGCGCGCCCATGGCCTGGTCAGTCATTTACCCTATACCATTGGGGCCCCACAGCCCCCTTTCGCTCCTTTTCTTCGCTGCATCTCTTCGGTCCTGGAACCTAAGCCAGCTGCAGTAGGAGGACTCACTTAAGGGTTGCTGCCCGCCTCGCGGGGCGGAGAAACACCGCAGAGAAAAGAGCTCTCCGGCCGGCAGGAAATCGGCCGGGGAAATTCCCTCCCGGGGAGGGGGAAATCGACGCCATCGCCATCGTCATCGAGTTGACATCATCTCCATCATCATCATCTCCACCATTGACACCCATCATCACCGCAGCACCTCGTCATCGTTGTAGCACCGGGTTAAATCTTGATTGTTTGATAGGGGAAACCCTCCGATGTTATTCTATACTTGTTGTAGATGCTATTGGGGGAAACCATTGAACCAAGGTTTATGTTCGATTGCTATTCATCATCATATCACTCGATTGTATCTCCATGCGATGTCTCGTGAGTAGTTCGTTTAGTTCTTGAGGACATGGTGAAGTCTAAATGCTAGTAGTGAATTATGGTTGAGTAATATCTAATGTTATGATATTTAAGTTGTGGTGTCATTCTTCCAGTGGTGTCGTGTGAACGACTACACGACACTTCACCATTTATGGCCTAGGGAGCATCTTGTATTCTACATCATGGGTTGCTGGAGTGGGCGAAACCTAAGCCTCGCTAGTATATCGATGCAGGAGGGATCGCAGAATCACAGTTTAAGGCTGTGGTTAGATTTATCTTAATTACTTTCTTGTAGTTGCGATGCTTGCAAGGGGTATAATCACAAGTATGCATTAGTCCTAGGAAGGGCGGCATTAGCATAGGTTCACCCACACAACACTTATCAAAACAATGAAGATTATTTAGCCACTTGAAGCGAAAGTATTAGACTAAAATCCCCGTGTGTCCTCGGGAACGTTTGGTCATTATAAGTAAACAAACCGGCTTGTCCCTTGTGCTAAAAAAGGATTGGGCCACTCGCTGCAATTATTTCCTTTCGCATTTTATTTACTTGTACTTTATTTATCTCTGCAATATCAAAACCCCCGGAATACTTGTCTGTTGAGCATTTATAGTGAATCCTTCATCGAAACCGCTTGTCAACACCTTCTGCTTCTCGTTGGGTTCGACACTCTTATTTATCGAAGTACTACGATACACCCCTATACTTGTGGGTCATCAAGACTATTTTCTGGCGCCGTTGTCGGGGAGAAGCGCTATTGGTAAGCGGAATTGGTAAGGAAATTCACTGTTTGTGCTGATTTTATTTCTGCCTGCTGCTATAAATCATTATGGAGAGATCTTCTTCAATTTCTATTTGGGAAATCTACTACTATTGCAACGGTAGATGAAGCGCCATGTGAGGAAGTAGTACCATATAAATACCTAAGGAAATTATTGAACGTGTTGGTGATAACCGTCATGAAGGGGATGGAACTGCTTCATCCCGTGATCATTTACCTGCTTTTTGCATGAATTATGCGGTTTATTCTCAAATGTGCGGGTATTTCTATGAATGAAGTTAGGAAGAAACTATTCACTATATCACTGTCCTGGTAAAGCGGCGCATCGGTATAAATTGGCTGAAGAATGGTGATTCTATTGATTGGGAGGACATTGTGCCTTTATTCTATTCCAAATTTTATCCTCCAAGTGAAATTCACAAAGACCGGAACCGCATATATAATTTCTGGCCTCATGATGGAGAGAGTATTGCCCAAGCTTGGGAGATTGAAGTCTTTAATGCTCCAAATGCCCCATTCATGAGCTCCCCCGGGTAATATTATTGATAATTTCTATGCAAGACTTTCTTTTCAAGACAAGACCTTGCTGGATACTTCTTGTTCTGGATCATTTACACGCAACAAAGAAGAGTTTAAAAGGGACCTCCTTGATCGGATCCAAGAAAATACTGAAGGATGGAGTGAACTACAAAGATAGAGAATCGTATAATTTATGATTATAAATGCATTGAAGTTTTTATGGATACTGATAAATTTCGTAATATGAGTGCTACATATGGTCTTGATTCCCAAGTTGTTGCAAATCTTTATAAAGCTTTTGCCTCTCATTATGAACTGCCTAAGAAGAATTTTGATAAGCATCATGAACCGTATAAGGATAAAATTGATTCATCTGTAAACAAATGTGTAGTAGTTGAAACTGTTGATAATGTTATTCCCGAAGCTTATATTGAAAAAACTCCTTTCCCTGCTAAAATGAAGGAGTACTCTGTCATATCTAGTGCGGTTAATAAAAGTGGAAAGAAACCTAAAGAACCTGAAGAACAAATTAAAATTGAACCTGCTGTTGCTATAATAGTTAAAGATCTTGTGACTGAAAATGTAGAGGATGGTCATATTATTTTCTGTGAAGATGCTTCTAATATTGTTTCACATCCTAATAAATCCAAACAAGTTAGTGTTCCTATGCTATCCGTTAGAATTGGTGATCATTGCTATTATGGCTTATGTGATATTGGTGCAAGTGTTAGTGCTATTCCTTATGAGCTTTACACTGAGATTATGCACGAAATTGGTTCTTGTGAACTTGAAGATACTGATGTGGTTATTCATCCTTGCTAATAGAGAAACTATTTCCTCCAATTGGTATTGTTCGAGATGTAGAAGTTCTATGTGGTAAGATTAAATATCCCGCTGACTTTTTGGTACTTGGTTCTGACTAGTGATCATTGTCCTATCATTTTTGGTAGACCTTTCTAAATACTTCCTTGTGGAGCTATTATAGATTGTAAGAAAGAGAAAATTTTGACTAGATTGGTGAACCTTATGAATTTAACTTTTTCTAAATTTACCAAAACTCCTTATAAAGTTGACTTGCCTAGTAATGATTTTAAAATGGAGCAGTGTGCATCTATTGTTCTTGTTCCTAATAATCCTTTGCAGCAACATTTGGAGAATAGTGAAAGTGAGGCTTTTTTAGGAAAGAAAGAGATGAGCTTGAGGAAATTTTTCTTCGCCAACTTATTCTCAAGCATGATTTACCGGTGGAAGATTTGGGTACAACACCGCCACCAAAGGAAGATCCCGTTTTTGATTTAAAGCCTTTACCTCTGATAATCTTAAATATGCTCATATTGATGAAAAGAAAATATATCCTGTTATTATTAGTTCTAAGCTTTCAGAGATTGAGGAAGAAAGGTTATTGGAAATATTGAAGAAACACCGAGGAGCTATTGGCTATACTCTTGATGATTTGAAAGGGATTTCTCCTTCGATTTGCCAACATGCTATTAATATGGAAGAAGATGCAAAGCCCGTTGTTGAACATCAACGTCGTCTAATTCCGAAGATGAAGGAAGTGGTAAGGAATGAGGTATTAAAACTGCTTGAAGCCGGTATTATATATCCTATTGCCGATAGTAGATGGGTTAGTCCTGTGTATTGTGTTCCTAAGAAAGGAGGAATGACTGTCGTGCCTAATGATAATGATGAGCTTATTCCTAAAAGAATAGTTGTAGGTTATAGAATGTGCATTGATTTTCGAAAAGTTAATAAAGTTACTAAGAAAGACCATTACCCTTTACCCTTTATTGATCAAATGTTAGAGAGGTTATCTAAAAATACTCATTTTTGCTTTCTTGTTATTCCGGGTTTTCACAAATTGCTGTTAAAGCTAAAGATCAAGAGAAAACCACTTTTACTTGTCCTTATGGAACTTATGCTTATAGGCGTATGCCTTTTGGTTTATGTAATGCTCCTGTTACTTTTAAAGATGCATGTCTGCTATTTTCATGGTTTTTGTAAAGTATTGTAGAGGTGTTCATGGATGATTTTTCTGTCTATGGGAATTCTTTTGATAATTGCCTGCAAAACCTCGATAAAGTTTTGCAGAGATGTGAAGAAACTAACCTTGTTCTTAATTGGGAGAAATGCCACTTTATGGTTAATGAAGGAATTGTATTGGGACATAAAATTTCCGAGAGAGGTATTGAAGTTGATAGAGCTAAAGTTGAAGCAATTGAGAAGATGCCCTATTCGAGGGATGTTAAAGGTATTCGTAGTGTTCTTGGTCATGCTGGGTTTTATAGGAGATTTATTAAAGATTTCTCTAAAATTTCGAAGCCTCTTACTAATCTTCTTCAAAAAGATGTACCTTTTGTTTTTGATGATGATTGTAAGGAAGCTTTTGAACCTCTAAAGAAAGCCTTAACAACTGCTCCTGTAGTCGAACCTCCTGATTGGAATTTGCCTTTTGAAATTATGTGTGATGCTAGTGATTTTTCTGTAGGCGCTGTTCTTGGACAGCGAGTAGATAAAAAATTAAATGTTATTCATTATGCTAGTAAGACTCTTGATGATGCTGCTCAAAGAAATTATGCTACAACTGAAAAGGAATTGTTAGCTGTAGTCTTTGCTTGTGATAAGTTTAGACCCTATATTGTTGATTCAAAAGTTACAATTCATACTGATCATGTTGCAATTAGATACCTTATGACAAAGAAAGATGCTAAGCCAAGGCTTATTAGATGGGTACTTCTATTACAAGAATTTGATTTACATATTATAGATAGGAAAGGTGCTGATAATTGTTGCTTATAATTTGTCTAGATTGGAAAATATTGCTTGTGATCCTGTTCCCGTTAATGATAGTTTTCCAAATGAACAATTGGTTGTGATAAAGGTGAGCTCGCGAGAGAGCCCTTGGTATGCAAATTATGCTAACTTTATTGTTTCGAAGTATTTGCCTCCAACCTTTTCAGCTCAGCAAGGAGGAAATTCTTTTATGACTTGAGGCATTATTTTTGGGATGACCCACACTTGTATAAAGAAGGAGTAGATGGTATTATGCGAAGATGTGTTCCTGAATATGAACAACAGGAGAGATATTGAATAAATGTCATGGAAGTGTTTATGGAGGACATCACGCCGGAGATAGAACCGCGCAAAAGGTTCTACAATCAGGTTTTTATTGGCCAACACTCTTCAAAGATGCAAGGAAATTTATTTTATCTTGTGATGAATGTCAAAGAGCTGGTAATATCTCTAGACGCAATGAAATGCTTATGAATTATACTCTGTTATTGAACCATTCGATTGTTGGGGATTCGACTTCATGGGTCCTTTCCCTTCTTCGGACGGTAACACTCACATACTTGTCGCTGTTGATTATGTTACTAAATTGGTAGAAGCTATACCTACAAAAAGTACGATGGTGAGACCTCTATAAAAATGCTTGTAGATATTATATTTCCTAGATTCGAGTACCTAGATATATTATGATCGATGGAGGTTCTCATTTTATTCATGGAGGTTTTAGAAAAACTCTGCTAAGTATGGTATTAATCATAGAATTGCTTCCCGCTTATCATCCTCAAACTAGTGGTCAAGTAGAATTATCAAACAGAGATTAAAGCTATTTTAGGAAAGACTGTTAATAAATCTAGGAGGAATTGGGCTAGCAAATTGAAAGAAGCACTATGGGCTTATAGAACTGCTTATAAAAATCCTATGGGAATGTCACCTTATAAAATGTTTTATGGAAAAGCTTGTCATTTACCTTTAGAACTAGAGCACAAAGCTTATTGGGCTGTTAGAGAATTAAATAAAGATCCTAAATTAGCCGGTAACAAGAGGTTGTTGCAATTAAGTTCTCTAGATGAATGGAGAAGTGAAGCTTATGAAAATGCTAAACCTCTTTAAAGAAAAAGTTAAGAAATGGCATGATAGAAGGATCATCAAAAGAGAATTTAATGTTGGAGATCAAGTTCTATTGTATCGGTCTCGTCTCAGATTCTTTGCAGGGAAATTACTCTCGAAATGGGAAGGACCATATGTTATTGAGGAGGTATACCGTTCAGGAGCAATTAAAATTAGCTCTCTCCAAGGCAATGCCACACAAGTGGTGAATGGACAAAGACTAAAGCATTACATCTCGGCCATTCTTATAATTTTGATGTTGATATTATTCAAGTGGAAACACCGTAGGCGGTTTTCATCAAAGGACAAATTGACAGTCCGCCAGAACTGGAGTTTGAATAGGTAAACAGTATAGGTAATAAAAAGTCCGCGTTTACCTTTCCGAACATTATTTCTCGCTGTTTTTAGAAAATATGAAAAATTACGAGTTCGAAACGGAGTGGGAAAGGACGCACGAGGGCGTGCCACCATAGGCCGGCGCGGCCCCACTCCCCGGCCGCGCCGACCTATGGTCCGGCCGCCTCTAAGGTCTCGTTTCCACTCATTTTCGGCCTGGAACCTTCCTTTTGTCGTAAAATATTTACAGAGTAATCCACTCTGACCGGAGTCCGTAATATCGTTTTCTGGTCGTGTTTTGTTTCGAGCTGTTTTCTGGCAGATTTGTTTTGATCTAGAAGCACCATGGTCTCCAACAACAAGGACAAGGAACCTTTGAAGGAAAATATTCAAGACCCGGAGCTGAAGAAAGAAGATGCAAGAGAGGATGAGGAAGAAGTGGAGGAAGCTCCGCAGGAACACCAACAAGCCACCGTCGCAAGTATTGGCGTGATATCAAATCCATCCAACATCAAGAGGAGTGCACGAATCACTACCGGAGGAGCGGTTCCACGCCATTACTTGGCTCCAAGGACGTCTTCTCCGAGCAATTACAACCCTTACCGCAATCTAATCTACGATCGTCAAACTGAATGGACTCCCAAGGTAGTGTTGCCAAGTAATTGGGATATAAATCGTTCTGACATTGCAGGAGAGATGAAATCTGAAGATGAAGGATGGGGAAACAACTCTAAGAGCTGGAATTCACCACCTGACATGATTATGAGCCGCGTTGATCACAACTCGGAACTGATTCGCAACCTCACATATGAGATTGAGGATTTAAAGGAGCTTGTTAAGAAGCTTGTCGAGAAGAATCCATCACCATCATCACCGAAGGAGTAATTCATCATCGGTATTGGCATCCCCTCGGTTTGTTCCAAGCTTGGGGGAGTGCCGCGGTATCACATCATCACTACCTTTATCTTTTACTATCAAGTAGTGTCATATCATGAGTAGGAAGTTATCATATGGAATAGTATGCAATGTGGAAGTATCTCTTAGTTAGTTATCTATGTATCCGTTGGTGTGAGTTATCGTTATGGAATATTAATGAGAAGTCTTATCATTTACTTTTGCACACCTTATTTTAGTTTGCAATCTCCATTATATGATTACTCTTGACATGAGTATTGATATCACTTTGGGAGCATTAAGTAAATCTATTTGGTTTTGGCAAACTTAGCATTGGTCAATAGCAACAACATCTTGATGTTTAATGAAAGAGAGAAATACACTTAGATATTATTCTATTATCTCTATGCTTAGTATTCTAAAGTTAAAATTGCTTGTGCTTATGAGAAAGATGCATGATTGTTTTATCATATGTATATTTGTTTGTTTCTCAACTTTATGCTTGCTATCAAACCTTGCTAGCCAAAGACCTGTATCGAGAGGGAATGCTTCTCATACATCCATAACCCTAGACCAAACCTATGCCATTTGTGTCCACCATACCTACCTACTACATGGTATTTTCTGCCATTCCAAGTAAATACTTCATGTGCTACCTTTAAATTATTCAAACTACTACCCTTATTTGTGTCAATGTTATATAGCTCATGAGGAAGTATGTGGTGTTTTATCTTTTAATCTTGTTGGGCGGACTTTCTCAACAATGGACTAAAGCAAGACATCCGCTTATCCAATAACTTTGCAATAAGAGCTGGCAACGCGGTTCCCAGCCCCAATTAATAACTTTCATTAATGACTCTCTTCACATGTTTTGCTCTCGACTTCAGCAAGCAACTTAATTTTGCAATAGACACTCCTCCATGGTATGTATTTTGGAAGGCACCCGAGGATTCAAGTTAGCCATGGATTGAGAAAGCCAAGGTTGGGGGGAGCGTCATCCTTAATAAAACTAAAATACATGTGTAAACAAAAGAGAAGGGGGATGATCTACCTTGCCGGTAGAGATGCCGTCCCTCATGGGAGCCGCTCTTTGAAGGTCTGGCAAGGGGGTTAGAGTGCCCGCTACCATTCGTTGACAACAACAAACACCTCTCAAAATCTTACTTTTATGCTCTTTATATGATTTCAAAACTTGAAAAGCTCTAGCACATGATTTAATCCCCGCTTCCCTCTGCGAAGGGCCTTTCTTTTACTTTATGTTGAGTCAGCAAACCTATTTCCCTCTATCTCAAGCAAGCAATTGAGTTGTTGTGAACCAATCATTTATGCTATGATTCCGTTAATCATGTCTTTTATACTTTCTTGTTTAGTACCAATTTTATCTGAATGAATGACTTTGAAGTTATCAATGATTATGAAGAGATTGTTATGCTTAAATATGAAGGCTCAGCTATAAAATCTAATATGAAAGCTTTGCTTAGAAGTACAATCCGTTAGTAGTTCTCTGACCAAGAACAAAGCTTGCCATCACCAATTATGATTTCTTATGCACCTTTACTTGTGATTTCTTTTTACTTATTTCAAGATGAGTCATATGAAGAAGTTGTTTACTAGAATGTCTTGTGTGAATGAATATGATGCTTCTTGTCCGTATTTTATTTATCGTCTCTTCACTCCATAAACATGTGGTCTTGTTTACTGAGTTCAGCTTCGCTTGGGGACAAGCGAGGTCTAAGCTTGGGGGAGTTGATACGTCCAATTTGCATCACTATTTTGTATCATAATTTGTTGTTATTCATTGATATATTTTATATTGGGACACAATACTTATGTTATTTCATCTATTTCCGGTATGTTTCATCATCATTGAGGATCAAGCAATTTGAGTCAGATTCTCGCTGAAAAGTAATCATTT